>CM038143.1:437813752-439013752 GCA_021437245.1 Aegilops speltoides
AAAGCTTTCAATAGTCTTAGTAAGTTTCAGAAAGGAGAATACCAAGGTTGAATCGAAGATAAAAGTCAAGCAGGTCACACCGCCGATGCACTTCACAAGCAGAACTCACGCCCACATGTTTACCGAAAAAGGCTTTCGTCCTTCTTTATATATAAAACAATGGTCAACAACACTCGGTATAAACACACACCCCCACAACAGATGCACACACACACCCAAGGCAGGATACATAGACGGCGAGCGCAGCAACACGATCCCTAGCACTACGCGAAGAGGTGAAGTCGCATATGACGAACCGTGGGCTTCAAGGCGGCGCCTTCAGGAAGGGGACGACACTGGAGCGCCGCCACCGCCCGATCCGAGGATCAGAGTTTCACCTGGAGCAACACGACGGGCAATGAGAGCCGCGACGACGCCTTCGAGAAGGGAACGAGCTTCGCCGCCGCGGTCCGTCCGAAGATAGAGTAGGTTTTCACCCCGGCCACCAGTCACCGCCACCGAACGCCACACCTCGGCTACCACGCCGCCCACACGACTATGGCAACCGGGCATCACCAAGCCACGGGGTCTGCCCATGAGCCCCACGGACCCACCACCAGGGCCGCCGCTCCGGCATCCAGGACCTTGACACTCCCTCACCCGAGATCCGCTGCTACCCCAACCAAAGACACGAGCGGAAAGGACCTGCCTTTCACACCCCTGGGCTGCCCCCAGTGCCGAGACCCAATAGGCCGGCCAAAACTGGCCTCCATCGCCCCATCCCGCGACACCGGACGCGAGACGAGCTCGGTCCTGCTGCTGGGTGCGAGACAAGGTCAATCCTACTGCCGGGCGCGAGACGAACTCGGTCATGCTGCCGGGTGCGAGACGAGTGATAGACCGCAGCTGGGGGAGGGCCAACCATCGATGAAGATAGCGGACAAACGAGCGAGAAGAAGGATCGAAGGTCGACACAGGACGCACACCGACGGGCCAACGCCGGAGATGTCCAACCGCCGCCGTGAACGACCCAAACCACCGCCATGAGCCACCACCATGCCGGACCCCTAGGGGGAGCCCCATGCCGACGTACCGACCTGCACCACTGGAAGAGGCCAGCCCACCCGCAGACGCTGCCGGCTGCCCCACCATGGCACGCCCCCGCTCCGGCCACCTCGAGCACCCAAGGACTGCCGAAGATGACCAGACCACGCCGCCTCAGCCCGTGCCGCCCGCGAGAACAGCCGGCCGGAGGAGGAGGCCGTCAGATTTGGATCGGACCACCACAGCCCCGAACAGCCGGCCGCCCCACCATGGCACGCCGGCCGACGCGTACATGTTTTGAACATCATCTTAAGCTTCCCCAACCAGTACATGTAACAAATAGTCCAAGACATCTCAGTCGTGGACCAACTACGTTTTCAGTTTTAGGAACTGTGGACCAACTATGTTTAATTAGCTTTTTCCTTATGGTTTACATCAATTTATTATGTTACTTAACTAGTACTTAACCGGCTCATGCACTTAAGCTCGTGGTTTATGTGGTTTCTAGGATGCAAAACTTGTTCTGATTGACAGACCAAATTTGCTACCGTGGAAGACGAAGATGACATGATGAAAAGCAAACTTTCACAAAACTTGTCACGTATTCCCTTTACATTTTAAAATCAACGAACCTGAAAAATGCTCATTTGCTACAAACAAGTTGGCTAAACGAGCGCCCGAGGTCAGGGTCGACCCATATCAGGCCAATTTTATAGTTGGTGTGTTGGCAAGGTTGAAATGTTTGCAAAACACTCTAGCATAATCATGTGTAGGATTTTTGTAGAATTTTGTTATTTAAAATTTGAGTAACGCTACACATACTTTACGGGAGTTTTACTTATTGATTAGGAGACAATCTAGACTCTCGTTACTACAGTACTGGAGCAATTGTCTTTATATTTGAATTCCACGCATAATCTATCTTGGTCTAAATTGAATCATGCAGTTCCTGCCATCTCAGGCTACCAGAATTTCTTAGACTTCCTCAGTATCTTTTCTATACTACACTGGACTTGCCCTTGCTGAAAAGTTGGCGTACTAGAGCAAAAAAGGCCCTGCACACCAAGCCCATAGTTAACATCTACATTTCTAGTTCAAGAAAAATAACCACCATATGTAGCCACAACATCTCAAAGTTAGATTGCTTAACTCCTTGGAGACAAATTGCAGAAAGAAACACATCTTCTGATTGGCCACGTGGACCTCCATATTTGAATTATTTATCATTGCTTCAAAATTGTACAATAGTGCACAAAATGAGAGTGAAGAAACCAGCAGGGCCCAATACATTTATATATTTAAATACATTACTAAAAATATGATGTATAGATATAATGTCAGCACTAATAAATGCACATGGCCCCCCTTCGGCCCTTCCCACCTTATATTAGGGTGGGGGGCAATGCCCCCCCCCCCCCAAAGCACGCCGTCACATTGTATTTATTCATTACTGTTTTATGATCATATAGTTATATCTACTTGGTGTATTTTACCTATATATATATAGACACACACACACACACACACACAATGGATCGCTTCTCCAACGAGACACTCCGTTGAAGATCAGATGTCAAGAACGGTCAGAACATGATAGCAGCAAAGGTTGGCAGTTCTGGCATGCCGAAGAACACTTCGCAGTTTGCGATGGATGTCAATGCACTCATCATTGCCAGCATGATAACAAACTCTTCAGGCAGACTTGCTACTGCCTTGCAGCAGATCGATGCAGATGAAAATAGCTACAAGGCCTAACACAATGTATAGAAGAAAATGGCACATGCCAAGTGTGGCATGTGTCTCCATAATTTGGTGTCTACCTACCGTATGGTTGGCCTGATGGTTGCCAGGAAGGCTACGACTTGATTGAGTTACGACTTTGAGCTGTATCATTTCTTCACTAGTCATCCCATGCTGATAATCCTCCATTTTGCCAGTCAAAGGTGACTCAGCAATGTACAACAAAATTTGAATGTCATTGATAGACAATAGTTTCAACTAACTTATAAAGTGTACGCCTACAGTATGCAGGAAACAAGAAGAAAGTGAAGATTATTTTTGTTGTAGTGGCAGTAGTAGTGAGCCTACTGGTCATCACCCTGGCACTTGCCTTTGTGTTTTTCTGGAGGAGAAAGAATAATAAATCGTCCCATAAGCGGTATACTGATTTTGTTTCCTATTAAGTTGAAAACATCTAGTTCATATTATTCATATACAAATTCAAATAGGAGTAGTGAGCAACGAGAACGTCGAGACTGGCGAAGGGTGCTTTGATGCTCTGAAGTCACACATGGTGAGTTTTTTTGTGTCAAACCATCTAAGCGCGTCTATTTTTTCATCATTAATAATGGGCCAACAAGTCTTGCTTACGTGGATAAACCTGATGAGTTTTACCATTTGTGTTCAGGTGAAGGCATTTGTACTTCTAGATGAGCTACACTATTCTAGCAGTCATGGGATGGAGATCAAGATGGTAATTTGTTTGACTTTTAACTCTATGTAAATCCTAAATGTGGATTCTTTTTTTTCCCGAATTTTGGTAAATTATGCTAATTGTAGGGCTATGAAACCAATACTTACAAACCAGTCGGGGGGGGGGGGGCATTGGCCCCCTGGCTAGCTCCGCCATCCTAATTTATTTGATTGTCATGAAGCTAATAATTGTTTGCGAAATAGGCTACCATGCCCTAAAAGCGCAGCTAGCACAAATCGCAACGCCAGAGTCAAGAACAACGTGTTATGCGTTTCGGTGCAAGTAGTTCCGATTGATCAACAATCTAATCTTTAATGTATTCATCATGTGGATCATTTACCTGTATTGAAGTATGTATGTCGATTACGGAGTTTCATCTGGACATCAAGTGGGACAAGGGTGATGCAATGCGCTATCTACACCAGAAACTACTTCAAAAACTTCAGCTGGGTAGTTTTGAGATCGTCCCCATCTATATCGGGGACAATAAGACGGGTGAAGATGCTTTCGAGGTAACTTCCTCTCACAAAGTGAAAAGCATAAAACCACCACAATCTTTGACACTATTAGCAGAAAATCATAATTTTTCTCTCTCTCTCTCTTTTTTTTTTGACAAAAGCCACCGAACACAACACTAAACTTTGCACATAGCATTGAACGAGCAGTCAACGTTCTGGTCTGATTTGATCTTATGAAGAAGGGGCTTTCCTTAACTGCGGACTTTGGGATCTTGAGAATAGACCATGTCTTACGTTAGGGAATCCGAACCAATCCAAATCCTCTATGACAGCTGGGGCCCGACTGTCTGGATAATGTTGCAACAAAAGTAAAATCCACATAGACACACACTCTCTCTCTCTCTGTGTGTGCTTGTTCCCTTCCTTCTTAGTTGCTCCGGCAGCGTGGTGGATGGGCCGTGCATGTGTGCGTGTGCATGCATAGATGAGTTTGTTAGGGCGTGTTTGGTTCCCTGCTCTGCATGTGGTTCGCATCCACCGTGCAAATTTTCGTTGTTTGGTATCCTGCATGGGCTTTTCAGCCTGGCCCAGTGGATGCAAAAAGGGGCCTCTCAGCCAGGCTGAGGGAAACGCAGAGATCGAGCGTAGCTCGCGTGCAGGCGCATTCCTTCGCTTTTCTTCTCCCCTTTCGTTCTCTTCTGACCGAGCACTCTGCAGCCGCCCTCGTCCTCGACTAACAGCCGCCGCTGCCCTTGTCAAGCCCCGCCGTTCTCCGCCGCCGCCGTCCTCGACCAACAGCCGCCGCCGCCCTTGTCAAGCCCCGCCGTCCTCCGCCGCCGCCGTCCTCGACCAAGCGCCGCCGCCCTCGTCGACCAAGCGCCGCCCTCGTCCTCGACCAACAGCCGCTGCAGCCCTCGTCAAGCCCCGCCGTCCTCCGCCGCCGCCGTCCACGACCAAGCGCCGCCGCCCTCGTCAAGCCACCGCACACCAGATCTTGCTGCCTCGCGCCGCCACACACTGGATCCTGCCGTCTGGAGCCGCTACGCTTCAGATCTCGTCGTCCCGCGCTGCTGCATCATCGGGTGCGTCGTGATTTTGTTCAAGTATGCGAGATAAAGATTACGTGCTAGCCATCTCCTTTGTCCCTGTGGTAGCAAACGTTGATTAGGAAGCCTAGCGAAATTCAGAAGATGGTCATCTCCTCTGCGCCAGGTGCAGCCATATCATGCAAGTTAACCAAACACCCATCTCTGCTCATGCTTGCATCAGCCCAACCAGGCCGAGCTCACCCAGGACCCCTCGTGCAATGCAGCCTGTAGCTACCCAGGAAACCAAACACGCCCTTAGTGCAGGGGTGTGGTGCGTCCCCTGGCCATTAAATACCCATGTACTGCTCCGCTTCGAGGTGAGCCAAGTGAATACAGAGGAAGGAAAAGGCCCCAGCGTTCGTCGTAGGGGCGGGCGTTTGTCGCCCAGCAAAATCGTTTCCTCGTGTTCTTAGTGATTCTTCGTTGATCCTCGGTTCCAACACTCTACCCCGAGCTCGGGAAGAAGTACGGCTAAGACGCTGACGACTCCACGCCTCCCTCTGACTCCTCGGCCGGCTCCCCGCGCTCCTCGCCACCTCCCTGCCCGCAGCCGCCGAGGTCATGCGCGCGCACGAGCAATTAGTACCGGGGCTCGTCCTCGAGATACGCCATAGAGAGCTGCACGGCGACGCCCCGTGTGCCCTGGGGCGGCGAGGCGATGGACGGCGAGGAGTGAGCGCGTAGTCCTCGGGGGTCACTGCTAGAGCGCCCAGCTGCTAGCACTACTCCCGTCGTGCCATGGCTTCTTATCCGGTCAAACTAACAATTCTTGTTGCATGCATGCTTCTCAAGCAACACCTGGGTAGTCAATTAGTACATGATCATACATGTTATGTGTATATGCTTTACAATTCAAAAACACAGAAACCCCGGTTGTACTCAGATTTTTTGATATATAATGATGTGCACACAGTTTTAGCAATATCTAAACGGTACAATCATACATTGCACTTGCTTCCAATGGCTTCCTCTTTTTTGTAAGCGGCCTCAAACCTCTGTTATTCTCAGATTTTTTTTGTTATCTAACAAACAACGCTTGCTTATGATGTCTTCCTCTTTGTTGTCAGTCGGCCCTGATGGAAAAGGTTAAGCTCCCAACAAAAGTGCTTCTCGCGGCTATGATGCAACAACATAGTCTTCCAAATGCAGTGTACTCCACACAGAAGGCAAGAACAGTTGGTCTCGACGCAACCATTCAATTCTATCCATATAAGCACCAACCAAGCAATGGGTTTCCAAAGAAAACAATATCCATCTGTGTCTATGGAGAACTCAAAGAAGCTGAAGATCGATTGGCACATGAAGCTCTTAAATACATGAAAGCCTCTTAAAACATTGTCCTACAAGATTACAACATGATAGGCTGCAGTTGGTTGAACAAAAAATAAATCTCTGCAACAATATCTCAAAGAAAAGGAAGGGATAATAGACTATCTAAGCAGCACCTCGTTGAGTGGTCTGGGTGGAGATCGCACAACAGTGAATGAACTTTGTCGTATAATAGATACCAAATTCACGGTAGGATAATGCCCGGAGACAATGACCTGCATCATATTTTGTCACAAATAAGATATGTTTCAGATCACCTTAATGACACAACTTTACAGTCAGAGCACATTCTACAACAAACAAACAAGTATTATCAAGTGATCTCATTACTTCCTTTTGGTCTATCATGGAACCATGTAATGAGATATAAATATCTATTAACGTGGTTCTAAATCAGGCACATATGCATGCTTTGAATACTAGGCTCGCTCTCACTTTTTACGTCATGGGCGCAATGGGTCATCTAGTATCCTAAAATTTGAGCGAGGCTGGAGGAGCCTCAGTCCTTCTGAGCCAAGAAAAGAAGATGGGGCATGTCCAAGCTATGAATGGTACTCCCTCCGTCCTTGAAAGAGTGTACTTCCAACTTTGTTGGAAAGTCAAACTGTTTTACGTTTGACCGTCTTTATACAATAATAGACCAACATTTATGCCATCAAATTAGTAGCATTAGATTCATGATAAAATATACTTTCGTCATATACCTACCTATGTGGTTTGACCGATATATTTGTACACAAACTCGGTCAAACTTTAAGATAGTTTGACCCTCCAACAAAGTTGGAAGTACACTCTTTTTAAGGATGAAGGGAGTAGATGGACAAGGGTTGAAATATTTTGTGTTGCCATGATTCTTAAATGGTAGGAGGTATGTGTTACGCTGCAGTAGTCCCTAAATGATACATTAACCTGTATGGTTTCAAGTGCCTAATTTTATGTGTAATAATTTGCTAGGGAATTGCATAATGCAATCAAGTGTTTGGTTGTAGCATCTTGAAATAAGGGAACAAGATCCTACATGTGTTATCTGTAATTAATGGATAATAACAATAGACGTGCTTTAATGAGATGATTGGTCTTAAGCATAAAAAGGCATCCATGTGCCATCTTTATTTTGTAATGCAATACACAATAAAGAGCTTTATGTATTTGTACCACTTTGTTTATTTGGTGCATTTGATCTGATAATGTATGTTATCAAAATACGTTGATGTCTAGTTGCCCATCAATGATGATCAGTTGCCTACAAATACTATGAAATTGCCTAACATTGATGCCCAGTTGCCTATCAATGATGATCAGTTGCCTATGGTTGATTCCCAGTTGTCTACAGACACTATGAAATTGTTGGGGGGAACGTAGCATGCAATTTCAAAAAATTTCCTACGATCACACAAGATTAATCTAGGAGATGCATAGCAACAAGATGGGGAGTGTGTTCACATACCCTCGTAGACCGAAAGCGGAAGCGTTATGTTAACGCGGTTGATGTAGTCGAACGTCTTCACGATCCAACTAATCTAGAACCGAACGTACGGCACCTTCGAATTCAGCACACGTTTAGCTCGATGACGTCCCTCGAACCCTTGATTCAGCAGAGGGTCGAGGGAGAGTTTCGTCAGCACAACGGCATGATGACGGTGTTGATGATGTGATCTGCGCAGGGCTTTGCCTAAGCACTACGATGATACTATCGGAGGAGTAAATGGTGGAGGGGGGAACCACACATGGCTAAGACAATGTTGTCCCTTTGGGGTGCCCCTGCCCCCATATATAAAGGAGGGAGGAGGAGGCCGGCCACCAGGGGCGCACCAAGGGAGGAGGGAGTCCTACTAGGACTCCACTCCTAGTAGGATTCGACCCCCCTCTTTTTTCCCTTCTTACGGAGGTGGAAAGGGGGAAGGAGAGGGAGTAGGAGAAGGAAAGGGGGGTAGGCGCCCCCTTTCCCTAGTCTAATTCAGCCTCCTCCCATGTGGGGGGCGCACCTGCCCCTTGTGGGCTGGTTAGCCTCCCTCCATGGCCCATATGGCTCATATTGGCTCCTACATATTCTACGAAGATCTTTATCGGTCAAACCACACAATAACATACGTTGTTCCCTTTGTCATCAGTATGTTACTTTCTCGAGATTCGATCGTCGGTATCATCATACCTAGTTCAATCTCGTTACCGACTTTACTCGTTCCGTAATGCTTCATCCCGCAACTAACTCATTAGTCACATTGCTTGCAAGGCTTATAGTGATGAGCATTACCGAGAGGGCCCAGAGATACCTCTGTGATACATGGAGTGACAAATCCTAATCTTGATCTATGCCAACTCAACAAACACCTTCGGAGACACCTGTAGAGCATCTTTATAATCACCCAGTTACGTTGTGACGTTTGATAGCACACAAGGTGTTCCTTTGGTATTCGGGAGTTGCATAATCTCATAGTCAGAGGAACATGTATAAGTCATCAAGAAAGTAATAGCAATAAAACTTATCGATCTTATGCTAAGCTAATGGATGGGTCTTGTCCATCACATCATTCTCTAGTGTTGTGATCCAGTTCATCAAATGACAACACATGTCTATGGTCAGGAAACATAACCATCTTTTATTAACTAGCTAGTCAAGTAGAGGCATACTAGGGACAGTTTGTTTTGTCTATGTATTCACACATGTATCAAGTTTCCGGTTAATACAATTCTAACATGAATAATAAACATTTACCATGATATAAGAAAATATAAATAATAGCTTTATTATGGCCTCTAGGGCATATTTCCTTCAGTCTCTCACTTGCACTAGAGTCAATAATCTAGTTCGCATCGCCATGTGATGTAACACCAATAGTTCATATCTGTATGTGATTAACACCGATGGTTCACATCGCCATGTGATGAACAACCAAAGGGTTTACCAGAGTCAATAATCTGATTCACATCGCTATGTGATTAACACCCAAAGAGTACTATGGTGTGATCATGTTTTGCTTGTGAGAGAAGTTTAGTCAATGGGTCTGCTAAATTCAGAGCCGTATGTATTTTGCAAATTTTCTATGTCTACAATGCTCTGCATGGAGCTACTGTAGCTAATTGCTCCCACTTTTAATATGTATCCATATTGAGACTCGGAGTCATCTGGATTGGTGTAAAGCTTACATCAACGTAACTGTTTACGACGATCTCTTTATCACCTCCATAACCAAGAAATACTTCCTTAGTCCTCTTAGGTAACTAAGGATAAATTTGACCGCTATACAGTGATCCACTCCTGGATCACTATCGTACCTCCTTGCCAAACTCATAACAAGGCACACAACTGGTCTGGTACATAGCATGACATACTTTATAGAACCTATGAATGAGGCATAGGGAATAGCTTTCATTCTCTTTCTATCTTCTGCCGTGGTCGGGCTTTGAGTCTTACGCAACTTTACACCTTGTAATAAAGGCAAGAACTCCTTCTTTGACTGATCCATTTTGAACTCTTTCAAAATCTTGTCAAGGTATGTACTCATTGAAAAATCTTATCAAGCGTATTGACCTATCTTTATAGATCTTGATGCCCAATATGTAAGCAGCTTCACCGAGGTCTTTCTTTGAGAATCTCCTTTCAAACTCTCCTTTATGCTTTCCAGAAAATTCTACATTATTTCTGATCAACAATATGTCATTCACATATACTTATCAGAAAGGTTGTAGTGCTCCCACTTACTTTCTTGTAAATACAGGCTTCACTGCAAGTCTGTACAAAACTATATGCTTTGATCAACTCATCAAAGCATATATTCCAACTCCGAGATGCTTGCACCAGTCCACAGATGGATGGCTGGAGCTCACACACTTTATTAGCACCTTTAGGATTGACAAAACCTTCCGGTTGCATCATATACAACTCTCCTCAGAGATATCCATTTAAGGAATGCAGTTTTGACATCCATTTGCCATATTTCATAAAATATGGCAATTTCTAACATGATTCAGACGGACTTAAGCATCTCTACGGTTGAGAAAATCTCATTGTATTCAACATCTTGAACTTGTCGAAAACCCTTTTGCGACTAGTCGAGCTTTGTAGATAATAACACTACCATTAGCGTCCGTCTTCCTCTTGAAGATCCATTTATTTTTTATAGCTTACCGATCATTGGGCAAGTCCACCAAAGTCAACACTTTGTTCTCATACATGGATCCCATCTCAGATTTAATGACCTCAAGCCATTTCGCGGAATCTGGGCTCATCATCGCTTCCTCATAGTTTGTAGGTTCATCATGATCTAGTAACATGACTTTCAGAATAGGATTACCGTACCACTCTGGTGCGGACCATACTCTGGTTGACCTACGAGGTTCAGTAGTAACTTGATCTGAAGTTTCATGATCATCATCATCAGCTTCCTCACTAATTGGTGTAGGAATCACTGGAACTGATTTCTGTGATGAACTACTTTCCAATTCGGGAGAAGGTACAATTACCTCATCAAGTTCTACTTTCCTCCCACTCACTTCTTTCGAGAGAAACTCCTTCTCTAGAAAGGATCCATTCTTAGCAGTGAATATCTTGCCTTAGGATCTGTGATAGAAGGTGAATCCAACAGTTTCCTTTGGGTATCCTATGCAGACGCATTTCTTTTGGGTTCGAGCTTATTGATGTGTACTACACAACCTTCTTCTTGTAGACGTTGTTGGGCCTCCAAGTGCAGAGGTTTGTAGGACAATAGCAAATTTCCCTCAAGTGGATGACCTAAGGTTTATCAATCCGTGGGACGCATAGGATGAAGATGGTCTCTCTCAAACAACCCTGCAACCAAATAACAAAGAGTCTCTTGTGTCCTCAACACACCCAATACAATGGTAAATTGTATAGGTGCACTAGTTCGGCGAAGAGATGGTGATACAAGTGCAATATGGATGGTAGATATAGGTTTTTGTAATATGAAATTATAAAAACAGCAAGGTAACTAATGATAAAAGTGAGCACAAACGGTATTGCAATGGTAGGAAACAAGGCATAGAGTTCATACTTTCACCAGTGCAAGTTCTCTCAACAATAATAACATAATTGGATCATATAAGTATCCCTCAACATGCAACAAAGAGTCACTCCAAAGCCACTAATAGCGGAGAACAAATGAAGAGATTATGGTAGGGTACGAAACCACCTCAAAGTTACCCTTTCTGTTCTATCTATTCAAGAGTCCATAGTAAAATAATATGAAGCTATTCTTTCCGTTCAATCTATCATAGAGTTCATACTAGAATAACACCTTAAGACACAAATCAACCAAAACCCTAATGTCACCTAGATACTCCATTGTCACCTCAAGTATCCGCGGGCATGATTATACGATATGCATCACACAATCTCAGATTCATCTATTCAACCAACACAAAGTACTTCAAAGAGTGACCCAAAGTTTCTACCGGAGAGTCAAGACGAAAACGTGTGCCAACCCCTATGCATAGGTTCATGGGCGGAACCCGCAAGTTGATCACCAAAATATACATCAAGTGAATCATGTGATATCCCATTGTCACCACAGATAAGCATGGCAAGACATACATCAAGTGTTCTCAAATCCTTAAAGACTCAATCCAATAAGATAATTTCAAAGGAAAAACTCAATCCATTACAAGAGAGTAGAGGGGGAGAAACATCATAAGATCCAACTATAATAGCAAAGCTCGCGATACATCAAGATCGTGCCATAGAGAGAACACGAGAGAGATCACACATAGCTACTGGTACATACCCTCAGCCCCGAGGGTGAACTACTCCCTCCTCGTCATGGAGAGTGCAGGGATGATGAAGATGGCCACCGGTGAGGGATTCCCCCTCCGGCAGGGTGCCGGAACGGGATCCCGAGATGTTTTTGGTGGCTACAGAGGCTTGCAGCGGCGAAACTCCTAATCTATCTTGTCCTTCGATGGTTTTAGGGTATATGGGAATATATAGGCGAAAGAAGTCAGTCGGGGGAGCCTCGAGGGGCCCACGAGACAGGGGGCGCGCCCAGTAGGGGGGGGGGCGTCCCCCACCCTCGTGGCCACCTCGAAGCTTCCTTGCCTTCAACTTTAAGTCTCCTGGATCGCTTCTGTTCCAAAAATAACGCTCTCGAAGGTTTCATTCCGTTTGGACTCCGTTTGATATTCCTTTTCTTCGAAACACTAAAATAGGCAAGAAAAACCACAATATGGGCTGGGCCTCCGGTTAATAGGTTAGTCCCAAAAATAATATAAAAGTGTATAATAAAGCCCATAAACATTCAAAACAGATAATAAAATAGCATGAATGCTTCGTAAATTATAGATACGTTGGAGACGTATCACTTATCAGGTTGAAGCTTTTTCACATAAGCATCGCAACCCCAAACTTTAAGAAACGACAGCTTAGGTTTGTTGCAAAACCACAGTTCATACGGTGTCGTCTTAACGGATTTTGACGGTGCCCTGTTTAACGTGAATGCAACTATCTCTAATGCATAATCCCAAAACGATTGTGGTAAATTGGTAAGAGACATCATAGATCGCACCATCTTTCCGTAATAATAAAGCACGGATTGACTCGTTGGGTTCACCGTCGTGGCCTTCTTACACAGAGGCCCCTATGGATTTTAGGATTTAAAACCGCCGTCCCACTTTAGTTAGTCCAAAAAAATGTTTTGTCTTTTTTATTTTTACACACCGTCTTACTTTCCATCTGCGGCGCACAAGATAAGGTGAGCGCTCTGCAACAAACGGAGGCGATGCAGCTGCGCGCCCTGCCGGCGGCTTTGCCGATTCCGTCGTGTATCAACGGCCGCCGTGCCTCACACGGGAGGATAGACGTCGCTTGCCGGGAGGATGGATGGCGCGGAGAGGCATGCTCGCGCCCGAGCTCCCAGGCCCACGCTTCGCGCCTCCTTGCACCACTCCGGCTGCCACTTGCCACCCGCCGTCGTCGGCGACCACCAGCAGCACCCGTCGCGCCTCTCCGGGCGCCACCCCAAGGCCCCAACCAGGCCGCGCCGCCGTCCTCCGCAACCCCGACCTTCTCCTCGACCTCGGGTCCAGCGCCGCCTTCGTCCTCCACCTCCTCCTAAAGTGCGCGTTCGTCGCGGGCGTTGGCGGTGGCACGGCGGTCCTCGCCCTCGAGCTCACTGAGGATGGCGCCCTTGCCGAGCAGATCGATGAGGAGGCTCGCCTCGCTACCAATGTCGCTGACTGAATCGTCAGCCATCTCGGCCATGTCTTTCAGCAGGCAGCCGACAAACCCATTCAACAACTCATGGGGAATGTGCGTGTATCCCGACCGCGGAAGCACTTGGGCGCCGGGTGTTGCCGCCGCCGCCTGCTGACGGCTCCAACTGCCCCAACGGTGTCCTACTCCCATGTCTGATTAGGATAATCGGGAATGAACAGAGGAGGGGATGTGGGAGTGCTTGGGCACAGCAAATTGCCCAGGACCGGTCCCTGCTCGGATTCGAAAGACCAGAGTGCAGTCCGTGTCTAATTTTGATTGATTTCAGACCGTGTCCTTGTCCAACAAAACTCAATGGAGTGTTTGACCCGGATTGTTATTTTTTGCTATAAGAAGGGTACTACGCTCGAATCTTCATCAGGTTAATTCTCGACAAAACATCCAATGTTTCCGCCGAGTCCACGGCAGGAAGAAGCTCCGAGTTCGCCAATGTCTCCTGCGGCGTCTACACCAAAGGTATGCTTCCCCTTGACCCATGTTTGTTAGGTTGATCTCTCCACCGAGTGGGCCCAACGGCCCATCGGGCCTTGATCTATTCGCGCCCTGATCGGGGGCGCCCAAGCCTCTCATGGTTGGTGGGCCCCTGTGACCTGCGATATATAGAGAGGTGGGGGCCGGGGCACACGGTACGAGGTTAACCGCGCCGCTAGACTCCCCACCGAAATCCCCTTCTGATCTAGGGCAATCGCAGTGCTCACGGGAAGATCCACCATCGCCGCCCTCCACTCTCTGTCATCACCGCCGTCGTCATCCACCATGGCCACCTCGACGGGATCATCGACTAAGAGAGAAGGTAGGATTACCGGATGATCTAGCCTACCCCGATCCAGAGGATCTATCAATGGTTTCAGAGCCAAGAAGGCTAAGATCTTCAGTAGAAAAGGCTATACAGAAAAAGAAAAGATCCCCCCCATGAACCCTAACCCGGAAAGAACAAGAGTGGCAAAGGGCAAAGTAATCGCGCCGCCGCAAGGCCGCGCCGTTCCTCTCGATTCAGACGCGCATCGGCATGCCGAGGCGTCTGGAAGAAGAACCACCGCAGCCAGCAAAGGCTCGCCAGAAAAGAAAAGAAAACAAAAAGGGGGGAGTGGGTCAACGCCGTCGCCAAATCCCTCGACGGTGGCGCGCTCACCGGAAGGGAGGAGACGCGACCGGCGAGGAGGATGGCAACGGCGCCACAGCCAACTGCTCCGCCATCCTCGGACACAAAGCGAGCAGATCCTCATCCGCGCCTCTCTCTCTCTATTGCGTGAGAAAAGTGTAAAGAAATAAAAAGGGGAAAGGGGCCTCGCGCTGGGGCGGCTCGCAGCCGTCGCCGGCGGCAGGGGCACACCCGCGTCCCTCTCTGCCACTGCATGCGGTGGACGAGGAGAGTACTGACAGAAGAAGAGGGAGGAGATGGGAGGGGGAAGGGGCTGCCTCGCCGGTGCCGCCCTGGCTCACCGCGCTGGCGGTAGCTCGCGCACCGGGACTGGGACGGGCGGGCGAGCGAGACAGCAGCGCGAAGGGGAAAGGAGCGAGGGTTTCGCCAGGGACCGCGTCGCTAGCTGGTTTTGACCCAGCGATCGGCGCGCTGGACCGTCAGATCTGATCCGACGGCCACAGGCAAACCCTTGCTCAGCCTCTGGGTCAGTGGGCCGAAAGTGGAGGCCGGGCGCAGTCGCCGTTGGGCCGTGGCCAGGCCTTGGGCGCTGGTCCAGTCGAGCCGCCTGGGCATGCTACTGGGCCGAGGTCATTGTCGCCGCTGTTCATGCTGCAGTTTTTTTGTCTCTTTTGATATTTGTTCAGTTTTGGGCAAATTTCACATAGTGTTTTCTATTCAAATTTTTTCCAACGAAATTTTTCGTTTAGAAAATAGAAAAGCTAACAGAAAATGACTCTAAAAAGTAAAAGTAAAAAGTTCATGAATTTCTATTCATGTTTTCCGCTGCATAAACAATTAATAGTGCTCTTTTACAAAGAAAATAAAAGTTTAGATAGAATTATATTTAAAGAGCATATTAAAGTGATTATTGAAATGAAATGATTATGTTATTTTTATGACCAACGTTGTTAATAACATGATCATGTTTTATTATTGAAAATAAAAGTGCTCTTTTAAAAGTGAATAAAACTAAAGTAAAAGATTAAATTGTTGCTTCTCTAATGCACTTTTGAACCCACCGGTTAAAATTGCTTAGAGAGTAAAAGGGTACATAATTGTTTTTAAATAGAATATTGTAAAGTTTCCGCTGCAAAGTAAAAGTTTATTCTCCAATTAAATTGGAACCAACGGGAAAATTTAATTGGAAGAAATATTCTTAGCAATGTTTTTCCCCTGTGGGTGAAATAAGATGAAGATTGTTTGCGCTATTACAAAAGAAAAGATATTTGTTTTAAAGTTAAAAGATGGTATTGTTATTTTCTGACCAACGTTGATGATAACAGTGCTATAATTCTATGGGTCTGATGTTCAAAGTTTAAATCTTTGATAAATTTGGTATCAAAGTGATCAATTTTTAGAGAACGGATAAAGATCAAGAAATGATCTTGAACTAGAGAAATGTATATTTCTTGTTCCCGCTGCAATAAAGTTGATGATGATGATCAATTCTTAGCAAAGTTGATTAATAGAAATACTATCATCACATTGTTTATGAGTTATATGCATTATTTCCATTTCCGCCCAACGGTGATATGGAATTAATGTAGAAGGATGATGTTTATTCTAATTCTGCCACAACAGTGATTTATAATATAAAAGAAAGTTTCAAAAGTTTAATGTGCATTTTTTAACCAAACCAACGTAGGGTTATTTTTATGCCCATTATTGTTGATTATTGGCTAAGTTTTCTCAGACTAAAAGTTTTTCCATGCTTTCATTCGTGAAAGTGAATGGTTGGGCACTTGTGACCCAAAAGATGACCAAGAAAGGTCATAACGTGAGGGAGTATGTTCTCTCTAAAGAATGACATCAAAAGAAAAGAGATAGATCATTGAGAGTCTTGGTTGATGAATGTCTTTCATGTACTCTCTATGAAGAATATTTTTCAGTCAACATGATTTGAGATGAAACAAGTAACATGCGTGTTTAATTTGACCAACATCGGATCAAGCAAGTGTGTCAAAGAGCATTCAGATTTATTCCTAAATTTGATGATTGAATATGCAGTCAAAAGAGCCAATTCTGGCATTTATGTTCCCTTACAGGAATTACCCGCATGGCGGGAAAAGATGATTATGATAAAACCTGCATGGCGGGAAAAGACTGGGAAAATACCTGCGTAACGGGGTAAAGCTGACATAATATTATGTCAAAAATCCCGTATGGTGGGAGAAATTCTGTCAAGAGAAAGATATGATAACTCATGTGCTTTTAATGTATCTCACTCTGGGAGAAAAGAATGGAGTAGCTGAAAGGCGCAACCGTACACTTATGGATATGGTGCGCAACATGATGAGTTATTCCAACTTGCCATTGGGATTATGGATGGAGGCGCTTAAAACCGCCATTCACATTCTCAATAGAGTACTAAGCAAGTCGGTGCCCAAAACACCGTACGAGCTATGGACAGGAAGGGTGCCCTCCCTACATCACTTTAAGGTGTGGGGGTGTCCTGCTGAGGCCAAAATGTTTAATCCAAACATTGCAAAGTTAGATTCTAAAACAGTAAGTTGCCACTTCATTGGCTATCCAGACAGATCAAAAGGTTTTCGTTTCTACTGTCCAAACAGATATACAAAGTTTATAGAAACGAGACATGCAGTCTTCTTTGAGGACGAAATGATGAGGGGGAGCTTGGTAGCTCGGAAAAATGATCTTGAGGAGAAGAGGGTGCATGCACCTAATCCGATGATTCAGGAGCCATTTTTCTCACTACCAGTTGCAACTCCACCCATGACAACTATGGGAGCAGACCTGGAACCTGTCCGTCAGGAGCCGACTGAACCCGTTGTTGAGCATGAAAGGGAGGTGCAACAGAAAATCTTAGAAGAAGTGCCAGAAGTTGAGGCACAAAATGTGCCAGAAACTGAGGCCCTTAGAAGGTCTACAAGACCAAGAAAGTCAGCTATTTCTACTACCCTTAAAGTTTATAACACAGAAATGGTTCATATGGAAAAAGATAACACCTCATATGAAGAAGCCATGAGAAGCCCTCATTCATCAAAATGGATGAAGGCAATGGAAGACGATATGAAATCGATGAGTTCCAAAGATGTTTGGGACTTAGAGGAAATTCCTAAAGGAGCCAAAACAGTAGGCTGTAAATGGGTCTATAAAATTAAGTATGACTCTAAAGGGAATATAGAAAAGTACAAAGAATGACTCGTGGCAAAAGGATTTACACAAAGAGAAGGGATAGATTACAATAAGACATTTTCTCCAGTCTCATGTAAGGATTCCTTCAGAATCATAATGGCATTAGTTGCTCATTTTGATTTAGAGTTACATCAAATGGATGTTAAGACGGCATTTCTGAATGGTGATTTAAAAGAAAAGGTCTACATGAAACAACCCAAGGGTTTTATCATGGAAGGCAAGGAAAATATGGGATGTCGCCTGAAGAAATCCATTTATGGATTAAGACAAGCCTCTCGGCAGTGGTATTTAAAGTTTAATCAAACGATTAAAAGTTTTGGATTTAAAGAAAATATTGAGGATAACTGCATTTATGCAAAGTTTAAAAATGGGAAATACATTTTCCTAATCTTGTATGTGGATGACATTCGCTTGCTAGCGGTGATGATAATCTACTACAAGAAACAAAGAAGTTCTTATCCTCGAATTTTGACATAACAGATCTTGGTGAAGCATCATATGTTTTGGGCATAGAAATTCACCGAGATAGAAACAATGGAGTCTTAGGACTATCACGTAAAGCATATTTAGAAAAGGTTCTTAAAAGTATAATATGCATGCGAGTAAAGCCACACCTGCTCCTATAGTTAAGGCGATAGTTTTGGGAAATTCCAATGTCCCAAAAACCAGACGAGATCGATCAAATGAAAGGAGTACTATATGCTTCGCAGTTGGCAGCTTACGGATGCACAAGTGTGCACTCGCATACGACTTAGCCTTTATCACCGGGTACTCGGTAGATATCAAGAGAATCGAGCATAGAGCACCTTTGGAAAATGGTAAAGAAAGCATTGCGTTATGCGCAAAACACGAAGGACTACATGCTAACATACAGAGATCGATTCCCTAGAGATAAAAGGGTATTCAGACGCAGATTTTATGGGGACAAAGATGATAGAAAATCCACGTCAGATACGTATTCACCCTCATTGGGGAGCTATTTTGTGGAAAAGCTCCAAGCAATGATAGTTGCATCATCCACGATGTATGCAGAATTCATAACATGCTTCAAGCCACGGGCAAAGCGATATGGCTAAAGAAATTTGTACCCGACTTGAAAGTGGTAGATTGTATTCACAAACCACTAAAGATGTATCATGCGACAATCAGGTCATGGTATTTTACGCTCACAACAACAAGTCGAGTAACGCTGCGAAACAATAGAGATAAAGTATTATGTTGTGAAAGATAAAATCCAGGATCAAACTATAAGTCTCGAGCATATAAGGACAAAAGATATGCTTGCGGATCCGCTAACTAAAGGCTTACCACCCAATGTGTTCAAGGAACACTTAGCGGCATGGGTTTAAGGGAAAGCCTTATGATTCTGGATAGGCCCAAAAGGAACAATTTGCTTCGATCATAACGTATGTTGTAGCTGTATGATTCTAACGGCAATTAAGTCGTGACGATGAAACATGCTCTATGTACCAATATGTGATGAAACAAATAAACTAGAAAGTATAATGTTAAAAGTAAAGGTTGAGATCAAGGGGAGAATGTTAGGTTGATCTCTCCACCGAAGTGGGCCCAACGCCCATCGGCCTTGATCTATTCAGGCCGATCGGGGCGCCCAACCTCTCATGGTTGGTGGGCCCTGTGACCTGCGATATATAGAGAGGTGGGGGCCGGGGCACACGGTACGAGGTTAACCGCGCCGCCTGACTCCCCACCGAAATCCCTTTCCGATCTAGGGCAATCGCAGTGCTCACGGGAAGCTCCACCATCGCCGCCCTCCACTCTCTGTCATCACCGCCGTCGTCATCCACCATGGCCACCTCGGCGGGATCATCGACTAAGAGAGAAGGTAGGATTATCGGATGATCTAGCCTACCCCGATCCAAAGGATCTATCAATGTTAACAAGCGCCGTGAGCCGACTAGACACCGGCCAAGTCCAAGATTTGATTCAGCCATGTATGCACACCAGACCTGAGTGTCTGCCATCCTCCAAATCCAATACATTTGCGTTAATTTTCAGACCCTCTAGGTGATGCTTTTTCTTGTCTAGAATTGACCCTCGAGGTGATGCTTTTTCATGTGTAGAATTCAACATGTTAGGCAGGAGCGTCAATCAATCTATACTATAATATTAGACATGAGAGACTAGTCCAATTTTTGTTGTAAAATGCATGTTGTTTCAGGTCCTCTAAATCAAATTAGATAAAATTAAACTCTTAAATACTCATGTCTGCCTTTGTTTCCTGAATCTTGTCGATTGGAAGATATTCTTGGTTCTGCTTAGTTGATCAGCACCTTGGTTTCAGTTTCAATTCCTCTCTTGATTATTCCAGTTTCTGGTCGATCCTTCTTGAAGAATTTGTTATTCTTTTGGTCATGGGGCGTAATCGTCTTTGTTTTCATGATGAATTTACAATACCACGACGATGGAATAACTGCCCTGTATTTACTATAATTTTTTGAATTGCTATGATGGATTTTACTATACTATAGTACACATAGAAGTCTACTTTTTGTTTTCGTAGTAAATTATAGTTAATTGATGACTAACCTGGTGATGGATTTACTTTCCTATAGCTTCTATAATTTACAGCACCATAATTTTTTTATTGTTTGAATTTACAGTGGCCTTATGTTTGAATTTACACTACCCTGTTTGAAGATTTACGATTCGATAACTTCTGTAATTTACAGTAGTACCCTAAAGGTTGTGATTGTTGTATTTTATAGTGACCTGGTATAGCGGAAATTCCTTTTGGAGCTCGGGCTCCAGTGAGGCCTCCAGATTCAAATTTGAAATTTCATTGAAATTCGTATTTTTACATTTCAAAAAATTCTGAAAAAAATCATAGATATACATGAAGGCATAATACACATGTGTGTAAATTTTCAGTTCAAAATACATTGAAATGAAGGCTGTGCAAAAAAGACAAATCTGGGGCTGTTTAACACATGATACTATTCATCCTCCCAGACCATGGATTTGTCTTTTTTGTACAGGTCGCAACTCAAGGTATTTCATCATGAATTTTTACACACATGTGAGTTACATCCTTACATACACGCATAATTTTTTTCAGAATTTTTTGAACCATAAAAGTTTGAATTTGAATTTTTCAAAAATAAAGGCCTCCATGGAGCTCGGCCTCCAAAACGCCTTACTCCCTGGTATAGATTTTACAGTATACAGTTACCTGAATTTACAGTGCTACATTTTCCTGAACTATTGGTGTTCTAGACATCTTTTGATGATGCTCTTAGGTACTGATTTTTTTTTACTAGAAGAAATATTGAAGGAGATTGTGAGAGCACTGACCTGCAATTTGTCTTCTTGGTGTGACCATAGTTTCCTGATTGTGTAGCTATTCTGTCCCCTTCTTCCTCCATCCTCTTTCTTGTTCTTATCTGATCATAAAGCACACATTGTTACTGGTTGGTTCTCCTTACTTTTACTGAAGTTCCAGTATCTTTGTTGTGATCTGGTTGTTATTGACTGGAGTTTTAGTAAAATGAACACTGTAACACTTTAAAAGTTACTGTTTATTCATAGTGAGTTGACCAACTGAAGCCACTGTATTTAAAGCTTCATGGCGATGAGTTCGTCATGTGTTGATCATTGTACAACAGGTTGATGACGATTTTACGGCAACCTAATGATGAATTTATAGTATGTTTGTGTTCAGGAGTTTCTTCTTCAAGTATCAACTTCAGATCCTTGATAATGCCATGAGAATTTTAGGTTTTCTTTCAAAAGTGTTGTGAAAAAAACAAGTATGTCAATAACCTGGAGAAGGTCGTGAGAGTAAGTACTGACCTGGCAGTGTTGCATTTTGGGCCCTTTCATTGCTTGCTCATGGATCATAGAGCGCATAGGTCATACATACACGTGCCATTTTGTAGTGCCTCAAGAATTGGTTGGGTGTCCCTTTATTTCATCAAGTTTTTTTTCCGTTGGTGTCAAATTGTTACTGGTTGGCATATTTGATTGAAGGCCAATTCAATTTCGGACGATTGTGATGTAGACCCTCCCTTTTTTTAATACCAAAGTATTCTGTGTATGTGTGAAGTGTCTATGTCAAGTGCTTTGTTTGGGCCAAGCCCAAATAATGAAAAGTACAAGAATAATGATTCCCAACCAAACAAAAAAATTATATATCTAAGAAAACTCAACATAGTAAAAATAGTTTTATAATAAGTACACAGTTATATATATTCACACCTTGTAAAAGCTGGTCAAAATTTCCAAAAGTTGTTCAATTTTTTTTTAAAAAAAATTGCATTTAGAAATGTTCAAAAAAATAGTAACTGTTTTTTAAATTTTTTGAATAAAGCATTTATTTTTATTGAAAAAAAGTGTTCTCCGAAAAGTAAAAAGGAAAAAGGATTTAGAGACTATTCCATAACTCTTCAATCAGGCGAAGAATGCCAAGGTGGCTTATTAACAACCAAAATTCAACCGAGAAGCAATAATCAGTGTAACATTAATACCGACCTTTATTAGAACTGAATATAAGAAATGGTGACTAATGACAAAGAACTTCTTCAGGACTTAATAAATGGTGCATCTTTCGGCGAACAAAATTGCCCATGTTTTAGCTAACGAAGGCTGTACGAATAAGCTTTGTAAAACATGGTTCCATGCCTCGCTGGCGTGTGTTATCACGCTGGTAGGCCCAGAATCAATGGATATTGTTAATAAATCACAGTGATTCAACTCAAGAAAAAAAGAATCATAGCTAATTACACATGGAGCAGGTTCTGCAAGATTCCATGCCCGTTGCAACGCATGGGCATTTGTACTAGTATCTAATAAAATGCGGTTACGACGTTCGGACACACCATTACGCTGTGGTGTTCCAGGTGGCGTGAGCTGGGAAACTATTCCATATTGTTTGAAATGAAGGCCAAACTCATAACTCAAATATTCACCTCCACGATCAGATTGTAGAAACTTTATTTTTTTGTTACAATGATTCTCCACTTCAATCTGAAATTCTTCGAACTTTTCAAATGTTTCAGACTTGTGTTTCATTAAGTAGATATACCCATATCTGCTCAAATCATCTGTGAAGGTCAGAAAATAATGATACCTGCCACGAGGATCAACACTCATCGGATCGCATACATCGGTATGTATTATTTCCAATAAGTCATTAGCTCGTTCCATTGTTCCGGAGAACGAAGTTTTAGTCATCTTTCCCATAACGCACGGTTCGCAAGTATCAAATGATTCATAATCAAGTGATTCCAAAAGCCGATCAGCATGGAGTTTCTTCATGCGCTTTACACCAATATGACCTAAACGGCAATGCCACAAGTATGTTGCACTATCATTATCAACTTTGCATCTTTTGGCATCAATATTATGAATATGTGTATCATTATGATCGAGATTCAATAAACCATCAATATTGGGTGTATGGCCATAGAAGGTTTTATTCATGTAAACAGAGTACCAATTATTCTCTATCTTAAATGAATAACCGTATTGCAATAAACATGATCTAATCATATTCATGCTCAACATAAACACCAAATAACATTTATTTAGGTTCGACTCTAATCCCGAAAGTCTAAGGAGTGTGCGATGATGATCATATCAATCTTTGAACCACTTCCAACACACATCGTCACTTCATCCTCAACTAATCTTTGTTTATTCTGTAACTCCTGTTCCGAGTTACTAATCTTAGCAACTGAACAAGTATCAAATACCCAGGGGCTACTACGAACAGTAGTAAGGTACACATCAATAACCTGTGTATCAAATATACCTTTGTTCACTTTGACATCCTTCTTATCCGCCAAATGTTTGGGGCAGTTCCGCTTCTAGTGACCATTTTCTTTGCAGTAGAAGCGCTTAGTTTAAGGCTTGGGTCCAGCATTGGGCTCCTTCCTGGGAGTGACAACTTGCTTGTCATTCTACTTGAAGTTTCCTTTCTTTCCCTTTGCCCTTTTCTTGAAACTAGTGGTCTCGTCAATCATCAACACTTGATGCTTTTCCTTGATTTATACCTTCGTCGATTTCAGCATTACGAAGAGCTCGGGAATCATTTTCATCATCCCTTGCATACTATAGTTCATCACGAAGTTCCAGTAACTTGGTGATGGTGACTAGAGAACTCTTTCAATCACTTATCTTATCTGGAAGATTAACTCCCACTTGATTCAAGCGATTGTAGACATTCTGAGCACATGCTCACTAGCTGAGCAATTCTCCTCCATCTTTTAGGCGAAGTACTTGTCAGAGGTCTCATATCTCATGACACGAGCATGAGTCTGAAATACCAATTTCAGCTCTAGGAACATCTCATATGCTCCATGGCATTTTAAAACGTTTTTGAAGTCCCGGTTCTAAGCCGTAAAGCATGGTGCACTAAACTATCAAGTAGTCATCATATTGAGCTAGCTAAATGTTCATAACCTCTGCATCTGCTCCTGCAATAGGTCTGTCACCTAGCGGTGCATCAAGGACATAATTCTTCTGTGCAGCAATGAGGATAAACCTCAGATCACGGACCCAGTTCGCATCATTGCTACTATAATCTTTCAACTTAGTTTTCTTTAGGAACATATAAAAAACATAGGGACGATACAATGCGGGCTATTGATCTACAACATAATTTGCAAATGCTATCAAGACTAAGTTCATGATAAACTAAAGTTCAATTAATCATATTACTTAAGAACTCCCACTTAGATAGACATCCCTCTAGTCATCTAAATGATCACGTGATCCATATCAACTAAACCATGTCCGATCATCATGTGAGACGGAGTAGTTTTCAATGGTGAACATCTCTATGTTGATAATATCTACTATATGATTCACGTTCGTCCTTTCGGTCTCAGTGTTCTGAGGCCATATATGCATATGCTAGGCTCGTCAATTTTAACCCGAGTATTCTGCACGTGCAAAACTGGCTTGCACCCGTTGTATGTGAATGTAGAGCTTATCACACCCGATCATCATGTGGTGTCTCGGCACGACAAACTGTAGCAACGGTGCATACTCAGGGAGAACACATATACCTTGAAATTTAGTGAGGGATCATCTTATAATGCTACCGTCGTACTAAGCAAAATAAGATGCATAAAAGATAAACATCACATGCAATCAAAATATGTGACATGATACGGCCATCATCATCTTGTGCCTTTGATCTCCATCTCCAAAGCACTGTCATGATCTCCATTGTCACTGGCTTGACACCTTGATCTCCATCGTAGCATCGTTGTCGTCTCGCCAACTATTGCTTCTACGACTATCACTACCGCTTAGTGATAAAGTAAAACAATTACATGGCGATTGCATTTCATACAATAAAGCGACAACCATATGGCTCCTGCCAGTTGCCGATAACTCGTTTACAAAACATGATCATCTCATACAACAATTTAAATCACACCATGTCTTGACCATATCACATCACAACAAGCCCGGCAAAAACAAGTTAGACGTCCTCTACTTTGTTGTTGCAAGTTTTACATGGCTGCTACGGGATTCTAGCAAGAACCATTCTTACCTATGCATCAAAACCACAACGATGTTTCGTAAAGTGTGCTGTTTGAACCTTCAACAAGGACCGGCCATAGTCAAACTTGATTCAACTAAAGTTGGAGAAACAGACACCCGCCAGCCACCTGTGTGCAAAGCACGTCGGTAGAACCAGTCTCATGAACGCGGTCATGTAATGTCAGTCCGGGCCGCTTCATCCAACAATACCACCGAATCAAAGTAAGACGTTGGTGGTAAGCAGTATGACTATTATCGCCCACAACTCTTTGTGTTCTACTCGTGCATATCATCTACACATAAACCTGGCTCGGATGCCACTGTTTAGCATGCAATTTCAAAAAAGTTCCTACGATCACGCAAGATCTATCTAGGAGATGCATAGCAAAGAGAGGGGGAGAGTGTGTCCATGTACCCTCATAGACCGAAGGGGAAGCTTTATGTTAACGCGGTTGATGTAGTCGAACGTCTTCACGATCCAACCGATCTAGCACTGAACGCATGACAGCTCTGAGTTCAGCACACGTTCAGCTCGATGACGTCCCTCGAACTCTTGATCTAGCAGAGGGTCGAGGGAGAGTTTCGTCAGCACGACGGCGTGATGACGGTGTTGATGATCTGATCTGCGCAGGGATTCGCCTAAGCACTATGATGATACTATTGGAGGAGTAAATGGTGGAGGGGGGCACCGCACAGAGCTAAGACAATTTTGTCCCTTTGGGGTGCCCCTGTCCCCGTATATAAAGGAGGGAGGAGGAGGCCGGCCACCAGGGGCGCGCCAAGGGAGGGGGGAGTCCTACTAGGACTCCGTTCCTAGTAGGATTCAGCCCCCTCTTTTTTTCCTTCTTACGGAGGTGGAAAGGGGGAAGGAGAGGGAGTAGGAGAAGGAAAGGGGGGTGGCGCCCCCTTTCCCTAGTCCAATTCGGCCTCCTCCCTTGTTGGGGGTGCACTAGCCCCTTGTGGGCTGGTTAGCCTCCCTGCCATGGCCCATATGGCCCATATCATCCACCGGGGGGTTCCGGTAACCCTTCAGGTACTCCGATTTGTACCCGATACACTCCGGAACCCTTCCGGTGTCCGAATACCACCTTCCAATATATCAATCTCTACCTCTCGACCATTTCGAGACTCTTCTTCATGTCCGTGACCTCACTCGAGACTCCGAACAAACTTTGGTCATCAAAACACATAACTCTTAATACAAATCGTCATCGAACATTAAGCGTGCGGACCCTACGGGTTCGAGAACTATGTAGACATGACCGAGACACATCTCCGATCAATAACCAATAGCGTAACCTGGATGCTCATATTGACTCCTACATATTCTACGAAGATCTTTATCGGTCAAACCGCACAACAACATACATTGTTCCCTTCGTCATCGGTATGTTACTTGCCTGAGATTCGATCATCGGTATCATCATACCTAGTTCAATCTCGTTACCGACAAGTCTCTTTACTCGTTCCGTAATGCTTCATCCTGCAACTAACTCATTATTCACATTGCTTGCAAGGCTTATAGTGATGAGCATTACCGAGAGGGCCCAGAGATACCTCTCCGATACACGGAGTGACAAATCCTAATCTTGATCTATGCGAACTCAACAAACACCTTGGGAGACACCTGTAGAGCATCTTTATAATCACCCATTTACGTTGTGACATTTGATAACACACAAGGTGTTCCTCCGGTATTCGGGAGTTGCATAATCTCATAGTCAGAGGAACATGTATAAGTCATGAAGAAAGCAATAGCAATAAAACTTATCGATCATTATGCTAAGCTAACGGATGGGCCTTGTCCATCACATCATTCTCTAATGATGTGATCCCGTTCATCAAATGACAACACATGTCTATGGCCAGGAAATATAATTATCTTTGATTAACGAGCTAGCCAAGTAGAGGCATACTAGGGACACTTTGTTTTGTCTATGTATTCACACATGTATCAAGTTTCCGGTTAATACAATTCTAGCATGAATAATAAACATTTATCATGATATAACAAATAAATAACAACTTTATTATTGCTTCTAGGGCATATTTCCTTCAGAAATTGCCTAACATTGATGCCCAGTTGCCTATCATTGATGATCATTTGCCTATGGGTCATGCTCAGTTGCGTACAAATACTATGAAATTGCATAACATTGATGCCCAGTTGCCTATCAGTGATGATCAGTTGCCTATAGTTGATGCTCAGTTGTCTACAAATACTATGAAATTGTCTAACATTGATGCCCAGTTATCTGCTATTGGTAGTTAGTTGCCTACCATTGCTACTCAGTTGCCTAAATTTACAAATTAGTTGCCTGCTAATATTCTGAAGTTCCATATCATTATTTGTCTAAGTTGCCTACAAACACTATAAAGTTACCTACTGGTGACGTTTAGTTCCCTGCCATTACTATGTCAGTTGCCTACAATACATTGAAAAAAGATGCCCATTAATGTTGGTAAGTTGCCTATCTATGAAACTAAGTTGCTTACGATACCTTAGAGTATTGCATGCAAACGATGTTAAGCTACTCGCTAGTCATGCCAGACAACTTAGGATAATATTAGCCTACCTCGAAAAGTAAGTTGCCTGCAATACTATCAACTTGGAGGCGAAGCTAGTTATGGTAGAATAGTTGCTAGTTCTTGTAGGAAACTATAGGTGAAGCTAGTTCACTTGGTAGTCATGGCAGCCAACTTTGAAGAGATTTTCAATCATAGAGAGTCATACTGCGCAAACTAATAAGAAGTTGTTTTCCTATAGCATTAAAGTTGCGTCCATAGCACCCAAAGTTGCCTGTGAAATTTTTTTAGTCAAAATGTAGTCATATGGGATCTAGTTTTGAAGAGCTCATCACAATTAACCTAAGGGTGAAAACGGATTTTGACGCTCGGTTTGAAAGTTATAGCCTTTTGAATTTTGAAATGTTAATGAAGGGCGCATTTGGTATGCTGTATTAGGTCCAGCCAGGCCCGGGCAAGCAGTTTTTGGCCTGTTTGGTTGCCTGGGCTAGTTTTTGGCCTGTTTGATTGCCTGGGCTGCATGCAAAAGCTACTCTGCACGAACCTCAAAGCAGCTCTGGGCCTGGCTCTAGAGGAACGGCTGAATTAGCCGTTTTTTGCAAGCCATGCTCGCGAGCCAACTCATTCGCACATGGTGGGTCCCCTCGCACAAGAGGATGTGGGCTAGTATACAGCTTGTATGTTGCTTCTTCTTCAACCTCCAGTAAGATCCTTCTCTAATCTCCTTTATTCCATCCCTTCTAATCTACACAACGATGGTTCGTTTCGATGTAAGCTTTACACGAAAAAGATGCACATCGATGTTATGGTTTCATTTTTGTGATCAGTTCATAGTTTCATCGACCATAAATATTCAA
This sequence comes from Aegilops speltoides, assembly GCA_021437245.1. NCBI lineage: Eukaryota > Viridiplantae > Streptophyta > Magnoliopsida > Poales > Poaceae > Aegilops > Aegilops speltoides. The sequence goes on from CM038143.1 coordinate 437,842,547, forward strand.
TTTCGTGTTCATGTCTGAAACTATTTTGAATGAATTTTGTCAAATTCGTCGTGCACTGTCGACCGTTTGAAATTTTCTTTGACCAGTACCTTCATCTTGTAATTTCACACGACTTTCGTGTTGCACATTTTCTGTTTTGACGATCGTAGACGAGTAAATCTAACCTCTTCCTCGTGGAATGTATATAGGCATATATGTGATATGTGTTAATGGCACCCCTTAATCTCAATCTACTCTCCCGTGTCCTGCTACCAGCGTCACCGCCGGCGTCGCTCCTCTCAGCCTCCTCTCCTGCGTCGTGAAGCAGCTCCGGCCAACCATCGTAGTCTGCGTTGACCACGACAATAACCGCGCCGACCTGCCGCTTAAGAGCCACTCGCTCAACGTCCTCCGCTCCTGCGCCGCGCTCAACGACCTGCAGAAGAGTGTGACGACGGGCAGGAGCGCGGCGAGGCGAGCCATGCCAGGGCGTATCGGACCTGCAGAAGAGCGCGATGACATACTACATGCCGGTGGCGGCCAGTCCACCGCCCTCTTCTGCTGCTGGTTGTTCCCCTCCCCTGCTTGGTATCTATCTACCATTAATGAGCTGCAGAGACCCTGCTCGCCACGGTGGCGGGAGGCTTGCTCGTCGACCCGAAGAGGCCGATGTTCCGCACGGGCGAGCCCGCGACGGTGGACGGTGGCCTTGGCGACGAGTCTGGCGGCGGCGTAGCAAACTAGTTGCTTGTGTCCTCGTCATCGTTCATTGCAATCGCCATGACACTGTGTGTTATGGGTAGATGTTATGTCTTAATCATATTCCGTGCAGGCAACCAAACAACATGCACTAATATGAGTACAACCAATGCAAGCAACCAAACGCGGTGCGTAGAGGCGTCGTTGCGATGCAGGGAGAGGGTATGCAGGAAACCAATCAACATGCAGATGTTGATTTTTTGCCTGCATATGCTCAGCCAGACCCAACTGAGACAAGTATGCAAAGTGGCAAAAAACGATCCAAACGCACCCTAAATGCGTGCAGATCTACGTTCCAACTAAATCCCCGCCCCCCCCCCCCCCCGGCGCGCGCGAGAGAGAGAGAGCCGCACTCTGTCGTGACATGGGCTATCATTGTGCTTGTCGTGACGTGGGCTATCATTGCGCTGCCATTTGATGCGACGACTGCCATGGATGTGCTTGGAACAACGAGATTGCAAATGCATATCCTATGCATACTTTTTTTGCATTTCCGGGGCAATAAATGCATACCTTTATTTTGTAGGGAATAAATGCATACCATCGATGGCATGTGCTACTAGCTGGATATATGCTGCCCCCTACCCTCTATCCTCCAGTCTAGATCACAATCACAACACAAAACCAAGAGCGACCACCTGTGTTGGATGACCATGGCAAAGTATGCACATATGTTTTTCATCCTAATGGTCCTTGTTCTACGCGCCAGCTTTCAAGCCCGAGGTATGAAACGCACCTCTGCTCACTAAATTTAACTATACTGCACAAAATAGTTACAGAAAGCAACTCGTTTGGCGACCTCAGCGCCTGGGCTCCCGCCGTTGATCTCGTCGGATCCCCTCGCTTCCGTCGCCCTCGTCGGCGTCGTGAGGTGAGGGGCCCCAGATCCACGGGTGGGCTGTGTATATAGCGTAGTTTGGTGGCTCTGTAGCTAGGCTTTTGCTGTCAGGGTGGGCTCCTCGGCGTCGCGCTTGGCTCCGGCCGGGAGGCGAGGGTGGCGGAGACGCCCGCGACTTGGTGTCCCTCGGGTGCTGCGTTGTCTCGTCGGCCTCGTCCATGGTGGCGGCTTCAGGTCAGCTACTTGTGTGTGCTCCGAATCAAGCTCTCGATCTGGTTGGGCGCTCGCCGGCGTTGTCCTTGGCTCTGGCTCGGGAGGCGATGGAGGAGCTACACACGAGTATGTCTTCGTCCTGGTGCTGCTCCAGCCCGCGGGCTCCGTCGTCGCTGGCGGCCGCAGCTCAGATGCGTTTTAGCGGGGACGGCGCTTGGTTGGAGGCTGCGTCTCGTCGGTGTTTTGTTCTTCCGGGGCTCGATCCAGCTCGAGCTCTTCTTCTGGGATGGGATCGATGGGCCATCGGCATAGATTCTAAAATTTACACGATACTGAAAGTTCACTTACACGATACTGACAATCATCCATTGCATGGTGATATATTTAGTGAATATGCTCTCACATGAAACAAAATGAAATTTTATTGTCTATCTTTTTTATGGATGATCTCATAGAACTGTTAGTAAAGTTTTTTCGTAATCATAAATAAATACTTGATACGCAGGACAACTAGGACCGACGGAGACACACAACATCACCGAGTACATCCCATTGGAGTTCACAAAGACTTTTTTCCAACCCCACGGAATACATCCCTCTGATACATCGATTGCATTTAAAAGGTGTAGGCCGTGCCCCTGCTGCCCAAAGGATCCCAAGAAACCATGTATTCAAGCACCAAGCTGTTGCTATCAGATAAACTGCAATGATCCTGGGCAACCACTTGGTACTTGTATTGAACGTGCGTTCTCCTGTAATTGTGACAATAGTTGCAAGTGATCAATTACTTTGCCGCATGGTGATGGATAATAATAATGAAGTCTGTTTCCCTTAAAAAGTTGTATTTGTTTTCCCGCAAAAAAACTGGGTTTTTAGTTAGCTATGAAAAAGCAAAGATATTACGTTGACCCAAAACCATGTCAAGCACAAAATTTAAAACACGGTAAAAATTATAGGTGGAAGAAAGTTGAGAATTGAGAACTGTTTATGAAAAATGGTATTGTATTTTAAACGTCGGTTGTAATATGGTTACTTTTAGGTGGAAGTAATATTCGTCATGGCCATTGCAAGAACAAACAAAAAACGATATTCGTCATGGTCGGATCCCCTCCGCCTGCCGGCCTCCTCTGCCGCCGCGCCCCGGCCGCTCGGGCATGTGCTCCAGCGATGTCATCCGGCTTGAGTCCACCCATATAGATTGACCTTTTTGGATTATTCTGTCTGTAAATGAGCTAATCGCTTCACCTAATCAAAATTAGTTCACATATGTTTGTCAAGATATTCTGTGTGCTATTTCTAGTATATATGTACATACAGTAGGGTAATGAAATTTCGTATGAATAATTTCCATTTGGAACATAACATAACATCGATTATGCCAAAAGGAATCTTACCAGCATTATCATAATCTGAGATTAAAAAATCTTATAAGGCAAGCTTATACTATGTTTACAGTTTTGCGGGATGGTCCCTAGCGATGTATCCACTTACACTGGTCAGCCGAAACGAACCCATGACAAGATGAAATCTCACCGCTGGTTTGTAAGTATTTCCTTCACAGTGCATTTGGTGGCTATGTTGGTGGAAATTTTAGCCTCAAGTTGAAGATCTGTATATGCTTGTTCTTTTCGGTTTAGGTTGAAGATCCATTTGATAGATCTGATAATGCAGCTAGAACAGTTGATGCGCTACAGCTTGGGCGTATTGCCAATGCCTTTACAAATGCTGCTGTCGTAACCTTCTACTCTTATGATCCCGACGACCGGAATGAATTACTTGCGCTGCTGTGTACACCTGAAGTTCGTTCAAAACTAGGTGCAAGACTTTCAACCAGTCCTCAACAGGGCGGAGTCACAGGATCTCAGGAACTTGTGGCAGCTACCCCATACGATAATCAGTATTGCCAGAGGGCCACAAGATCCAAAAGGAAGCGGAGGAATTCATAGGCCACATGGGTAACAACAAGTCAGGCAGGTCAGAAGTGAGCAGAACGCATCTGCATATAAAATCTCCACAAGCAGAACTCACGTGTAGATCTTTTAAACATCCTATCATCTTAAGCTTCCCCAATCAGTACATGTAACAGATAGTCCCAGGACATCTTTTGATCAACAGTCGTGGACCAACTATGTTTAGTTTTTTCTTTTGCGGGGTAAAAAAACTATGTTTAGTTAGCCTTTGCCTGATGGTCTGCGTCAATTTATATTACTTAACGTAGTACTTAGCCGGCTCATGTACTTAAGCCCGTGCTTTGTGTGGATTCTAGGATCCAAAACTTGTTCTGGTTGACTGGACTTTGCACGACTCACAAAACTTGTCGTGTATTCCCTTTACAGTTTATAGTCACCAACTCAATTGAAAAATGCCCATTTGCTACACACAAGTTGACAAAACAAGCACCCCAGGTCATGGTCGACCTAGATCGGGCCAATTTTATAGTTGGTGTGTTGACGCGGTTGAAATGTTTGCAAAACATCCTCGCTTATTGACAGATTGATCAGTGTGAGTGGGTCTCACATACTTAACTCTTGTAGAACTTCGGGTATTTAAATTTTCATCCTTGTGTTAGAGAGGGTGTATGCAGAGAACTGGACATTGTCACAGAAGGTCTTGCAGACACTTATTTGGGACTTCCTACCATGGTTCTATCATCTTGTTTGTGTGAGTGATTGCTTCCATCATCTTGTTGACAGAGTCTGTCAGCGACTGAAAGGATGAAAAGAAAAAAAACTGTCTTTATGCAAGGTACACAGATTTTGGTGAAATTGGTAGCCCAATCAATTCCTTCTTATGCCATGTCAGTTTTTATATTGCCAAAGGAAACTTGCAAGTCAATTACCAATGAAATTGTTAGTTTTTGGTGGGGAGATAATCAGGAGAAAAGAAGATGCACTAGTTTGCATGGTGAAGATGTTTGTTTCGAAGAATAAAGCTAGATCTCGACGACGGATGTGGCTGGATGGACGAGTGCAGGGCGGTGGGGTTGTTTGGCGCCGTGGCGGCGTCCATGGCAGGCCTGGCAAGGTCGATGCACCAATATCTGTTCTGAAGATGGATTGGTGGAATACGGCGGCGACGACCCATGAGGGTGCATCGAACCGGTCTGTGTCCTAGACCCGGTATTTGGCTGGGTTGGGGCATCCGGTTTTAGATGTTAGGCTTAGGTGAGAGATCTGGGTATCTGGCTCACTATTTCTGCACCCCTTCATCAAGTGAATAGAAGTAGCAACAGATGTTGTCAAGATGGCGAATTCAGACATATTGATGTACTACTTAGTGAATAATTAATAAAATATCCGCACACATCTTCCAGATGCAGAGACCGGGGGTCGTCCTCCTTCTCTAAAGAAATAAGGAGCTTGCTAAAAAGCTGAAAAAAAATGTTGACTAGAACAGACAGTGTATTATTCTTTGGTGTTTAATATATTTAAGTTGTATATATAGATTATTGATCCTTTAAACAGTGTAGTATCATCATTATGTGGGAAAATACATGGATGACTTGTGATGAAAGATGGAAGGCCAAAAGATCAATTATAGTTGGGTTTCCACCAGAACTATTTAACTAGACTGGCATCATTCAGATAAATGTATATCTGATCTTCAGGGCCATCACAATGATGGTGCAAGCTAGCACTAGCCGGAAGAACCTATGGGGTCATTACTAATTTTTAGTTACTTTTTCATAATATACAGTAAATGAACAATAATTTTAGTATGTTTTTTTTTTTAAAGTTGGGGGCTCAACTGACCGCACGACTTGTGTCTAGAAACTAGAATCCCGACTGCAAGCTAGGCCAGGTTTCATGTGAAGACGAGGAGGATATCTGGCACGATAGAAAGCAATGGCTCTTGTGTTGTCACGTCATCCTATGATTCAGGGCAAGGACGAGGCGAGGAGGCAAAAACACACATAATCATTTTTCTGTTTTCCTCTTTCCTGTTTTCAATTTCATGACAATTTTTTTTTAAACACAGTACAATCAAAATCGCTCACATACACTCATTTTTATAAATATACGCACGCACATCCTATCCCATGACTATATTTTTAAAGTGCATTTCCTGTTGCAACACATAGGCAACCTAGTCAGTATGAAAGAGCCAACCAGATTCGTCGGTCACCATCTTGACACCGTTGGATGTTGGACTATATACCGGCCTCTCTCATCATCAGCGATCGTGGCTGCATGTTGTGAGCGTCGAATTGGCTAGTGTCTAGCATCGTCGGAGGGCGTGTGGAGGTTTGTCTCTGGCGGATCTTGCGGGATTCAGTCGGCGTTTGTCTTCGGTGGATCCACGTGGATCTTGTCTTTGTTCATTTGTGTTCGTGTGTCTACATGTTGGATCCTTCTGATCTATGCTATTCTTCATCGGCGACAGATGTTGTTCTGGTGCGCTGGTTCTACGGGGCATTAGCATGATGACTTTTCGACTGTCTACTATAATAAGGTTTGCCTGGCTCCGATTAGAGAGGGACACAGACGGCGGCGCGTCGTCGGCTCGCTCCAGTGTTAATAGTCGTCGCTAGATGGTCTACGGATCTAGACGTATTTTTTACTTCTAGTGTTTTTTATACTAACTTGACAGTTGATGAGTAGTTCAGAAGTTATTCTCGCAAAAAAATGGCCGGTGTCTAATCGGGAGCTCGGGACATCAAGCGTTGCTAGACGACGCCGGCGCACATCCACGCTTGGCTTGATCCCAGCTGAGACACGCAAGTATAAGAGATACGGCGTTGGAGGCAGACTAGAAGATCGTTTCCGTCCAAGGTTAGCTAGCTTCCGATCGGCCGGAAACACATGCAATCATGCATGCTACAACCTGGGTCAATCGATTTCATTGATCAGCTTGGTGATGCTTTTGTGAGGGACAAGTCACTAGCCTCTGGCTTCGACATGCTCTCATTGCACTTCAAGCAGCCGTGCAAATTCAGACTACAACTTTTGTTTACTCATCTTGTATTGATCGGCATAAACCTTTTGAAATTCCTCTTCATGCACGTTGCTGCAAAATTCTAGACATTGAATGTGCTATTCATGTTTCTAAGTATACATTTTATTAAAGTTTTCTCGTAGCCATTAGCTACCATTTTTAGGCCTTCTTGTCTATCTCTGAATCTTCATTATCACATCATAATAAAGATAGCATAGTGGAAAATGAGTTTAGATTTCTAGCCAGAGAGAAGCTCAAGCAAAGCTATATATGACTACTAGAAGATACCCCACATGTTGCTACGGGAATTAATTGATGAAAATTTCGGTTGATAACATGAGAACTAAAATTTTAAATACATTTTCTTATTTTATTTTATTATATATAGTTGTAATAATATTTATTAATTAAATATAAGTGGAATAATTGAATGTAAAATATTTTCTCATGCATGGTTGAATTTTTGGTAGGTCATTTCCATGCATATGATTGCATGGTGAGATGGGTTTTATCCCATTTATAACTGTACAATAAAGTGGCATGCTTGCATGTTAAAATAAATAAGTTAGTGGGATGACTTTCTTAATAGGTACTCGCTCCGTTCGGAAATACTTGTCGTAGAAATGGATACAAATGGATGTATTTAGAACTAAAATACATCTAGATACATCCATTCCTTGGACAAGTATTTCCGGGCGAAGGGAGTACTATATAGGTTAGGAGAGGGGTAGGCTTGTAGGTGGCTCAAGTTAGTTTGTGATCCTTATAGGGATTACTAGATCATTGTTGGCGCGCGTTGCTGCGCCCATTTTGTCTCAATGGTTTAGTTGTTATATAAGGATATAGAAAGAAACATGTATCCATTTGTTTAGTATAATGCATTTTCTCGCATCATTTTGCAATTTAAGCGATATGCTTCCATCTTTATTTTAGTTGTATTCGTTTCTAAAACAAAGATGCACCAAATAGAATAAGAATTGAAAAATAAGGTCATATAAGAATGATTTTCATAGTTTCTTTACTTGGATTATTTGTCCAAGATTTCTATAATGAGTGCACTATCACGCCCATCCATTTATTTGATGGAATAATAGGATGTTTGTGAATATACATATGCAAGAAAATGGAATTATATTTGCATAACTCATCCATATAATGGTCAATAATAAAAACTGATTCACTCGCAATAAAATAAAATAAAATAAAATAAAAACTGATTAGGAAAATAAAAAGATTACTTCTCAAAACATGGAATGCTTCTTATTTCAAAATTGATGAACATGTTAGGTTACTGATAATCACACGACAAAGATCTTATGAAAACCATACAACCAAACACGAAGCCAGCAAATATGGGTTACTAACCCTTCCAGCATAATGGCCATTCAGATAACTATAAAACTAAATGCTTGATATAAACAGTAAAACATCCACTAAGCTTGTACTAATATCTAAGCATGCTACAACGGAAATGATTCGAGTCGACAAAAACACACTTAGCTATGACTGAATCCAAGAGTTCAATTATAAATACACTTCTTTTGATGGATTTTATAAATATACTTCTATAAGGTAGAAGTTCGAGGAACCTATAAATTTAACTAAAAACTTTGTGTCTATGTTGAACAGCGATAGACATAAAGGCTCATTCAAGTTGAATGAAACAATCTTAACTATGACTGGATCCAAGACTTTAATTCTGATTATGTACTTCTAAAGTAGAAGTTGAAGAAACCTGCGTCAACAATACCATACACGCTATCATTTTTACTCAAAATTATATTAACCTCATCTCGCATCTAGGTGTCACCCAAAACTCTCTATTACCCTAGCTTAATTTCACACCAAGGTAAGAACAGAGGTTTATAGTCCGCGTCAAGAAGTGAGAATCACCAATCCCGTATTCTACTTGCAATATATCCCCAAAGGCTTCATTTTCATCTGTCTGTGACAATACCATATAACCATATTCACTTAGCTGAATTTCTGTAACCCTAATTAGATGTTTTAAAATATGAGAAGGGCATGGTTTAGCTGAGAAGAGGTTCAAATGTTACGTTTTTAAGGATCTTGAGTTGAACTACGGTCCAAGCTAGCAGTTGGAATGACCAGGATTGAAAGTCACATAGTAGCTGATCTACAACACTATTTGCATAAAAAGGAGGAAGAAAAGGCACAAAATAATGGCAGCTGAGAACCCGTAGATAAAAGAAAATTTGTGCCTTTTGATTTAGCATTACGCTAACAATTTTCTTATGTCGGTGCTGCGTTCTATCCATTAAGCAACAATGAATGATTATTTTCTTCAGTTAAGTGACTGTATGATCACAGGCATCGCATAATTCATGCATTAAAAAAGCTTATTAGATTCCATCAGAACTCTTGACAGTTGATAAATTGTACTGATTATGCCTGTAATGCACCAGTTCATACAAGTAACTAATAAATCCCTGGTCCAATCTAATTTAATTAGCTCTTGATTCAGCAGAAAAAAATTACCTAATACACGCCTGCACCGTGATCTGAACGTAGCAGAGAAGAGGCGCCTCCTTTCCCATATATCCCCAGTTCCCCACGCACGCCAAGAGATTGCAGATGGACCCTGCTGCCTCTAGTCCTTGTGCCATCACTGCTGACGCATCCCAGAAGAGCCCATCCTTCAACGGATATTCCACTACAGATGTAACCTGTCGGCATTCAGCCATGAATGATACATAAACATAATCCAAGAAATCATACGTCTACAAGAATGCTAAATCATGAAAAGGTGAGGTATGGTTGTCCACGTGAAGTATATTCGTTACCTGGCCAGCAGACATTGAAGATTGAGTGAAAGAATTCTCCGATCTAAATTTCAGAACGAGTGTGGAAGATTTGCGCCAAATTGACCATAACCTAGATGAGAACCGCATGTACAAAATAGGGATTGAGAAGATAATAACAATGTAATGGTTGGGTGAAAGAGGGATCGTAACATGGAAGGAGAAATGCATTTAGAGGGCAACTTTGCCAAGGATAATAACACAATGTAATGGTTGGGTTAGTAACTTTGCCTGGATGAGAACTACAGGAGACGAAGTGGCGCATATACTGAAGCAGATGCGGACAGAAAAAAGCAACGCGCACCTTCGTTTAATTGTCACCGGCGAGTATGCCCCTCAGCCGCGATGAATGCTCCCTGAAACTGACAATTGATTGCCTACTTGACTACTTCGATCCCAACGGATCAGTTTCTTTCTTCTGCTTCACCGAACAGTCCACTGCCGCTTCGCCTCTACCTGCATCGGCGTCCGGTCCGGATGGCTCGAATAAGGTCACCTCGCTTCCGTATGGACCGTTCGTCCTACCGTCGCCTGGCGAGGCGCTCTGTCTCGGTCGGACCCCAGCGCGGTCGCCATGGAAGTCACACCCGAGCAGCGCCGGCCGCCACGGGAGGGGCTGCGTTCGTGCGAACCAAACCAAAGGAGGGTCACTGAGTCGCGACTTGCGAGGCTTCCACATGGACGGAGAGTTTTATAAGCCCATCGGCCCAACTTAATACAAGGCGTCCAAAATTGCGACCGGAGCAGCGGCCCACCACAGGTAGCGCTCGATGGTAGCGAACGAGGCGGCAACGTGGGATTGAGAAGAAATCGGACGACCCAGATTGCCCTAAACGGAAGATCTGATGGTTGCGGGTGCTGATGGCTTGAGATGGCTGGAAAGTTGTGCGGTTATAATGTCTCTAAATAACTTGTAAGTCCAGTCTGAGTCCACCTATATAGGTTGACCTTCTTGGATTATTCTGTCTGTAAATGAGCTAATCCCTTCACCAAATCAAATAAATTCATTTTTGTTTGTCAAGATATAAATTGTCAATTTACACCTGAGATTCGGGTGAAGTGTGCTATTTGTAGTATGTACGTACATGCAGTATCCTACTTTTTTTTTGAAAGTAAAAGGTGGCGCGTGGCCGACCTTATATTTCAAAGAGGCATAGCGTGATGAAGTACAGTTACAAAACTTGTGAGGTGCACCCAGGTGCAGGGCCACAAGTAGGCCGGAAGATAAGAAAAGGAGAAGTAGAGAAGAAGAGGAGAAGAAACAGAGCCTATGCACTAAGCACTAAGCATGGTGACCCATGACTGCAAAGCATCCTTGTCCGATTGCTTGGTGGCCCTGTTGCTCCATAAGCTAAGCAGATTACCTGCGTGAAACCTGACATATGTCTCCGACCAACATTTAGCACTGAAAACGCAATCATTCCTGGCTTGCCATAGCGTGATAGCACAAGTCGCAAAAGCAACATTCCACTTGGCCTTGAACTGAAGATGATCCTTCGCCTGACAAACAAAGTGTTGAATCACTACAAGAAATATGTCAACTTATGACCTTCTGTCAGTGACCCTCGAAGAATTGGTCATAAATCTATGACCATTTTAGTCCAATTGGTCAAAAGCTGTTCAGGGGGCTCTAAACCCTGAACCATTGCGACCATTTTGGTCAGAAAGGTCGTAATTTCCTTACACGAAATAGTCACAAAGCAAATAGTGCTAGTCCGCTGCCTTATTTCTAGTTGTTAACGACCAATATAGATGGTCATAGCCTTGTAAATTGTGGTGGGTTGCTATGACTAGGCGCCACCTCATCAGTTTTGCCTATGTGTCATGTCCATGTGGCAGTTTTTGCCCTAGGTTGTGAAGCAACCTATATTTCTGTCATTCCCAAAATTCCCAAAAAAATCTCATAAATTCTTTGGGTCATATCTTCGTCAAATATGTAAAACCTTCCTTGCCTAGTTCAAAAATAATTCAAAAATATTCATTTTCCTATTTTGTTCAGAGTAACAGTTTGTGAAGGAAGTACCACTTTGGCATGTCCAAATAATATCCATTTTCTACAGTGCTTTCCTATGCCCAAATAACCATCCTCCACCAAATGCCAGCTCAATCCATTCATTATTTTGAGCCGAGCTTCAACATTCGTATTTATGTCCAGTGTGGTGGTTTGCAAAGCAAGTACCACCTAGGCTCCTCCTTTTGAGCTGAAAATTTGTGAAAACGGTCTTCTTAGTAACTGATCATCCTCAGCCAAAACTCACGCCCATTATCCATGTACATTTCCCGTACCACTAATCAAACACTTGGCTGCTAATTCATGTTTGAGCATCGATTGGTCTCCTCATGAGAATCTTATGTTGTAATTTTCTTCCTAGCACCAACCTGGGGAGTGCCCAACCCACTAGACATGCCTAGGCCGCCCAGAACACATGGCAACGCCACGGTCACGCGGTGACCACGCGGCGGGCATGCGAGTTTACGCGCTCTAGAGTTGGGGCCCTCGGCCACCGCCCAAACCTCGACGTATCGCCACCAAACCATGTATTTATGATTAAATAGGTCCTTATGTAACTAGAAATGATTTTTGGAAAAAATACATAGCAAACTATGAGGCAGCTGCAGTTCAAATTTGACCCGCTTCCAACTGAATCGACGACAATTTGTCTTTTTCACGAGAGGTGGATCAAAATTTTTACACCAGACCATTTTGTCAATTGTGCATTAAATATGGCCTAGTATTTTATAAAAATGATTTGGTCCAATTTTGCAACAATTATTTGGTAGTTCCTTCACAAAAAACCTCCTTTCGCACTCGAAAAATGGAAAATGGTTTTTTCGTCCAACGAAAATGAAAACTTCCTTAGGCAACATTGTTTGCTATTCCAATATGCACCCTTGTGCACAATATGAGATCATTTGAACAAACTATGCCATGAATGTGGCCATAAGATTGATCATTTGGCTTGAAAGCCATGAATCTTCACACTTGATAGCTCATTTCGAGAACACTTTTTAAAATAATTACCGTATTACAAGTTTATTATTTTTCCTGGAAACTTGGTCACATATAATGACACAATGCGAAGGTTTTCCAATTTTTGATTTTTTGAATTTTTATGCCTGTTTTAATATGCGGTCAAAACGGCGGGCTTGACCGCCCTAGCTAGTGGTTGAATCTTGGAATTTTTTGGTGTTTCTATGATTAAATAGATACCTATGTACCTAGAAATGATTTTTGGAAAGAATAAAGAGCAAACTATGAGGCAGCTACAGTTCAAATTTGACCCGTTTTAAAATTGAATCGTGAAATTTGTCTTTTTCATCGATGGTGGATCAAAACTTTTTCACCCAACCATTTTGTCAATTGTGCATTAAATATGGCCTAGTATTTTATAAAAATGATTTGGTCCAATTTTGCAACAATTATTTGGTAGTTCCTTCACAAAAAACCTCCTTTCGCACTCGAAAAAATGGAAAATGGTTTTTCGTCCAACTAAAATGAAAACTTCCTTAGGCAACATTGTTTGTTATTCCAATATGCACCCTTGTGCATAATATGAGATCATTTGAACAAACTATGCCATGAATGTGGCAATAAGATTGATCATTTGGCTTGAAAGCCAATGATCTCCACACATGATAGCTCGCTTCGAGAACACTTTTTAAAATAATTGCCGACACAAGTTTGTTATTTTTCCTAGGAACTTGGCCACATATGATGACACAATGCGAAGGTTTCCCAATTTTTGATTTTTTGAATTTTTATGCTGTTCCAAAATGCGGTCAAAACGGTAGGAATGACCGCTCCTAGCTAGTGCTTGAATCTTGGATTTTTTGGTGTTTCTCTGATTAAATAGATACTTATGTACCTAGAAATGATTTTTGGAAAAAATAAATAGCAAACTTTGAGGCAGCTGCAGTTCAAATTTGACCCGCTTCCAGCTGAATCGACGATAATTTGTCTTTTTCATCAGTGGTGGGTCAAAAAAAATTTACACCCAACCATTTTGTCAATTGTGCATTAAATATGGCCTAGTATTTAATAAAAATGATTTGGTCCAATTTTGCAACAATTATTTGGTAGTTCCTTCACAAAAAACCCTCCTTTCGGGCACTCAAAAAATGGAAAATGGTTTTTTCGTCCAATGAAAATAAAAACTTCCTTAGGCAACATTGTTTGCCATTCCAATATGCACCCTTGTGCACAATATGAGATCATTTGAACAAACTATGCCATGAATGTGGCAATAAGATTGATCATTTGGCTTGAAAGCATTGATCTCAACACATGATAGCTCGTTTACGAGAACACTTTTTAAAATAATTGCCGTACACAAGTTTGTTACTTTTCCTAGGAACTTGGCGACATATGATGACACAATGCTAAGGTTTCCCAAATTTTGATTTTTTTGAATTTTTATGCCTGCTCCAAAATGCAGTCAAAACGGCGGAATGACCGCTCCTAGCTAGTGCTTGAATCTTGGAACTTTTTGGTGTTTCTCGGATTAAATAGATACTTATGTACCTAGAAATGATTTTGGAAAAATAAATAGCAAACTATGAGGCAGCTACAGTTCAAATTTGACCTGCTTCGGTGAATCGACGGCAATTTGTCTTTTTCACTAGAGGTGGATCAAAGCTTGTGACACCAAACTATTTGGTCAATTATGCATTAAATATGGCCTAGTATTTTATAAAATTCATTTGGTCCAAAGTTGCAACAATTATTTGGTAGGTCCTTAGAAAAACTCATTTTGGGCACTCTGAAAATGGAAAATGATTTTTTTCGTCCAAAATAAATGAAAACTTCCTTGGGCAACATTGTTTGTCATTCCAATATGCACCCTTGTGCACAATATGAAATCAGTTGAACAAATTTTCGTTCAAATTTTCCCCGCTTCCTACTGAACGGGTGAAATTTGTTTTTTTATAAGAGGTGGATCAAAAGCTTTTGACATGTAACTATTTGGTCAATTTTACATGAAATGTGGTCTAATATTTTGAAAAATGGAGTTGAGCTATTTTGGAACAAATATTTGGTAGCTTCTAAAAAAACCTTTTGATGCACTCGAAAAATGGAAAATCATATTTTTGTGCAAAGAAAATGAAAGTCGTCGAACTATGTCATCGTTTGCCATTCTAAGATGCACATTTATGAAAAAAACAAGATCATTTTGACAAACTATGCCATTGTTATGTTTAAAAAAATTCAAAATTTTGGGTCCAAAAATTTGAGATTCAAGTGCGTTTTAGCCGCCAATGAGATGCGAGGAACCGCTTTCACGCGGATCACCAAATTGAACGCAATCTGAGCCATCCATCACGCATCCTCTAACGGTGGAGCTTCTCCGAGAATCAAAACCCTAACCCACCCACCCACCCTCCCTCGACCCCCAGATCCCCACCCGCCACCCCCCACTCAGCCACTCCCCAGATCCATCCTCTTCTTCCTCGCAACCCCAAACCCGCCCCGCCATCTCCACTCCCCAAACCGAGCCCCACCCGCCGACGACCTCTGCCTTCCTCTCCCTCGCCACCTCGCCTCCCTCACCGCCTTGCCACCCCTCGCCGCCTCCCCTCGCCGCCTCGCCTCCCCTCGCCGCCTCCCCTCTCCATGGGCGCCCTCCACAGCGCTGGGTGGTGCTGCCTCCTACCTCCGTCCCGCCTGTCGCCTGCCATCGCTATTTATTTCCCCCAAATCGCCATTGCCCACAAAGCAGAAGGAATCAAGATCCAATCCCTCCACCTCCCCCGGCAAGAGAGATCCAGCCAGATCCGTCCGGTTCCATGGCGATCGCCGCAACGCCACCCGCCTCCCTTGGCCAAGACCTCCGCCATGGAGATGGAGATGGGGATGGGGACGGAGATGGAGCTCTTCTCCTCTCCCCAACCACGCAGCGTGGCGCGCAGCGCAGCAGAGGGCCTAGGGTTTCGGTCCCCTCCAACACCGGCTGGTCCGGTCCTCTCCGGCGGCGCAACATCTCCGACGACGGGCAAGGTAGGTAAGCCCATCCTCATCCCAAACCCTAGCCCCTCCTCCTCAATCCCTCATCTTCTTCCGGATTTGTTGGTCGATCCATGCTGTTGGTTTGTGCAGGTCATCACCATGGGACGGGTTGAGGCTGTCCATGGAGGAGGAGCACCATGGCGGGCTGTGAAGGAGGAGCACCATGGAGGAGGCACTTCCCTCACTCACTCTCTCTCTCTCTGTTGAGGCCATGGCCATGGTCATCCAGGTCTGTCTTTTTTCTCCCTTTGCAATCTCTTTCTCATCCCGATTTGAACATGTTTACTGCCTATTTTGGTTTGTGGTCTGATCTGTATGGTTGGTTTGTGCAGGTCTATCACCATGGAACGTCTTTATTCGCTGCTATGAAGGAGGAGCACCATGCCATCGCCATGGAAGGCCCTTCCCTCTCTTCGTTGATATACATCTTGGGCAATCAGGATCTTGCCTTCCTTATTTTACTGCCTCGTTGGTGAAAAGATTAGCCTTGTGAGTGGGAGAAAATAACATGGACCTTTGCATCTATCTGCTTTCGGTGTCTTGATTTATTCAATCTCAATTTGCCATCCTTCTCTTGATTGATGCAAGAGGCAAACACACTTGGGATGTGCAGGAAATGTTGCATTATCTCATTTGGACATGCATATCATCATA
Organism: Aegilops speltoides; assembly: GCA_021437245.1. Lineage (NCBI taxonomy): Eukaryota > Viridiplantae > Streptophyta > Magnoliopsida > Poales > Poaceae > Aegilops > Aegilops speltoides. The sequence goes on from CM038143.1 coordinate 437,858,751, forward strand.
CTCCAAAGACTTGCACTATCATTGGATTCCTTGTTAAGTTACTCGGGTTGCTTAAGTTTATTAACCTGATAGGTACAAATAATACAAAAACTTATGGTTAGATCAGTTCAAGATTGCTTGGCCAAGTATGATACTTCAAGAATCCGTGTGATGCACAATAATTTAGAGTGTCCGCTGGTGACAGATAGATCAGCTCTTGTCCTGGTTAGTAAAACTTATGGAAAATATTTGCATGTTATTAGGTGTTTTGTACTATCAGACTGCTGTAATTTTAGAATTGTGCATGTCAGGTGAGCTTGGGCTCCTTTCTATGTATAGTATAATTTCGTGACCTAGAACTACCACATATCTGTTTGCGCTAGATGTTTCGACTGTTTTATTGTTATAAATTTGTGCTCTATGTGCAGAACTTATAAGAAAGTGTTCCAATTCTTATCTCACAATTTGTTTTGCATTCTGATCGAATCGTTAATTTATGTGAAAGTTTCAGATCGCAATGTTTTATTTCTTTGAGGAAAATGTCTCACAACTTGTGATGTACCCAGGCTCGCACCAAGATCTTGAGCATCCGGGACCAGTGCAGACATTGTCAAGGTCACGAGGTCGAGCTCAAGGACACAACGGCAACAAAGAAGAAGAAGGTTCGCCCGCCTCTCGATTTCATCTTCTTTCACTCTATTGCTGCTGATGCTCGTGGACTCCTTCTTCTACAACTTATCATCATCTCCTATTGATGTGTGCTCAGATTGTGTCAAGGAAAGGAATTCAAGACATGGAGCTGCTTCTAGTATAGGACGTCTTTGGACTCTTCTCACGCTGCGGTTGTGTTACCCACCAAGTCCCCAAGCTGCATCTGGTTTGTTTAGATGATTCTCAGCCCGCCCGCCTTTAAGCTATGCATTCGGAAGAAACATTCTATAGTAAAGTATGGGGTTGTTGATTAAACTGCTGTTGTGTTCACTTCAATGAGAAAAAGTGTAGTTAATTCAGGTTGTGAACATTTCTTAGGAGTTATATTAAGACACATACTGTATGAGAAAAACTGCTTCTTGTTGTGTTCACTTCAATGAGAAAAACTGCTCATTGTTGTGTTCACTTCAATGAGAAAAACTACTCTTGTTCACTTCAATGAGAAAAACTGCTGCTGTGTTCACTTCAACCGAGTTACTCCTTTTTGAATGGAATGTTCATAATATATTGTCTCCAGTTTTTCTAATTTTTATCACCTGATTCGTAACAGGCGTCCGTGGAAGGCCCATCCGACTCTCCAAAGGAGCCGCATTTGATCGCTATTGAAGGAGCTACATGTAGAAGAAGAAAATACTTGTAGAGCTTGTAACTCGATTCCCATAGTTGTAGAGCTTGTATCGCTAAGCTTGTATTACGTGTAACTTGTAGAACTTGTAAATGCTACTGACTTGTAGGACTTGTCATTTGTAGAGCTTGTAAATAAGCTTGTATATGCTACAGCTTGTAGGACGTGTCATTTGTAGAGCTTGTATTGAATCTAGCTATTGTTATTTGAAGTATCTTGTGTGTTTTTCCTTGCCAATTTAACTACTAGTTATTTTCTTATTGTCAAATTGAAATATGAAGTATCTGGGCCTAATAGCTAGGACCCACTTATCGAGACCGACAAGTGGGATCTGCTTGACTAGTGGACCCATTTTATAAAAAACTGAAATTGTTGTACAAAAAGGCCATGACCCATAAAATAAAAAGGCCAAATTGTTGGGCTAGGCCCATGTAGCTAGAGAAAATTAATAGAGAAAATATACATAGAAAAGGCGAATTGTTGGGCTCGGCCCATGTAGAAAATCGAATTGGACCGGCTGAATCTTGTGCCACATCGACCTGCCACGCTGGATGCCTACGTGGCTGGGGAGGTTGCTAGTGACCAAAACACCACAAGAGAAATATTTTGGTCGAAGCGTCTTTGACCATTCCGTAAGAAAGGTCGCTATAGTCGGTTTATGACGGCCACTTTTGACCTTCTGTTTTTGGTCACAAAAAGGTCGCAAATGGAAATTTGTGACCTTTCAGTGACCAATAGTGGTGGTCACAAGTTGACATATTTCTTGTAGTGAATGTTGGGTGAGTCACATGCCAGCGTTGCCAGCGAGAGCCTGCTCCATAGGGTATTAGCGGGACGACAACGAAGGATCAGATGGTCAGCTGTCTCCATGGCCGGGCAAGCATCGCAACCAGCAGCTGGAGCAACTGCCAACCAACCCTTGCGAACCATGTTGGCCTTGGTGTTCAAGCGCCCCCAAAAAGCCAGCCACAAGAAAACTCAACTCTTGAAAGGAATAAGAGAGTCCCAAATCCATGGCGTAGGAGCCCAAAGAACTCCCCAGAAGGTAAGCAACTTGTAAAAGTAGCATGTACTTAAGTTGTTGCCTTCAAGCACGGGGACCCGTGCATCCAAACTTGAACTAGCTGGGTTGACATGAGCCACAAGCTGATGGAGCAGGTGCAAATCCTGAGTGACAGTCTGTGAGAGATTTGGATGCAATTGCACATTCCAGCTTCCCTCCATAAACTAGGATTGAACAGAGCAGTCTGGGTTGCGAGCGAAGGAGAAAAGAACCGGGAAAACTTGCCTCAAACTACTAGGCATCAACCAGTGATCATGCCAGAAGGAAACATGCTTACCACTGCCAACAGAGCAGCGCGAGGAGGATATAACCAGAGGGATGCAGCTCTTGAAACCCCTCTGTATAGCAGTATCTTCGTGGTGTCCCTTAAGAGGCAAAGAATCCTTGCAATATTGAGAAGCAAACCACTTGAAGCAAGGGATATCAGAGGACTGGAGGACTTTAGCTACAAATTTACATAGCATAGCTTGATTGTGGGCCTCCAAGTTCCTCACACCCAAACTACCATTGGCACGAGGCAGTGTAACCATATCCCAAGCCATGAGGCAGTGGCCTCCTTTAACTGTATTCTTGCCCTGCCAGAAGAAAGCCCTAAGAAGGGCGTCCAACTTACTGAGAGACTCTTTTGGCCATGGAAAACAAGTCATGAAGCAACTCGGTATGCCAGCCAGAACGGAGTTAATGAGAGTTAATCTACCACCCCAAGAGAGAAACGTGGCCAACCAACCAGAGAGGCGGCGATAAATCTTGTGAATAACCGGAAGCAACATACCATGCCTGATCTTGTGCAAGGAGAGGGGCATCCCAGGTAAGTACATGGAAAGGAGGAGACCGGGCAGTCCAGCGTGCTGGCGATTTCCATGGCCACTTCTTGTTGCACACAAACAGGCACCAAAGTGCTTTTGTGGAAATTAGATCGAGCGGTTGTCCAAGCAGTATCGTAATGAAATTTTGTATGAATGATTTACACTTGAAAAAGAACGTAACATCGATTATGCCAAAAGGAATCGACTATCATTATCATAACCTGAGATTACAAAAATCTTAACATGCAGGCTTATACTCTATTTGCAGTTTTGTTGGACAATCCCTAGCGATGTATCCACTTACACTGGTCAGCCAAAACAAACCCCTAATGAGATCAAAATATCACTGCTGGTTTGTAACTATTTTCTTCTTTGTGCATTTGGTGGAAATTGTAGCATCAGTTTGACACCTCATCAGTATGTGTTGTATTGCTATTCTTTTTGGTTTAGGTCGAAGATCCATTTGATAGATCTGACAATACAGCTAAAACAATTGATGTGCTAGAACTCGGGTACATTCCAAGTGCCTTTAGACATGCTCATGACGTAAACTTCTCTCATGATCCCGCCGACCAAATGAAGTACTTACGCTGCTGTGTATACATGAAGTTCGTTCAAAACTAAGTGCAAGACCCATGGTTAAGCGTTACATAAACCAGGAAGAATGGCTTTTGCTGATGTGTACACATGAAGTTGGTTCAGAACTAGGTGAAAGAGCCACGACCAACCGTTGCGTGAATCCTGCATCGAGTCCTCAGTAGCACAGAGTGACAGCTAACCCATATGATAATGAGCGTGCCCAGAGAAACATTGGATCCAAAAGGAAGCAGAGGAGGAATTCATAACCACAGGGGTACAAGTCAGGCAGACAAGAAGCAGAACATGTCGATATACACAAGCAGAACTCACGCATACATGTTTTGAACATCATCTTAAGCTTCCCCAACCAGTACATGTAACAGATAGTCCAAGACATCTTTTGATCAGCAGTCGTGGACCAACTACGTTTTCAGTTTTAGGAACCGTGGACCAACTTTGTTTAATTAGCCTTTTCCTTATGTTTTACATCCATTTATTATGTTACTTAACTAGTACTTAGCCGGCTCATGCACTTAAGCTCGTGGTTTATGTGGTTTCTAGGATCCAAAACTTGTGATTGACAGAACCTTTGCTACCGTGGAAGACGAAGATGACATGATGAAAAGCAAACTTTCACAAAACTTGTCACGTATTCCCTTTACAGTTTAAAGTCAACGAACCTAAAAAAAATGCTCATTTTCTACAAACAAGTTGGCACGAGCTCCAGAGGTCATAGCCGACCCACATCGGGCCAATTTTATAGTTGGTGTGTTGGCGAGTTTGAAATGTTTGCAAAACACTCTAGCATAATCATGTGTATGTTTTTTTTTGTAGAATTTTGATATTTAAAATTTGAGGAACGCTACACATATTTTATGGGAGTTTTACTTATTGATTAGGAGACAATCTAGACTCTCGTTACAACAGTACTGAAGCAATTGTCTTTATATTTTGAATTCCACGCATAACCTGTCTTGGGCTAAATTGAATCATGCAGTTCCTGCCATCTCGGGCTACCAAAATTTCTTAGACTTCCTCAGTATCTTTTTTATACTACACTGGACTTGCCTTTACTGAAAATTTGGCGTACTAGAGCATAAAAGGCCCTGCACACCAAGCCCATAGTTAACATCTACATTTCTACTTCAAGAAAAATAACCACCATATGTAGCCACAACATCTCAAAGTTAGATTGCTTAACTCCTTGGAGACAGATTACAGAAGGAAACCCATCTTCTGATTCGCCACATAGAGATCCATATTTGACTTATTTATCATTTAGCCCAAGGTAAATCATCCCATAAGTAGTATACTGATTTTTTTTCTGGAGGAGAAAGAATGATAAATCATCCCATAAGTAGTATAATGATTTTGTTTCCTATTAAGTTAAAAACATCTTGTTCATATTATTCATATAAAAATTCAAATAGGAGCAGTGAGCAACCATAACGTCGAGACTGGAGAAGGGTGCTTTGATGCTCTCAAGTCGCACATGGTGAGTTTTTGTGTGTCAAACCATCTAAGTGCGTCTATTTTTTCATCATTAATAATGGGCCAACAAGTCTTATTTACGTGAATAAACCTGATGAGTTTTACCGTTTATGTTCAGGTGAAGGCATTTGTACTTCTCGATGAACTACATTATTCTAGCAGTCAAGGGATGGAGATCAAGATGGTAATCGGCTTTGACTTTTTAATCTATGTAAATCCTAAATGTGGATGGTTCTTAATTTTTTTCCTGAATTTTGATAAATTATGCTAATTATAGGGTTATGAAACCAAGACTTACAAACCAGTTAGGAGGAGGGGGGGGGCATCGGCCCCCTGGCTACAAACAACGTGTTATGGGTTTAGGTACATTGTCAAGGAGAAGATATAGTCGACCTCAATTGTAATTCTTTTGTTCTTATAAATGCATCGAGAAACAAACTTTCTGTTGAAAACTTGTCCTCACGCTTTTCCACTCTTCTCTACCGTACTAGGGCTTGGTTGTGGATTGTGTTAGGAATGTAAGTACGGATTTCCCACGGTTTGGAGAAACCGATGGTCACATTGTAAGTAGTTTCGATTGATCAACAACCTAATCTTTAATGTATTCATCACGTGGATTTTTTACCTGTATTTAAGTATGTATGTCGCACGAAGTTTCATCTAGACATCAAGTGGGACAAGGGTGATGCAGTGCGCTATCTACTCCAGAAACTACTTCAAAAACTCCAGCTGGGCAGTTTTGAGATCGTCCCCATCTATATCGGGGACGATAAGACGGGCGAAGATGCTTTTGAGGTAACTTACTCTCACCGAGTAAAAAGCATAAAACCACCACAATCTTCGACGTTATTAGCAGAAAATCATAAATTTTCCTCTCTTTTTTGTTGACAAAAACCACCAAACACAACGCTAAACATTGCACATAGCATTGAACAAGCAGTCAACGTTCTGGCCCGATTATGACAGCTGGGCCTGACTGTTGGGATAAAGCGGCAACAAAAATAAAAGGGAACCGCTAGGGATTAGACTAGTGATCCCTTGCATACTATCAAACCAGTCCAAGACCCTACGATTAGAATCATATCGATCGTCTGATCTGGTATGCAAACATGCGTGTGATGACTTCTTTTTAATTCCGTGCTTCTTGGTAACTGCTTCCTTTAGTACATAATTTAGTGAAGCTTCGTAATTCATCATTAACCAGCTTTCCATCACACCCCTTGCCTGAGCGTACATCGACAAAATCTGTGATGAGATGACCATGCAGGGCGATGCCGCCAACAACAACGAGCTGTCGGCTGGCCTGGTGCTCATGGTTGTTCTTGGCACCGGAACTCTTTCCCAGATCCAAGGAGAGAGAAAGCACAAAATGGCAAAGTGAACGTCGGTGTTCAACACCGCGCAGGACGATGCGATGTACGTAACCTGCTGCTGGGGAAATAGATGGATGAAGGAGGCAGTTTCCGTTTGGTTGAACGATATATGGTCTCCGCTACCGCTACTAGCAATAAACGGCAATCAGCGTGATTTATGGGATTAGTTTAGATATGGATGGCACATGCACCCGTTGGATGGAAAGAAAAATGAACGGAGATGTAATGGTCTCTCACTCTCTCGCATTTTGACTTGAGCATGACTTATGTCTCCTTCCTCGGACCACGGCCGTACACCACCACGACGGCCTCTCCGCCGTCCCGTCGTCGGGCCTCTCGAGCCGCTGACGTCTTCCGGCGTTCGACATGGAGCACCAGGGAGGAGCTGCTCGAGGATGGAGGAGCCGCCCGGGTGGCTGCCTCGGCCGTGAGTACCCGAGCGTGCTTCCCCTCCCCTCGAGCCCGTGTCAAGTGAGGGACGTGGATTTTTAGAGCACATGCACCCAGGCCCTGCTATCCTAGCTCTCCAATATCGCTTTAAGATCCGTGTGACACAACTAAGTTTCTATATGAGATTTTCTCTTTTTTGCTTCTCCCACATAGAACATATCTTGAAGTTGAAACCCTATGCAGGATGGCAAAGCTTTCTAATTAGAATCTGGGATAAATCTTTCAGAATTTTTTGTCCGATGTAAATACTAAAAATATGATTTTTTAATCAAACAAAACGTATTTTGTATATTTATGTTTGACAAAAAAATCTGAACGATTTATCCTAGATTCTACTCAGAAAGCTTTGCCACGCTGCATAGGTTTGAACTTCAAGATATATTCTATGTGGGAGAAACAAAAAAGAGAAACGTATTTGCACGAATCTTAAAGCAGGAAATGGATGGCTAGATAGAGAGGGCCTGGGTGCGAGTCCCAATCCATGGAGGTTGGTGCGCAGCTCCTGCTTTTTCCCTTCCTTCTTGCCGCTCTCCTCTACCCCGGGCTCCTGAAGAAGTACCGAGAAGACGCGGAGGACTTGGCGCGACGCCTCCCTCTGGCTCTTCGGCCGGGTCCCCGCGCTCCTCGCCACCTCCCATGCGCGCGCACGACGCACGAGCAAATTAGTACCGGGGCTCGTCCTCGAGGTGCACCATAGAGAGCTCCGCTCCCGCCACCACTAGGGTGAGTCGCGGCCGGCTGCTCTCTATAATGCACGTGCGGTGCTTGTTGTAGTGCAAAAGAAAGCTTGGGGAGGAAGAGGAGAAAGACCAGTCAACATCCCCGAATGGCGATTTTTGCCAACTCAGCTCCGATGGGTGGGCTTCATGCGTCATCGAAGAGCTCACGGGGACTGACCCGCAACGGCCATGGCAAGGTCTGCCGATGATTGACGATCCGGATGCTCGTTTTGGTCTTTGATACGTTGGTTAATATCAAGGTGGCGGTGGGCACAGGAGATAAGGTGTTGTTTTGGTGAGACAAATGGATCCATGGCTTCTCGGCGGCAGACATCGCCCCTTTGTTGGTGGCCACGGTGCTAAAGAGAACCATCAACAGCCGCACCGTGCAGCCGGCGCTTGAAAATGATCGATGGATGGAAGATTGATTGGGAGACGGACCACTCATTCATGGCCATGATGAAATGCATGCATCTGGCGCAGGCGGTGGCGATCACGGAGAGAGACCCGAGCATAGCAGACACGTTTTCTTGGTCGTGTTCGCCATCCGCTGAATACACGGCCAGAGATCCCACACGGCGTCGTGCACTTGGAGGAGCTGGGCGCCGCTCAAATGCAAGCTCTTTGTTTGGCTAGCACTGCAACACAGACTCTGGACCTCGGATCGACGGGCGAGACACAGGCTCCAAGATCAGCCATCGGAGTGTTTCGTGTGCCTACAAGCGGAGGATAACATCGAGCACATTCAGGTAGGGTGCACTTACGCGCTTGAGGTGTGGCATAAGGTGTTCGACTCGGCTTGGGCTTAACATTCACATCCCCTCAAACACGGACACATTTGCCGAATGATGGTTGAGGGAGAGGAGAAACTTCGTTGGCGTGCATAGAAGAGGTTTTGACACATTGATTACCACGGTTGCCTGGGCCATTTGGAAACAAAGGAATGCCAGAGTGTTCAGCAGAGTGGACCAACAAAGGTCACCCGGATTTTCTTCAATATGGTACTTAATGAGTTTGCAGAATGGCGACAAGCTGGAGTTGGTGTAGGTGGTCTACAATGTTTTGTGAGTAGTTAGTTTAGATCTTGTAGGAGTGGTGTGGAGTTGTAAACAGCGTTCGCATCCGGGTCGGGCTTCTTATACATATTTTGTTGCCTTCTATAAAATATGATACGCCATTGGCGTACTCTCGACAAAAAAGATGCTACACCTACGCACTGTTACATACGAGACTTACATAAATCATTTTTTTCCTAAGAGCAATGCTAGACTCACGGAGGGGCTGTTAACGGATTCAACGGGCTTGGCAACGTGGACGTTTACTATTGGAACTAGATGATACCCCGCGTGTGTTGCTGCGGAATCGGTTGCAATATATTTTAGTGATATTTGATTGTGTGAATATAAACAATAATTAGCCTTTCATGTTGCTGCCTAAGACTAGGCTGAGAGATTTCAATTTTGTATATCATCTGTTTAGATATTCACATAAGTTGTTACAATCTAGACCACATTTATATACAACATAGTTACATATTTTCTCCATTAATTAAATAACAACAAAATGAGTATTTTACATCTGTCAATATTCTGTACATGCATATGTATAATTTGACATTCACTAAATGCTCTTTCCGAATTACAATCAAAAAGCACCAAATATGAATAACAGGCATGTGACCTGAAGTTCTCAAATAACAAAAAAAAAACCTGGTGTACCATGAGTTTTTTCCCCTTCAATTCTTTTTTTCAATCTGAATGTTGCCCATGACAAAATCAAATCTCACTGCTGATTTGTAAGTATTTCCTTCACAGTGCGTTTGGCGGCTATGTTGGTGGAAATTTTAGCCTCAAGTTGAAGATCTGTATATGCTGTTGTTTTTGGTTTAGGTCGAAGATCCATTTGATAGATCTGATAATGCAGCTAGAACAGTTGATGCGCTACAGCTTGGGCGTATTGCCAATGCCTTCACAAACACCGTTGCCGTAACTTTCTACTCTTATGATCCCGACGACCGGAATGAATTACTTGTGTTGCCATGCACACCTGAAGTTCGTTCAAAACTAGGTGCAAGACTTTCAACCAGTCCTCAACAGGGCGGAGTCACAGGATCTCTGGAACTTGTGGCAGCTACCCCACACGATAATCAGTATTGCCAGAGGTCCACAGGATCCAAAAGGAAGCGGAGTAATTCATAGGCCACATGGGTAACAACAAGTCAGGCAGGTCAGAAGTGAGCAGAACGCATCTGCATATAAAATCTCCACAAGCAGAACTCACGCGTAGATCTTTGGAACATCCCTATCATCTTAACCTTCCCCAATCAGTACATGTAACAGATAATCCCAGGGCATCTTTTGATCAACAGTCGTGGACCAACTATATTTAGTTAGCCTTTGCCTTGTGGTTTGCGTCCATTTATATTCTTAATGTAGTACTTAGACGGCTCATGTACTTAAGCCCGTGGTTTATGTGGATTCTAGGATCCAAAACTTGTTCTGGTTCACAGAACTTTGCACGTCTCACAAAACTTGTCGTGTATCCCCTTCACAGTTTATAGTCAACAACTCAACTTGAAAAATGCCCATTTGCTACACACAAGTTGACAAAACAAGCACCCGAGGTCATGGTCGACCTAGATTGGGCCAATTTTATAGTTGGTGTGTTGAAATGTTTGCAAAACATCCTCTCATTGTCACTATAAAATTTCTTTACAAGAGCTTATTGATAGATCGATCGGTGTGAGTGGGTCTCACATAATTAACTTTTCTAGAACTTCGGGTATTTAAATTTTCATCCTTGTGTTAGAGAGTGGATAGCTATTCTACTTTATATAGTCCCGATACGGTCATTGTAAGATGAGGTTATTTTATATGAACTAGATACATTGTGTTTTTCCAGGGTAGACACCCGTATAAGTTTTGGAGGAATTTTTAGAAAACCTCTGTTGCGATTTCTTTGTAGAAATTGTTTTTGTGCATGAGTACCGTCGTCGAGATTGGTTTTCTCGTGCTAGACCGTAAGGTTCAATCCCTCTAGTTCGCGTACATCGCGTGCGCGGGTGAGAGGATACTGCCGGTGGTGGTTGAGTGTCGTGAAAGATCGGACCGCAACAACAGATCGGATCTTGCCACGAGGTACAGTCTATATCATCACTAGAGTTTCTTTAACTTACTTACATTTCTATGTGATTGACTCTTTCTTATAGCGCCACTCCATTTTAAATGCTGGAGTGATTGACTCTTTCTTATAGTGCCGCTCCAATTGGCAAGTTGTAGTTGATTTTAAATACTGCAGTATAGCTCCTATTTCCTTTCATTTCTATGTACTTCAATGTACCTTGAAGGTTAATAGATTTACTGAAATATTCGGTGCCCGTCGTTTCAATATTTAGTGTGTGGGCCTTTGAACCTGCCCCGTCAGACCATAGTATATGGTCCCAATAATAATGAACTTAGGAAATAATACAAGTTGGGAAATTAATATTTTTGTATGATGATATTATGAGGCGCCTTTCATGGCCTCCCATTGATCCTAGAGAAGCACTAATCCAAGCCATCTAGCTGCAAGTCTGATCATATGGATGTCCTAGATTTTGTGATATCTTTATGTGATGGTTCTGTTCATATGGTTGGACGGTCTAGTCCAGCTTTTGATATGTCTAACAATTTACAAGAAATAGTAGGTGTTCACTGTGAACCAGTAAAGGCTTTATATTATGCACTTGTAAGTGTAAGAAAACGCATGCTACTTTGGAGTACATACGATTGAAGGAAATATGCCCTAGAGGCAATAGTAAAGTTATTATTTATTTCCTCATATCATGATAAATATTTATTATTCATGCTAGAATTGTATTAACCGGAAACATGATACATGTGTGAATACATAGACAAACACAACGTCACTAGTATGCCTCTACTTGACTAGCTCATTAATTAAAGATGGTTATGTTTCCTAACCATAGACATAAGTTGTCATTTGATTAATGGGATCACATCATTAGGAGAATGATGTGATTTACATGACCCATTCCGTTAGCCTAGCACTTGATCGTTTAGTATATTGCTATTGCTTTCTTCATGACTTATACATGTTCCTGTAACTATGAGATTATGCAACTCCCGTTTACCGGGGGAACACTTTGGGTGCTACCAAACGTCACAACGTAACTGTGTGATTATAAATGAGTACTACAGGTGTCTCCGAAGGTACATGTTGGGTTGGCGTATTTCGATATTAGGTTTTGTCACTCCGATTGTCGGAGAGGTATCTCTGGGCTCTCTCGGTAATGCACATCACTATAAGCCTTGCAAGCAATGTAGCTAATGAGTTAGTTATGGAATGATGCATTACGTAACGAGTAAAGAGACTTGCCGGTAACGAGATTGAACTAGGTATTGGATACCGACGATCGAATCTCGGGCAAGTAACATACCGATGACAAAGGGAACAAAGTATGTTGTTATGCGGTTTGACCGATAAAGATCTTCGTAGAATATGTAGGAGCCAATATGGGCATCCAGGTTCCGCTATTGGTTATTGACCAAGAATAGTTCTAGGTCATGTCTACATAGTTCTCGAACCCGTAGGGTCCGCACGCTTAAGGTTTCGATGACAGTTATATTATGAGTTTATGAGTTTTGATGTACCGAAGGAGTTCGGAGTCCCGGATGAGATCGAGGACATGACGAGGAGTCTCGAAATGGTCGAGACGTAAAGATCGATATATTGGACGACTATATTCGGAGTTCGGAAAGGTTGCGAGTGATTCGGGTATTTTTCGGAGTACCGGAGAGTTACGGGAATTCGCCGGGAGTATATGGGCCTTATTGGGCCATACGGGAATAGAGGAGAGAGGCCAAAGGAAGGAGGCCTGCGCCCCCCTCTGGTCCGGTTGGACAAGGGCAGCCCCTTTCCTTCTTCCTCTCCCCTCTTTCCCTTCTCCTACTCCAACAAGGGAGGTGGAATCCTACTAGGACTAGGGAGTCCTAGTAGGACTCCACACTTGGCGCGCCCCCTCCTAGGGCCGGCCTCCTCCCCCCTTGCTCCTTTATATACGGGGGCAGGGGGACACCCCATGACACACAAGTTGATTCTACGGATCATTCCTTAGCCGTGTGCGGTGCACCCCTCCACCATATTCCACCTCGGTCATATCGTCGCGAAGTTTAGGTGAAGCCCTGCGCCGGTAGAACATCATCATCGTCACCACACCGTTGTGCTGACGGAACTCATCCCCGACACCCTGCTGGATCGAAGTCCGGGGAACGTCATCGAGTTGAACATGTACAGAACACGGAGGTGCCGTACGTTCGGTGCTTGGATCGGTCGGATCGTGAAGACGTACGACTACATCAACCGCGTTATCATAACGCTTCCGCTTTCGTCTACGAGAGTATGTGGACAGACTCTCCCCTCTCGTTGCTATGCATCACCATGATCTTGCGTGTGCGTAGGATTTTTTTTGAAATTACTACGTTCCCCAACAGTGGCATCCGAGCCTATGTTTTATGTGTTGATGTTATATGCACGAGTAGAACACAAGTGAGTTGTGGGCGATACAAGTCATACTGCTTACCAGCATGTCATACTTTGGTTCGGCGGTATTGTGAGATGAAGCGGCCCGGACCGACATTACGCGTACGCTTACGCGAGACTGGTTTCACCGTTACGAGGACTCTTGCTTAAAGGTGGCTGGTGGGTGTCTGTCTCTCTCACTTTAGCTGAATCGAGTGTGGCTACGCCCGGTCCTTGCGAAGGTTAAAATAGCACCAACTTGACGAACTATCGTTGTGGTTTTGATGCGTAGGTAAGAACGGTTCTTGCTAAAGCGCGTAGCAGCCACGTAAAATTTACAACAACAAAGTAGAGGACGTCTAACTTGTTTTTGCAGGGCATGTTGTGATATGATATGGTCAAGACGTGATGTTATATTTTATTGTATGAGATGATCATGTTTTGTAACCGAAGTTATCGGCAACTGGCAGGAGCCATATGGTTGTCGCTTTATTGTATGAAATGCAACGCATACATAATTGCTTTACTTTATCACTAAGCGGTAGTGATAGTCGTAGAAGCAATAGATGGCGTAAACGACAACGATGCTACGATGGAGATCAAGGTGTCGCGCCGGTGACGATGGTGATCACGACGGCGCTTCGAAGATGGAGATCACAAGCACAAGATGATGATGGCCATATCATATCACTTATATTGATTACATGTGATGTTTATCCTTTTATGCATCTTATCTTGCTTTGATTGACGGTAGCATTTTAAGATGATCTCTCACTAATAATCAAGAAGTGTTCTCCCTGAGTATGCACCGCTATGAAAGTTCTTCGTCTTTGAGACACCACGTGATGATCGGGTGTGATAGGCTCTACGCTCAAATACAACGGGTGCAAAACAGTTGCACACGCGAATACTCAGTCATACTTGACGAGCCTAGCATATACAGATATGGCCTCGAACACGGAGACCAAAAGGTCAAACGTGAATCATATAGTAGATATGATCAACATAGTGATGTTCACCATTGAAACTACTCCATCTCACGTGATGATCGGACATGGTTTAGTTGATTTGGATCACGTAATCACTTAGATGACTAGAGAGATGTCTGTCTAAGTGGGAGTTCTTAAGTAATATGATTAATTGAACTTAAATTTATCATGAACTTAGTCCTGGTAGTATTTTGCAAATTATGTTATAGATCAATAGCTTGCGTTGTTGCTTTCATATGTTTATTTTGATATGTTCCTAGAGAAAACTGTGTTGAAAGATGTTAGTAGCAATGATGCGGATTGGATCCGTGATATGAGGTTTATCCTCATTGCTGCACAGAAGAATTATGTCCTTAATTCACCGCTAGGTGACGGACCTATTGCGAAGCGATCTGCACGTTATGAACGCTTTGGCTAGCTCAATATGATGACTACTTGATAGTTTAGTGCACCATGCTTAACGGCTTAGAATCGAGACTTCAAAGATGTTTTGAACATCATGGACCATATGAGATGTTCTAGGAATTGAAGTTAATATTTCAAGCAAATACCCGAGTTGAGAGATATGAAGTCTCCAACAAGTTCTATAGCTAAAAGATGGAGGAGAATCGCTCAACTAGTGAGCATGTACTCAGATTGTCTGGGTACTTCAATCGCTTGAATCAAGTGGGAGTTGATCTTCCAGATAAGATAGTGATTGACAGAATTCTCTAGTCACCATCACTAAGTTACTAGAACTACGTGATGAACTATAGTATGCAAGGGATGACGAAAACGATTCCTGAGCTCTTCGTGATGTTGAAATCGACAAAGGTAGAAATCAAGAAAGAGCATCAAGTGTTGATGATTGACAAGACCACTAGTTTCAAGAAAAGGGCAAAGGGAAAGAAAAAGGAAGCTTCAAGTAGAATGACAAGCAAGTTGTCACTCCCGTGAAGAAGCTCCAAGCTGGACCAAAGCCTGAAACTGAGTGCTTACACTGCAAAGGAAATGGTCACTGGAAGCGGAAATGCCCTGAATATTTGGTGGATAAGAAGGATGGCAAAGTGCACAAGGGTATATTTGATATACAGGTTATTGATGTGTACCTTACTAGTGTTTATAGTAGCTCCTGAGTATTTGATACTTGTTCGGTTGCTAAGATTAGTAACTCGAAACGGGAGTTGCAGAATAAACAGAGACTAGTTAAGGGTGAAGTGACGATGTGTGTTGGAAGTGGTTCCAAGATTGATATGATCATCACCGCACACTCCCTATACTTTCGGGATTTGTGTTGAACCTAAATAAGTGTTATTTGGTGTTTGCGTTGAGCATGAATATGATTTGATCATGTTTTTTGCAATACGATTATTCATTTAAGTTAGAGAACAATTGTTGTTCTGTTTACATGAATAAAACCTTCTATGGTCATACACACCAACGAAAATGGTTTGTTGGATCTCGATCGTAGTAATACACATATTCATAATATTGAAGCCAAAAGATGCAAAGTTAATAATGATAGTGCAGCTTATTTGGCACTGCCGTTTAGGTCATATTGGTGTAAAGCGCATGAAGAAACTCCATGCTGATGGGATTTTGGAATCACTTCATTATGAATTATTTGATGCTTGCGAACCGTGCCTTTTGGGCAAGATGACTAAAACTCCGTTCTCTGGAACAATGGAACAAGCTACTGACTTATTGGAAATAATACATACCGATGTATGAAATCCAATGAGTGTTGATGCTCGTGGCAAGTATCGTTATTTTCTGACCTTCACAAGATGATTTGAGCAGATATGGGTATATCTACTTGATGAAACATAAGTCTGAAATAATTGAAAGGTTCAAAGAATTTCAGAGTGAAGTGGAAAAATCATCGTAACAAGAAAATAAAGTTTCTGCGATCTGATCGCGGAGACGAATATTTGAGTTACGAGTTTGGTCTTCAATTAAAACAATGTGGACTAGTTTCACAGCTCACGCCACCTGGAACACCACAACGTTATGGTGTGTCCGAACGTCGTAACCGCACTTTATTGGATATGGTGCGATCTATGATGTCTCTTATTGATTTACCATTGTTGTTTTGGGGTTATGCATTAGAGATAGCTGCATTCACGTTAAAAGGGCACCATCTAAATCCGTTGAGACGACACCATATGAACTGTGGTTTAGCAAGAAACCCAAGTTGTCGTTTCTTAAAGTTTGGGGCTACGATGCTTATGTGAAAAAGTTTCATCCTGATAAGCTCAAACCCAAATCGGAGAAGTGCGTCTTCATAGAATACCCAAAGGAAACTGTTGGGTACACCTTCTATCACAGATCCGAAGGCAAGATATTCATTGCTAAAAATGGATCCTTTCTAGAGAAGGAGTTTCTCTCGAAAGAAGTGAGTGGGAGGAAAGTAGAGCTTGATAAGGTAATTTGTACCTTCTCCCGAATTGGAAAATAGTTCATCACTGAAATCAGTTCCAGTGATTCCTACACCAATTAGTGAGGAAGCTAATGATGATGATCATGAAACTTCAGATCAAGTTACTACAGAACCTCGTAGGTCTTCCAGAGTACAGTCCACACCAGAGTGGTACGGTAATCCTGTTCTGAAAAGTCATGTTACTAGACCATGATAAACCTACGAACTATGAGGAAGCGATGATGAGCCCAGATTCCGCGAAATGGCTGGAGGCCATGAAATCTGAGATAGGATCCATGTATGAGAACAAAGTGTGAACTTTGGTGGACTTGCCCGATGATCGGCAAGCCATAGAAAATAAATGGATCTTCAAGAGGAACACAGACATTGATAGTAGTGTTACTATCTACAAAGCTCGACTTGTCGCAAAAAGGTTTTTTCGACAAGTTCAAGGTGTTGAATACAATGAGATTTTCTCACTCGTATCGATGCTTAAGTCTGTCCGAATCATGTTAGCAATTGCCACATTTTATGAAATCTGGCAAATGGATGTCAAAACTGCATTCCTTAATGGATTTATTAAAGAAGAGTTGTATATGATGCAACCAGAAGGTTTTGTCAATCCTAAAGATGCTAACAAAATGTGCAAGCTCCAGCGATCCATCTATGGACTGGTGCAAGCATCTCAGAGTTGGAATATACGCTTTGATAAATTGATCAAAGCATATAGTATTATACAGAATTGCGGTGAAGCCTGTATTTACAAGAAAGTGAGTGGGAGCTCTGTAGCATTTCTGATACTATATGTAGATGACATATTGTTGATCGGAAATGATATAAAATTTCTGAATAGCATGAAGGGATACTTGAATAAAAGTTTTTCGATGAAAGACCTCGGTAAAGCTGCTTACACATTGAGCATCAAGATCTATATAGATAGATCAAGACGCTTGAGAAGATTTTTCAATGAGTACATACCTTGATAAATTTTTGAAATAGTTCAAAATAGAACAGTCAAAGAAGGAGTTCTTGCCTGTGATGCAAAGGTATGAAGTTGAGTAAGACTCAAGACCCGACCATGGCAGAAAATAGAAAGAGAATGAAAAGTCATTCCCTATGCCTCATTCATAGGTTCTATAAAGTATGATATGATATGTACCAGACCTATTGTATACCTTGCTCTGAATTTGGCAAGGGAGTACAATAGTGATCTAGGAGTAGATCACTGGACATTGGTCAAGAATATCCTTAGTGAGGACTAAGGAGATGTTTCTCGATTATGGAGGTGATAAAAGAGTTCGTTGTAAAAGTTACATCGGTGCAAACTTTTACACTGATCTAGATGACTCTAAGTCTCAATCTGGATACATATTAAAAGTGGGAGCAATTAGCTAGAGTAGCTCCATGCAGAGCATTGTGGAAATAGAATATTTGCAAAATACATACGGCTCTGAATGTGACAGACCCGTTGACTAAGCTTCTCTCACGAGCAAAACATGATCACACCTTAGTACTCTTTTGGGTGTTAATCACATAAGAGATGTGAACTAGATTATTGACTCTAGTAAACCCTTTGGGTGTTGGTCACATGACGATGTGAAATATGGGTCTTAATCATATACTGATATGAATATTGGTGTTAAATCACATGGCGATGTGAACTAGATTATTGACTCTAGTGCAAGTGGGAGACTGAAGGAAATATGCCCTAGAGGCAATAATAAAGTTATTATTTATTTCTTCATATCATGATAAATGTTTATTATTCATGCTAGAATTGTATTAACCGGAAACATGATACATGTGTGAATACATAGACAAACACAACGTCACTAGTATGCCTCTACTTGACTAGCTCATTAATCAAAGATGGTTATGTTTCCTAACCATAGACATGTGTTGTCATTTGATTAATGGGATCACATCATTAGGAGAATGATGTGATTGACATGACCCATTCCGTTAGCCTAGCACTTGATCGTTTAGTATATTGCTATTGCTTTCTTCATGACTTATACATGTTCCTGTAACTATGAGATTATGCAACTCCCGTTTACCGGAGAAACACTTTGGGTGCTACCAAACGTCACAACGTAACTGGTGATTATAAAGGAGTACTACAGGTGTCTCCGAAGGTACATGTTGGGTTGGCGTATTTCGATATTAGGTTTTGTCACTCCGATTGTCGGAGAGGTATCTCTGGGTCCTCTCGGTAATGCACATCACTATAAGCCTTGCAAGCAATGTAGATAATGAGTTAGTTACGGAATGATGCATTACGTGACGAGTAAAGAGACTTGCCGGTAACGAGATTGAACTAGGTATTGGATACCGACGATCGAATCTCGGGCAAGTAACATACCGATGACAAAGGGAACAAAGTATGCTGTTATGCGGTTTGACCGATAAAGATCTTCGTAGAATATGTAGGAGCCAATATGGGCATCCAGGTTCCGCTATTGGTTATTGACCAAGAATAGTTCTAGGTCATGTCTACATAGTTCTCGAACCCGTAGGGTCCGCACGCTTAAGGTTTCGATGACAGTTATATTATGAGTTTATGAGTTTTGATGTACCGAAGGAGTTCGGAGTCCCGGATGAGATCGAGGACATGACGAGGAGTCTCAAAATGGTTGAGACGTAAAGATCGATATATTGGATGACTATATTCGGAGTTCGGAAAGGTTGCGAGTGATTCGGGTATTTTTCGGAGTACCGGAGAGTTACGGGAATTCGCCGGGGAGTATATGGGCCTTATTGGGCCATACGGGAATAGAGGAGAGAGGCCAAAAGGAAGGAGGCCTGCGCCCCCTCTGGTCCGATTGGACAAGGGCGAGCCCCTTTCCTTCTTCCTCTCCCCCTCTTTCTCCTTCTCCTACTCCAACAAGGGAGGTGGAATCCTACTAGGACTAGGGAGTCCTAGTAGGACTCCACACTTGGCGCGCCCCCTCCTAGGGCCGGCCTCCTCCCCCCTTGCTCCTTTATATACGGGGGCAGGGGGCACCCCATGACACACAAGTTGATCTACGGATCGTTCCTTAGCCGTGTGCGGTGCCCCCCTCCACCATATTCCACCTCGGTCATATCGTCGCAGAGTTTAGGTGAAGCCCTGCGCCGGTAGAACATCATCATCGTCACCACACCGTCATGCTGACGGAACTCATCCCCGACACCCTGCTGGATCGGAGTCCGGGGAACGTCATCGAGCTGAACGTGTGCAGAACACGGAGGTGCCGTACGTTCGGTGCTTGGATCGGTCGGATCGTGAAGACGTATGACTACATCAACCGCGTTATCATAACGCTTCCGCTTTCGGTCTACGAGGGTATGTGGACACACTCTCCCCTCTCGTTGCTATGCATCACCATGATCTTGCGTGTGTGTAGGAATTTTTTTGAAATTACTACGTTCCCCAACAACGATAATTAAAAGGAAAATGGAACTATTCATTTTTGAGAAACATATAATATAGACACATGTAATGCTAGCCCGCGCAGGCACACAAGGATAAAGAAGAAGGGGCATGCTGTCGTGGTTGTTGCTAAAGGCGTTGGTCAGGAGTTGATTACCCGGACCGATGACCGGAACGAGAGCAGGATGAGTATGTCAACATGTTGTTCCTTGACGTTGGCCTTCTATAAACTTTACATGCAACTCTCATCCATGGTTAGAAAAACCAATTTAAACGTTTTGTTTCTTTGATGGTTACTCATTTCTCTTACCGTTGTATCAAAACAATTGTATTTTCGTTGATAGCCGCTTGGGCTCATTTTCGAGGAGAATGAGATGTGGGATAAACTACTCTGAAATGTTTGGTTCCCTTCAGACTATTTATTAGCTAACTAATTTTGACTGTTGTTGCACATGATGCAATTGTACTTTGTTGTTGCCATCTTGCCTTTTATGTGAGCTTAAACACACAATCAATTAAACTATTAATAAGTTCTTACCCTATGTATTTGCTCAAACACGGTTACTGAAAAAATGCAAGTATTTCTAACAAGTACATGATTTTAAATGGGACTCTACGCCATTTGGCGCAACGGATCAATGTTATACAAATATAATTTTTTGGCGCAATAGGTTATACAATTTTTTTTTCAAACTCAGATTTCACAATGTGATAGACATATTTTCAAAATAGTATGGTTTACCACATGGGCTTTCTATTACGAGTATCGAATATGTCCTTGCAAAATGAAACTATTTTCATCGACAACATGACTTTAGCGGATCTTTGCGCCATTTGGCACAACGGGTCAACTCGTTCTAGCAATCGTGGGATGGAGATCAAGATGGTAATTTGCTTTGACTTTTAACTCTATGTAAATCCTATTTGTGGATTCTTATTTTTTTCCTGAATTTTGATAAATCTCTACTGTTAAAGCAGAATCGTACCTCGTGATGGTTCGACCTCCTCTTCCCACCGCCTTGTGTGATCGCTCTTTTCCATCTCACGTAAGGAAAAATGGGCGAGGGAAAAGGAAAACTGAGAAAATAGGAAAAAACAAACATCCACGACCCGACGATCCAATCCCCACGACCTCCTCGTGCCCCCATTGCCATCTCTCCCGAGAGGCCGAGAGAAATCTCCCGCTTCCACGGTTCCCCCGACGGCGCTCTCCTCTACCCAGTCCCCTCCCCGTCAATTGTCTGTCGCACCGTCGATGGGCCTTTCGCCATGCCTGCGGTGCGCCATGGCCGGGACCAACACAGCACCTGCACAGGGTGGTATGACCGCAGCCGACGCCTCCTCTCCACCCGCCGCCGGTGAGGACTCGGAGGATGGCTATCGATGACGGTTGTCCCCTTCGCTTGTTGTTCATCCCTTGACCTCCTCTTCTTTCTCAACGCCGCCGCCGCTCCTCCTTCTCTGATGACAAAGTCTCTTTTCATCATACAGGCGAGGGGACCCATCGGCAGTGGTGCATGCGTGCGGCATGCCATTAGAGAATAGTCAAGCAAGCCCATGGATGAAGACATGAACTATCGTTGGCATCGGCCTATGTGGCACCAGATGCCTACACAGTTCCTGTGAAGGGACCCCTCATTACGTTGATTCAGTGGGAATCATGACTTGCTTTTACCACCGCCGCAGGTGAAGGCGCGTAAACAATGTTTTTTTTCTGTTCTCATTGATGTTCTCGTCCCTTCCTCTCAACTAATGTAGTTTCTGAACATGGCAGTTGTTTTGTTTGTCCAGATGCGGGTTCTCTCCTAGGCTTGGTGGTTCAGAAACCAGCGGCGTTGGCGCACTGCAGCCTACAGGTCATAGATGTGAAGAAGCAAGCACGAGGCCAGGCGGTCTAGCAGCAGGACACAGTATTTCTTGATCCTAAATCCCTCTCTGCTTTCTTTATTTCTTGTCGCTTGATCTGGACTAGGGATTGGGAGCAATTAGAAAATGTGGACCAATGTAGGAATTATTCTATGCTTGATCGCTTTGTGTAGATCGTTAATGTAGCAACTAAAACGAGTAAATTACGTGATGCATCTCATCTGGAGGTAGCACATATTTCGACGCCATACGGAACAATACACATGAGAACAGACAACATCTCTCCCTCTCACACATTAACAATATTTATGGAGATGATAGAAAGACGTCTTGCAGACATTTGAACATTCAGGCCTGAGCAAAACAGTACCAGATGCAAACATCAGTTCTATGTAACGGAAAAATACATGTTGGCAAGTTTCTACGCGCCTAACATGGTCCTCAATCCCATCTCACCTTTCCCTGGCTAGCTTCTAATGCAAAACACATACAAGATAAGATAAAATAGAATTACATGGTTCAACAAAAAGGGGATGCATTGCAATCTATATTTGATTATTAAATGTGTGGCACAATCTGTTGAGAAACACATTTAGGTATGCGTAGTATGCTTCAGGTAATTAACCACTGCATCTCCTTGTCGAAAAAAATTTAACCACTGCGTCTGTTTCGTCAATTATTTCCTTTTCATTCAGTGAATTAATTGTACTTTGGTTCAAAAGCGTGAGTCGAATGTCTAAGTACGGAAAAAATTCTCCCATTGGGTTTCCACTCCAACGAAAGGAACATGTAAATAACTATTAAACATGCTCTATTTTTGTTATTGAAAGGCAATGTTCCTGCCAGTATCTTGAAAGAATTAAAAGAAATGCAGCCTTGACAATTGAATGTCTACATTCATTATTGGAGATCACATAGCTATATATTAATGAGTATTATGTTGGTGCACCCTGCATTCAGATTACGGAACTTTTTTTTTTCTGACCGGATCCAGTGGTATTGTAATTGGGTGGTGAAGAAAACTAGCAAGCTGCATAGGAGTAATTCATAGGTGCACCGCATGGAATAATAATTTTCCAAATGTCAAATAGTTTTTGAAAAACTTTACATATAAATATCTGAATCAATTGTGTCCTTGTAAAATTTTGTGGAAAAATGATTTGGGAGGACCAGGTTAGGATGTAGTATGCTTGGGCAAGAGGAAGAGCTCGGGGAAAATGTCTATTACAAATATCTTCACCGCGTAGCGGCCAGCCAGCCAGTCGCTCTCCAAATCCTGCAGCTGCGGGCAGTCACCGAACCCTCACCGGATTGACCGCACAACCGCCATCACCCTCGTGTCATTACTGTGGTCGTCCTCTGCTCCCACATTTGTCAATTTTATTCTCGATTACATCCGAACTTAACAATTAGTTATGCTACAATAGGCATCCTATTTTTGCAAATACGTCTCTTGCATGTGAGCATGATTTTTTTTCCTTCTGCGTAAATATGCCATTCATTTTCCTTTTTCTTTATACACACGTATACCAATATCGTGATTTGTAATGCAATATGCTATGATGTTTCTAATGTTAATCTCATGGGTTATAAACTTAGAATATATTAGTATTTCAGCATATGCTCATTTTCATCTGGAGGTACAGTCTCAACTTCTTGTAGCAACATACAGTAGCAGAGGAGAGAACTTTTGGACAATTTACATCAAAATCTTGGAGATGGTGGATGCTCGGTGGCTAACTGATGGAGCAGGTCTAAATCCATTCCCCCGTCTTGTGTTGAATTCCTGCTTGGTACTGACGTTTCCCCTTTGTGCCATTGTCTATTTGGTCCCTTTTTTTACAAAATTACTTTATGATGTTCATCTTGCTAAGCTACAGGGAAATAGGCTTCCAGTATTTGTAATTTCGAATGATGGGCAATCAATCAGTCATGGGCCAGAGTAAGTTTGTTTGCATTTGATATGTTAGTGGCAGAGGCTCTATTGCTACAATCAATCAGTGAGAGATCAAATAGGTTAAGCTTGCCCTACGCAATGCATGTAACTAGAATAGTCTTTATTTTTTAATTAATCACTTCCCCGATTATATTTCTTCTAGAACTCATTTTTTACTCTGTGATATCTTGGCTTTTGTTAAATGATACATGCGCCTAACTACAGTGCAGAGGCTCCAAAATCAAGACACAGTGCAGAGGCTCCAAAATCAAGATACATGCCAGTTGCAAAGAAAATATATTCAAGTTGCTTGGGTGGATCTATTGTGGTTCAAGCTGCTCAGGTGAATCTAATCAAGACAACTTATTGACCGTCTTCCATTCATAGATGCAACATTGTGGGGTGGCCCATGTGGAGTAGGAGGTTGAAGAGAAGATGGAGAAGGAAGCATGGACGGAATAGGACGAGGTGCGAAAATATAAATATATAAGAAGCAAATGCTGGAGAAGAAAATAGTTTTGTACCAGGATTATCTAGAGCATGATCGCCAAACCAAAAGACAAGCGAACTTTTTATTCAGTTAAACGATGAAGTTTCCATATTTTGATATTAGCAACTAATAACATCTACAAGTTGTTTGAAGCTGCTGGCACGATTCAAAAAATGATACATTTTAATATCTTATTTTTTATTGGGATTGTCTATCTAATTATTGTGAACATAATCTCCAATACGTGCCCAGAAGTGGAGTTGACAAAGTGCAGTTGACTGTTGATTATTGCCGTCTTATGTTCAGTGTTAAATGTCGGGTATATGAAAATACTTGAGTTGAAGAAGATCCTATACCTGAGATAAATGATTGAGAATCCTAACTTGTTGCGAGGATAACGGGGAAATTACTGTTTTAAAATAAGTCTTGGTTTTAAGAGAATGCATGACGCTTGCATTCACTAACTGAAGAAACTCATGTTGAATACATTTGTTTGTTGCAATTATCATACAACCATCATCATTTCAAAAGTAGCAACACATATTTTACTCCGTGGCAACGCACGCGCATCCAACTAGTTATGCTAATTGAAGGACTATGAAACCAAGACTTACAACCAATTGGGGGGGGGGGGCATTGCCCCCCTGGCTAGCTCCGCCATCCTAATTTATCTGATTGTCATGAAGCTAATGATTGTTTGCGAAATAGGCTACCAATGCTCTAAAAGCGCAGTTAGCACAAATTGCAACGCCCGAGTCGAGAAAACAATGTGTTATGCGTTTCGGTGTAAGTAGTACAGATTGATCAACAATCTAATCTTTAATGTATTCATCATGTGGATCATTTACCTATTTATGTCGATTACAGAATTTCATCTGGACATCAAGTGGGACAAGGGTGATGCAGTGCGCTATCTACTCCAGAAACTACTTCAAAAACTTCGGCTCGACAGTTTCGAGATCGTCCCAATCTACATTGGTGACGATAAGACAGACGAAGACGCTTTCAAGGTAACTTCCTCTCTCAGAGTAAAAAGCATGAAACCACCACAATCTTTGACGTTGTTAGCAGAAAATCATAATTTTTCCTCTTTTTTACACAAAAACCACCGAACACAATGCTAAACTTTGCACATAGCATTGAATGAGCGGTCAACGTTCTGGCTAAATTTGTTCTTATGAAGAAGGGGCTTTCCTTAACTGTGGACTTTGGGATCTTGAGAGTAGACCATGTCTTACGTTAGGGAATCCGAACCAGTTCAAATCCTCTATGACAGCTGGGGCCCGACTGTCAGGTTGACGTGGCAACAAAAGTAGTAAAATCCACATGGACACTTTGACTTGGTCTCTCTCTCTCTCTCTCTCTCTCTCTCATTGCCTCAAACAGGTGTTGAGCGTGACCGATGTCTCCTTCCTCTGACCAGGGCCGTACACTACCACGACGGTCTCCCCGCCGTCCCGTCGTCGGGCCTTCCGGCGTTCGGCATGGAGCACCAGGGACGATCTGCTCGAGGATGGAAGAGCCACCCGGGTGGCTGCCTCGGCCGTGAGTGTCCGAGCGTGCTTCCCCTCGAGCCCGTGTCAAGTGAGTCCCAAACTCCCAATCCATGGAGGTCGCAGCGCAGCTCCTGCTTCTTCCCTTCCTTCTTGTCGGCCTCCTCTACCCCGGGCCCGGGAAGAAGTACGGCGAAGACGCTGAGGACTCCACGCCTCCCTTTGGCTCCTCGGCCGGGTCCCCACGCTCCTCGCCGCTACGCCGCCTCCTTGCCCACAGCCGCCGAGGTCATGCGCGCGCACGAGCAATTAGTACCAGGCTCGTCCTCGAGGTACGCCATAGAGAGCTGCACGGCGACGCCCCGTGTGCCCTGGGGCGGCGAGGCGATGGACGGCGTAATCGACTGCCGCGAGGAGTGAGCGCGCAGTCCTCGGGGGTCACTGCTAGAGCGCCCAGCTGCTAGCACTACTCCCGTCGTGCCATGGCTTCTTATCCAGTCAAACTAACAATTCTTGTTGCATGTATGCTTCTCAAGCAACACCTGGGTAGTCAATTAGTACATGATCATAAGTGCATGTTATGTGTGTATGCTTTAGAGTTCAGAAACACTGAAACCCCTGTTGTACTCAGATTTTTTGATATATGATGATGTGCACACAGTTTTAGCAATATCTAAACGGAACAATCATACATTGCACTTGCTTCCAATGTCTTCCTCCTTTTTGTAAGCGGCCTCAAACCTCTGTTATTCTCAGATTTTTTGCTATCTAACAAACAACGCTTGCTTATGATGTCTTCCTCTTTGTTGTCAGTCGGCCCTGATGGAAAAGGTTAAGCTCCCAACAAAAGTGCTTCTCGCTGTTATGATGCAACAACATGGTCTTCCAAATGCAGTGTACTCCACACAGAAGGCAAGAACAGTTGGTCTCGACGCAACCATTCAGTTATATCCATATAAGCACCAACTAAGCAATGAGCTTCCAAAGAAATCAATATCCATCTATGTCTATGGAAAACTCAAAGAAGCTGAAGATCGATTGGCACATGAAGCTCTTAAATACATGAAAGCCTCTTAAAACATTGTCCTACAAGATTACAACATGATAGGCTGCAGTTGGTTGAACAAAAAAATAAATCTCTGCAACAATATCTCAAAGAAAAGGAAGGGATAATAGACTATCTAAGCAGCACCTCGTTGAGTGGTCTGGGTGGAGGTCGCACAACAGTCAATGAACTTTGTCGTATAATAGATACCAACTTCACGGTAGGATAATGCCCGGAGACAATGACCTGCATCATATTTTGTCACAAATAAGATATGTTTCAGATCACCTTAATGACACAACTTTACAGTCAGAGCACATTCTACAACAAACAAACAAGTAGTATTATCAAGTGATCTCATTACCTCCTTTTGGTCTATCATGGAACCATGTAATGAGATATAAATATCTATTTACCTGGTTCTAAATCAGGCACATATGCATGCTTTGAATACTAGGCTCGCTCTCGCTTTTTGCGTCATGGGCGCAATGGGTCATCTAGTATCCTAAAATTTGAGCGAGGCTGGAGGAGCCTCAGTCCTTCTGAGCCAAGAAAAGAAGATGGGGCATGTCCAAGCTACGAATGGTACTCCCTCCGTCCTTGAAAGAGTGTACTTCCAACTTTGTTAGAAAGTCAAACTGTTTTATGTTTGACCGTCTTTATATAATAATAGACCAACATTTATGCCATCAAATTACTAGCATTAGGTTCATGATAAAATATATTTTTGTCATATACCTATTTGGTTTCACAAGCATTGATATATTTGTACACAAACTCGGTCAAACTTTAAGATAGTTTGGCCCTCCAACAAAGTTGGAAGTACACTCTTTTTAAGGATGAAGGGAGTAGATGGGAAAGGGTTGAAATATTTTGTGTTTCCACGGTTCTTAAATGGTAGGAGGTATGTGTTACGCTGCAGTAGTCCCTAAATGATACATTAACCTGTATGGTTTCAAGTGCCTAATTTTATGTGTAATAATTTGCTAGGGAATTGCATAATGCAATCAAGTGTTTGGTTGTAGCATCTTGAAAAAAGGGAACAGGATCCTACATGTGTTATCTGTAATTAATGGATAATAACAATAGACATGCTTTAATGAGATGATTGGTCTTAAGCATAAAAAGGCATCCATGTGCCATCTTTATTTTGTAATGCAACACACAATAAAGAGCTTTATGTATTTGTACCACTTTGTTTATTTGGTGCATTTGATCTGATAATGTATGTTACCAAAATACGTTGATGTCCAGTTGCCTATCAATGATGACCAGTTGCCTACAAATACTATGAAATTGCCAAACATTGATGCCCAGTTGCCTATCAATGATGATCAGTTGCCTATGGTTGATTCCCAGTTGTCTACAGATACTATGAAATTGTTGGGGGAACGTAGCATGCAATTTCAAAAAAAAATTCTACGATCACACAAGATTAATCTAGGAGATGCATAACAACGAGATGGGGAGTGTGTTCACGTACCCTCGTAGACCGAAAGCGGAAGCATTATGTTAACGCGGTTGATGTAGTCGAACGTCTTCACAATCCAACTGATCTAGCACCGAACGTACGGCACCTCCGAGTTCAGCACACGTTCAGCTCGATGACGTCCCTCGAACTCTTGATTCAGCAGAGGGTCGAGGGAGAGTTTCGTCAGCACGACGGCGTGATGACAGTGTTGAGGATGTGATCCGCACAGGGCTTTGCCTAAGCACTACGACGATACTATCGGAGGAGTAAACGGTGGAGGGTGGCACCGCACATGGCTAAGACAATGTTGTCCCTTTGGGGTGCCCCCTGCCCCCGTATATAAAGGAGGGAGGAGGAGGCCGGCCACCAGGGGCGCGCCAACACTACTAGGGAAAAGCCTAGCAGCAGCGCGGGTTTTGGCCCTCTCAGTAGCGCGGGTAGCGGCGCTACTAATAAGGCGCTACAGCTAACGTATAGCAGTAGCGTGGGTCAACAGGCGCTACTGCTAAATTCCCCCCCCCTCGCTACTACTAGTTTTATTAGTTTTTTTTCCTGCATATTTGTTTTTTATTTGTTTTGTATTTGAATAGGCTTTATACAATAATCTTTAGCATATCATCCACATACAAATGTAATCATAGCATATACATACAATTAGTCTCATCAAATCATGTCATCATCATAATCATCATCCAACACAAAGTGGTCTCTCGTCATCAATCTCGAAAATAGCGATACAAGTCTCGATTACTTGCAAATACATCGCCATCCATCTAAACAATGATATATGCGAGAATAGCTATCACTTTGAGTACATGAGTTCGTATCCCTCTCTCGCATTAGCGTGAACCTAAACTAAGTACTACGTGTCGCTCGAAAACCGAAAACCGGTACACGGGGCTCGACACTCCGCCACTTGTCGATATATACTCCGGCGTAGCACTTCTTCGCCATCTATGATCTATGCACCTGCATCGTCACATGAGTCGATGATATGCAACATATACAGTTGAGCAACAGAAAGAGACAGACTTGGCAAAAATAGAAACAACATATCATAAGCATAAATAACAAAGTTCATCGTACCCAAAATGCCCTAACTAGAGTGATTTTCGCTAGTCGAGGAGGAGGACGGTTTAATTACATCACAAATAAAGTTTCACCATGCATAACTCAAAGTTTTGTCATAAAAGAAAGTATGGACTAAACGGACACATTGTCATATATCGACAATCACTCCATCATGCAAAGGCCATCCATCCATGTCGTGGAGATAGTCATCGAGCTTAGTGAAAGGCTTCATGTCGAGACGCCGAGAGGCTATCCATGTTCGGACGCCTTCCCGCGACATTTGTCCTTCGCATGGAACATCCCTGTTTTCCGACGACCTCATTCATGATGATTTGGGCAAGTTCGCGTTGGATGTTATAGAACTCAGCTCAAGTCGATGATCCTCGATATCTCCTATGTCCTTTGCCCATTGCGTAATATGGGCATCGCCAGATCTAGATGACATGTGAAGGTTCGGTGATCCCGTCTCAGTACTCCGGCATGTGGTGTAGGACAAAGAATCCATCATTAAGAGAATCGCTCGGTGTCGGATGCAGCAGGTCGGTCTTATGTTCGGCATGCCCCGCCGCCCTTCTCTTCTTGTCCCTAACCTCTCCACCCCTTGCTTGGTAGTAAAACATAGCATTGTCGAGAACATCTTTGATGTGGGTGTAATCCTTTTTGTGAATGTTCTTCGACGAGTCCAAGTAAAGAGCGTGGGAGAATCGGGGGTAGAGGATGATGAGGACAGCGCATACCGCCACAAGAAATAAGTACACCTCAAATTAATTAGCCTCCACCGGGCAAATGAATTATTGAAATCGAAGGAAGGATAGCAGCGCGGATGACTTACACGGGATGATAAGGCACGAGAATCGCCTCCTTGTCCATATTGGCGAGCATGAAACTGGCGATGTAATCCCTTGCTTAGCACGATGCTCTGCACAGACTCCCAAGAAGCCCTCGTGCATGTAGCACGGGTCAGCAACACAGATATGACGTATCTGCTCAACCCCAATGATGTAGTTCATGTGCAAGGCATAAAGGCGGACAAACGTAAAATCCAGCTTCTTCACGTGAAACATGTCGAATATGTAATCGAATCGGAGGAAGAACTTATCCGCGAGGAAGCTGTCGACGTACGACATTTGCCGCGGAACGTTAACCACGTAGAGTGGGTATCCTGGATCTTTTGAGGCGATGGGGCCTTTCTCTACCCGCAGCACATCGTCATGAAGTCTCCTTAGATCGCCGAATCTGCCCCGTAGCGCTGTTTCAGGTAGGATTGGTTGACCGGGGATATGCTATTTATCCGCATCGGGGATATCTACACGGTCCTGAAGCCGAGGCTGCTGAGGCGGCTGGATCATAGAATCAGCTTTTTTGCCTTTCCTCGCTCTCTTCCTAGACTTCTTTACTACCGGAAGGTTGTCAATAATACGTTGAGACGGTAATTCAGGCACCGACTCATGACGCTCAAACCCTGAGGAGGCGCTAGTATAGACATACTGTTCAGCGCCATCGTCATCCTCATCCTCATCCATGGCAACGTCAGCAGCGACTAATGGAGCCACCTGCTTACCCCGTCCGCTATCACCCAACCCGACACCCGACGCTAATTGGGTAGGTGGGGTGTTGATGTTCATACCTTGCTGAGGCTGCGTGCTCGTGGGCGTGCTCCGGCCGCCTCACGAAGCGCACTCTTTGGCCACAACAGACCCACCCATTGCAACAATCACCAAGCCGCCATGGTCTCGCCGTCATCCCCACTAGTTTTAGAGGAGGCAAATTCTCGTGGCCCGGTTTGACATCGCCACGGAAACCTTGAAGACGTTCGGGGATCGATCGGTTGTGGAGCAATGGTTCCTTCGCTCCATTATCGTCCCTTCCCCACGCCCACCTTCGCTCGCCGATGGTGTACAATATGGTGCACGGGTTTCGCGGCCAAGAAAGAAAAGTCTGCGACGTGAGACATCCGAAGGCAACGAAAACGGAGATTATACATTTATATTGAAGGGGCGGTGTGACAGATACCGTGAGGGCGCTGAGCTTAGCCAAAGAGGAGGCACCACCGAGCACGCCCGGCGGGAGCCAGTCTGCGGGAGCAGTACGGAGCTGCAAGGGAGCAGTGCTCCCAAGAAGTCGCAAGGGACAGTCCTCTGCATTTTTTTCCTGGATTTTGCCTTGTCCAAGTGTAAACGCCCGTCACCAAGGAAGTAGATATATCTGCAATCGCCTATTTTGCGGCAGCTACCGCTGTTGCGACTATCTGAGATGATTTCTTCTCAACCGCAATCTCAACCTTCTTGTCGATGCTTTCTTCAGCTAACCTCCGTCTTTCCTTTCTCTCCTCCATGGTCTCACGGTAGTACTTCTTCCACGTGGCGCCGTCTCCGACACCGTGCACGCGTCCATACGACGGTCGAGTATCCACCGTTGTTGTTTCAATATGTTCAACGCCTCGTTGAATGGAGTGTCCCACTTGGCCTCACCAATGCCTCGGACGGCGAAGTCGCTTTCGCCGCAATCCGGTGCTGCTCTCTCGCAAAAGGCACAAGGATCGTTTACAAATATGACTAACGTGTGCGGTGAATTGATCAAAAACTAAAATTACCAGCAGTCTCATGAACTCCGTAATGACCGATGTTGTCTCGTAAACCTTCTTCACTGGATCCCAACGGTGCCGGGCCCTCAGGACGCCACGCCTCTGCGGGACGGTGAAATCCGCCAAGGGTGCAGGATGCCCAGACTCATGGCTTCGGCCCTCCTTGGCCCATTTGGACCTCTTTCCGCCGTAACCACGGCTTCTGAGGTGGAGGCTCCCAATGTTCCTCTTTTGAAGCCCCTTCATGTACTTAGACTTGTTTTGGCAGCTTCGGCCTCGCAAGCCTCCTTGAATATTTGAAATTGCTCTTCCGTGATTGTCGGATTATCCTTTACAATCTTGGAGTAGGGTTCCCCGTCGTTGATCTTTGCTTTCACTCGATTTTTCTAGGCGGCCAACGCTCGCTAAACTTGGTCATGGTGTGTTTGTTTATCTTCTTCATTGCCGGGTCTTTGTCTGGATATTCATAATCCTTCTCATTCCGGCCCAGGAACAAGAATATCTGGTGAAACTTCTTTAGGAGGGAGCTCCTCATATTTTCTATCTTCTTTAGTTTCTCATCGTTGATGGTGGCGGTTGTCCGTATGATGCAGCCTATTTGATTGCCGTAGCAGCGGCGCGCTTCCTCGGGCGCCTTTGGCTCAAAATTTCCGTCGTCCACCTCCGTGACCACCAGTCTAGTAGTCCTGAGTTTGTTAGGAACCTGTTGCCTCTTTGCTTTCGGTTCTACAGTGGCTCTGCTCCCCGAGGCAGCACCGGTCTCAGCGCCTGTCTTGATGCCGGTCTGAATCGCAGCGCCGGTCTCAGTCTCGGCACCGGTCTGCGTGTTGGTCTCAAAGACCGGTCACGTGTCGGTCTCGATCCCGATGCCACCGGTGGGCCCAAAGAACAACATCTGTTGATCGTCGGTAAGGCTAAAAATTCGGTTTGCCGCCCGGTAGACGTCGTCGCAATCACCAGAACCCTGTCCTTCATCGTTGCTAGCCATGTTTCCTATGATTAAATCTAGTCAATTAATTCTAGACCTAATAAAATGAATAATGACATAAAAAGGACTATTGTTTTGCAGGAATGTTGACTCCTTCCCGGTGCGGCAAATCTCGGGCACTCGATATGTCCTAGTTTGTAGCACAAGTCATGCCGAAATTCACAAAAAATTCGCATGACCTTTGCTAAAAAGTGGAAAAATCGAGAACCGAAATTTGCTTAACAGTAAATGAATCAACATTCCGGCAAAACATAGGCCACTCAGCATCATTCCCTCGAAACAACAAAGCCACTTGGGCACAATCGAATAACTTCAATGAAAAAATATAACATGAGCAAACACTATTGAGGAATTTGCATCATTCCCTGGAAACAACAAAGCCATAGCTACTGTTTTTATTTATAGCTAAATACTTTTGTTTTTTGTCTAAAGCTAAAAGTCCAGGAACTACATTTTCTCTAACCCTTTTGACCTCACCAAAATTTCCACAGCAAGACCTTAGTACCTACACCCAATTTCTTCAAAAATATTCAGGTCCATAGTCCAAATAATTCAAATTTCATTTGAACTAATTCAAAATATTTTTTTATATTTTTGTTTATACCCTCTGTTAATTTAAATCTAAATGCTACTATTATTTATATACCCTTTATTAGTTTAAAGCTAAATGGAATTACTGTTTAGGAATTTTCATAAAAATTGCCCTAGCTAATTTCCTAAAAAAATTGCTAATCATTTTTCCTAAATGCTATAAAATGCCTACTGCCCTAAAAAAATCTAGGGTTCATATGAACACCTAGGGTTCATATGAACATCAACACAGTATCAACATATATATAATTGCCCTAGCAGATAGAAATAGGAGGGTAGGGGACAGAGAGGCATAGCCTTACTGGTCGGCGGCGGGGCGGCTCTGCTCGGGCAACAAGCGCGGTGGTCGAGGCGGCGGCAAGCGGTGAGCTCGAGGGAGGCGACAGTGAGGTCGACGACGGCCTTGGGCGGCGGCCGTGAGGTCGAGGGGCGGCCTCGGGCGGGCGGTGTGGTCGGCGGCCTCGGGCGGTGGCGGTGTGGTTATGGCCTCGGCAACGCGTCGATGGAGCAGTTGGGGGAAGGGGAGTAGAGAGAGGGGGGAAGGACTTAGCGAAATTTTGAGCCCGGGCACGGGATTTGAGTCAACTAGCAAGAGCTGCTTTTGTCAAACGCTATAGCTAAGTTAGCTATAGCGTGTTTCAGGAAACGCCACAGCCTATCCTTTCGCTTTTTTTTCTTTTCTTTTGTTTTATTTACATTTTCTTTTTTTCATTTCTCCTTTTCTATTTCTTTCATTTTCATTTAATTTTCTACTTATTTTTCTATTTATTTTCTTTTACATAGCAGTAGCGCTCTGCGTAAACGCATGCTACAATGTTTTTAGCAGTAGCGTGCTTCTGGGAGAACTGCTACTACTATTCCTAGCTTACCAACACTAGTGAGGGAATTTTAGTAGTAGCGCTTTTCTGTGAAGACGCGCTACTGCTAAAATAATGTTTGTAGCGTGGTTTTGCAACAAGCGCTACTACTAAGTAGCGCTAGCGCCGAGTTTTGACCAACGCTACTGCTATACCTCTGTGTATAGCATTTTCCCTAGTAGTGCAATGGAGGAGGGAGTCCTACTAGGACTCCACTCCTAGTAGGATTTGGCCCCCCTCTTTTTTTCCTTCTTACGGAGGTGGAAAGGGGGAAGGAGAGGGAGTAGGAGAAGGAAAGGGGGTAGGCGCCCCCTTTCCCTAGTCCAATTCGGCCTCGTCCCTTGTGGGGGGCGCACCCGCCCCTTGTGGGCTGGTTAGCCTCCCTCCATGGCCCATATGGCCCATATCTTCCACCGGGGGGTTCCGGTAACTCTTCCGGTACTCCAGTTTGTACCCGATACACTCCGGAACCCTTCCGGTGTCCGAATACCACCTTCCAATATATCAATATTTACCTCTCGACCATTTCGAGACTCCTCGTCATGTCCGTGATCTCATCCGGGACTCCGTACAAACTTCGGTCATCAAAACACATAGCTCATACATATCGTCATCGAACGTTAAGCGTGCGGACCCTACGGGTTCGAGAACTATGTAGACATGACCGAGACACATCTCCGGTCAATAACAAATAGCGGAACCTGGATGCTCATATTGTGTCCTACATATTCTACGAAGATCTTTATCGGTCAAACCGCACAACAACATACGTTGTTCCCTTTGTCATCAGTATGTTACTTGCCCGAGATTCGATCGTCGGTATCATCATACCTAGTTCAATCTCGTTACCGACAAGTATCTTTACTCGTTTCGTAATGCTTCATCCCAGAACTAACTCATTAGTCACATTGCTTGCAAGGCTTATAGTGATGAGCATTACCGAGAGGGCCCAGAGATACCTCTGTGATACGCGGAGTGACAAATCCTAATCTCGATCTATGCCAACTCAACAAACACCTTCGGAGACACCTGTAGAGCATCTTTATAATCACCCAGTTACGTTGTGACGTTTGATAGCACACAAGGTGTTCCTCCGGTATTCGGGAGTTGTATAATCTCATAGTCAGAGGAACATGTATAAGTCATCAAGAAAGCAATAGCAATAAAACTTACCAATCTTATGCTAAGCTAACAGATGGGTCTTGTCCACCACATCATTCTCTAATGTTGTGATCCCGTTCATCAAATGATAACACATGTCTATGGTCAGGAAACATGACCATCTTTGATTAACGAGCTAGTCAAGTAGAGGCATACTAGGGACACTTTGTTTTGTCTATGTATTCACACATGTATCAAGTTTCCGGTTAATACAATTCTAGCATGAATAATAAACATTTACCATGATATAAGGAAATATAAATAACGACTTTATTATTACCTCTAGGGCATATTTCCTTCAGTCTCTCACTTGCACTAGAGTCAGTAATCTAGTTCGCATCGCCATGTGATGTAACACCAATAGTTCACATCTGTATGTAATTAACACCGATAGTTCACATCGCCATGTGATGAACAGCCAAAGGGTTTACCAGAGTCAATAGTCTAGTTCACATCGCTATGTGATTAACACCCAAAGAGTACTAAGGTGTAATCATGTTTTGCTTGTGAGAGAAGTTTAGTCAATGGGTCTGCTAAATTCAGAGCCGTATGTATTTTGCAAATTTTCTATGTCTACAATGCTCTGCATGGAGCTACTATAGCTAATTGCTCCTGTTGGGGAATGTAGTAATTTCAAAAAAAATTCATACGCACACGCAAGATCATGGTGATGCATAGCAACGAGAGGGGAGAGTGTTGTCCACGCACTCGTGAGACCGTAGCGAAGCGCTATGACAACGCTGTTGATGTAGTCGACGCCTTCATGATCCGACCGATCCGAGTACCGAACGTACGGCACCTCCGAGTTCAGCACACGTTCAGCTTGATGACGATCCCCGGACTCTGATCCAGCAGGGTGTCGGGGATGAGTTCTATCAGCACGACGGCATGGTGATGATGATGATGTTCTACCGACGTAGGGCTTCGCCTAAGCACCGCAACGATATGACCGAGGTGGAATATGGTGGAGGGGGGCACCACACACGGCTAAGAAACGATCACGAAGATCAAGTGCCCCCCTGCCCCTGTATATAAAGGAGCCAGGGGGAGGGGGCGGGCGGCCTAGGTGGGTGCGCGCCATGGGGAGTCCTACTCCCACTGGGAGTAGGACTCCCTCCTTCCTTGTTGGAGTAGGAGAGAAGGAAAGAGGAGGAGAGGGAGAAGGAAAAGGGGGCTGCACCCCTTGTCGAATTCGGACCAGAGGGGGGGGGGGCACAGGCCTCCTTCCTTTTGGCCTCTCTCCTCTATTCCCGTATGGCCCTATAAGGATATACTCCCCGGCGAATTCCCGTAACTTTTCGGTACTCCGAAAAATACCCGAATCACTCGGAACCTTTCCGAAGTCCGAATATAGTCGTCCAATATATCGATCTTTACGTCTCGACCATTTCGAGACTCCTCGTCATGTCCCCGATCTCATCCGGGACACCGAACTCCTTCGGTACATCAAAACTCATAAACTCATAATATAATTGTCATCGAAACTTTAAGCGTGCGAACCCTACGGGTTCGAGAACTATGTAGACATGACCGAGACACGTTTCCGGTAAATAACCAATAGCGGAACCTGGATGCTCATATTGGCTCCTACATATTCTACGAAGATCTTTATCGGTCAAACCGCATAACAACATACGTTGTTCCCTTTGTCATCGGTATGTTACTTACCCGAGATTCGATCGTCGGTATCCAATACCTAGTTCAATCTCGTTACCGGCAAGTCTCTTTACTCGTTACGTAATGCATCATTCCGTAACCAACTCATTGGCCATATTGCTTGCAAAGCTTATAGTGATGTGCATTACCGAGAGGGTGATAACCCACAAGTATAGGGGATAGTTGTAGCCTCTTTCGATAAGTAAGAGTGTCGAACCCAACGAGGAGCTAAAGGTAGAACAAATACTCTCTCAAGTCCTATCGGCCACTGATATGACTCTATGCACGCTTGACGTTCGCTTTACCTAGAACAAGTATGAAACTAGAGGTACTTTGTAGGTGTTTTTGGGTAGACTAGCAAGAAAGTAAAGAACACGTAAATAAAAAGTAGGGGCTGTTAAGATAAAGAAGCAATAAAGTAAATATAGCAATTGTGGAAAAGTGGTGGTAGGAGTTGTGGAATTGTCCCTAAGCAATTGACTATGTTACTAGACCGATAATCACTATTGCAATTCTATTTGAGGGAGAGGCATAAGCTAACATACTTTCTCTACTTGGATCATATGCACTTATGATTGGAACTCTAGCAAGCATCCGCAACTACTAAAGATTCATTAAGGTAAAACCCAACCATAGCATTAAAGCATCAAGTCCCCTTTTATCCCATACGCAAACAACCTACTTACTCGGTCTCAGCTTCACACTCACGCCACCCACCATAAGCAAATCATAAACATATTGCAAACCCTACAGCGAGAATCCCTCACGCTTGCGCGACACGGAGGGCACAATAGGACAGCACCAATAATAAAACATGCAACTCAAACCAATCATAGAAATTCATCAATCACCGATAGGACAACGAAAATCTACTCAGACATCATAGGATGGCAACACATCATTGGATAATAATATGAAGCATAAAGCACCATGTTCAAGTAGAGGGTACAGCGGGTTGCGGGAGAGTGGACCGCTGGGTATAGAAGGGGGAAGGTGATGAAGATTTTGGTGAAGATGACGGCGGTGTTGGTGAAGATCGCGGTGTTGATGCTGGCCTCCGGTGGCGTTCCACTGGAAGCAAGGGGGAGAGAGCCCCCCTTCTTCTTCTTCTTCCTTGACCTTCTCCCTAGATGGGAGAAGGGTTTCCCCTCTGGTCCTTGGCTCCCATGGCTTGGGAGGGGCGAGAACCCCTCCGAGATTGGATCTATCTCTCTTTTTGCGTTCTCTGCGTTGGCAGATTCTACCCTTCACCGCTTTTTTTATATCCGAGATCCGTAACTCCGATTGGGGTGAATCGCTCGCTCAGATCTTCCTTGTAAAATTAGCTTTCTTGCGCCGAAGGAGATCATCAACGCCTTACGAGTGGACCACGAGGGTCGGGCGCGCTTGGGGGTAGGGCGCGCCCCTACCTCGTGACCACCACGACACCGTTTAGCGCTGATTTTACTTCCGAAAATCATAAATATTCCAAAAAATCTCCGTCCGTTTTATCCCGTTTGGACTCCGTTTGATATTGGGTTTCGCAAAACAAAAACATGCAATGACAGAACTGCACTGGGCAATCGGATCAATATGTTAGTCCCAAAAATAGTATAAAAAGTTGCCAAAAAGTATATGAAAGTGAATAATATTGGCATGGAACAATCAAAAATTATAGATACGACGGATACGTATCAGCATCCCCAAGCTTAATTCCTGCTCGTCCTCGAGTAGATAAATGATAAAAAAGAATAATTTTTGATGTGGAATGCTACCTAACATAATCTTGATCATATGTCTAATCATGGCTTGAATATTAAGACACGAGTGATTCAAAGCAATAGTCTATCATTTGACATAAAACAATATACTTTGAGCGTACCAATAAAGCAATCATGTCTTTTCAAAACAACAAGGCCAAAGCAGGCTTATCCCTACAAAATCATATAGTTTGGCCATGCTTCATTTTTGTCACACAAAATGCCCCCATCATGCACAACCCCGATGACAAGCCGAGCAATTGGTTCATACTTTTTAACGCGCTTCAGCTTTTTCAACCCTCACGCAATACATGAGCGCAAGCCATGGATATAGCACTATAGGTGGAATAGAATATAATGATGGAGGTTAGGTGGAGAAGACAAAAAAAGAGAAAGTCTCACATCAACTAGGCATATCAATGGGCTATGGAGATGCCCATTAATAGATATCAATGTGAGGAGTAGGGATTGCCATGCAACAGATGCACTAAGAGCTATAAGTGTATGAAAGCTCAACAAAAGAAACCAAGTGGGTGTGCATCCAACTTGCTTGCTCATGAAGACCTAGGGCATTTGAGGAAGCCCATCGTTGGAATATACAAGCCAAGTTCTATAATGAAAATTCCCACTAGTATATTAAAGTGACAACATAGGAGACAATCTATATGAAGAACATGGTGCTACTTTGAAGCACAAGATATGAGACTCACTACATGAAGAACATGGTGCTACTTTGAAGCACAAGTGTGGAAAAAGAGATAGTAACATTGCCCCTTTTTTTCTCTTTTTTTGGTGGGCTTCTTTGGCCCCCTTTTTATTTAGGCTTCTTTGGCCTTCCCCTTTTTTATTGTTTATGGGGCAATGTTCTATAATGATGATCATCACACTTTTATTTACTTACAACTCGATATTACAACTCGATACTGGAACAAAGATATGACTCTATATGAATGCTTCCGGCGGTGTACCGGTATGTGCAATGATCTAGCATAGCAATGACATCAAAAAACGGACAAGCCATGAAAACATCATGCTAGCTATCTTACGGTCATGCAAAGAAATATGACAATGAATGCTCAAGTCATGAATATGATGATGATGGAAGTTGCATGGCAATATATCTCGGAATGGCTATGGAAATGCCATGATAGGTAGGTATGGTGGCTGTTTTGAGGAAGATATAAGGAGGCTTATGTGTGACAGAGCGTATCGTATCACGGGGTTTGGATGCACCAGTGAACTTTGCACCAACTCTCGAGGTGAGAAAGGGCAATGCACGGTACCGAAGAGGCTAGCAAAAATGGAAAGGTGAGAGTGCGTATAATCCATGGACTCACATTAATCATAAAGAACTCATATACTTACTGCAAAAGTTTATTAGCCCTCGAAGCAAAGTACTACTACGCATGCCCCTAGGGGGATAGATTGGTAGGAAAAGACCATCGCTCGTCCCCGACCGCCACTCATAAGGAAGACAATCAAAGAAACACCCCATGCTTCAAATTTGTCACACAACGGTTACCATACGTGCATGCTACGGGACTTGCAAACCTCAACACAAGTGTCTCTACAATCCACAACCACCCACTAGCATAACTCTAATATCACCAACTTTATATCGCAAAACTATTGCAAGGAATCAAACATATCATATTCAGCGATCTACAAGTTTTATGTAGGATTTTATGACTAACCATGTGAATGACCAATTCCTGTCATCTGTCTAAAAAGATATAAGTGAAGCAAGAGAGTTTAATTCTTTCTACAAAATATATGCCCACGCTCTAACAAATATAAGTGAAGCAAAAGAGCATTCTACAAATGGCGGTTTTCTATGTAAAGAGGAACATGCAATCCAACTTCAAATGATATAAGTGAAGCACATGAAGCGTTCTATAAAGCCATAATCAAAAGATTTAAGTGAAGTGCAATGAGCATTCTATAATCAACCAAGGACTATATCATACCAGCATGGTGCATAAAATAAAAATAAAAACCTAAATGCAAAAGACGCTCCAAGACTTGCACATAATGCATGAACGAAACGAATTCGAAAACATACCGATACTTGTTGAAGAAAGAGGGGATGCCTCCCCAGCATCCCCAAGATTAGACGCTTGAGTCTCCTTGAATATTTACTTGGGGTGCCTCGGGCATCCCCAAGCTTGAGCTCTTGCCTCTCTTCCTTCTTCTCACATCGAAACATCCTTGATTAGACACTACATCCACACAAAACTTCAACAGAAAACTCGGTAAGATCCGTTAGTATAATAAAGCAAATCACCACTCTAAGTACTGTTGCAAACCAATTCATATTTTGTTTTTGCATTGTGTCTACTGTAATATAACTTTTCCATGGCTTAATCCACTGATATAAATTGATAGATTCATCAAAACAAGCAAACTATGCATCAAAAACAGAATCTGTCAAAAACAGAACAGTCTGTAGCAATCTGAACATCCACCATTCTTATGGTACCCCCAAAATTATACCAAAATTTGGAAAAATAAACAAGTTATATAGCAAGACAGTGCATAAGGAATCAGAACCAATTGACGTTCCAGTTAAAAATGTAAAATCGCGCACTACAGCCAAAGTTTCTGTCCTGCACCGTACAAACCAACAAGCATTGTAAACATACTAAAGGCAAACCATGGAACATTATTTTTATAATACAATGGAATTATACAAGGGGATAATTATTTTTGTTGAAAAGTTTCTGTAATTAAGATTCACAGAGTTTTCGTGAGCATGAACAAAGTTCAAGGAGCTCTCCCACTTCAACAATGCTTGTCTTTCTCACTTTAACTTTCCTTTTTGAAAAGTTTTAGGTTCCCCTCCTTATTTTTTTTGTTTTTAAACTATATGAAAGCACTCAACAGAAATAAATGACTCTCTAGAACTTCCGGGTTGTCTCCCTGGCAGCGCTTTCTTTAAAGCCATTAAGCTAGGTATTTAGTGCTCAAGTAATGGATCCACCCGGATCCCAAGGTATATCAAAGCCAATTTTAATTAACAATGATTTGTAATATAGCAGTGAGCGCAAAGTAACATAAATTATGTAATGACGAAGTCTATCTCTCTTCCTATGCATCGGCATGTCATAAAAGAACAATTCATGCACACATAGTAAAGACCAATGCATAGTATAAACAGTTTCTTGCAATTTTATCGTGTGGGAAACATAGAGAGGTGGAGATATAGTTCCTCTCTCATAATAGTTGCAAGTAGGAGAAGCAAGCACATGCATATTATATTCATCAAAATCATCATGTGCAACGGTAAAAGGCAACCCATCAATATAATCCTTAATAAGTGCAAACTTCTCCGATCTAGTGTAGTCGGGAGAATTCAAAAAGATAATAGGACTATCATACGTGGGTGCAATAGCAACAATTTCATGTTTAACATAAGGAACTATAGCAAGTTCATCTCCATGAGCATAATTCATATTGGCATCTTGGCCACAAGCATAGCAAGCATCATCAAAAAGGGATATTTCAAAAGAATCAAAGGGATCATAACAGTCATGATAGCAATCATCATGGCAATCATCATAGCAACCATCCTTCGGTAAGCACGAAGGGGAATTAAACAATGTATGAGTTGAAGAGTTACTCTCATTAGAAGGTGGGCACGGGTAGCTAATCCGCTCCTCCTCCTTTTGTTCTTCGCTCTCCTCATCATCTTTTTCATCCAATGAGCTCACAGTTTCATCAATTTCTTCTTCCATAGCTTCCTGCAAAATATTAGTCTCTTCTTGGACAGCGGAGGCTTTCTCAATAAAAGCATTAATATAGTAATTGTATTTATAATTTTCATAGCAATATCTAAGTATAGCAAGATTTTCAGGCCTATAAACATCATCATCTAAAGCTTCAATTTCATAAGCAGCCTTAAAAGCAACAAATTCTTCTATTTGTTCCACATCATAGTAATCATATATACCATTAGCATAAGAAGCTAAGGTTTCATTATCATTAAATTCGCATGAAAAGGGAAGGTGTGGAGCCTCCATCCTAGAGCAACAAGTAATATCATATCTCAAGCATAGATCCCGGGCATACCAATGCAACATAATAAACTGATCCCATAATAGTTTCCCTTTTTGTGTCGAGCGATAATCCCTAAAGTATTCACGTTGATCCAACGTGTCTCCCATTATAAAGTTGAATGGGGTTTTCTCAGGATCATCAAAGTAGTATATAATATCTCTCGCCTAATGAGAATCGAGGGTTTTAGGAGTTACCCCATCCTCATGAGTAGGAAGTACAGCTAATTTTTTTGGTATTTTGCGTTCCATATCCATAACTAAAGATAGAGAACAACTAAGGACAACAAATAAAAATTACTTAGTGATAAAGCAAACAAGCACACACAAGAATATTCACCCCACGCTATGACTCCCCGGCAACGGCGCCAGAAAAAGGTCTTGATAACCCACAAGTATAGGGGATAGTTGTAGCCTCTTTCGATAAGTAAGAGTGTCGAACCCAATGAGGAGCTAAAGGTAGAACAAATACTCTCTCAAGTCCTATCAGCCACTGATATGACTCTATGCACGCTTGACGTTCGCTTTACCTAGAACAAGTATGAAACTAGAGGTACTTTGTAGGTGTTTTTGGGTAGACTAGCAAGAAAGTAAAGAACACGTAAATAAAAAGTAGGGGCTGTTAAGATAAAGAAGCAATAAAGTAAATATAGCGATTGTGGAAAAGTGGTGGTAGGAGTTGTGGAATTGTCCCTAAGCAATTGACTATGTTACTAGACCGGTAATCACTATTGCAATTCTATCTGTTTAGAAATGGGCCACTCCTATTCATTCATTCTACATTGTTC
The DNA here is from genome assembly GCA_021437245.1 of Aegilops speltoides. Lineage (NCBI taxonomy): Eukaryota > Viridiplantae > Streptophyta > Magnoliopsida > Poales > Poaceae > Aegilops > Aegilops speltoides. The sequence continues at coordinate 437,902,654 of CM038143.1, forward strand.
ATTACAGATAATGGCCCTGATTATATCAAGGCACTCATTAAACCAACAAGAACCAGAATCTTGCTCTGCCGATTTGGCCAGAACGTGAGCAGCCTCATTACACGTACGAACAACATGTCTAAAAGTACATGATGTAAAATTTGTAGCCCTACTCTTAATATCATAGACAATAGCACTAGTTAGGGATCTGTCCATGCCTTGTTGTTGGATTTTCCTAATCACCGAGAGACAGTCCGAGGCGACCTGAAGCATTTGGACCCCCATGTTTTCAGCAAGGATGAGTGCTTGGCGAACAGCATGGGCTTCAGCCACCTCAGGACAATGTACATGATTGAAAAATCCTCGACAGGCAGCTCTCACCAGTCCCTGATGATCTCGCATTACCACTCCAAATCCGGCGCATCCAGATTCTGAGAAAATCGCAGCATCCACATTGATCATGAGCAGTCCTTCCGGCGGCAGAGACCATTTTTGAATTGATGTCGATGTCTCACGCCTATTGGAGCCTGCTAATCTGTTGCTATTCAGCAAGATAAAATCAATATAAGCCTTAGTTCTTCCAGCGACACGAGTAGGATGAGAGAGTACCTCACCGTTGCGACATGAGTTCTTATTCTCCCATATATGCCATACTGCCACCGCAAAAATCATGAGGTGGAACTCAGAAGCTTGAGTAAGCCAATCCATTAACCATTGTCTGATATGAACAAAGTTTTTTAGATTTAGATGAATACCATAATCTTTCTTCAACTCCTTCCATATGTCTTTCACATATTGGCATTGGAAAAAACAATGTTCCACATCTTCTTGTCTATTACAGAGATGACAATCATACCTTGCTAGGATTGATTGCCTTTGAAGTTGACTACCAGTGGGAAGACAATTATGAGCCATTCTCCATAGAACTACCTTCATCTTGTTAGGGCACTGAATTGACCATAATTTCCTCCAGGCCTTTTCCATCGTATTTTGATTGGATGTCGCTCCTTTGGTAACCTTGCTTCGATCTTTCCAGAATATTTTTGATCTGGCCAGATTATATGCAGATCTCACTGAGTATATACCACTCTTAGTATGGGGCCAAGAGGGAAAATCAGTACAACCATCAGAGCTTATTGGAATACTAAGAATCATCCCTGCAATCTCTCCAGGGAAGAGGTCTCTAACCATATCCTCATTCCAGCATAGTTTGTTCTCTTTCATTAGGGAGTTAACTATTTGACTCTCAGTGAGAGAAGCAATTGTGGAGATTATACCAGATGGCAGGTCTGGTATCCAATTGTCTCGTGCCACCTTTATAAATTTCCCATCTCCTACTCTCCAGAGAAGGCCTTGCTGCAGCAGTTCCTTGTCGTGCATGATACTGCGCCATGTGTAAGAAGATGATCTTGGACATTGTGCATTCCAGAAATCCCCATCAGGGAAGTAGCATCCCTTCAATACTTGGGCACACAATGAATTAGGTTGAGTCAATAATCTCCAACATTGTTTCCCAAGCAAAGCTTGGTTGAAGATCGCCATATCGCGAAATCCCATACCCCCCAAAAATTTCGGTGTGGACAGCCACTCCCATGATCTCCAGTGATGCTTTTTATTCCCATTATCAACTCCCCATCAGAAGTTGGATATAGGCTTTCTCAGTTTGTCACATACTACAATAGGGATTTGAAAGCAACTCATAACATAGGTGGGAATTGCTTGAGCCACAGCTTTGAGGAGAACTTCTTTCCCGGCCCTTGAAATAGGTCTATCACTCCATCCATTTAGATGTTTCCAAAGCCGATCAGTGAGAAAGTTAAAACTACTTGATGGGGAGCGTCCCACCAAGGTCGGCATACCAAGGTACTTACTGTGCAGCGTATCATCTTGTAACCTGATATTCTGTTTTATTCTCTCTTTCACTTGTCCTTCACACTGTGGGCCAAAGAATAATGACGACTTCTGTAAATTGATCTTCTGCCCGGAACCATCACAATAGATTTGGAACGTCGACTTTAGAGAATTAAGGCTTTTGTCATCTCCCCTGGTAAAGAAAATACTATCATCGGCGAATAAGAGGTGTGAAATGGACGATCCCTTCCTACCATTACAAATGCCTCTAAGCTCCCCTGCTTCTTCCTTTTTCTGCAAAAGACATGACAGGCCTTCAGCACACAATAAAAATAAATACGGGCTAATAGGATCCCCTTGCCGGATACCTCTAGTTGGACTAAAAGGATCGGTTAAGTTGTTGTTAATTAACTTTGACAGCATATTTAATGGAATTTGCACATCTCATAATCATCTCAACCCAACTAGAGTTGAAGCCCAGCCTTAATAAGACACATTTGAGGTAGCTCCATTCTACCCTATCATAGGCCTTCGACATATCAATTTTTAAGGCAAAGAAAAGGCATTTAGATTTTTGCTTTATTATTGTGTGGAGGCATTCATAAGCTATAAGAACATTATCGATGATTAACCTCCCAGGCACAAAGGCACTTTGTTGTTCTAAAATAATTTCCTGCAAATAAAGCTTTAATCTGTTGGCAATAACTTTAGAAGCAACTTTATAGATGACATTGCACAAGCTTATTGGCCGAAAATCACCAAGCATATCAGCATTATTGGATTTTGGGATTAAAACAATTACCGAATCGCAGAAGCCATCCGAGATGTCATGGCCCATCAGAAATCCCTTTACGGCCGCACATATATCCTCTTCCAACAGATCCTAGTGTTTTTGATAAAAAATGACCGGAAAACCATCTGGCCCAGGGGCCTTGGTGGGTCCCATTTGGAATAGTGCAGATCTGATCTCACCATTTGAATACTCTCAACAAAGCGCTTCATTCATTTCCTCAGTCACTTTCATCGGTATGGCTTCCAGAACTGCATCCATTGTATCCGATGATTCAGAGGTGAAGAGCGTGGAATAAAACTCATATACCATTGCTCTAGTTCCCCCAGGATCCTCGCACTTAGATCCATCAGCTTTCCGAAGACATCTTATTTTATTATTTCTTCTCCTAGCAGAAGCTCTGGCATGGAAAAAAGAGGTGTTACGATTGCCTTCCCTGAGCCACTCTACCCTTGACCGTTGTCTAGACATAATCTCTTCTCTTTCAAACAGTTCGCAAAGTCTCTTCTCTATCTCCCTCTCTTCATTCAGGTTGTAGTTGAATGTATTGTTTTTCCTGATAGCGCACTACAAGAAATATGTCAACTTGTGACCTTGACTATTGGTCACTGAAAGGTCATGGTTTTTCATTTGTGACCTTTTTGTGACCAAAAAGAGAAGGTCAAAAGCTGGCGGTCGTTAACTGACTATAGCGACCTTCTCTGTGAGAAGGTCGTAGACGTTTACGACCAAAATATGCATACTGTTTCGTTTTGGTCACTAGCAACCTCCCTAGGCCACGTAGGCATCCAGTGTGGCAAGCTGATGTGGCACAAGATTCAGCCCGGTCCGATTCGGCGTTTTAATGGGCTGAGCCCAACAATTCGGCCTTTTTATATACTTTTTCTGTCAATTTTTTATCGGCTTCATGGGCCAGCCCCAACAATTCAGCCTTGTTAGTTTTTGAGGCCCTCAAGCTTTTGCAGTCCATTTCTTTTTTCTATAAGACTTTTCATTTCATTTTTGAAATTGTTCGATGCTTGTTGGTATGTGTCCTGTTTCAGCCTAATTATTTGTCCTGTTTGGCCCAAGCAGACTTTAGCCCAATCACACACATACATCCAACATTATTTCATTCAAATTAGGAAAACTCCCAGGTTTACATAACACAAAAAGAAAATATCTCCCAGGTTTACATAACACAAAAAATCATCTCAGGAATACATTTCCTTACACGGGAATATACAATAAGAAAATGATGGCACATCTGCTACTATCATAACAGCACAATGTACTTTTTTAAACGGAACAGTACAATGGATTTCATTGCTCTCTCTTATGCGACATGCTCCAGCTGCCACAACTTGCCATCCTACAATGAGAGAGATATAACATTAGTGGAGCAAACTGTTGTCCAGGCACATTAGTTTTATGAGAAAACTGATCCATGGAGCAAGACCAGAACACATTCTGCGCAACTTTTGATAACAGAATTTGGATTAAACAACAGATTATGCTTAGCTATCTTAGAAACAAGTACTGCCTATGATGCATGTCTATCTATGTGCATTGCATTTTACTTTGTTCAAAAGTAGAAGCTACATGTCCATTTTTCCAGGTCTGAAGCTACAAATCTAAAAGATAAAGTATAAGTTAAATGAATTGTGTTTTTTTAGATAATAACTGAATAGTGTGCAGTAGAATGAACAGGGAGCTGTAAATTACTAAATGTTGCCACACTAGAATGTTATCCAGAAAGAATGATACGAGGCAGGCGGCATCCATTACCGACGATCTCGCCGAGGTGCATGGAGATGGAGTTGAGCTGGGCCAGAGGTCTTCCAGGCATATGTTGTTCACCTAATCACCACCTCCCTGCATGCCACACACACACACTGCAAGTTAGATTGCATACAGACATATTGTGTTTCTAATGCCCAGCCGCCATAGGCCGTTGTTAGTCAGCAACTAACACAACATAATTAACAGCCAACTAAAGCTTAATACAAGATCTTTTCATAGTTGGCATGCATCAATACAGGAATCTACAATGTTGGATAAGGTGATAAAGAAAAACAGAAATAGTGGAGTTGGAAACATATGCAGCATAATGACTATACAGCAGTGGGTATGCAGAAATAGTGGGTATGTAGCTGGTTCATCAGCTCGTCATATACTTGTACAAAACAAATATGGATACAACTATATAGCAGTTGGGGGCACATACTTGTATGAAATCAAACAGTAGCATTTTAACAACAATGATTACCATTTAAAATGAGATGTCATAGGTTCTGGCTCAAGGTTTGTAACATGTCAGGTTGATGCACTAATCTAGCATAAGCACATTAGAAACCACACTTATAATGCAGATTATACAATACAACCTAACACGATATGGAACAAACTAAAACCTAGGAAAATCAAAGCCATAACATTGTCCAATCTGTCTATCTTATTTCTACTACCACATCAGGAATAAACAGATCAACATATCAATATTGTTATCTACAAACACAATTACACATCCTAGCAAAACTGAAGCTAATTTCGATCACGCAGGTGCCGCCATGGGCAAAGCTCTGTAGCAGGCTCGCCTGGCCGCTCAGACAATATCCTCGATCTGCAAGGGCAAGAACAAGAGTAAGTTTTGGTCACGTTAATAATATGATGATATAAAAAAATGATCAACGGATGGTGAAATGTACACAAGACAGCATGTTTTATTGCTTCCTTCTAATTGCTCACACAAATAACATCCCGGTCCTATGTTTGCAGTACAGAAAGCCACAAAGAATTTGGTTGCAGACAGAATATTTATGCTTCCCTTTTTAATGGAGCCCCAGACCAAATACACCCTCATCAATAATGCAAGTCTGGAGATGCAATGCAACATTGGAGAGGGAGGGAGGAGCTCGATCATCAATATTTTTAGCAACAATAATACCCTCGGCATTCTACCATATGGATTGCAGAAGTTGACACACAATTATTTCCAAATTACACTATCATCAATATTTGTCTAATGCAAGAATTAACCATCTATTTGTTACTACACGTCTGAAGGATTTGAAAAAATAAATCCATCAACACCACAAACTTGCAGAGTAACAAAAGGCCCTACAAAATTATCTGAAAGGCCGTCAGGCCCACGACAGGCAAATTATTGTGCAGTGCAGGTGACATCAACACCAACTGGAGCTCACTTGAGGTGAACATGGCATCTAGCACCAATTTAGAGCGAGCACGTACCTTTGCGGGAAGCTCCCTAGTAGCCGCGAGCAGAAGGAGAAGGCTTGGTGCCTTGGCGTGGTCGTAGTCGTATGCATCCCTGCCACCGCAAGCCCCTCCACCGCCTGCTCGCCCTCCTGTCGGCGCCGACGCCACCAGCCCGTTCACCGCTGGGAGGCAGAACGCTGCCGACTGCCCGGACCCTGCCCACGCGTACGCCATCTAACCCCGCATCGGCGACGATTGGCGCGGCAGCGAAGGAAGCAGGTGGTACCCGTTGCGTGCCACGCTCGCCTCCTCGAACCCATCGGCTACCGTGGGCCGGCTCACCTCCACCAGAATGCCATGCTTGTGCAGCCCGCGTCCTCGGTCCTGGATGTCGACTCCCGTGGACGCATCGCAGACCACGCCGACCGTCGGCGCCAGCTTCGGGTCACCACCGTGGGGCGGAGGAGTGGCGCTGACGGAGAGAGAGCAGCCGGAGCGACACCCAGCAGTCCGCTCTCCGGCCGCCGGGTCACCACCCCGCGATCTGGACCACAACATCTCTGCTGCTACCCTAAACCCACCCTGGAACTCTCTGTGGGTGGGTGGTTGGCTCGGAGTGGATAAGGCTAGGGGAGAACGGGAGGGAGGGAGGAGCTCGATCTCGTCTATGGTGAGGGTCGTCGATGGTGGGCGGCGGCGGATCGAGATCTGAGGGAGGGAGAGGGTGACTTGGAGATGGGGATCTGGGATCGAGGGGCGCGCGAAAGGGTGGAGCAGCGGTGCTTGGGGGGTGGGGGTCGAGCTCCGCCGGAGGGAGGTGGAGATGGAGGCCGGGGGCTCTGACTTGGATTGGATCTGGGCGGCGGCGGCGATTGGGAGAAGGGGGCTAGGGTTTCGTGGGTGGACGAGGATGAGAGGGATACAAGGTGATTCGGGATGGGGTGAGAGCGACAAGGGGGGTGTGGGCTGCCATTGGATCCGGGCGCATCCGACGGTGCTTAAGCTATGATCCTTGTGAGCTGATTTAAGACCAATCAGAACAGAGTATCCCCTTTGATGATGTTAAGACCATTTCAATTGGTCATAATCGATTGAAAATAGATTTTGAATCATGTCTGTTATTTGACTACCTAAGAAATTTATAAAAATATGGAAATAAAAAACCTTCGCATTGTGTCACCAAATGTGAACTACTTTTCAGTAAAAATAACAAACTTGTAATATTGTTAATATCATTAAAAAAAGTGTTCTAAGATATGAGTTTTTTGTAAGAGAATCATTTTTCGAGTGTCCAAAATGATATTTTTATAAAGAACCTAGCAAATATTTGTTGCAAATTTGGAGCACATCAATTTTATAATTCACAATCATAGCACATGTGGAGCACAGCAAATACTTTTTCAAGCTTATGTAGTTGTGTTTTTCTATTTGTTTTTGTTGTGTTTTTCGCACAAGGGTGCATTTTGGAATGGCATAGTTCGTTCAAATTATCTCATATTGTTCACAACGGTGCATATTGGAATGACAAACAATATTGGCTAAGGAAGTTTTCATTTTCTTTGGACGAAAAATCAATTTTCCATTTTTCGAGTGCCCAAAAGGAGGTTTTTTTGTGAAGGACCTCCCAAATAATTGTTGCAAAATTGGACCAAATTATTTTTATAAAATACTAGGCCATAATTAATGCACAATTGACCAAATGGTTGGGCGTAAAAAGTTTTGATCCACCTCACGTGAAAAAGACAAATTTCCACCGATTTAGTTGGAAGCGGGTCAAATTTGAACTGTAGCTGCCTTGTAGTTTGCTCTTTATTTTTTCCAAAAATCATTTCTAGGTACAAAAGTATCTATTTAATAAGAGAAACACTAAAAAAATTCAAGATTCAACCACTAGCTAGGAACAGTCATTCCCGCTGTTTTGACCGCATTTTGAAACGGGCATAAAAAATTCAAAAAAATCAAAAAATTGGAAAACCTTCGCATTGTGTCATTATATGTGACCAAGTTTCCATGAAAAATAATAAACTTGTAATACGGTAATTATTTTAAAAAAGTGTTCTCAGAAATGAGCTATCATGCGTGAAGATTCATGGCTTTCAAGCCAAATGATCAATCTTATGGCCACATTCATGGCATAGTTTGTTCAAATGATCTCATATTGTGCACGAGGGTGCATCTTGGAATTCCAAACAATGTTGCCTAAGGAAGTTTTCATTTTCTTTGCACGGAAAATTCATTTTTCATTTTCCGAGTGCCCAAAAGGAAGATTTTTTGTGAAGGAACTACCAAATAATTGTTGCAAAATTGGACCTAATAAATTTTATAAAATACTAGGCCATATATAATGCACAATTGACAAAATGGTTGGGTGTCAAATTTTTTGATCCACCTTTGGTGAAAAAGTCAAATTCCCGTCGATTCAGCTGGAAGCGGGTCAAATTTGAACTGCAGCTGCCTCATAGTTTGCTCTTTATTTTTTCCAAAAATCATTTCTAGGTAAATAAGTATCTATTTAATCAGAAATACATGGTTTGATGGCGAGACATCGAGGTTTGGACGGTGGCCGAGGGCCCCAACTCTAGAGCGCCAGAAGCTCAAGATGCCGCCGCATGGTCACACGTGACCGTGGCGTTGCCATGTGTTCTGGGCGGCCTAGGCATGTGTAGTGGGTTGGGCACTCCCCAGGTAGGTGCTAGGAAGAAAATCACAACATAATATTCTCACGAGGAGACCGATCAATGCTCAAACATGAATAAGCAGCCAAGTGTTTGATTTGCGGTATGGGAAATGCACATGGCTAATAGGCGTGAGTTTTGGCTGAAGATGATCAGTTACTAAGAAGACCGTCTTCACAAATTTTCACCTCAAAAGGAGGAGCCTAGGTGGTACTTGCTTTACAAAGTACCACACCGACATAAATCTGAATGTTGAAGCTGGGCTCAAAATAATGAATGGATTGAGCTGGCATTTGGCGGAGGATGGTTATTTGGGCATAGGAAAGCATCAGAGAAAATGGATACCATTTGGACATGCCAAAGTGGTACTTCCTTCACAAAGTGCTGCTTTGAATGAATAGGAAAATGAATACTTTCAATTATTTTTGCACTAGGCAAGGAATGTTTTGACATATTTGATGAAGATATGATCCAAAACATTTATGAGAATTTTTGGTAATTTTGGAATAATGAAATATAGGTGCTTCACAACCTAGGGCAAAACTGCCACATGGACATGACACATAGGCAAAACTGATGAGATGGCGCCTAGTCATCACAACCCACCACAATCTACAAGGCTATGACCATCTATATTGGTCATTAACAAGCTGAAATAAGGCAAAGGACTAGCACTGCTTGCTTTGTGACCATTTCGTAAGGAAATTACGACCTTCGACCAAAATGGTCGCAATGGTTTAGGGTTTGGAGCCCCCCGAACAGCTTTTGACCAATTGGTCTGAAATGGTCATAGATCTATGACCAATTCTTCCAGGATCACTGACAGAAGGTCACTAGTTGACATATTTCTTGTAGTGGCGGATAGTCTTTTTTCTAGCTTTCTGATCTCCTTCTTAACCGAGCCAAAAGAGACTCTGCTCCAAATTTGCAGATTGCTAGACAATTTACTTAAGGCAGACCATGTGTTTTTAGGGATGGGTAGCTCCCTTTGTGTGCCCTCCAGTTTTCTTCAATCACTTGGCCATAGTCAGGAGCCCTCATCCATGCTGCTTCAAACTTGAATGATTGCTGCACTGGATTAATGGGCTTCTTGCCCTCTCTTTTTTCTATTGTCACCAAAATTGCATAATGATCTGAAGAGGTGGTGATAATGTTCTCCACCTTGCAGTCATCAAAGATCTGCGTGAAGTCCCCATTAGCAACAGCCCTATCCAATCTCACCCTGACATTATGCACACCCTCTTGTCTATTAGACCATGTAAATTTAGGACCGAAGTATCCCAAATCTATGAGGCCACAATCATCGAGGCATTCCCGGAATGACATCATCTGGTTATCATCCCTATCCCTCATCCCCGTGTGCTCATCTACACTCAAAATTTCATTGAAATCCCCAGCATAGATCCATGGTCCTGACCAAGAAGTTTTCAAGAACCGGAGCCTATCCCAGAAAAGATGTCTCAATTCTCTTCTTGGCTCCCCATACACAAAGGTGGTTCTCCATTCTATGCCATCACCTGATTTGATCATGATGTCCATAATTTGTGTGGAATAAGCTTTCAGGATGACCGAAAGGGAGGAGTCCCAAAAAAGAACAAGCCCCCCACTCAAGCCATCACTGCTTACTGCGAAAGAACTTGTATATCCCAAAGACCACATAAACTTCCGAGCTCTGAAATCCCTCATCTTCGTCTCGGATAAGAAGAGGAGGGAGGGATGGTATTTATTAATGAGCCATCGAAGCTCGCCCACTGTCGCGTCCGTCCCTAGGTCGCGACAGTTCCAACATAAAGGATTCATTGCGTGTAGCGGGGCTGCTCCGCTGCAGCCTCCGCCAGACCCGCCGATCCTTCTTGGGATGAATATTTTTCCATTTTCAAGTTTTTGTGGGAGTCCATTTGAACATCATCGCAATTGGTTGCTATCATTGGATCAGGGACACAATTGCTAGCTTCCTGCCCACTTCGTGCCAAGGCCATGTTAGACGCTTCACTGATTTTGTTCTCTTCCAAGGCCAGCACCTGCTTTTTTGGCATGTACACCCTCACTTGTTTTCTCTTTTGTCCAGTTACCTTTGCGTCACTCGACATTGAGTGAAACGACTCCTTGCTCGTTGTGCCAACCTCCAATTCACCTTTTTGTTTGTAATTTTGTTCGCTTGGTTTCCCTGGTGAGTTAACCACTTCATGACTCGACCTTTCTGTCCATCTTTCTCCATTATTAGATTTTGGAGGGGCAAGTGAATCCCCATGCAAGTCTTGATAATATGGGCCTCTGCTGCTTGACTGGGAGCTTTGTCCAGATTTGGACGTCGAAAAATACTTCTTTTTATCCTCTTTGACACATAATCTATCAGCATTGTATGGTAGAAGTCCATCCTTATCTCTCTCTCCTGGTGTTGGACATTCTAGTGAGGAGTGACCAATAATGCCACATGAGAAACAGTAATGAGGAAGTTTTTCATATCTAACCTCATATATTTCTTTTGCCTGAAGCTTCTGTGAGTAAGCAGTGACCCATCTCCTTAAAGGTTGTGCAACCTCGACTGAGACTCTTACTCGCAAGCAATTTCCACTTGCTCTACCTTGTTCATCCACATAAACTTTCTCCACCTTACCGAGCTTGGCCCCTAGAGATTTGCCCCAAGTTTTATTCATCAGCTCAAACCGAGGATTCATTATCCTTGCCCATAACATAATTCTATCAAAAACCACCTCTGATGGTTTCAACGTATGAACAAATTCATTGAGTAAAACTGCATGTTTTCCTAGTGTCCAAGGAGCACTATCTTTAACCCTATCCTTGTCCACTGAGGAGGCAAATTCAACAATGAATATATTGTCTGCTACTGGTTTTGCGACTAATCCCTTTGGATTACCCCATGCTGGCCTAAGAGCTGACATGATTGTTTGAATGTGCAAAATATTTGGGGACAATACCTTGCCAATCAGTGCCCATTTCACACACACCAAATCTGCTTCATTTTCGTCCTCCAATATGACTGCATCTGCTTCTTATGCTGTGAGATTGAGGCGCTGCAGCATCTCGGCCACTTTATCTTCTGCTCCTGCTGGATCTCATACAGGCACACTCTCCATTGCTCGCGAATCAGCCGCCACCACTATCTCGTCGGGGCTTGATCCATCGCTCCTCACAGCGACCATGCCGCCGTTCCCCGATCTCCCCATCCACTCCCAGAAGTCAACCCCGAACACACTGCCAAGGGTGGGCAGCAAAATCAGATTTTGCCCCTTTTTCACCCCGAGCTGCGGCCAGCGAAACGAGATCAGGGAGCAGAGGAAAAAGGATGGGGATACGCGGACTGGATCTAGAACTGGAAGCAAACTGGGATGGAAGTGAGAGAAGATCGTATCCACCAGAAGGAAGCCTAACCCTGTAGCTCGCTCGTCGCCAGAGAAGACGAGAGAGTTCTATCGGGAGTAACCCTATAGCTCGCCCGTCACTATTGCAACTCTATTTGAGGGAGAGGCATAAGCTAACATACTTTCTCTACTTTGATCATATGCACTTATGATTGGAACTCTAAAAAGCATCCGCAACTACCAAAGATTCATTAAGGTAAAACCCAACCATAGCATTAAAGCATCAAGTCCCGTTTTATCACATACGCAAACAACCTACTTACTCAGGTCCGTGCTTCTGTCACTCACGCCACCCACCATAAGCAAATCATAAACATATTGCAAACCCTACAGCGGGAATCCCTCACGCTTGCGCGACACGGAGGGCACAATAGGACAGCACCAATAATAAAACATGCAACTCAAACCAATCATAGCAATTCATCAATCGCCGATAGGACAACGAAAATCTACTCAAACATCATAGGATGGCAACACATCATTGGATAATAATATGAAGCATAAAGCACCATGTTCAAGTAGAGGGTACAACGGGTTGCGAGAGTGGACCGCTGGATATAGAAGGGGGAAGGTGATGGAGATGTTGGTGAAGATGACGACAGTGTTGGTGAAGATCGCGGTGATGATGATGTCCTCCGGTGGCGTTCCGGCGCCACCGGAAGCAAGGCGGAGAGAGCCCCCCTTCTTCTTCTTCTTCCTTGACCTTCTCCCTAGATGGGAGAAGGGTTTCCCCTCTAGTCCTTGGCTCCCATGACTTGGGAGGGGCGAGAGCCCCTCCGAGATTGGATCTATCTCTCTATTTCTGCGTTCTCTGCGTTGGCAGATTCTACCCCTTCACCATTTCTTTTATATCCGGAGATCCGTAACTCTAATTGGGTGAATCTTTTGCTCAGATCTTCCTTGTAAAATTAGCTTTCTTGCGCCAGAAGGAGAGCATCAACTGCCTTACGGGTGGACCACGAGGGTCAGGGGCGTGCTTGGGGGGTAGGGCGTGCCCCCCTACCTCGTGACCACCCTGGACACCGTTTTGCGTTGATTTTACTTCCAGAAAATCATAAATATTCCAAAAAAATCTCCGCCCTTTTTTATCCCGTTTGGACTCCGCTTGATATTGGGTTTCTGCGAAACAAAAAACACGCAAAAGACAGAAACTGGCACTGGGCAGTGGATCAATATGTTAGTCCCAAAAAATATTATAAAAAGTTGCCAAAAAGTATATGAAAGTGAATAATATTGGCATGGAACAATCAAAAATTATAGATACGATGGAGACGTATCAGAGGGCCCAGAGATACCTCTCCGACAATCGGAGTGACAAATCCTAATCTCGAAATACGCAAACTCAACATGTACCTTCGGAGACACCTGTAGAACTCCTTTATAATCACCCAGTTACGTTGTGACATTTGGTAGCACACAAAGTGTTCCTCCGGTAAACGGGAGTTGCATAATCTCATAGTTGTAGGAACTTTGTATAAGTCATGAAGAAAGCAATAGCAACATACTAAACGATCAAGTGCTAAGCTAACGGAATGGGTCATGTCAATCACACCATTGTCCTAATGATGTGATCCCGTTAATCAAATGACAACACATATCTATGGTTAGGAAACATAACCATCTTTGATTAATGAGCTAGTCAAGTAGAGGCACACTAGTGACATTATGTTTGTCTATGTATTCACACATGTATCATGTTTCCGGGTAATACAATTCTAGCATGAATAATAAACATTTATCATGATAGGAGGAAATAAATAATAACTTTATTATTGCCTCTAGGGCATATTTCCTTCAGACTCCCACTTGCACTAGAGTCAATAATCTTGTTCACATCGCCATGTTATTTAACACCAATATTCATATCTGTATATGATTAACACCCATAGTTCACATCGTCATGTGACCAACACCCAAAGGGTTTACTAGAGTCAATAATCTAGTTCACATCGCTATGTGATTAACACCCCAAGAGTACTAAGGTGTGATCATGTTTTGCTCGTGAGAGAAGCTTAGTCAATGGGTCTGTCACATTCAGAACCGTATGTATATTGCAAATATTCTATGTCTACAATGCTCTACACGGAGCTACTCTAGCTAATTGCTCCCACTTTCAATATGTATCCAGATTGAGACTTAGAGTCATCTGGATCGGTGTGAAAGCTTGCACCGATGTAATTCTTTACGACGGGCTCTTTTATCACCTCCATAATCGAGAAATATTTCCTTAGTCCTCACTAACGATATTCTTGACCAATGTCCAGTGATCTATGTTGGGGAACGTAGTAATTTCAAAAAAATGCCTACGCACACGCAAGATCATGGTGATGGCATAGCAACGAGAGGGGAGAGTGTTCGTCCACGTACCCTCGTAGACCGTAAGCGGAAGCGTTAGCACAACGCGGTAGATGTAGTCGTACGTCTTCACGATCCGACCGATCCAAGCACCAAACGTACGGAGCCTCCGAGTTCAGCACACGTTCAGCTCGATGACGATCTCCGGCCTCCGATCCAGCCGAGCTCCGGAGATGAGTTCCGTCAGCACGACGGCGTGGTGACGATGATGATGTTCTACCGGCGTAGGGCTTCGCCTAAGCTCCGCGACGATATGACCGAGGTGGAATATGGTGGAAGGGGGCACCGCACACAGCTAAGGAACGATCCGTAGATCAACTTGTGTCTCTATGGGGTGCCCCCCGCCCCCGTATATAAAGGAGCCAGGGGGAGGAGGCCGCCGCCTAAGGGGGCGCCAGGGGGGAGTCCTACTCCCACCGGAGTAGGACTCCTCTTTCCAAGTTGGAGTAGGAGAGAGGGGGAAAGAGGAGGAAGAGGAGAAGGAAAGGGGGGGCGCCGGCCCCCTTCCCTTGTCCTATTCGGACTAGGAGGGGGAGGGGCGCGCGGCCCCCTCCTTGCTCCTTCCTCTTCTCCCTCTTGGCCCATGTAGGCCCATTAACCCCCCGGGGGGTTCTGGTAACCTCCCGATACTCCGGTAAAATGCCGATTTCACCCGGAACCATTCCGATGTCCAAACATAGGCTTCCAATATATCAATCTTTATGTCTCGACCATTCCGAGACTCCTCGTCATGTCCGTGATCACATCCGGGAATCCGAACAAACTTCGGTACATAACTCATAATAAAACTGTCATCGAAACGTTAAGCATGCGGACCCTACGGGTTCGAGAACTATGTAGACATGACCTAAAACCATTCTCGGTCAATAACCAATAGCGGGACCTAGATGCCCATATTGGTTCCTACATATTCTACTAAGATCTTTATCGGTCAAACCGCATAACAACATACTTTGTTCCCTTTGTCATCGGTATGTTACTTGCCCGAGATTTGATCGTCGGTATCCAATACCTAGTTATATGCTTGCAAGGCTTAGGTGATGAGTATTACCGAGAGGGCCCAGAGATACCTCTCCGACAATCGGAGTGACAAATCCTAATCTCGAATTATGCCAACCCAACATGTACCTTCGGAAACACCTGTAGAGCACCTTTATAATCACCCAGTTACGTTGTGACGTTTGGTAGCACACAAAGTGTTCTTCCAGTAAATGGGAGTTGCACAATCTCATAGTTGCAGGAACTTTGTATAAGTCATGAAGAAAGCAATAGCAGTATACTAAACGATCAAGTGCTAGGCTAACAGAATGGGTCATGTCAATCACATCATTCTCCTAGTGATGTGATCCCTTTAATCAAATGACAACACATGTCTATGGTTAGGAAACATAACCATCTTTGATTAATGAGCTAGTCAAGTAGAGGCATACTAGTGACTATGTGTTTGTCTATGTATTCACACATGTATCATGTTTCTGGTTAATACAATTCTAGGATGAATAATAAACATTTATCATGATATGAGGAAATAAATAATAACTTTATTATTGCCTCTAGGGCATATTTCCTTCAGTCTCCCACTTGCACTAGAGTCAATAATCTAGATTACATAGTAATGATTCTAACACCCATGGAGTCTTGGTGCTGATCATGTTTTGCTCGTGAGAGAGGCTTAGTCAATGGGTCTGCAACATTCAGATCCGTCTGTATCTTGCAAGTCTCTATGTCTCCCACTTGGACTTGGTCCCGAATGGAATTGAAGCGTCTCTTGATGTGTTTGGTCCTCTTGTGAAATCTGGATTCCTTTGCCAGGGCAATTGCACCAGTATTGTCATAGAAGATCTTCATTGGTCCCGATGCACTAGGTATGACACCTAGATCGGAAATGAACTCTTTCATCCAGACTCCTTCATTCGCTGCTTCAAAAGCAGCTATGTACTCCGCTTCACATGTAGATCCCGCCACGACGCTTTGTTTAGAACTGCACCAACTTACAGCTCCACCGTTTAATAAAAACACGTATCCGGATTGCGATTTAGAATCGTCCGGATGAGTGTCAAAGCTTGCATCGACGTAACCATTTACGACTAGCTCTTTGTCACCTCCATATACGAGAAACATATCCTTAGTCCTTTTCAGGTATTTCAGGATGTTCTTGACCGCTGTCCAGTGATCCACTCCTGGATTACTTTGGTACCTTCCTGCCAAACTTATTGCTAAGCATACGCCAGGTCTGGTACACCGCATTGCATACATGATAGAGCCTATGGCTGAAGCATAGGGAACATTTTTCATTTTATCTCTATCTTCTGCTGTGGTCGAGCATTGAGTTTGACTCAACTTCACACCTTGTAGCACAGGCAAGAATCCTTTCTTTGCCTGATCCATTTTGAACTTTTTCAAAATTTTGTCAAGGTATGTGCTTTGTGAAAGTCCTATTAAGCGTCTTGATCTATCTCTATAGATCTTGATGCCCAGTATGTAAGCAACTTCACCGAGGTCTTTCATTGAAAAACTTTTATTCAAGTATCCCTTTATGCTATCCAGAAATTCTATATCATTTCCAATTAATAATATGTCATCAACATATAAAACTAGAAATGCTATAGAGCTCCCACTCACTTTCTTCTAAATACAGGCTTCTCCAAAAGTCTGTATAAAACCATATGCTTTGATTACACTATCAAAACGTTTATTCCAACTCCGAGATGCTTGCACCAGTCCATAAATGGAACGCTAGAGCTTGCACACTTTGTCAGCACCTTTTGGATCAACAAAACCTTCCGGCTGCATCATATACAACTCTTCTTCTAGAAATCCATTCAAGAATGCAGTCTTGACATCCATTTGCCAAATTTCATAATCATGAAATGCAGCAATAGCCAACATGATTCGGACAGACTTAAGCATCGCTACGGGTGAGAAAGTCTCATCGTAGTCAACCCCTTGAACTTGTCGAAAACCTTTCGCAACAAGTCGAGCTTTATAGACGATAACATTACCATCAGCGTTAGTCTTCTTCTTAAAATCCATTTATTCTCAATGGCTTGCCGATCATCGGCAAGTCAACCAAAGTCCATACTTTGTTTTCACACATGGATCCCATCTCGATTTCATGGCCTCTAGCCAATTTGCGGAATCTGGGCTCATCATCGCTTCCTCATAGTTCGTGGGTTCATCATGGTCAAGTAACATGACTTCCGAATAGGATTACCGTACCACTCAGTGCGGATCTTACTCTGTAGACCTCACGAGGTTCAGCAGAAACTTGATCTGAAGTTTCATGATCAATATCATTAGCTTCCTCACTAATTGGTGTAGTTGTCACAGGAACCGGTTCTCGTGATGAACTACCTTCAAATAAGGGAGTAGATACAGTTATCTCATCAAGTTCTACTTTCCTCCCACTCACTTCTTTCGAGAGAAATTCCTTCTCTAGAAAGGATCCATTCTTAGCAACGAATGTCTTGCCTTCGGATCTGTGATAGAAGGTGTACCCAACAGTTTCTTTTGGGTATCCTATGAAGACACATTTCTCCGATTTGGGTTCGAGCTTATCTGGTTGAAGTTTCTTCACATAAGCATCGCAGCCCCAAACTTTAAGAAACGACAACTTTGGTTTCTTGCCAAACCACAGTTCATAAGGCGTCGTCTCAACGGATTTAGATGGTGCCCTATTTAACGTGAATGCGGCCGTCTCTAAAGCATAACCCCAAAACGATAGCGGTAAATCGGTAAGAGACATCATAGATCGCACCATATCAAGTAAAGTACGATTCTGACGCTCGGACACACCATTTCGTTGTGGTGTTCGGGTGGTGTGAGTTGCGAAACTATTCCGCATTGTTTCAAATGTAAACCAAACTCGTAACTCAAATATTCTCCTCCACGATCAGATCGTAGAAACTTTATTTTCTTGTTACGATGATTTTCCACTTCACTCTGAAATTCTTTAACTTTTCAAATGTTTCGGACTTGTGCTTCATTAAGTAGATATACCCATATCTGCTCATATCATCTGTGAAGGTGAGAAAATAACGATATCCGCCACGAGCCTCAACATTCATCGGTCCACCCACATCTGTATGTATGATTTCCAACAAATCTGTTGCTCTCTCCATAGTTCCGGAGAACGGTGTTTTAGTCATCTTGCCCATGAGGCACGGTTCGCAAGTACCAAGTGATTCATAATCAAGTGATTCCAGAAGTCCATCGGTATGGAGTTTCTACATGTGTTTTACACCGATATGACCTAAACGGCAGTGCCACAAATAAGTTGCACTATCATTATCAACTCTGCATCTTTTGGCTTCAACATTATGAATATGTGTATCACTACTATCGAGATTAAATAAAATAGACCACTCTTCAAGGGTGCATGACCATAAAAGATATTACTCATATAAATAGAACAACCATTATTCTCTGATTTAAATGAATAACCGTCTCGCATCAAACAAGATCCAGATATAATGTTCATGCTCAACGCCGCACCAAATAACAATTATTCAGGTCTAAAACTAATCCCGAAGGTAGATGTAAAGGTAGCGTGCCGACCGCGATCACATCGACTTTGGAACCGCTTTCCCACGCGCGATCGTCACCTCGTCCTTGGCTAGTGCTCGCTTATTCCGTAGTCCTGCTTCGAGTTGCAAATATTAGCAATGTAACCAATATCAAATACCTGTGTGCTACTGCGAGCTCTAGTTAGGTACACATCAATAACATGTATATCACATATACCTTTGCTCACTTTGCCATCCTTCTTATCCGCCAAATACTTGGGGCAGTTCCGCTTCGAAGGTCGATCGCTTGCGGTTGAAGCACTCGATTTCAGGCTTAGGTCCAGACTTGGGTTTCTTCTCTTGAGCAAGAACTTGCTTGCCGCTCTTCTTGAAGTTCCCTTCTTTTCCCTTTGCCCTTCTTCTTGAAACTAGTGGTGTTGTTGACCATCAACACTTGATGCTCCTTCTTGATTTCTACCTCCGCTGCTTTCAAAGATTGTGAAGAGCTCGGGAATAGTCTTGTTCATCCCTTGCATATTATAGTTCATCACGAAGCTCTTGTAGCTTGGTGGCGATGATTAGAGAATTCATCAATGACACTATCATCGTGAAGATTAACTCCCGGTTGAATCAAGTGATTATTATACCCGCACATTACGAGTATGTGTTCACCGACGAACTATTCTCCTCCATCTTGCAGCTATAGAACTTATTGGAGACTTCATATCTCTCAATCCGGAATTTGCTTGAAATATTAACTTCAACTCTGGAACATCTCATATGCTCCATGACGCTCAAAACGTCGTTGAAGACCCGTTCCAAGCCGTAAAGCATGGCACACTGAACTATAGAGTAGTCATCGCTTTGCTCGCGAGACGTTCTTAACGTCGTCGGTTGCATCAGCGATGAGGTTCGCACCCAGCGGTGCTTCCAGACGTAACTCTTCCGCAGCAATGAGGATAATCCTCGAGTTACGGACCCGATCCGTAATTGCTACCATCATCTTTCAACTTTGCTTTCTCAAGGAACGCATTAAAATTCAACGGAACAACAAAGACGAGCCATCTATATACAAACAAACATAGACAAGCAAGATACTATCAGTACTAAGTTCATGATAAATTTAAGTTCAATTAATCATATTACTTAAGAACTCCCACTTAGACGTACATCTCTCTAGTCATCTAAGTGATTACGTGATCCAAATCAACTAAACCATAACCGATCATCACGTGAGATGGAGTAGTTTTCAATGGTGAACATCACTATGTTGATCATATCTACTATATGATTCACGCTCGACCTTTCGGTCTCCGTGTTCCGAGGCCATATCTGCATATGCTAGGCTCGTCAAGTTTAACCTGAGTATTCTGCGTGTGCAAAACTGGCTTGCACCCGTTGTAGATGGACGTAGAGCTTATCACACCCGATCATCACGTGGTGTCTCGGCACGACGAACTTTGGCAACGGTGCATATTGATCTCCATCGTTGCATCATTGTCATTTACGCCATCTATTGCTTCTACGACTATCGCTACCGCTTAGTGATAAAGTAAAGCAATTACAGGGCGTTTGCATTTCATACAATAAAGCGACAACCATATGGCTCCTGCCAGTTGCCGATAACTTCGGTTACATAACATGATCATCTCATACAATAAAATATAGCATCACGTCTTGACCATATCACATCACAGCATGCCCTGCAAAAACAAGTTAGACGTCCTCTACTTTGTTGTTGCAAATTTTACGTGGCTGCTACAGGCTTAGCAAGAACCGTTCTTACCTACGCATCAAAACCACAACGATAGTTTGTCAAATAGACTCTGTTTTAACCTTCACAAGGACCGGGCGTAGCCACACTCGGTTCAACTAAAGTGAGAGAGACAGACACCCGCCAGCTACCTTTAAGCACAAGTGCTCGTAACGGTGAAACCAGTCTCGCGTAAGCGTGCGCGTAATGTCGGTCCGGGCCGCTTCATCTCACAATACCGCTGAACCAAAGTATGACATGCTGGTAGGCAGTATGACTTATATCGTCCACAACTCACTTGTGTTCTACTTGTGCATATAACATCAACGCATAAAACCTAGGCTCGGATGCCACTGTTTGGGGAACGTAGTAATTTCAAAAAAATTCCTACGCACACGCAAGATCATGGTGATGGCATAGCAACGAGAGGGGAGAGTGTTCGTCCACGTACCCTCATAGACTGTAAGCGGAAGCGTTAGCACAACGCGGTTGATGTAGTCGTACATCTTCACGATCCGACCGATCCAAGCACCGAACGTACGAAGCCTCCGAGTTCAGCACACGTTCAGCTCGATGACGATCTCCGGCCTCCGATCCAGCCGAGCTCCGGAGATGAGTTCCGTCAGCACGACGGCGTGGTGACGATGATGATGTTCAACCGGCGCAGGGCTTCGCCAAAGCCCCGCGACGATATGACCGAGGTGGAATATGGTGGAAGGGGGCACCGCACATGGCTAAGGAACGATTCGTAGATCAACTTGTGTCTCTATGGGGTGCCCCCGCCCCCGTATATAAAGGAGCCAGGGGGAGGAGGCCGCCGGCCTAAGGGGGCGCGCCAAGGGGGGAGTCCTACTCCCACCGGGAGTAGGACTCCTCTTTTCCAAGTTGGAGTAGGAGAGAGGGGGAAAGAGGAGGAAGAGGAGAAGCAAAGGGGGGGCGCCGCCCCCCTTCCCTAGTCCTATTCGGACTAGGAGGGGGGGGGCGCGTGGCCCCCTCCTCACTCCTTCCTCTTCTCCCTCTTGGCCCATGTAGGCCCATTAACCCCCCGGGGGGTTCCGGTAACCTCCCGGTACTCCGGTAAAATGCCGATTTCACCCGGAACCATTCCGATGTCCAAAGATAGGCTTCCAATATATCAATCTTTATGTCTCGACCATTCCGAGACTCATTGTCATGTCCGTGATCACATCCGGGACTTCGAACAAACTTTGGTACATCAAAACTTATAAACTCATAATAAAACTGTCATCGAAACGTTAAGCGTGCGGACCCTACGGGTTCGAGAACTATGTAGACATGACCTAAAACCATTCTCGGTCAATAACCAATAGCGGGACCTGGATGCCCATATTGGTTCCTACATATTCTACGAAGATCTTTATCGGTCAAACCGCATAACAACATACTTTGTTCCCTTTGTCATCGGTATGTTACTTGCCCGAGATTTGATCGTCGGTATCCAATACCTAGTTCAATCTCGTTACCGGAAAGTCTCTTTACTCGTTCCGTAATATGTCATCTCATAACTAACTCATTAGTTATATGCTTGCAAGGCTTAGGTGATGAGTATTACCGAGAGGGCCTAGAGATACCTCTCCGACAATCGGAGTGACAAATCCTAATCTCGAATTATGCCAACCCAACATGTACCTTCGGAAACACCTATAGAGCACCTTTATAATCACCCAGTTACGTTGTGACGTTTGCTATCACACAAAGTGTTCTTCCGGTAAACAGGAGTTGCACAATCTCATAGTTGCAGGAACTTTGTATAAGTCATGAAGAAAGCAATAGCAGTATACTAAACGATCAAGTGCTAGGCTAACAGAATGGGTCATGTCAATCACATCATTCTCCTAATGATGTGATCCCTTTAATCAAATGACAACACATGTCTATGGTTAGGAAACATAACCATCTTTGATTAATGAGCTAGCCAAGTAGAGGCATACTAGTGACTATGTGTTTGTCTATGTATTCACACATGTATCATGTTTCCGGTTAATACAATTCTAGCATGAATAATAAACATTTATCATGATATGAGGAAATAAATAATAACTTTATTATTGCCTCTAGGGCATATTCCCTTCAATCTACTCCTAGATCACTATTGTACTCCCTTGCCAAATTCAGAGCAAGGTATATGAGGGATCGAAGAAGGTGAGAGTGTCTAGAGGGGGGTGATTAGACTACTTGACAAGATAAAAATTCCGTCTTTTCTCAAGGACAGATTTTGGCAGATTTTGCATAACACACAAGTCAAGTAGCACACTACACATGCAATTCTAGAGTATGGGCAGCGGAAAGTAAATTGCACAAGTAGTAAAGAGAAGTGGAGAAGATCAAACACAATTTGGAGACGCAATGATTTTTCTCGTGGTTCCGATAGGTGGTGCTATCATACTTCCACGTTGATGGAGACTTCAACCCACGGAGGGTAACGGCTGCGAGAGTCCACGGAGGGCTCCACCCACGAAGGGTCCACGAAGAAGCAACCTTGTCTATTCCATCATGGCCTACGCCCACGGAGGGCTAGCCTTACTCGGGGTAGATCTTCACGAAGTAGGCGATCTCCTTGCCCTTACAAACTTCTTGGTTCAACTCCACATCTCAACGACGGAGGCTCCCAAGCGACACCTAACCAATCTAGGAGGCACCACCCTCCAAAAGGTAATAGATGGTGTAGATGATGATGAACTCCTTGCTCTTGTGCTTCAAATGATAATCTCCCCAACACTCAACTCTCCTCACTGATTTGGCTGTGGTGGAAGAAAGGATTGAGTGGAAAGCAACTTGGGAAGGCTAGAGATCAAGCTTCATATGGTGGGAGTGGAGCAACTTGATCTCAACACAAGGGTAGGTAGTTCTCTTCTCAGAAGTGTAAGGTAGGAGTGGTAGTTCTTTCTGATGGCTCTCTCCACGAATGAAGAGGGGGTGGAGGGGTATAAATAGCCTCCACACAAAATTCAACCGTTACACACATTTGAGCAATCTCGGTGGGACCGAAGTTGACAACTCGGTGAGACCGATAGTTCAAATAATGTGAACGTTGGGATTTTCGGGGACCGAAAATACAATCTCGGTGAGTCCGATTCGTGCAATGACAAGAGCATGCCAGTTTGGTGAGACCGACTTCATCATCTCGGTGACACCGATTTGATGACGTAAGTTTCTGAAGCTTGGCAACTCATATTTCGGTGAGACCGAGTTCGAATCGGAAAATCCGAGTTTGCTAGGGTTTGGCTTATGGCTGAGGTGGTTCATCTCGGTGTGGTGAGTTTGGAAAATCGGTGGGACCGAGACTACTTATGAGTGTATATGGCGGTGAAAGTTGCTTGATAGTTTAGGAGATGTATCACTAAGCACTTGAGCAACCAGATCATCATCATAACCTCATCCCCTTTAATAGTATTGGCTTTCCTATGGACTCAATGTGATCTTGGATCACTAAACAAAAATGGAGTCTTGAGCTTTTGCCAATGCTTGCCTTAGCATTTTAAGGGTCCACTTCTTTAGTCCTTTCGCCATGCCAATGTGATTGAATTTCTGAAACATACTTGATAAAAGCATTAGTCCAACCACAAAGTATGTTGTCATTAATTACCAAAACCACCCAGGAGCAAATGTGCTTTCAATCTCCCCTTTTGGTAATTGATGGCAACACACTAAACAAGACATCAAAGATTATTGAAAGAAAGACAGAATTATCACGAAAGCTTTGACAACCATGTAGTACACAGGCTCCCCCTACAAGTGTGCAAGATTTTCATAAATTATGGTTTTGGACTACCACAAGCACACAAGAGAGAAAAGCAAGATGTGCTACATGTAGCTTGGCTATATGCATCAGAACAGATGAAAAGAAGTGAGTGATAATGCATATGTGCATGGTGATCTCTTGCAAACAAGTATTCACAAGCAAGTCACCATCATGCACATTCTGCAAGGTGCATATACTTACCTTGAGGTTCCTTGGCATTGTACCTGAAGAGATAAACTTGGGAAAACACGGTTAGATAACACAAGAGTATTTCTTCAACCAACTGCAAGAACATCAAGAGTACCAAGCCAGGGATGACATGTATAAAGAGTGTCTCATATTGAGCACAAGCTTGAATCAGCAAACATGTCTCCGAAACTAAAAGATTTTCAATGAACTCTGAGAGATTTTGCTTTCCATAAGATATCAATTGTGAAGATTCGAGCAAAATCAAAAGAATGATGCCAAATGTAATGTCCAATGTGAAACACGGCAAGAAATTCTCTTAAGGAAAAACACGGCATAGCTTTGATGTGATTCTCTCCCCCTTAAGGTAAGATTTCTCTTCTTCTCCCCCTAAATCTTCTCTTCTCCCCCTAAGTCTTCTCCCCCTTTGACATCAAGTGCCGAAAAGGACAGCAAACTAGGAAGGTTAGGGAAGATGGAAGGAAAGAAGTGGGATCCTTAAGAATCACAACAGGGCTAAAAGGAACATGCATAGAGAGTCATTGAGTGGAGCTGCACAAGATGATATCCTGGAAGAAATAAATCGGTGACACCGAATTAAGATGGATCGGTGGGTCCGAAAGTCAGGGACTTAGGGTAGATCCTTTTCGGTTAGACCAAAATATTTAAATCGGTGACGCCGAGTTTAATTCCAAGGAAATACTGAAATAATTCAGCTCACTTTAGAGGAATGTTTCAAAGGATTTGCAATGAATTTGTGAATGATTTTCGAGGAATTGATCGAGCGTAAGGATATTCACAAAGACAGAAGAATAGAAATGAAAAAGATTCCTAGATGAAGTTTTTTTAATTTTAATTAAAACTCAATGAGAGAAAATAATAGAAAGACTCCAAAACATATGTACTTCATCTAGATAAAGGTCGGCGACAAGGTCACCTATGTTTGAGTATATTGACTTAGGAGTCAAATGAGGACATTTGATCATAGGTCATACTCATCATTTAAGCTCAAAATGGGGTTGCCATTTTTTGATTAAGCATTCGATGTGATCACATCTTTCGAAGCTGCTTGTACTCATGACTTTGAGCAAAGCTCCTTATAGATGTGAAGAACATACCTCGGGCTTGTTGTTGCTTTGTTCATGTAGGTGAACTTGATGTAGGTGCTCATTGAATGTGAAGTTGGAGCGCCATTTTCACTTGTGTAGTTCATCTTCCTACATGGGTTAGGCAAGCAAGGAAATACTCAAGGATATCCAAGATGACAAGAGTGAAATACTAGATGCATAAGATGTCAAAAAGGATATGTGGAATTTTGTTCCTTGAACTCAACATCCCAAAGGGCTAGATACTTGGTCAATGACAAGATTACTCATGATTTGAGTGTGTGGTAATCTTGTGGAATGTAGATCATCCAAGTGCCTGCAAGGAGTTAGATGCAATACAAGGAGGCAAATGTGTCCAAGACATATGATCATCATCATAAGAGAAATATCAAGGATTAGTCAAGTGAGCTCATGCCTTGCATGCATCAATGGAGTTCTCACTCCAAGTTTGAAGCATCAATGATGTTCAACTCACTCCTTAAGCGACAAAACACCTTCTCATCAAGAGGTTTTGTAAAGATATCAGCGAGTTGTTTGTCAGTATGAACATGCTTAAGATTGATGTCACCCTTGGCAATGTGATCACGAATGAAATGGTGACGAACTTCAATATGTTTCGTTCGAGAGTGCTGCACGGGATTGTGTCCAATTTTAATCGCACTCTCATTGTCACAAAGCAAGGGAACATGTCTCACATGTATCCCATAATCCTTAAGCGTTTGTGTCATCCATAGCAATTGAGCACAACATGAACCAGCAGCAATATATTCTGCTTCGGCAGTGGATAATGATACCGAATTTTGTTTCTTGGAGGGCCAAGATACAAGGGATCGACCAAGGAATTGACACATACCCGAAGTTGACTTTCTATCAACCCTGTCACCGGCATAGTCCGAGTCGGAATAGCCAACAAGGTCGAAAGAGGCCCTCTTAGGATACCAAATGCCAAAGTTTGGTGTGTGTATCAAATATCTCACAATCCTTTTAACAGCTTTAAGATGACATTCTTTAGGGGCTGCTTGATATCGAGCACACATGCATACACTCAACATTATGTCATGACGAGAAGCACAAAGATATAGTAGATAACCAATCATAGATCGGTAAACCTTTTGATCAACGGGTTCTCCATCTATTGTCAAGTCATTATGTCCACTTGTAGGCATGGGGGTTCTCATACCTTTGCTTTCTTGCATGTTGAACTTCTTGAAGAGATCCTTGGTGTACTTTGTTTGTGAGACAAAGGTACCCTCCTTAGATTGCTTGATTTGCAACCCAAGGAAGAATTTGAGTTCACTCATCATGGACATCTCAAACTTCTCCGACATTAGCTTCCCAAACTTTTCACTAAAATGAGGGTTAGTTGAACCAAAGATAATATCATCAACATATATTTGGCACACAAATAGTTCACCATTAACCCTTTTAGTAAAAAGAGTAGAATCAATTTTCCCAATTTCAAAGCCTTTTTCAATAAGGAACTTGGTCAAGCATTTATACCACGCTCTAGGAGCTTGTTTAAGACCATAAAGAGCTTTGTGAAGTTTGTAAACATGATTAGGCTTTTTGGGATTCACAAATCCGGGAGGTTGTTTCACAAATACTTCCTCCTCAATTTCACCATTGAGGAAAGCACTTTTGATATCCATTTGTTAGAGAGTAATATCATGGTGATTGGCATAAGCAAGAAGAATGCGAATGGACTCAAGTCTAGCAACGGGGGCATAGGTCTCACCATAGTCCATACCTTCGACTTGTGTGTAACCTTGAGCTACGAGACGAGCCTTGTTGCGGATAACTTGTCCATCTTCATCTTGCTTGTTCCGAAACACCCATTTGGTTCCAATGACGTTTTGATCATCCTTGGGCTTCTCTACCAAAGTCCATACCTTGTTCCTCTCGAAGTTGTGAAGTTCTTCGTACATAGCATTCACCCAATCCGGGTCTTCAAGTGCTTCTTCTACCTTCATAGGTTCAATACTAGAGATAAATGAGTAATGCTCACAAAAGTTAGCTAAGCGAGTTTTAGAGCGAGTAATTCTCCCGGAGTTGATGTCATTGATCATTTGTTCCACAGGATTATTTTTCTTGACTCTTGCTCGGACTCGGGATAGCTTTTGTTGAGGTTGTGGCTGAGCTTCCTCTTCATCTTCATCTTCCTCTTCTTCTTCTTCATTGTTGTTGGTGTTGTCTTGAGGCGGTGGAGAAGGAGGTTGTGGTGGATCTTCTTGTTGCACTTCCTCATCTTGGTGAGTTCCACTTGTGGAGGCCTCCATGTTGCCTTGAGGTTCATCTTGCCGTGAGGTAGGGGGCTCCACTTATGTAGATGAGGTACTCTCCTTCACTTCCATGGGACGGATCTTTCCAATAGATAAATCTTGGATAGCTTCCGATGGGTCCTTGTCTCCTACATCAATAGGCATTTGCTCTACTTGCGAGCCATTAGATTCATCAAACTTCACGTCTACCGTCTCTTCAACCTTTCGGGTGAAATTATTGTAGACACGGTAGGTGCGGGAGTTTGATCCATAACCAAGAAAAAAGCCTTCATGAGTTTTAGGAGCAAATTTAGACCGACGATGCTTATCAAGGATATAGCATTTCGAACCAAAGACACGAAAGTATCCCACTTGGGGTTTGTTACCGGTGAGGAGTGTTAGAAATATGCCCTAGAGGCAATAATAAAAGTATTATTATATTTCAATGTTCATGATAATTGTCTTTTGTTCATGCTATAACTGTATTATCCGGAAATCGTAATACATGTGTGAACACTTAGACCCAACGAGTCCCTAGTGAGCCTCTAGTTGACTAGCCCGTTGTGATCAATAGATAGTCATGGTTTCCTGACTATGGACATTGGATGTCGTTGATAACGGGATCACATCATTAGGAGAATGATGTGATGGACAAGACCCAATCCTAAGCACAGCATAAAAGATCCTATAGTTCGTTTGCTAGAAGCTTTGCCAATGTCAAGTATCTCTTCCTTCGACCATGAGATCGTGTAACTCCGGTTACCGTAGGAGTGCCTTGGTGTATCAAACGTCACAACGTGGCGGGTGACTATAAAGGTGCATTACGGTATCTCCGAAAGTATCTGTTGGGTTGACACGGATCGAGATCGGATTTGTCACTCCGTATGACGGAGAGGTATCTCTGGGCCCACTCGGTAATGCATCATCATAATGAGCTCAATGTGACCAAGGTGTTGGCCACGGATCATGCATTACTGATGCGAGTAAAGTGACTTGCCGTAACGAGACCGAACAAGGTATTGGGATACCGACGATCGAGTCTCGGGCAAGTAACGCATCGATTGACAAAGGAATTGCATACGTGGTTTGATCGAATCCTCGACATCATGGTTCAACCGATGAAATCATCGAGGAGCATGTAGGAGCCAACATGGGTATCCGACCCGCTGTTGGTTATTGCCCGAGAGTCGTCTCGGTCATGTTCAAGTGTCTCCCGAACCCGTAGGGTCTACACACTTAAGGTTCGGTGGCGCTTAGGGTTAGTAGGAAGTCAAGTATGTGACTACCGAATGTTGTTCGAGTCCCTGATGAGATCCTGGACGTCACGAGGAGTTCGGAAGGGTCCGGAGGTAAAGAATAATATATAGGAAGTGGTGTTTCAGCCATCGGAAAGTTTCGGGTCTCCGTAATGTCTGGGACCCCTAAGGGTCCCGGGTCCACCGGTGGGGCCACCTATCCCGGAGGGCCCCATGGGATGAAGTGGGAGGAACCAGCCCATAGTGGGCTGGTGCGCCTCAGGCCCACCCCGCGCCTAGGGTTGAAACCCTAGGGTGGGCGCCCACCGGCTTGGGGGCACTCCACCCCTTTGTCACGCCTCCTGGAGATTGGATCTCCAGGGCCGCCACTTCTGGGGGGCCTATATAAGGGGGAGGAGGGGGCTGCGTACCCATCTCCAAGGCGCAGCCCTCCCTCCCAACACTTCTCCTCCTCCGTGGGCGCCGGCGAAGCCACTGCCGAGATCTTGCCTCTCCACCATCACCACGCCGTCGTGCTGCCGGTGGAGCTGTCTTCCTCAACCTCTCCTTCCTCCTTGCTGGATCAAGACGGAGGAGACGTCGCTCGTCCCGTCGCACGTGTTGAACGCGGAGGTGCTGTCCGTTCAGCACTTGGACATCGGTGATCTGAATCACGTTCGAGTACGACTCCATCATCACCTTGCAAGCTTCCGCACGCGATCTACAAGTGGTATGTAGATGCAATCTCTCTCTTGTTGCTCGTTGCTTAGATGAACTCATAGATGGATCTTGGTGAATCCGTAGGAAAAATTTTAATTTTCTGCAACGTTCCCCAACAGTGGCATCATGAGCTAGGTCTATGCGTAGTTTTCTAATGCACGAGTAGAACACAATTTGTTGTGGGCGTTGATATTGTCATCTTACTTGCCTCTACTAGTCTTTTCTTGCTCAACGGTATTGTGGGATGAAGCGGCCCGGACCAACCTTACACGTACGCTTACGTGAGACCGGTTCCACCGACTGACATGCACTAGTTGCATAAGGTGGCTGGCGGGTGTCTGTCTCTCCCACTTTAGTTGGAGCGGATTCGATGAACAGGGCCCTTATGAAGGGTAAATAGAAGTTGACAAAATCACGTTGTGGTGATTCATAGGTAAGAAAACGTTCTTGCTAGAACCCAATCGCAGCCATCGTAAAAGATGCAACAACAATTAGAGGACGCCTAACTTGTTTTTGCAGCGATTGATCATGTGATGTGATATGGCCGAAGTTGTGATGAATGATGAATTGTGATGTATGAGATCATGTTCTTGTAATAGGATTCACGACTTGCATGTCGATGAGTATGACAACCGGCAGAGCCATAGGAGTTGTCTTTATTTTTGTATGACCTGCGTGTCATTGAAGAACGCCATGTAAACTACTTTACTTCATTGCTAAACGCGTTAGTCATAGAAGTAGAAGTAGTCGTTGGCGTGACAACTTCATGAAGACACGATGATGGAGATCATGATGATGGAGATCATGGTGTCAAGCCGGAGACAAGATGATCATGGAGCCCCGAAGATGGAGATCAATGGAGCTTGATGATATTGGCCATATCATGTCACATATATATAATTGCATGTGATGTTTATTATGTTTATGCATCTTGTTTACTTAGGACGACGGTAGTAAATAAGATGATCCCTTACAAAATTTCAGGAAGTGTTCTCCCCTAACGTGCACCGTTGCTACAGTTAAATCGCTTCTAAGCACCACGTGATGATCGGGTGTGATGGATTCTTACGCTCACAAACAACGGGTGTAAGACAGTTTTACACAGCGAAAACACTTAGGGTTAACTTGATGAGCCTAGCATGTGCGCACATGGCCTCGAACACGGAGACCGAAAGGTCGAACACGAGTCGTATGGAAGATACGATCAACATGAAGATGTTCACCGACGATGACTAGTCCGTCTCACGTGATGATCGGACACGGGCTAGTCGACTCGGATCGTGTAACACTTAGATGACTAGAGGGATGTCTAATCTAAGTGGGAGTTCATAATTTTGATTAAGAACTTTATTATCATGAACTTAGTCTAAAACCTTTGCAAATATGTCTTGTAGATCAATGGCCAACGCTAATGTCAACATGAACTTCAACGCGTTCTAGAGAAACCAAGCTGAAAGATGATGGCAAGAACTATACTGGATCGGGTCCGAACCCGAGGATCATCCTCATAGCTGCCAGAAGCAATATGTCCTAGAAGGACCGCTAGGTGCCGCTCCGTCCCCAAGAACCAAGACATTATGAACGCTCGGCAAACTCGTCTTGATGATTACTCCCTCGTTCAAGCGGCATGCTTTACAGCAGAAACCGGGCTCCAAAAGCGTTTTGAGCATCACGGCATATGAGATGTTCGAAGAGCTGAAACTAGTTTTCCAAGCTCATGCCCGGGTCGAGAGATATGATGTCACTGACAAGTTCTACAGTTGTAAGATGGAGGAAAACAGTTTTGTCAGTGAGCACATCCTGAAGATGTCTGGGTTGCACAATCGTATGACCCAGCTGAACATTAACCTCCCAGATGAGGCGGTCATTGACAGAATCCTCCAGTCGCTCCCACCAAGCTACAAGAGCTTTGTGATGAACTACAACATGCCGGGATGGTAAAGACCATTCTGAAGTGTTCTCGATCTCAAGTCAGCAGAGGCTGAAATCAAAAGGAACATCAAGTGTTGATGGTCAATAAGACCACTAAGTTCAAGAAGGGCAAGGGTAAGAAGAACTTCAAGAAGGACGGCAAAGATGTTGCCGCGCCGTAAGCTTTATGCCGGAAGAAGTCAAAGAATGGACCCAAGCCCGAGACCGAGTGCTTTTATTGCAAGGGAAGGGTCATTTGGGCGGAACTGCCCCAAATACTTAGCGGATAAGAAGGCCGCAACACCAAAGGTATATTTGATATACATGTAATTGATGTGTACCTTACCAAGACTCGTAGTAACTCCCGGTATTTGATACCGTGCCGTTGCTCATATTTGTAACTCACAGCAGAGCTGCGGAATAAACGGAGACGGCGAAGGGCGAGGTGACGATCTTGCGTCGGGAATGGTTCCAGGTCGATGTGATCGCCGTCGACACGCTGCCTCTACATTTACCTACGGATTAGTTTTGAACCTTAATAATTGTTATTTAGTGCCATGTTTGAGCATGAACATTGTATCTGGATCTCGCTTAATACGAGATGGCTACTCATTTAAGTCTGAGAATAATGGTTGTTCGATTTATATGAGAGATATGTTTTATGGTCATGCTCCGATGGTCAATGGTTTATTCTTAATGAATCTCGAGCGTAATATTACACATGTTCATAGTGTGGATGCCAAAAGATGTAAAGTTGATAACGATAGTCCCACATACTTGTGGCATCGCCGCCTTGGTCACATTGGTGTCAAGCGCATGAAGAAGCTCCATGCTGATGGACTTTAGAGTCTCTTGATTATGAATCGCTTTGACACATGCGAACCTTGCCTCTTAGGCAAAATGACCAAGACTCCGCTTCTCGGAACAATGGAGCGAGCAACCAACTTGTTGGAAATCATACATACCGATGTATGCGGTCCAATGAGCGTTGAGGCTCGCGGAGGATATCGTTATGTTCTCACTCTCACTGATGACTTGAGTAGATATGGGTATGTCTACTTAATGAAACACAAGTCTGAGACCTTTGAAAAGTTCAAGGAATTTCGGAGTGAGGTAGAGAATCAACGTGACCAAAAGATAAAGTTCCTACGATCAGATCGTGGAGGAGAATACTTAAGTCACGAATTTGGTACACACTTAAGAAAATGTGGAATCGTTTCACAACTCA
This sequence comes from Aegilops speltoides, assembly GCA_021437245.1. Classification (NCBI taxonomy): domain Eukaryota; kingdom Viridiplantae; phylum Streptophyta; class Magnoliopsida; order Poales; family Poaceae; genus Aegilops; species Aegilops speltoides. The sequence continues at coordinate 437,935,550 of CM038143.1, forward strand.
CGCCGCTGAACACCTCAAATAAACGGTGTGTCCGGACGTCGTAATCGCACTCTATTGGATATGGTGCGGTCTATGATGTCTCTTACCGATTTACCGCTATCATTTTGGGGATACGCTCTAGAGACAGCTACATTCACTTTAAATAGGGCACCGTTTAAATCCGTTGAGACGACACCGTATGAATTATGGTTTGGGAAGAAACCTAAGCTGTCGTTTCTAAAAGTTTGGGGATGCGATGCTTATGTCAAGAAACTTCAACCTGAAAAGCTCGAACCCAAGTCGGAAAAATGCATATTCATAGGATACCCTAAGGAAACTGTCGGGTATACCTTCTACTTAAGATCCGAAGGCAAGATCTTTGTTGCCAAGAATGGATGCTTTCTGGAGAAAGACTTTCTCTCGAAAGAAGTAAGTGGGAGGAAAGTAGAACTCGATGAAGTACTACCTCTCGAACGGGATAGTGGTGCAGCGCAGGAAACCGTTCCTGTGATGCCCACACCAACTGAAGAGGAAAACAATGATGATGATCAAGGTACTTGGATCAAGTTACTCTCGAACTTCAAGGTCCATGAGGACACGCCCGCACTGAGTGGTACGGCAACCTGTCATGGAAATCATGTTGTTAGACAACAATGAACCTTCGAACTATGAAGAAGCGATGGCGGGCCCGATTCCAACAAATGGCTTGAGGCCATGAAATCCGAGATAGAATCCATGTATGAAAACAAAGTATGGACTTTGACAGACTTGCCCGATGATCACGAGCGATAGAAAACAAATGGATTTTTAAGAAGAAGACGGACGCGATGGTAATGTTACCATCTATAAAGCTCGACTTGTCGCTAAGGGTTATCGACAAGTTCAAGGGATTGACTACGACGAGACGTTCTCTCCGTGCGAAGCTGAAGTCCATCCGAATCATGTTAGCAATTGCCGCATACTATGATTATGAGATATGGCGATGGACGCCAAAACGGCATTCCTTAATGGACATCTTAAGGAAGAGCTGTATATGATGCAGCCGGAAGGTTTTGTCGATCCTCGAACGCTAACAAAGTATGCAAGCTCCAGCGATCCATTTATGGGCTGGTGCAAGCATCTCGAGTTGGAACATTCGCTTTGATGAGATGATCAAAGCGTTTGGGTTATGCAGACTTATGGAGAAGCCTGCGTTTACAAGAAAGTGAGTGGGAGCTCAGTAGCATTTCTCCTATTATATGTAGATGACATACTCTTGATGGGAAATGATACAAAACTTCTGGACAGCATTAAGGCCTACTTGAACAAGTGTTTTTCAATGAAGGACCTTGGAGAAGCTGCTTATATATTAGGCATCAAGATCTATAGGGATAGATCGAGACGCCTCATAGGTCTTTCACAAAGCACATACCTTGATAAGATTTTGAAGAGGTTCAAAATGGATCAGTCCAAGAAAGGGTTCTTGCCTATGTTACAAGGTGTGAGATTGAGCTCAGCTCAGTCACCGACCACGGCACAAGATAAAGATGAGATGAGTGTCATCCCCTATGCTTCAGCCATAGGATCTATTATGTATGCCATGCTGTGTACTGCACCGATGTAAACCTTGCCGTAAGTTTGGTTGCAAGATACCAAAGTAATCCCGCAAGGAACACCGGACAGCGGTCAAGAATATCCTGAAGTACCGAAAAGGACAAAGGACATGTTTCGCGTTTATGGAGGAGACGAAGAGCTCGTCAGAAGGGTTACGTCGATGCTAGCTTCGACTCAGATCTGATGACTCTAAGTCACAAACCGGATACGTGTATATGTTGAATGGTGGAGCAAGATGGTGGTGCAGTGCAAGCGAAGCGTCGTGGCGGGATCTACATGTGAAGCGGAGTACATGGCAGCCTCGGAGGCAGCGCATGAAGCGATTTGGGTGAAGGAGTTCATCACCGACCTAGGAGTCATACCCAATGCGTCGGGGCCGATCAAACTCTTCTGTGACAACACCGGAGCTATTGCCCTTGCCAAGGAGCCCAGGTTTCACAAGAAGACCGAGCACATCAAGCGTCGTTTCAACTCCATCCGTGAAAATGTTCAAGATGGAGACATAGAGATTTGCAAAGTGCACACGGATCTGAATGTCGCAGATCCGCTGACTAAACCTCTCTCGCGTGCAAAACATGATCAACACCGAACTCTATGGGTGTTCGATTCATCACAATGTAACTAGATTGGTGACTCTAGTGCAAGTGGGAGACTGTTGGAAATATGCCCTAGAGGCAATAATAAAAGTATTATTATATTTCAATGTTCATGATAATTGTCTTTTGTTCATGCTATAAGCGTATTATCCGGAAATCGTAATACATGTGTGAACACTTAGACCCAATGAGTCCCTAGTGAGCCTCTAGTTGACTAGCCGTTGTGATCAATAGATAGTCATGGTTTCGACTATGGACATTGGATGTCGTTGATAACGGGATCACATCATTAGGAGAATGATGTGATGGACAAGACCCAATCCTAAGCATAGCATAAAAGATCGTATAGTTCGCTTGCTAGAAGCTTTGCCAATGTCAAGTATCTCTTCCTTCGACCATGAGATCATGTAACTCCGGTTACCGTAGGAGTGCCTTGGGTGTATCAAACGTCACAACGAATCGGGTGACTATAAAGGTGCATTATAGGTATCTCCGAAAGTATCTCTGGGTTGACACGGATCGAGATCGGATTTGTCACTCCGTATGACGGAGAGGTATCTCTCGGCCCACTCGGTAATGCATCATCATAATGAGCTCAATGTGACCAAGGTGTTGTACACGGATCATGCATTACGGTGCGAGTAAAGTGACTTGCCGGTAATGAGACCGAACAAGGTATTGGGATACGGACGATCGAGTCTCGGGCAAGTAACGCATCGATTGACAAAGGAATTGCATACGAGGTTTGATCGAATCCTCAACATCGTGGTTCAACCGATGAAATCATCGAGGAGCATGTGGGAGCCAACATGGGTATCCAGACCCGCTGTTGGTTATTGCCCGAGAGTCGCCTCGGTCATGTCTGCGTGTCTCCCGACCCGTAGGGTCTACACACTTAAGGTTCGGTGACGCTAGGGTTAGTAGGAAGTCAAGTATGTGACTACCGAATGTTTTTGAGTCCCTGATGAGATCCTGGGCGCCACGAGGAGTTCCTAAGGGTCCGGAGGTAAAGAATAATATATAGGAAGTGGTGTTTCGCCATCGGAAAGTTTCGGGTCTCCGGAATGTACCGGACCACCGGAAGGGTCCTGGGTCCACCGGTGGGGCCACCTATCCCGAGGGCCCCATGGGCTGAAGTGGGAGGAACCAGCCCATAGTGGGCTGGTGCGCCCCAGGCCCACCCCCGCGCCTAGGGTTGAAACCCTAGGGGGGGGCGCCCACCCGGCTTGGGGCACTCCACCCCCTTGTCCGCCGCCCCGGAGATTGGATCTCCAGGCCGCCACCTGAGGGGGCCTATATAAAGGGGGAGGGAGGGGGCTGCGTACCCATCTCCAAGGCGCAGCCCTCCCTCCCAACACTTCTCCTCCTCCGTGGCGCCGGCGGCCTGTCCGAGATCGCCTCTCCACCATCACCACGCCGTCGTCTTTGCCGGTGGAGCTGTCTTCCTCAACCTCTCCTTCCTCCTTGCTGGATCAAGACGGAGGAGACGCCGCTCGTCCCGTCGTGTGTTGAACGTGGAGGTGCTGTCCGCTCAGCACTTGGACATCGGTGATCTGAATCACGTTCGAGTACGACTCCATCATCACCTTGCAAGCTTCCGCACGCGATCTACAAGTGGTATGTAGATGCAATCTCTCTCTTGTTGCTCGTTGCTTAAATGAACTCATAGATGGATCTTGGTGAAGCCGTAGGAAAAATTTTAATTTTCTGCAACGTTCCCCAACAAGGAGCTCGTATGATGTCTTGCCGAGGAGCTTATGAAGATAAAGCCTGTTGATAGCATGACAAGCTGTCTTGACCGCTTCCCCCCAAAAGTGCTTTGGTGTCTTGTATTCATCAAGCATCGTTCTCGCCATCTCTATGAGCGTTCGGTTCTTCCTCTCAACAACTCCATTTTGTTGAGGAGTGTACGTAGCTGAGAACTCATGTAGAATCCCTTCCTCATCGAGAAAAGAGTCTACATTGGCGTTCTTGAACTCCGTTCCATTGTCACTCTGAACTTTCTTGATCTTCACCTCAAATTTATTTTGGGCCTTTCTGGCAAAGGTTTTGAAGATTCTCTGAACCTGCGATTTGTCATCAAGGAAAAATACCCACGTAAATCTGGAATAATCATCAACTATAACTAGACCAAAGGAGTTACCACCAAGGCTTTTGTAAGCATTGGGACCAAGAGATCCATATGAAGAAGCTCAAGCGGTCTCCTTGTGGTCATGATGTTCTTCACGGATGACTTCCACCTACTTGTTTTCCTGCCCGACAAGCGCTACAAAGTCTATCTTTGTCAAAGAAAACATCTTTAACGCCAAGAATATGATCACCTTTGATCAGCTTGTCTAGATTACGATACCAACATGTCCAAGCCTTCTATGCCATAACCAACCTTTAGCGGATTTAGCAATGAAGGAAGCTCTAGGTTGGGCTTTCTTAGTGAAATCAACAATATATAGATCACCTCTACGGATACCGTAAACGCCATGTTATGATTGTCACGACGAAAGACTTGGCAATCTACTTCGGTGAATAGCACATTGAATCCAAAGTCAGCTAATCTAGACACGGAAAGTAAATTGTATCCAAGAGATTCTACAAGCATGACATTTTAAATAGAGCTATCATGAGATATGGCCACCTTACCAAGGCCAAGTACCTTACCCTTGGAGTTGTCTCCAAAAGTCACATACTTGCGTGGACCATCGTTCTTTGCAAGCTCTCGAAACATGTCTTTGTCTCCGGTCATGTGGTCGGTGCATCCACTATCAAGAATCCACTCTTTTCCGCCGGATATGTAGTCTCTCAGATTTGCCATAAGATTGAGACTCTTCATGACCTTGTCTAGCTCGGTGTCCGAATCGGAGTAATCATCATGCTCATGCTCATCATCATATTCACCCATAGATTGTTCATCATCAAGACCTAGGTCAATTTGACAACCACTTGCATTAGTTTTGTCAATGTGACAATAATCATTGGAATGCAATACAAGAGAATTTCTAATTAGAACATTGATAAGACCGGGATCACCCTTCTTTTTCATAAGATCACGAAGCTCAAAGAAGCATTTATCAAAGTTGGGATCATTGGGGCGCATCATATCAAATTCAATAGTCTTGTATAGAATTTCATCAAGACCTCTCAAAGAGTAGTCCAGATAAAGTTCTTCCAAGAACTTCCACATAGCATAGGCGCACTCGAAGTTTGTAACGAGCTTAAGCAAGTTATCGGGTAACCCTCTAATGATAAGATTTACAGTTCTAAGGTTACGAAGCAAATCAAGCTCTTCATCCATGGTAGGGTGCAAGGGGTCAAATGGAGGCACATAGGGGTCTCAACATATTTGCAAGTTGTAAGTCTTAAAGATAATAAGCATTTCAATCCTCCACGAGTTATAGGACACTCCATTAAGAATAGGCACTCTATGGCTAACACTACCAAACGTAGACACGTCCATCTTCCTCCAATGGTGTGTAAACCAAAGCAATGGAGACCAAGGCTCTGATACCAATTGAGGGATCGAAGAAGGTGAGAGTGTCTAGAGGGGGGGTGATTAGACTACTCGACAAGATAAAAATTCCGTCTTTTCTCGAGGACAGATTTTGGCAGATTTTGCATAACACACAAGTCAAGTAGCACACTACACATGCAATTCTAGAGTATGGGCAGCGGAAAGTAAATTGCACAAGTAGTAAAGAGAAGTGGAGAAGATCAAACGCAATTTGGAGACGCAATGATTTTTCTCGTGGTTCCGATAGGTGGTGCTATCGTATTTCCACGTTGATGGAGACTTCAACCCACTGAGGGTAACGGCGAGAGTCCACGGAGGGCTCCACCCACGAAGGGTCCACGAAGAAGCAACCTTGTCTATTCCATCATGGCCTCACGCCCACGGAGGGCTAGCCTTACTCGGGGTAGATCTTCACAGTAGGCGATCTCCTTGCCCTTACAAACTTCTTGGTTCAACTCCACATCTCAACGACGGAGGCTCCCAAGCGACACCTAACCAATCTAGGAGGCACCACCTCCAAAAGGTAATAGATGGTGTAGATGATGATGAACTCCTTGCTCTTGTGCTTCAAATGATAATCTCCCCAACACTCAACTCTCCTCACCGATTTGGCTGTGGTGGAAGAAAGGATTGAGTGGAAAGCAACTTGGGAAGGCTAGAGATCAAGCTTCATATGGTGGGAGTGGAGCAACTTGATCTCAACACAAGAGTAGGTAGTTCTCTTCTCGAAAATGTAAGGTAGGAGTGGTAGTTCTTTCGATGGCTCTCTCCACGAATGAAGAGGGGTGGAGGGGTATAAATAGCCTCCACACAAAATCCAACTGTTACACACATTTGAGCAATCTCGGTGGGACCGAAGTTGACAACTCGGTGAGACCGATAGTTCAAATAATGTGAATGTTGGGATTTTGGTGGGACCGAAATACAATCTCGGTGAGTCCGATTCGTGCAATGACAAGAGCATGCCAGTTTCGGTGAGACCGACTTCATCATCTCGGTGACACCGATTTGATGACAGAAGGTTACAGAAGCTTGGCAACTCATGTTTCGGTGAGACCGAGTTCAGAATCGGAAAATCCTAGTTTGCTAGGGTTTGGCTTATGGCTGAGGTGGTTCATCTCGGTGTGACTGAGTTTGGAAAATCGGTGGGACCGAGACTACTTATGAGTGTATATGGCAGTGAAAGTTGCTGATAGTTTAGGAGATGTATCACTAATCACTTGAGCAACCAGATCATCATCATAACCTCATCCCCTTTTAATAGTATTGGCTTTCCTATGGACTCAATGTGATCTTGGATCACTAAACCAAAAATGGAGTCTTGAGCTTTTGCCAATGCTTGCCTTAGCATTTTAAGGGGTTCACTTCTTTAGTCGTTTCGCCATGCCAATGTGATTGAATTTCCTGAAACATACTTGATAAAAGCATTAGTCCAACCACAAAGTATGTTGTCATTAATTACCAAAACCACCCAGGGAGCAAATGTGCTTTCAGTATACAATAGGTCTGGTACACAGCATAGCATACTTTATAGAACCTATGACTGAGGCATAGGGAATGAATTTTCATTATCTTTCTATTTTCTGCCAAGGTCGGGTTTTGAGTCTTACTCAACTTCACACCTTGCAACACAGACAAGAACTCCTTCTTTGACTGTTCCATTTTGAATTACTTCAAAAACTTATCAAGGTATGTACTCATTGAAAAATCTTATCAACCGTCTTGATCTATCTTATAGATCTTGATGCCCGATATGTAAGCAGCTTCACCAAGGTCTTTCATTGAAAAACTCTTATTCAAGTATCCCTTTTATGCTATCCAGAAATTCTATATCATTTCCAATCAACAATATGTCATCGACATATAGTTTTAGAAAATGCTACAGAGCTCCCACTCACTTTTTATAAATACAGGCTTCTCCAAAAGTCTTTATAAAACCATATGCTTTGATCAACTCATCAAAGCGTATATTCCAACTCCGAGATGCTTGCACCAGTCCATAGATGGATCGCTGGAGCTTATACATTTTGTTAGCACCTTTAGGATTGACAAAACCTTCTGGTTGCATCATATACAACTCTTCTTTAATAAATCCATTAAGGAATACAGTTTTGACATCCATTTGCCAGATTTCATAAAATGTGGCAATTGCTAACATGATTCGGACAGACTTAAGCATCGATACGAGTGAGAGAATCTCATCGTATTCAACACCTTGAACTTGTCAAAAAACTTTTTGCGACAAGTTGTGCTTTGTAGATAGTAATACTACTATCAGTGTCTGTTTTCCTCTTGAAGATCCATTTATACAATATGGCTTGCCGATCATCGGGCAATTCCACCAAAGTCCACACTCTCTTCTCATACATGGATCCCATCTCAGATTTCATGGCCTCAAGACATTTCGTGGAATCTGGGCTCATCATCGCTTCCTCATAGTTCGTAGGTTCATCATGGTCTGGTAACATGACTTCCAGAGCAGGATTACCGTACCACTCTGGTGCGGACTGTACTTTGGAAGACCTACGAGGTTTTGTAGTAACTTAATCTGAAGTTTCATGATCATCATCATTAACTTCCTCAATAATTGGTGTAGGAATCACTGGAACTGATTTCTGTGATGAACTACTTTCCAATTCGGGAGAAGGTGCAATTACCTTATCAAGTTCTACTTTCCTCCCACTCACTTCTTTCAAGAGAAACTCCTTCTCTAGAAAGGATCCATTATTAGCAATGAATGTTTTGCCTTCGGATCTATGATAGAAGGTGTACCCAACAGTTTCCTTTGGGTATTCTATGAAGACACACTTCTCCGATTTGGGTTCGAGCTTATCAGGTTGAAACCTTTTTCACATAAGCATCGCAACTCCAAACTTTAAGAAACGACAGCTTAGGTTTACTGCTAAACCATACGGTGTCGTCTCAACGAATTTAGATGGTGCCCTATTTAAAGTAAATGTAGCTATCTCTAATGCATAACCCCAAAATGATAGTGGTAAATCGGTAAGATACATCATATATCGCACCATATCCAATAAAGTGCGGTTACGACGTTCGGACACACCATTACGCTGTGGTGTTCCATGTGGCGTGAACTTGTGAAACTATTCCACATTGTTTAAAATGAAGGCCAAACTCATAACTCAAATATTCTTCTCTACGATCAGATTGTAGAAACTTTATTTTCTTGTTACGATGATTCTCCACTTCACTCTGAAATTCTTTGAACTTTTTAAATGTTTCAGACTTGTGCTTCTTTAAGTAGATATACACATATCTTCTCAAATCATCAGTGAAGGTCAGAAAATAACGATACCCGCCACGAGCATCAACACTCATTGGACCGCATACATCGGTATGTATTATTTCCAACAAGTTAGTAGCTCGTTCCATTGTTTTGGAGAATGGAGTTTTAGTCATCTTGCCAAAAAGGCATGGTTCGCAAGCATCAAATGATTCATAACCAAGTGATTCCGAAAATCCATGTTTTATGGAGTTTCTTCATGCGCTTTACACCGATATGACCCAAACGACAGTGCCATAAATAAGTTGCACTATCATTATTAACTTTGCATCTTTTGGCATCAACATTATGAATATGTGTATCACTATGATCAAGATTCAATAAACCATCACCATGGGGTGTATGACCATAGAAGGTTTTATTCATGTAAACAGAATAACAATTTATTCTCTATCTTAGATGAATAATTGCATCGCAATAAACATGATCTTATCATATTTGTGCTCAACGCAAACACCAAATAACATTTATTTAGGTTTAACACTAATCCCGAAAGTATAGGGAGTGTGCAATGATGATCATATCAATCTTGGAACTACTTCGAACACTCATCGTAACTTCCCTTCACTAGTCTCTGCTTATTCTCAGAAACTCTGTTTCGAGTTACTAATCTTAGCAACCTAACAAGTATCAAATACTCAGGGGCTACTATAAACACTAGTAAGGCACACATCAATAACTCAGATATCAAATATACCCTTGTTCACTTTGCCATCCTTCTTATCCACCAAATATTCGGGGCATTTCCGCTTCGGTGGACCATTTCCTTTGCGATGTAAGCACCCGGTTTGTGCTTTGGTCCAGCTTTTGATCTTCTTCACGGGAGTGACAACTTCTTTGCCATTCTATTTGAAGTTTCCCTTTCTTTCCCTTTGCCCTTTTCTTGAAACTAGTGGTCTTGTCAATCATCAACACTTGATGCTCTTTCTTAGTTTCTACCTTCATCGATTTCAACATCACGAAGAGCTCGGGAATCGTTTTAGTCATCCTTGCATACTATAGTTCATCACGAAGTTCTAGTAACTTAGTGATGGTGACTAGAGAATTCTGTCAATCTGTAGGATCGAAAGTATGTCTAGAGGGGGGTGATTAGACTACTTGACAATATAAAAATTATGCCTTTTGACAAAGACAAGTTTTTGGCAGATTCACGATTATGATCAAGTCAAGCATCACCCTACACATGCAATTCTAGAGTATAGGCAGCGGAAAGTAAATTGCACATGTAGTAAAGAGAGGTGGAGAAGATCAAACGCAATTTGGAGACACGTAGATTTTTCTCGTGGTTCCGATAGGTGGTGCTATCGTCATTCCACGTTGATGGAGACTTCAACCCACGGAGGGTAACGGCTGCGAGAGTCCACGGAGGGCTCCACCCACGAAGGGTCCACGAAGAAGCAACCTTGTCTATGCCATCATGGCATACGCCCACGGAGGGCTAGCCTTACTCGGGGTAGATCTTCACGAGTAGGCGATCTCCTTGCCCTTACAAACTTCTTGGTTCAACTCCACATCTCGACGGAGGCTCCCAAGCGACACCTAACCAATCTAGGAGGCACCACCCTCCAAAAGGTCATAGATGGTGTTGATGATGATGAACTCCTTGCTCTTGTGCTTCAAATGATAATCTCCCCAACACTCAACTCTCCTCACTGATTTGGCTGTGGTGGAAGAAAGGATTGAGTGGAAAGCAACTTGGGAAGGCTAGAAATCAAGTTTCATATGGTGGGAGTGGAGCAACTTGATCTCAACACAAGGGTAGGTAGTTCTCTTCTCGAAAATGTAAGGTAGGAGTGGTAGTTCTTTCGATGGCTCTCTCCACGAATGAAGAGGGGTGGAGGGTATTTATAGCCTCCACACAAAATCCAACCGTTACACACATTTGACCAATCTCGGTGGGACCGAAGTTGACAACTCGGTAAGACCGAAAGTTCAAATCATGTGAACGTTGGGATTTTTGGTGGGACCGAAAATACAATCTCGGTTAGTCCGATTCGTCCAAAGACAAGAGCTTGCCAATCTCGGTGGGACCGACTTCATCATCTCGGTGACACCGATTTGATGATGAAGGTTCTGAAGCTTGGCAACTCAAGTTTCGGTGAGACCGAGTTCGAATCGGAAAATCCGAGATTTCTAGGGTTTGGCTTTATGGCTGAGGTGGTTCATCTCGGTGTGGTGAGTTTGGAATATCGGTGGGACCGAGATTACTTATGAGTGTATATGGTAGTGAGAGTTGCTTGATAGTTTAGGAGATGTATCACTAAGCACTTTGAGCAACCAGATCATCATCATAACCTCATCCCTTTTAATAGTATTGGCTTTCCTATGGACTCAATGTGATCTTGGATCACTAAACCAAAATGGAGTCTTGAGCTTTTGCCAATGCTTGGCTTAGCATTTTGAGGGGTCCACTTCTTCAGTCCTTGCCATACCCATATCACTGAACTTTCTGAAATGATTCTTAAGTAACTATTAGTTCACTGATATATATGTTGTTATTAATTACCAAAACCACCCGGGGATTAGTTGCACTTTCAATGTCCCCCTTTTTGGTAATTGATGACAACATATAGATCAAAGCTTCGTCAAAGGATATTATCAATGAATAATACCGTCGCTTTGAGAAGTATGTGATAAGCAAGAGCTCCCCCTAAATTTGTGCATTATTTAAGATTTGCGTTTGAATGCAAATGCACAATCGATTAGGATCATGGGTCACTCTTCCATGTCACATACATCTTGGTGGAGCGCACAAAATGATAAGAATGAACAGCATGCACCCAATCACCAAGACATGAGTAAATGGTCATACAAGATATGAATAGCATAGGATAAGCATTAAGCACACATTAAAGCATAGTACGACCAAGCACTCATTAAGGTAGAATGAAACGTAGTATCAAACACACTGAATGTCTCGAAAAACAAAATTATCTCAAAGAAACCGCAAAAGAACGAAAGAGCAAAAGCGCAAAGACAACATCACTCTCTCTCTCGAAGTCCTATGATCTATACAATTTCTCCCCCTTTGGCAACAAGTTACCAAAAAGTTCGAAAAGTATAGAGCTAAGCGTCCACCGGGGACTCTGTGGCGGCTCTGTATGCAGGTTGATGTTGGAGTTGATATGGCAGATCGGCGAAGACTTCAGTGATGTCTCATCTTTGGAGGAGTGGTCACTTTGGAGCTGGAGCCGGAGCAACCGATGGAGCTGTGGGAGGTCCGAGGTCTGTAGTCCCGTGTCGATCCATCGGAATAGCAAATGATCGGGTCCTATGGGAACCGGAGCGATCTGTTGATAAGCATCTGGACTAAGTCATCCTTCATCTCACGCATAAGCTCTTCCTTCTCCTCTTTGCTTCCTCAATGTCGCCTCAAGCTTGTTGTGCATTACTTGCACTTGATCGACTTCACATCCAGGCGTGGATCTTGTCTTCAACAATCCTCTCTAGGATCTCCCGAGACTGCATAATGCTGGCCAGCGTTGTTCAATCCTTTGGGTAGCTTCAAGGAGCTGCTCTCCAACACTCTTTGGTTTAGCTGCTGCTGCTGCTGCTACTTCCTTGTCGACTTTGGCTTTCTTGGCAGCTTCAATCTTTGCTTGACCTTCAACCGACGTTGGATCCTCCTCATCCATCACAACAACATTATCCTCATGCTCAGGCTGCGCAAGGTAAGTGTGGTCTATCCAACAAGCATGTGCTCGTGCCAAACTTGGCATTGATAAGCATCTGAATATGCGGGCAAATCCACATGACCTTTTACGTCACCGCAGGTCCTCTTGATGGTCTCAACTATCAAGTCCATCACCTTGAAAGGTGCTCTCTCATCAAGTATATGCAGCATGTTGATAGAGTATCCTCGATCATGCGATGATCTCGCACTTGGGCATCAAGGTATGCCTCGAGAATAGTGTTTGTGGTAGGTAGACCTGCTCGGAGATAATACATCGAGCCGAGCTTCCAGATTCCCAAATCTTTAGCCGAACCTCTTTGTACATATTCTTCATGGATTCATGGTTCTTCTTGGGAATACCATATACATCAATGTCATCCTCTCTTTGCCTTTGGAGCATTCAAGTTCTGCCCATTCTTCAACAGTTGAAGAAAATCTCTGGCCTTCAGTCATCCATACAATCCTTCCATCAGGATAGAAATGAGCTGTGGCATAGAATTGCATAATCATCTCATCATTCCAATTTGTCAACTTCTGCCCTACAAAATCTGCAACACCACATGCAGTGAAGCTTTCATGCACATGTGGAAAGAAGTCTCTGTGCTCTTCACTGTCAATGTACGCCCAGTCAACATATCGAGTGTCTGCAACTATGGGCTTCTTGTCCATCAGCACAGTCTCATAGAAGTCCTGCTGCTCTCTGGTATGAAATCTGGGATCAACAGCAGTTCTTCTCCTCACGGCATATGGATCAGCTTGTCTCCATAGCCTGAGACCTCTATCCTTCCTTTCCTTCATGTTCTCAGCTTGAGGATGAGCATCATTATGTAATGGCAGTTTCTGACGAAGTTTCAGCAAAACTGGTGCTTCATCATCTGACACTGCTGGTGGCACATCATCTTTCTTCTTCTCAGATGCTGGAATGTTCCTGACTGTCTTCTTTGGCTTGGCAGCAGGCTTTGCTAGAGCTGCCTTGACTGGAGCAGATTGCTTGGGCTTTGAAGTGGCTCCAGCCCTGATGGCATCACCCATGAACTTAGACTTCTGAGGAGGCTGGGGTGCTTCCTCATCCTCATCTTCTGCTGCATCATCATGCACTAACCTCTTCCTCTTGGAAGTTTTCTTCACCTTGCTTGTAGTTTCCTCTTCCAAACTCAGCTTCTTGGCAACAGTGGACTGCTTCACTTTTCTGGTGCCCTTCTTAGTTTGCTGACCCTGTGGCTCTTTGGCAACAACTTTCCTCTTGGGCTTTGAGGTGACCTCTTCCTCAACAACGAAATCAGAATCCTCATCATCTGAGTTCCTCTTCTTTCTGGCTCTGGTGGCTGCAGGAGGTAAACCACTTGGTGTACTCCTCTCACCATCATCCGATGAGCTGCTGGGATCAGGACTAGTGCCTGCCTCTGGAATATCTGCTATAGGTGACTCTGACCTATTCTGGCTGTCACTGGCATCTGACATGGCTGACAACCTGTGAATAGATAAGGTGTAGGCAGAGTAGAAGAGTTATCACAAACTGCAGAAGTTTTTGCAAACAAATGAGTTCAAATTTTAGTATTAGGTTTTTACAGAAGACATTTCGGTCGGACCGAGTTTAAAATTCGTGAATCCAAGTGTTTAAATGAAGCCTTCACACCACTTTCGGTTGGACCGAAGTGGGTTTCGGTCCTGCCAAAAACACTAGGGTTTCACAGAATCCTCATTTCGGTCACACCGATTTGCACAACTCGGTTGGACCGAAAAGTGCAGTGCAATGGCCAGAGGCTAAATCGGTCATACCGAAAATGTAAAATCGGTCTCACCGAGATGTGTTCGGCGGAAACCTAACCCTAAAACTTTTACTCGAATCTAGTCCAAAAGGTCTAATCTGGTGTTCAGGAAGATTTCAAACGTGGCAAGATTATAGGCAAACCAAACGTGCATTGAATCGGAGATGGGAGCACGAGTGGGATCGAAACTCACCCTAACTTGGTGGAGTTTCTCTACGGCGGCAACGGCGCGGAGAAGATGTCCGTTGACGGCGACGGAGACCTGCGGCGAGGGCGCCTGAGCGGACAACGGAGACGATCCGGAGACCAAGGCGACGGCAGCAAGGGGTGTGGGGGCGAAGTGTTTGAAGTAGAAATCAACGCGCCCCTCGAGTATATATACCCTTTTCATTGTCGGTGGGACCGAGTTGTAAAACTTCGGTGGCACCGAGATGTATAACTATGAGTATTATGCACTTGATCACGCCGAAAATCACAACTCGGTTTCACCGAGGTGAAAACCTAGATCAGTCCAAGTGCTTTCGGTTTGACCGAGTTTGAGTGTGTTGGTCTGACCGAAATCACTTAGAAGGTTTTGGAAGTTAGCCCTTGACGGATCGGTGGCTCAGTGCTCCTCACTCGGAGGGTCCAAAATGACTTGTTCAAAGTTTGTGATGTAAGCATGAATAGAATTTGAGACAAGAAAGCATAGATAGCTAGGGAGGTACTTAGGCATTCTTGTCCATCCATTTGGTCGAAAAAATCAAAACGACCAAAACAACAAATGGATGTCCTTGAATGGATAAAATCATGCATCCAACATGCTCACACAATAAGATAGCAAATGAAATATGTGTCAAACATGCACAATCAAAACTCTAGCTACTATCACACAATTTGTCGATGACTAGGTCATCTTTATATGAGTATATTGACTTAGGAGTCAAATGAGAACATTTGATCATAGGTCATACTCATCGTTTAAGCACAAGTGGGGTTACCACTTTTCCATAAAGCATTGATGTGTTCACATCATTTGAAGATGCTTTAGCTCAATTCTTTAGAGCAAAGCTCCCCCTAGATGTGAGAACCCCTTTTAAAGGGTCAAACTAACCTTGGGTTGTCGTAGAAGACTTCATGTAGATGTTGAAGATGTGGATGCTCAATGTTGATGAAGATCATCAAGAGTTGGGAGCAATCCTTTGGATTCGGCACTTTCAATACCTACATGGGTTAGTCCCACAAGGAACAAACAAGGATATCCATGGACATAGATTGAAGTACACAATAGATGATGTCCATGAAAGCAATGATTACCTTGTCCCTTGACTTACCAACAAGAGGGTTTGTGACTCCATGAACTAGTGCACAATGTGGAAGTTGGTTGCACAAGTTTTTGCCAAAATGAATGTGAGTGAAGTATGTTGGCGAGTCACCCTCAAGAACTCTCTAGTTCTTCTTCTTGGGATCCACATCATCTTGATGGGAATCCTTGGGGTTGTAGTTGAGCTTGACGAAGTAGAACTTGACGCTTCCTTGGGAACCCACTTGACCATGGCTTTAGGTGCTTCAACAAATGCATCAATCTCCTCTTGAAGCTTGTCCTTGCCTTTTAGCTTGTGGTCTTGTGGTGGAAGGTCATCTTGAGCTTGTTCCATATTGGAAGAAGTAGGATTGTACTTCTCCTTCGAGGAATAAACTGTGGAGTGGGATATTGACCTTCTTCCCATTCAACACCTTCGCGTTGAACTTTCGCTCAAAACCAATTCCTTGATTCTTCCGTGCCTTCCTTGTTTGCGAACAATTTCCTCAATGTTCTTGCTTCCGCAAGGCTCTTGTAGACACCTTTCTCTATAATCCCTTTCAATAAACTATTTTCTTGCTCAAGTGTAACTTGGCTTGAAACATTGTTAGTGGAATCAAGAGAACTACTAGAAGCAACAATATTGGATTTAGCATGGTTATTGTTACTACTAGATGAAGAATTTTTCTTATGCTTGTCATGCTTAGTTTTAATAGGTGGCAAGAAATTAGACAAGAGAAGTCGTTTGGCAAGATATGAAGAACTCTTCTTTCGAAGATCGTCATTGATTGCTTTTAGAAACTCATGTTCTTGCTCTAGAGTGAGCTTCTCAAAGCGTAGCTTCTCATGAGATCTTAGGAGCTCTCTATGATCTTCTTGAGTTGTTTCATGAGCTAACTTAAGAGTGTTTAGTTCTTTAGTTAGACGCTCAATCTCCTTCATAGCATTGTCATTCGACTCTTCTCGACTATAAAGACTACTAGCATGTTCATCATTACTAGGCTCACTAGATTTATCATGTAAGAGCTCATCTTCACCAAGCAAGTCATCCTCATCATTATCAAAGTCAATGAATTTAGGGTGTGATACCTTGGGGCCTTTAGCCATGAAGCATCTTCCAATTCCCTCATTTGGTGAATCAAATAAGTCATAGGAGTTGGAGTTGGAGGACACGAGAGCAAGACCGGCAACACCTTCATCTTGATCAGTAGTCGGAGTTGGAGTGATAGCTTCTTTCGGAATGATTGTCGGAGTCGGAGCCTGAGACCCATTCACCTACATGAGCTTGATGTTTTCTTCTTGTGTAGCTCCTTGATGACCTGTCTTTCCTCTCCGAATCCTTGCTTCTCCGAGAGGATCTTCGTTCATAATGATCATCTCTACTCCTTCTCTCTTTCCGAGGTGACTCATCTCTTGAGCTTCTTCTTCTTGGAAATTCTTCTCTTCTCTTGTGGGGAGCCGATCACTCATTTGGGTAGTGTCCAGGTCTTCCACAATTGTAGCAGTTACGATCACGACTAGAAGATCTCTTTTCATCATATGATCTAGACTTTGAGCTTCTCTCTTTGCTTCTACTCTTGTAGAATTTGTTGAAGTTCTTGACCATTAGGCTTATGTCTTCATTGGAAACTAGCTTGTCACTTGAGGTTGTGGGAGCATCACTTGTAGCTTTGTAAGCACCACTTGACTTGTTGTGAAGCTCTTCCTTATCCTTAAGTGTCATCTCATGAGCAACAATTCTTCCAATGACTTCGGTTGGCTTGAGATTCTTGTAGTTTGGCATCATTTGGATCAAAGTGCACACGGTGTCATACTTTCCATCCAAAGCTCTGAGAATCTTCTTGATGATGAATCGGTCGGTCATTTCTTCGCTTCCTAAGCCGGCAATCTCATTGGTGATGAGAGCAAGCCTAGAGTACATTTCAGCGACTCCTTCACCTTCCTTCATCTTGAACTTGTCAAGTTGACCTTGAAGAACATCTAGCTTTGATTCCTTCACGGACTCGGTACCTTCGTACATTTCAACCAAAGTATCCCAAATCTCTTTTGCATTCTCAAGACGGCTGATTTTGTTGAACTCCTCGGGACACAAGGCATTGAAGAGAATGTCACAAGCTTGAGCATTGTTTTGCAACATCCGCAATTCTTCCGTTGTAGCCCGCGATCCGAACTTTTCCTTCCTCAAGAATTCACCTTGCATACCAACACAAATAATGCCCCATGTGGCTGGGTTATGGCCAAGAATATGCATTTTCATTTTATGCTTCCAACTAGCAAAGTTTGTACCATCAAAGTAAGGACCTCTCGAAAATTACCCTCACTAGACGCCATACTCTCCTAGGTTGTGAAACCAAGCTTATGGAGTCCAATGCAATGGAGACCAATACAATGGAGATCAAAGCTCTGATACCACTTGTAGGATCGAAAGTATGTCTAGAGGGGGGGGGGGGTGATTAGACTACTTGACAATATAAAAATTATGCCTTTTGACAAAGACAAGTTTTTGGCAGATTCACGATTATGATCAAGTCAAGCATCACCCTACACATGCAATTCTAGAGTATAGGCAGCGGAAAGTAAATTGCACATGTAGTAAAGAGAGGTGGAGAAGATCAAACGCAATTTGGGGACACGGAGATTTTTCTCGTGGTTCCGATAGGTGGTGCTATCGTCATTCCATGTTGATGGAGACTTCAACCCACGGAGGGTAACGGCTGCGAGAGTCCACGGAGGGCTCCACCCACGAAGGGTCCACGAAGAAGCAACCTTGTCTATGCCATCATGGCATACACCCACGGAGGGCTAGCCTTACTCGGGGTAGATCTTCACGAAGTAGGCGATCTCCTTGCCCTTACAAACTTCTTGGTTCAACTCCACATCTCGACGGAGGCTCCCAAGTGACACCTAACCAATCTAGGAGGCACCACCCTCCAAAAGGTAATAGATGGTGTTGATGATGATGAACTCCTTGCTCTTGTGCTTCAAATGATAATCTCCCCAACACTCAACTCTCCTCACTGATTTGGCTGTGGTGGAAGAAAGGATTGAGTGGAAAGCAACTTGGGAAGGCTAGAAATCAAGTTTCATATGGTGGGAGTGGAGCAACTTGATCTCAACACAAGGGTAGGTACTTCTCTTCTCGAAATGTAAGGTAGGAGTGGTAGTTCTTTCGATGGCTCTCTCCACGAATGAAGAGGGGTGGAGGGGTATTTATAGCCTCCACACAAAATCCAACCGCTACACACATTTGACCAATCTCGGTGGGACCGAAGTTGACAACTCGGTGAGACCGAAAGTTCAAATCATGTGAACGTTGGGATTTTCGTGGGACCGAAAATACAATCTCGGTTAGTCCGATTCGTCCAAAGACAAGAGCTTGCCAATCTCGGTGGGACCGACTTCATCATCTCGGTGACACCGATTTGATGATGAAGGTTCTGAAGCTTGGCAACTCAAGTTTCGTGAGACCGAGTTCGAATTGGAAAATCCGAGATTTCTAGGGTTTGGCTTTATGGTGAGGTGGTTCATCTCGGTGTGACTGAGTTTGGAATATCGGTGGGACCGAGATTACTTATGAGTGTATATGGTAGTGAGAGTTGCTGATAGTTTAGGACATGTATCACTAAGCACTTTGAGCAACCAGATCATCATCATAACCTCATCCCCTTTTAATAGTATTGGCTTTCCTATGGACTCAATGTGATCTTGGATCACTAAACCAAAAATGGAGTCTTGAGCTTTTGCCAATGCTTGCCTTAGCATTTTGAGGGGTCCACTTCTTCAGTCCTTGCCATACCCATATCACTGAACTTTCTGAAATGATTCTTAAATAACTATTAGTTCAATGATATATATGTTGTTATTAATTACCAAAACCACCCGGGGATTAGTTGCACTTTCACAATCACTATCTTATCTGGAAGATTAACTCCCACTTGATTCAAGCGATGGAAGTACCCAGACAATCTGAGCACATGCTCACTAGTTGAGCGATTCTCCTCCATCTTTTAGCTATAGAACTTCTTGGAGACTTCATGTCTCTCAACTCGGGTATTTGCTTGAAATATTAACTCAATTCCTGGAACATCTCATATGGTCCATGACGTTCAAAATGTTTTGAAGTCCCGATTCTAAGCCGTTAAGCATGGTGCACTAAACTATCAAGTAGTCATCATATTGAGCTAGCCAAACGTTCATAACGTCTGTATCTGCTCCTGCAATAGGTCTGTCACCTAGTGGTGCATTAAGGACATAATTCTTCTGTGCAGCAATGAGGATAAACCTCAAATCACGGATCCAATCTGCATCATTGCTACTAACATCTTTCAACACAATTTTCTCTAGGAACATATTAAAATAAACTTATGAAAGCAACAACACGAGCTATTGATCTACAACATAATTTGCAAAATACTAACAGGACTAAGTTCATGATAAATTTAAGTTCAATTAATCATATTACTTAAGAACTCCCACTTAGACAGACATCTCTCTAGTCATCTAAGTGATCACGTGATCCAAATCAACTAAACCATATCCGATCATCACGTGAGATGGAGTAGTTTTCAATGGTGAACATCACTATGTTGATCATATATACTATATGATTCACGCTCGACCTTTCGGTCTCCGTGTTCCGTAGCCATATCTGTATATGCTAGGCTGTCCAGTTTAACCTGAGTATTCCGCATGTGCAACTGTTTTGCACCCGTTGTATTTGAACGTAGAGCCTATCACACCCGATCATCACGTGGTGTCTCAGCACAAAGAACTTTCGCAATGGTGCATACTCAGGGAGAACACTTCTTGATAATTTAGTGAGAGATCATATTAACATGCTACCGTCAATCAAAGCAAGAGAAGATGCATAAAGGATAAACATCACATGCAATCAATATAAGTCATATGATATGGCCATCATCATCTTGTGCTTGTGATCTCCATCTCCAAAGCACCGTCGTGATCACCATCGTCACCGGCGCGACACCTTGATCTCCATCGTAGCATCGTTGTCGTTACGCCATCTATTGCTTCTACAACTATCGCTACCTGAGGGAGTCCTGGACTAGGGGGTGTCCGGACAGCCGGACTATCATTATCCGCTGGACTCCAAGACTACGAAGATACAAGATTGAAGACTCCGTCCCGTGTCCGGATGGGACTTTCCTTGGCGTGGAAGGCAAGCTTGGCAATACGGATATGTAGATCTCCTACCATTGTAACCGACTCTGTGTAACCCTAGCTTCCTCCGGTGTCTATATAAACCGGAGGGCTTTAGTCCGTAGGACAACATACATTACAACAATCATACCATAGGCTAGCTTCTAGGGTTTAGCCTCCTTGATCTCGTGGTAGATCCACTCTTGTACTACCCATATCATCAATATTAATCAAGCAGGACATAGGGTTTTACCTCCATCGAGAGGGCCCAAACCTGGGTAAAAACATCGTGTCCCTTGTCTCCTGTTACCATCCGCCTAGATGCACAGTTCGGGACCCCCTACCCGAGATCCGCCGGTTTTGACACCGACATTGGTGCTTTCATTGAGAGTTCCTCTGTGTCGTCACTGATAGGCCTGATGGCATCTTCAAGGCTGCGAACACTAATCTTGTCCCCTGCGAAACTCGTGATTCCGAGGCGCCGGACTCCTCGCCGGACTCCGAACCTCCCACGCCCCTACCAATTGATCCGGATTGGGCGCCGGTTATGGAATTCACCGCCGCAGACATCTTCCAATACTCGCCTTTTGGCGATATCCTGAATTCATTAAAGCATCTCTCGTTATCAGGAGAGTCTGGCGGACTATGGCGGGATGGTTGGGGTACGGACGACGAAGAAATTCAGAGCCCACCCACCACCCACTTTGTAGCCACTGTCGACGACCTAACCGACATGCTAGACTATGACTCCGAAGACATTGACGGAATAGACGACAATGCTGGAGACGAACAAGAAACAGAGCCTATAAGGCACGGGAGGACTACCTCGTCACATGACATATATATGGTGGACACCCCAAAGGAGAGCGATAACGAGGACCAACGGGCAGCGGCAGAGGATGACCCCGCCGATAAACGACCAAAACGGCGGCGCAGACGCCGCCCTAAGTCCCACCTCGACGACAACAACGCTCCCAAGGAGCCCGCAATACGGCAGGGCTCACAAGCGGACGACGAACATGCAGACAAGCAACCGTCCGAACATGACGAGTCGGATATGTAACGCCCCGGATCCGATGCGCCAGGTGTCCGCCAGTTATTCGCCGTCTTTGCCATGTCATTTGCTTGCGTGTTGCACTTTGCCACGTCATCATTTGCATTTTATCATGTCATCATGTGCATTTCATTTTGCATACATGTTCGTCTCATGCATCCGAACCTTTTCCCCGTTGTCCGTTTTGCAATCCGGCACTCCTATGTCCTCCTGTTCCTTCTTCCCTCTTTTTCGTGTGCGGGTATTAAACTTTCTCGGAATGGCCCGAGGTTTGCCAAGCGGCCTTGGTATAGCACCGTGAACCGCTGTCAAGTTTCGTGCCATTTGGAGGTCGTTTGGTACTCAGCAGTTAACAAGGTAACCGCTGAAGCCCTTTGTGTTGCAGCCCAACACCCTTCCAAAGTGGCCCAAAACCCACCAAACTCCCTCCATGCTCTCGGCCGTTCGATCACGATCGCGTGGCGAAAACCGCCCTCATTTGGACTCTCCTAGCTCCCTCTACCTATAAATATGCCTTCCTTCCAATTTCACGGATGATCCCCCCGAAACCCTAGAAATTCCCCTCGCGCCGCCGGACGTTTCTTCCCCACGCGGACATGTCCGCCGCCGCCCTTCCGGCGAATCAGCGCTTCGCCACGTGGCGCCCGCGTCCTTCCGCGCCAGAGTTCCCGGAGCCATCAAGGGCCAGCGTGGGCCCTCGCAGCCGTCGCCTCCGGCGCGCCTCGCCCAGCCGCGGACTTCCGCCCGCCACTGTTCGCGCGCGGGCTGGTCGCCGCCTCCGCCACCAGTCGCCCCAGCGCATGGAGCCCCCTCCCGCCGCCAGCCAGCCCGCCATGCTCCTCACTGCGCGAAGGCGTCGAGGCACCGCCCTCATGCCGAGCCTGAGGCTTCGCCGCCGCTCGCGCCCCCCGGCGTCCGCTCCCGGCCGGCCTCCGCGCCCTCGGTGCCGTTCCGGCCCCCTCCGCTCACCCGCCGTCAGCGTGCTCGCCGGAGCACACGGCCGCGCCCGCCGCCGCTCTCGCTCGCCCCGTCGGATCGGGGAGACAGCAGGCCCTCCCGTGGGCAGTGCAGCGCCTCCGCGCCCCGCGCCCGACCCACCTCCTCCTCGCCCGGCCTGCCCCGGCCTCTCCGCTTCTGGGCTCAGCCCAATGGGTGAGCAGCCCCTCTAAATCCCGCCCCGGTCGCACTATAGTTATCCCGCGCTCATATGTTTTTTTCCTGAAAATGACTAAGTCCCTGTAATTTGCATATTCTGGTGCCATGTTCGTCATGCTACATCTCTGCATCCGTAGCTCCGTTTTGCGCGTATAATATGTCAAATTGTTCGCCTCGACGAGTACATCATTTCATTCCATTGCATCATTTTCATTTGAGCTCATCTTGATGCCCGAAATGCTGTTGGAAGAAGGCTTCAGATCGTTGATTCCAGAATCTTATCAGCTCGAGCTCTTTTGTCATTTTTGCCATGATTTATGTGTGCATCCTATGAGTATGAGCTCTACATGAATGTTGGACTTTGTCATGGCATATTTCCAGAGGTGTCGACCTTGTATTTTTGTGAGTTGTGTGCTGAGTGCATCGAGCTTGTAAAGTAGGGTAGTTGCTGTTGTTGTTTTCCTGGCAGATTCTGTTATATTTTGATGCCATGTTAACATGCTTCCACTAATCAATCTATGCATAATCTGGAGATGCTCTATAAACATGTTTTGATATACATGTCATGCTCTATCCATTCATGCCCTTGGTTGCAATTATAGACTGCTGGAACATGTTCATTTCTTGCTTCAAAGTTGCTTGAAAATGTTTCCTGACAGATTGTTTGCATTAGATTCAATTTTCACGAGGTCGGTGTAGTTGATCCGTGTATGCTATGATGTTGTTCTTGCCATGTATAGCTCCTATGCCATGTCTTCTTGATGGGTGTATGCTTAGTTTATCATGAGATGCTCTGTAGTGAGTGCATCGAGCTCACGAACATGCCATGTTGAATCTGTTTTTGCCATGTCCTGATTTTTCACTAAGTCTGTGAACCTGATATTTTGAGCACTTCCTCCATGCTTGTTTGAACATGTTATGATGTGATTTAGCCGTAGCTCAGTGTTCCTCTTTTGTTAAGCATCTCCTGTAGTTCGTTGTCATATGCTTTGTTTTTATGTTGGGGTGCTGTAGCGTAGTTTCGTGTTGCGTGCTAAGTAGCATCGGGATGTTAAACGCAGATTTGCGTCATTCTTGTTTTGCTTGTCATTTGCAAACCGTGCATCCGATTCCGGTGATCTTTATATCGATTTCAACCGAAATCATCTCATCTTTCCAGCGGCATACTTGGTTTGCCAAGTTGATGCCCGATTCATCATTTCCCTTCCGGAGCATACATATGCATTGCATATCACATCTCGCATCGCATGTCCTGTATTGCATCATATTGCTTGTGCATTGTTCCTTGTTTGATTGTGGTTCCGTTGCTTGTGTTCTTGCTTTGGGTAGAGCCGGAGACGCGAGTACGTGAACGAGGAACCTGTTGAGAACACCTCGAGGATCAAGCCTTCGACAACTCGAGAACCTTGCAGGCAAGATGATCATACCCTCGAAATCACTTCTATCTTTGCTATGCTAGTTTGCTCGCTCTTTTGCTATGCCAATGCTACGATGCCTACCTTTTGCTTGTCAGCCTCCCAAATTGCCATGTCAAACCTCTAACCTTTGACACCATTCCTAGCAAACCACTTTGTTTGGCTATGTTACCGCTTTGCTCAGCCCCTCTTATAGCGTTGTTAGTTGCAGGTGAAGATTGAAGTTTGTTCCTTGTTGGAACATGGAGAAGTTGTTCCTTGTTGGAACATGTTTACTTGTTGGGATATCACAATATCTCTTATATTATTAATGCATCTATATACTTGGTAAAGGGTGGAAGGCTCGGCCTTATGCCTGGTGTTTTGTTCCACTCTTGCCGCCCTAGTTTCCGTCATACCGGTGTTATGTTCCCGGAATTTGCGTCCCTCACGCGGTCGGGTGATTTATGGGACCCCCCTGACAGTTCGCTTTGAATAAAACTTGTCCAGCAAGGCCCAACATTGCCTTTTACCATTTGCCTCACCACCACCTACTTTTTCCCTTGGGAGTCGCTCTCTCGAGGGTCATCTTTATTATAGCCCCCCCGGGCCAGTGCTTGTCTAAGCGTTGGTCCAAACCAGAGCCACTTGCGGTGCCGCCCCTAGGCAACTTGGGGTTTCGTTGGTTGCCGTACGTAGTGTTCATCCGGTCGTGGCCTGAGACGAGATACGCGCGGCCACTATCAGGATGTCGGCACGCCGGGAGGTTTTGCTGGCCTTGTTTTACCATTGTCGAGATGTCTTGATGTACCGGGATTCCGAGCCTGATCGGAGTGTATCGGGTGAAGGTCTATTCCTTCGATGATCGCGAGAGCTTGTCATGGGCTAAGTTGGGACACCCCTGCAGGGTATAAACTTTCGAGAGCCGTGCCCGCGGTTATGTGGCAGATGGGAATTTGTTAATGTCCGGTTGTAGAAAACCTGAAGTTGACCTTAATTAAAATACATCAACCGTGTGTGTTACCGTGATGGTCTCTTTCCGTGAGTCCGGAAGTGAACACTGATGTTGGAGTTATGCTTGACGAGGTTGCTATAGGATCACTTCTTGATCATACTTTTATCGACCGTGCTTTGCCTTCTCTTCTCGCTCTCATTTGCGTATGTTAGCCTCCGTATATGCTAGTCGCTTGCTGCAGCTCCACCTCATGCCTTTACCTTACCCATAAGCTTAAATAGTCTTGATCTCGCGGGTGTGAGATTGCTGAGTTCTCGTGACTCACCGGATACTTCAAACCAGTTTGCGGTGCCTATGTTGCCGAAAGCGGTGGCGATCTAAGCTCAAGGAGGAGCTCGATGAAGATCTTGCCCTTTATGTTGTTTCGTTCTAGTTGATCAGTAGTGGAGCCCAGTTGGGGTCGATCAGGGTCCTTTGTCGCATTTGGGGTTCTTCTTTTATTTTGGTTCCGTAGTCGGACCTTGATTGTATCTGGATGATGTAATGCTTTATTCATGTAATTGTGTGAAGTGGCGATTGTAAGCCAACTATGTATCTCTATCCCTTATGTATTAAATGGATTGTGTGAAGATTACCTCACTTGCGACATAGCTTTCAATGCGGTTATGCCTCTAAGTCGTGCTTCGACACGTGGGAGATATAGCCGCATCGAGGGCGTTACAAGTTGGTATCAGAGCCATCCCCGACCTTAGGAGCCCCCACTGCTTGATCGTTTTTAGTGGCCGAGTTGTGTCTAGAAAAAAATGTTTTGAGTCATTTTGGATTATATATATCGGAGAGTTAGGAATTCTTTTTACTCCCCAGTCCCTTCGACCTTCTGGTGAGGTATCCTGACGTAGAGTTTTGACTCTTCTCTTCTTAAATTTCACTAAAAAAATTTTTAGGATCACGCGGGTATCTTGGAATCGTTCCGATGGTTTTATGATGACAACATTGTCTTGGTTGCCTCGACATTTAGGGGTTGTGGCGGTGTCCCGGGAGTTGAGCTCCGAGGTGTTGTCGTCATAATTTTATCGTTGCGATTCGGAATACCCGAGTTTAGTACGCCGACATCGAAAATCTCTTTTATGCGCTTGTTGGTGAGATAACCCGCTAACCCATCTTGTGGTGAGTACGGAGTATTGCCATGACTCGTATAACGGATGCTTTTGAAGGTTGAGGTAGATGATTTCGAAGGTTTCTTGGTTATGTGTTGACGGATGGATACAATGGATGTAGGGATTGTTAGTTTGTGTGAGATATTATTGCTCCCTGTATCCCCAACACCAGATTGCATAACCGTAAAGTTTCGGGAGTTTCATAGGTGGGAATTCAAGTAGCTCTTAGGATATCTTTCCGACGGATGTATGATATGAAATTGGGGTTCGACGTCTAGTGGTCCGCCTATTCACGGTTGGTTTTACAAATGGTCTCGTTGTGTCTTAAAGAGTCCTTGGCTATGCCGACTGGGGGCTTCAGTATGTCATGTGCACTGCCTTGTACATGATGGTGCTGTCGATTGAGCCCGTAGGCCCCACCATGAAAACTTGGACGAAATCTCTATCATATGTTTGTTCCGGCTTATTCTGCAAGCCAGTCCTTTGTTTTGTTTTGAGTTGTGGTATTCGAGTTGCTTCGAAGTCAAATGTTGAATCCATACCTTTCCTAAACGGTGTTCTCATATTGCTATGTGAATACTAATCCTTTTTGATCATTGAGGTTGTCATGTTAATTCTTTTCCTACCGGCGTGCTTCTCTTCGAGATGATCCCATCATTTTCCCATCCGCAAGATCATTTCTATGTTTTCTCAACGGTGTTTGTTTCAACCGTCCCAAGTGGCCTTTGTTTTTTCCCGCCCACCCACCCTTTTTTCTTCAAGGACTCAGATTTCTTAATCAAGTATCCATTTATTCATGAGAAGTTTCTCCATTCTTTTCTGTCAATGTTCTTATCCGGTGATTTCCCATGAAGATGCTCAACAGTTTCAAGTTCATCATTCTTCATTGTTGTTTCTTCTCCGGTGGTTCCAATTCAAGCTGTCAATATTCATCATATTCCTTTCCTTGTTTCAGCTGTCTTCTCATACCGGTGCACCTCATTATCATTCTACTTCTCGCTTATTTGTTATTCCGGAGTGCTTAAGATTTCTCGAAGATTCGTGTTTTCACTCCGCATTCATTCAAGCTCTTTCGAGATTGGTATCTCATTCAAGCCATTTAATTCAACCGGTGCAATATCTCTTAAATCTTTTCAACGGTGTTTTCTTTTGAGTGGGCCCTAACCCACAGGTCTTTTCCCAGGATCTTACCTGACTCTTCTATTTTCCCAGAGCTATCCTAAATTCTTCTCCAAGTTGACGTAAGAATGAGTTATCATCAGTCAAACGCTTTTCTCCAAGATCTTTGGAATTCTTTTCATAATTGGCTCAACCTCTTCGCTTTTGATTCTTCCGGTGTGCCTCAATAATTCTTGGCGGTGTTTCTCGTCATCATTCTCATCATTTGAAGACTGAAGAAGAGTTTCTCTTTAATTTTGCTCTATTCTCTTCAAGATTCATGGTGCTAGCTTGTTGCCATCCGCTCATAGTTGTTTTTGATTGTGAGAATCTTTTTCACCCATCAGGAGATATTCAAGAGTCTTCTCAGTTTGTCATCCAGAGTCCATCAATTCAGGTTTATTCATTCAAGCTTTCAGCTCTCGTTCTCCAAATCTTACCGGTGATTCGTTCAAATATCCTCTAATCAGTTCATGATCTCTTCGTTCTCATGTATATAAATCCCCTCAAATATCTTCATTCGTTTTCCAATTCTTCCTGGTGAATTGTGCCTTTGAAATGTTCCTTTTCAATTCTTACGGTGGTTCTTTCAAGATCTCTCTTCCTTGTTCATCATATCAATTCATTTGTTGTTCCAATCCTACCGGTGGTTCGTTTAAGAACTTCTCAAGTTTTGATATATCTCTTTTAATCCTTTCTTCGAGAATAAGTAGTATGCCAAATCCGTTGATTGTCATCAATTTAATTGGTGAAGGATAAGCATAACATAATTCTTATTCTGGTTTCATCCAAGTGATTAATTCCTTCTTTCGGAGTTTGTTCTTGATGAACAAATTCTCGGTTTCATTTGTTTCATCTTCTCTTTTTCCAGGAGTTCTAAGCTCTAATTATCTCGTCGCGAAGCTCCATCTAAATCATTGCAAGGATTCACCTTGTGTTTTCAACTTCTCTTTCTTTTCATCATCCTTTTATTACCGGAGTTCTTCATGGAGGCTCTACATGATGGTTCGTCAAGGATTCTCTTCATTCTTCAATGGTTCTTCAAGATTTCTCTTGAAGTTACGATCCGCCAAGCTATACTCTAAAATTAAACATGGTGCTCAACACATGTTTTGTTTTGAGTAGTTCAAGTATTCTCCATCTTGCATTTCAAAGTGCAATTCTTTCTACCTTGTCTTTTGAGATGGTGTTATGTCATTCTTGATAATTTGAGTTCATGTTTCATGATTCACATGTTGTCAAGAATGAGGTATTTTAAATCCATCAATCCCTTTGTTGGAGTTATTTTGGGTTAGATTTCACCTAAAGACTTCCCTAAGGAATGTTGCTATTATGGTGCTTATCAATGATCCAAGTTTTCTCCTATCCTCTCGGCGAGAGCAGTTTTTCATCTCTTCTTTGATCTCAAGCAAGCAATTGTTTTTCGTTAGTGGCAGAATTTCACCTCAAGTTTCGAGATGTTTGCCATAAGCCCACAACAAGCTTGCGCTTCTAGTTGTTGATTTTCCAACAACTCCGTTCAGTTCTTATTTGCAAGGATGCTTTCCAAGCTCATTCGTGGCAGAAGTTGGCATTTTCTTCTCCATTCTGTTATTCCTATGATCTAGCTTCCATTCTTTCGTTCCGGAGGCATTGTGATGTTGTGCTCTTCACCCATCATCTTGTTTTGTCAGGATCATGTTCTTTTTCTTGCCTAACCATTTAACCGGAGTGTTGTGTCATCTCTTCAAGTTCTTTTCATCTTATCAAGTTTTCTTCTCTTTTCTACCGGAGTGCTGTCCAAATTCTGTCATTGTTGTTCCTTGGCTATCTCATTATACCGAGGTGGTCATATTCTTTTCCATCGTGAAACTCTTGATTCATGTCTTTGCAACCGTCGAGTTCTCGTAATGTTCCTTCCTCCTCTTTTCTAACAGATTGTTTGCAATCTCGTTCATCTCCTTTGTATTCTTTCCTTCAATTTGTTCAACCTCTCAAGGTTCATGGTTTCACTCGTTCGTCAAGGAAGCAACTTAGTTTTACCTCTTCTCTTCCTCTTCCGTTTTTCCCTCCGGTGCCATCCTAGATCTCGGGATGAGATCCTCTCGTAGTGGTGGAGTGTTGTAACGCCCCGGATCCGATGCGCCAGGTGTCCGCCAGTTATTCGCCGTCTTTGCCATGTCATTTGCTTGCGTGTTGCACTTTGCCACGTCATCATTTGCATTTTATCATGTCATCATGTGCATTTCATTTTGCATACATGTTCGTCTCATGCATCCGAACCTTTTCCCCGTTGTCCGTTTTGCAATCCGGCACTCCTATGTCCTCCGGTGTTCCCTTCTTCCCTCTTTTCGTGTGCGGGTATTAAACTTTCTCGGAATGGCCCGAGGTTTGCCAAGCGGCCTTGGTATAGCACCGGTAGACCGCCTGTCAAGTTTCGTGCCATTTGGAGGTCGTTTGGTACTCCAACGGTTAACCGGGTAACCGCGAAGCCCCTTTGTGTTGCAGCCCAACACCCCTTCCAAAGTGGCCCAAAACCCACCAAACTCCCCTCCATGCTCTCGGCCGTTCGATCACGATCGCGTGGCCGAAAACCGCTCCTCATTTGGACTCTCCTAGCTCCCTCTACCTATAAATATGCCTTCCCCTTCCAATTTCACGGATGATCCCCCCGAAACCCTAGAAATTCCCCTCGCGCCGCCGGACGTTTCTTCCCCCGCGCCGGACATGTCCGCCGCCGCCGCGCCCGGCGAATCAGCGCTCGCCACGTGGCGCCAAGTCCTTCCGCCCCGCCAGCAGCCCATGAGCCCATCCAGCGAGCCCGCGTGGGCCCTCAGCGCGTCGCCTCGGCCGCGCCTCGCTGCCGCCGGACTTCCGCCGCCGCCGTTCGCCGCCCGGCCTGGTCGCCGCCTCCGCCACCAGTCGCCCCAGCGCCATGGAGCCCTCCGCCGCCGGCCAGCCCCGCCATGCTCCTCGCCGCCGGCGTCCGCATGCGCCGCCGCCTCATGGCCGAGCCCGCTTCGCCGCCGCTCAGCGCCCCACGGCGTCCGCTCCGGCCGGCCTCCGCGCCCTCGGTGCCGTTCCGGCCCCTCCGCTCACCCGCCGTCGCGTGCTCGCCGAACACCGGCACGCCGCCGCCGCTCTCTCGCCCCGACGGATCGGGAGGAGACGACGGGCCCCTCCCCGTGGGCCGGCTGCAGCGCCTCCGCGGCCCAGTCGCCCCGGCCCACCTCCTCCTCGCCCGGCCTGCCCCGGCCTCTCCGCTTCTGGGCTCAGCCCAATGGGTGAGCAGCCCCTCTAAATCCCGCCCCGGTCGCACTATAGTTATCCCGCGCTCATATGTTTTTTTCCTGAAAATGACTAAGTCCCTGTAATTTGCATATTCTGGTGCCATGTTCGTCATGCTACATCTCTGCATCCGTAGCTCCATTTTGCGCGTATAATATGTCAAATTGTTCGTCTCGATGAGTACATCATTTCATTCCATTGCATCATTTTCATTTGAGCTCATCTTGATGCCCGAAATGCTGTTGGAAGAAGGCTTCAGATCGTTGATTCCAGAATCTTATCAGCTCGAGCTCTTTTGTCATTTTTGCCATGATTTATGTGTGCATCCTATGAGTATGAGCTCTACATGAATGTTGGACTTTGTCATGCCATATTTCCAGAGGTGTCGACCTTGTATTTTTGTGAGTTGTGTGCTGAGTGCATCGAGCTTGTAAAGTAGGGTAGTTGCTGTTGTTGTTTTCCTGGCAGATTCTGTTATATTTTGATGCCATGTTAACATGCTTCCACTAATCAATCTATGCATAATCTGGAGATGCTCTATAAACATGTTTTGATATACATGTCATGCTCTATCCATTCATGCCCTTGGTTGCAATTATAGACTGCTGGAACATGTTCATTTCTTGCTTCAAAGTTGCTTGAAAATGTTTCCTGACAGATTGTTTGCATTAGATTCAATTTTCACGAGGTCGGTGTAGTTGATCCGTGTATGCTATGATGTTGTTCTTGCCATGTATAGCTCCTATGCCATGTCTTCTTGATGGGTGTATGCTTAGTTTATCATGAGATGCTCTGTAGTGAGTGCATCGAGCTCACGAACATGCCATGTTGAATCTGTTTTTGCCATGTCCTGATTTTTCACTAAGTCTGTGAACCTGATATTTTGAGCACTTCCTCCATGCTTGTTTGAACATGTTATGATGTGATTTAGCCGTAGCTCAGTGTTCCTCTTTTGTTAAGCATCTCCTGTAGTTCGTTGTCATATGCTTTGTTTTTATGTTGGGGTGCTGTAGCGTAGTTTCGTGTTGCGTGCTAAGTAGCATCGGGATGTTAAACGCAGATTTGCGTCATTCTTGTTTTGCTTGTCATTTGCAAACCGTGCATCCGATTCCGGTGATCTTTATATCGATTTCAACCAAATCATCTCATCTTTCAGCGGCATACTTGGTTTGCCAAGTTGATGCCGATTCATCATTTCCTTCCGGAGCATACATATGCATTGCATATCACATCTCGCATCGCATGTCCTCAGATTGCATCATATTGCTTGTGCATTGTTCCTTGTTTGATTGTGGTTCCGTTGCTTGTGTTCTTGCTTTGGGTAGAGCCGGGAGACGAGTACGTGAACGAGGAACCTGTTGAGAACACCTACGAGGATCAAGCCTTCGACAACTCTGAGAACCTTGCAGGCAAGATGATCATACCCTCGAAATCACTTCTATCTTTGCTATGCTAGTTTGCTCGCTCTTTTGCTATGCCAATGCTACGATGCCTACCTTTTGCTTGTCAGCCTCCCAAATTGCCATGTCAAACCTCTAACCTTTGACACCATTCCTAGCAAACCACTGTTTGGCTATGTTACCGCTTTGCTCAGCCCCTCTTATAGCGTTGTTAGTTGCAGGTGAAGATTGAAGTTTGTTCCTTGTTGGAACATGGAGAAGTTGTTCCTTGTTGGAACATGTTTACTTGTTGGGATATCACAATATCTCTTATATTATTAATGCATCTATATACTTGGTAAAGGGTGGAAGGCTCGGCCTTATGCCTGGTGTTTTGTTCCACTCTTGCCGCCCTAGTTTCCGTCATACCGGTGTTATGTTCCCGAATTTGCGTCCCTCACGCTGTCGGGTGATTTATGGGACCCCCGACGAGTTCGCTTTGAATAAAACTTGTCCAGCAAGGCCCAACATTGCCTTTTACCATTTGCCTCACCACCACCTACTTTTTCCCTTGGGAGTCGCTCTCTCGAGGGTCATCTTTATTATAGCCCCCGGGCGATGCTTGTCTAGCGTTGGTCCAAACCAGAGCCACTTGCGGTGCCGCCCCTAGGCAACTTGGGGTTTCGCTTGTTGCCGTCGTAGTGTTCATCCGGTCGTGGCACGAGACGAGATACGCTGCTACTATCGGGATGTCGGCACGCCGGAGGTTTTGCTGGCCTTGTTTTACCATTGTCGAGATGTCTTGATGTACCGGATTCGAGCCTGATCGGAGTGTCTCGGGTGAAGGTCTATTCCTTCGATGATCGCGAGAGCTTGTCATGGGCTAAGTTGGGACACCCTGCAGGTATAAACTTTCGAGAGCCGTGCCCGCGGTTATGTGGCAGATGGGAATTTGTTAATGTCGGTTGTAGAAAACCTGAAGTTGACCTTAATTAAAATACATCAACCGTGTGTGTTACCGTGATGGTCTCTTTCCGTGGTCCGGAAGTGAACACTGATGTTGGAGTTATGCTTGACGAGTTGCTATAGGATCACTTCTTGATCATACTTTTATCGACCGTGCTTTGCCTTCTCTTCTCGCTCTCATTTGCGTATGTTAGCCTCCGTATATGCTAGTCGCTTGCTGCAGCTCCACCTCATGCCTTTACCTTACCCATAAGCTTAAATAGTCTTGATCTCGGGTGTGAGATTGCTGAGTTCTCGTGACTCACGGATACTTCAAACCAGTTTGCGGTGCCTATGTTGCCGGCGGTGGCGCATCTAAGCTCAAGGAGGAGCTCGATGAAGATCTTGCCCTTTATGTTGTTTCGTTCTAGTTGATCAAGAGTGGAGCCCAGTTGGGGTCGATCGAGTCCTTTATCGATTTGGGGTTCTTCTTTTATTTTGGTTCCGTAGTCGGACCTTGATTGTATCTGGATGATGTAATGCTTTATTCATGTAATTGTGTGAAGTGGCGATTGTAAGCCAACTATGTATCTCTATCCCTTATGTATTAAATGGATTGTGTGAAGATTACCTCACTTGCGACATAGCTTTCAATGCGGTTATGCCTCTAAGTCGTGCTTCGACACGTGGGAGATATAGCCGCATCGAGGGCGTTACAGGATAATCAGTCCAAGCCCGGCAAAAACAACAGCCCGGACGACCTCATACCGGACACGCCGCCGGAGAGCAAGAACCTTGGGAAAAGACTCGTCAGTACTGCAAGAAGCCTGAAGAAGGAAAAACGGAGGCTCAATACAGCGGAAGATACACTCAGAATGAGATGGAGCAAAGTGCTCAAAACCGCAGATAAGTACGGCAATGGCCACCAATCAAAGAGCTACCCGAAGCGCAAGCTGCTACCAGAATTCGACGAGGAAGCCATAGAGCTTCCACCGTCCAAAAATAAAGGGGCTGCCTGGTTGGATAGTCGGCCAGATGATAGGCCAAATTCTGACAGCGGCGCCACATATAAACCAACCAACGAACTTGGAAGGATAGATGGCCCAGCCAGGTCCATCTACGGGCCAAAGGAGAAGGCCCCAAGAAGCAGGGCAACACGTCAAGTGCCCGATGATAGCGGCACACACAAATATAGGGCGCCTGCACACCCACTATGTTTCACCGATGAGGCGCCGGACCATGAATTCCCAGCAGGGTTTAAACCCATAAACATAGAGGCCTACGATGGAACAACAGACCACAGAGTGCGGATAGAAGATTATATATGCACATACACATGGCGGAGGAGACGATCTCCACGCCATAAAATACCTAGCCCTCAAGCTCAAAGGGCCAGCCCATCATTGGCTTAAGAGCCTCCCAGAAAACACTGTTGGAAGTTGGGAAGAGCTTGAGGATGCGTTTAGAGCAAATTTTCAAGGGACTTACGTCCGCCCTCCGGATGTAGATGATCTAAGTCATATAACTCAACAGCCTGGAGAGTCAGCGCGGAAATTCTGGAACAGGTTCCTTACCAAAAAGAACCAAATAGTCGACTGTCCGGACGCCAAAGCCTTAGCAGCTTTCAAGCATAATGTCCGAGACGAATGACTTGCCAGGCACCTCGGTCAAGAGAAACCGAGGACAATGTCCGCACTAACAAGCCTCATGACCCACTTCTGTGCGGGAGAAGATAGCTGGCTAGCAAGATGCAGCACCAGTGACCCAAGTACATCCGAGATAAGAGATGGAAACGGAAAATCACGGCGCAGAAAAGAGCAGCGCCGGAATAAAGAGAAAAGCCCAAAGAGCACGGCAGTCAACGCCGGATTCAAAAGCTCGCGGCCCAACAACAAAACACAGCCTCTCAAGGATGACAGCAACGAATTGTCCAACTTCAACAAGATTTTGGGTCGGATATGTCAAATCCACAGTACCCCCGGAAGGCCTGCAAATCACACCCACAGGGATTGTTGGGTTTTTAAACAGTCCGGCCGACTAAATGTCGAACACAAGGGGCTCGACGCGTCAAGCGAAGAAGATAAACCCCACCAGCAGAGCACCGGAAAACAAAAGACTTTCCCACAAGAGGTCAAAACAGTAAACTCACTTAATGTGATAATACGGAAAAACAATGCGGCACTTCCTAATAAGAGCTTCGCGCGGTCCAAACCAGCAAACCATAGAGATTGGATATCAAAGCCAATCACTTTCGACCACCGACTACTCGAAGCGTTGAACGCGGACGGACTCCCGATATTGAATCCCATAATAGAAGGATTACAATTTACTAACGTCCTAATGGACGGAGGCGTGACTTAAACCTGCTATATTCAAACACAATCCGTAGGATGAGGATGAACCCTACCAAAATCCAACACAGCCGCACTTCCTTCAAAGGAGTGACGCCAGCCCCTCGCCAAGTGCACGTGCTCTATATTACTAGAAGTCGTGTTCGATCGCGAAAATTTTCGACGCAAAAATTAATTTTCACATCGTCCCATTTGAAAGTGAATATCAAGCACTCTTGGGACGAAAGGCTTTTGTCCGCTTCAACGCCATACCGCATTCTGCGCCTCTTACACTCAAGATGCCCGGTCCAGGTGGTGTCATTTCAGTCGAGGGTCACTTAAAGACCCGGACTCGGATAGACGAATCCGGCTTCAAAGGGCTAGGGCTCCCTAGCCGCATACCTCTTCCGCGAGGGGCTGTCTTTAAACAACCGCGGGTTCATACAAACCCCACTTTAATTATTTATATTTCTACTTTTACACATATTTTTCATACGATTTATTTTCAAACTAAACGTTCCTCTCTTTTTACAGATGAACAACGTGCATGCCCGTCCGAATAAGCGGCTGCTTGAGAACACAGCGCAGACGTGCAGTAGGGACCCGTTGTGAGGATTCTTTTCAGATTAAGACCACATGTAAACCTTTTTCTACTCTCTTGTTGTTATTCTCCTTGGTTTCTTCCTATAGCCAAAGCGAGCTGACGTTTTGGCATCGGCGCGTCGAAGACCATGCCGTGCACGGACACTAGGGGCTCGGGCATCTCGCCCATTATTATAAAGACCGAACACCTTAGGGAGTGTTCGGCGTCTCAAGATTAGGCATTATATGCATCAGCTCGAATCATGTCTTTGGTCAAATGTTGGGTTTGCCCGGCTCCTTTGTTTTGCTGCCTTACGTTCAGTATCACCGCTAACGCGGCACCGGAGAACTCTGCGATTGTGCCCCGGTTAATTTGGCGAGCACCTCGATGAAAGCCGAAATCGATCGTCATGATACAAAGAGACTAGTCAACCACTCGATCGACTACCGGAATGTTTAGAATTCCGCTTTGACGAAGGACCGTTTCGGTCGCACATACGCACTCGAATTCGGAGACGCGGGTGCCACCAGGCTATATCGTAGCCCCACCCTCGAGCTCCAGCTAAGTGAAAGTGATAAAGCATTATAGTCCGGATTGCCTCGTTAAGCTCGCTACCACCTCCTTAAACAGACCGAGGCGTCGGATTAAGTGTGGAAGCGCGCTATTTTTGAACACCCCGCACCACATGCGTGGGGTAATGAAGCAAGACGCAATCTTTCAAGTTATACAAATGTATACGTAAACGGCCGCCAGAGAAGTTTTACTACTTGGGACGTACAAGTATAAAAGCGCTTATAACATAATCATCGTTTTACAAGCTAATACATTCATTTGAGCGTGACATTTTTCGAGCATCGCGCCTCTATTACACGAGCGCCATGCATAACTTCCCCGAAATAGTGCTCGGCGGGGCCGTTTTCATCCTAATCTGGCGGCAATAGCGGTGGCATCCATCTCCGGACGGTGCGCCTTCATACGGGCAAGAGCCATCCGCTACCCTCGCAGCGCCGACCACTTCATCTCCTTTATATGCGGCACCGCTCCAAGGAATTGCTGCGATGGCAAGTAGCTCGTCGCCTTGGGCCTCTCTGGCCAGACATGAGCCCCGATGTCAGTCATGGCAAGTCCGGACAATCTATTTAGCTCGGCCCATTCGGCCAACCGGTCTGTTAACGGAAGTGAGCGATCCGGACTGTGGAATTGAGACCAATACAGCTCTTCCGTCTCGTGATCCTTCTGGCTCCGGAAGTGCTTAACGACATCGGCCGCACTTACAGCTAAGTCCATATACGGATCCTCCGGACTCCATAGCCGCTCAAATTGAGCATACTTTCCATCCATAAACCGGCGACGCAGCAGAAAAGGCTTGCCAGCCACGATATCTCGATGCAGCGCGCTTCCTCCTTCATAGCCCGCATTGCGAGTGGGCATCCTTGGCTTCGGCGGTGGCCTTCTTCAGTCTTCCGCTCCGATAAGCGCTCCTTTTCAAGAGCCTCATTGCGGTCGGCAGCATCCTTTACTTTCATGGCCAATTCGCCACCTCGCCTCTACTTAAGCGTTGGCGCGAACCCTTCGGCTTTCAACTCCTCGGCCGCCCTCGAGGCAGCGCGTCACTCCTCGGGCTTGCTCCTTAGCTCGAGCAAGTTCGCCCGAAGGCTCTCCACAGCAGCAGCACCGTCTCAGACAACAACATATAATTTATCGAGGAGGCTTGACCCCTTAATAAAGCGATCATGAGAACTCTTTTACCTTGCGACTCGTCAAGTCGCCTGTTGACAAGTGCGATGTCCGCATGTGCCAAGTCAAGTTGCAGATTTAATTCGGCAAACTCAATAGTCCGGCTAGCCCCCGGACTATCCGCCACCTGCATAGGAACGACGGAATTCATTACTTTAGATTTCGATCCTTGGTACGCTGTCGTTTTCGACAACCTACTGAGTCTCAGGGGCTACTATCTATATAGGGCGCATTTTTATGTGCGAAACTGTTAAAAGACAAAAGGGTGTGTCATTCTCGCATACCTCAAATCCCTCCAGCAAACTCATGGCGGCGTTGCGCAATCCGCTCTCGGCGGACAAGATCCTTCCAATCACCATACGCATCAACGCACGGTGATCTTCTGAAACGGACGCCCTCTCAAGCAGATTCTTTAGTTCTCCCGACCGGATACTAGTGGGTGCTGAACTCTCTGTCCCCTCCGGACTCGGGGATACCCTCCGTGACGATACTTCAGGCTCGCCCGCCTTATCTGACGGCGCTGCAGACGGAGGCATATCGCTCTCCATCATCTCCGGAAGAAGGTCTCCCGAAGACGAACTCATCTGAGAAGGCTGCAGATCCGAACTGCAATATAAATATTTCGGTCACCCACAGAAGCACAAATGAAGGCATTTCCTAACTAATTAATTCCCTTTTTCATACTCACGGCTCGCTAGAGGGCTGATCCTTTGGCGATGATTGTGCGTCCGGATTCTCTCCGGACGCCGGACCCCCCGGTGAAGATCTCTTCCCGCGCTTAGGGGCTTTGGCCTCCGGATCTTCGGAGGCGGTCCTCTTCTATGGGTGCGGCCTCCAACATTCTGACGAGCACGGGCTCCAGTGCGGTCTCTGGGAGGGGGGACGGACACCTTATCAGCCTTGATCGCGCCACCCATTCCTGTAAAGAATAAGGGGTCAGGAGGCGAACTCTAGAAAGGCACATAAACAGAATGTCCGGACTCTGAGCTATTTACCTGAGTATCCGGGCGATCGCGGCTTAGGCCTGCGTCCTCGGCTAAATCCGGACACGCCACCTGCGGTCCGAAGAACAACTTGTACATCTCCACGGGTGTCGCACCCATAAAGTGTTGGAGAATCCGGGGTCCCTCCGGGTTGAACTCCCATAGACGGAGAGGACGGCGTTTGCAGGGCACAAGATGCTTGATTAGCATAACCTGCATCACCTTGATCAGGTCGATCTCCCTCGCTTGGAGATCTCGAATCCGGCCCTGCAGCGAGGGCACGTCTTCGGACGGCCCCCAATTGAGCCCTTGGTTGACCCACGACATTAGCTGGCGTGGAGGTCCCGGGCGGAATGAAGGCGGCGGCTTTTGCCTGCTGCCCTTTGGAGCGGTGATATAGAACCACTCCTGCTGCCAAAGTCCGAGTTCCTCTAGGAAGGAACCCTCGGGCCACGGGGCATCGGCCTTTTTGCTTATGGTCGCCCCGCCGCACTCCGCTTGACACCCCCCCGATCATCTTCGGCTCCACCTTGAAGGTCTTCAGCCACAGGCCGAAGTGGGGAGTGACGCGGAGGAAGGCTTCACAGATGATAATGAATGCGGAGATATGGAGGATGGACTCCGGAGCCAAGTCGTGAAAGTCCAGCCCATAGTAGAACAGGAGCCCTCTCACGAAGGGGTCCGTCGGGAAGCCTAAACCCCGGCGGAGGTGGGATACGAAGACGACGTATTCACTGGGCTCGGGGGCGGGCACGGCCTGCCCTTGGGCAGGCAACCTGTGCGAAACCTCATAGGCCAGGTACTTGGCTTCACGTAACTTCAATATGGCATCCACCGGCCCTGGAGGTCGGAGCCGGACATGGTTGAGGATCCGAAGCGCTCGAATCTAAGGCTCTGGGTGTTGGAACTGGGAGCGGGGAAGAGATTCGATGCGAGATTGAAGAACAAGGATGAGCCTTGGTCCTCTTATAAAGGGGACGAAATACCAACGGCCGTCTCCGTGACCGTTTGGGATTCGCCTTCGATAGAGGAGGCGTGGCGATGGGAACGGTTGGGTTACCCACGCACGTATTGATGAGAATCCCGGAATAAGGGAACACGATCTACGCTCGACAAGGCGTGCCAAGAAACCGCTTAGCTAAACGTCTTTGAGGTGGTATAGTAAAAACAATTCAAACAAAGGCTTGGTGGCGGTGTGATGTCACGCTGCATAATCGTCGGCAGATTGAACTAAGTGTACATTTTATTCTCTCTACGGTGGAATGTGGAATTTATTTTGCGAGCGGACACTATCCCGGTGTTCATGATCTTCTCTAGATTATTCAAGGAGGAACCCGCCTTGCAATGCCGAACATTATCGCGCCAGACTTATCGTCATTGAAGCTTTGGTTCGGGGCTCTTGAGGAGTCTGGACTAGGGGTGTCCGGACAGCCGGACTATCATTATCCGCGGACTCCAAGACTACGAAGATACAAGATTGAAGACTCCGTCCCATGTCCGGATGGGACTTTCCTTGGCGTGGAAGGCAAGCTTGGCAATACGGATATGTAGATCTCCTACCATTGTAACCGACTGTAATAACCCTAGCCTCCTCGGTTTCTATATAAACCGGAGGGCTTTAGTCCGTAGGACAACATACATTACAACAATCATACCATAGGATAGCTTCTAGGGTTTAGCCTCCTTGATCTCGTGGTAGATCCACTCTTGTACTACCCATATCATCAATATTAATCAAGCAGGACGTAGGGTTTTACCTCCATCGAGAGGGCCCAAACCTGGGTAAAAACATCGTGTCCCTTGTCTCCTGTTACCATCCGCCTAGACGCATAGTTCAGGACCCCCTACCCGAGATCCGCCGGTTTTTACACCGACACTACCGCTTAGTGATAAAGTAAAGCAATTACAGGGCGTTTGCATTTCATACAATAAAGCGACAACCATATGGCTCCTGCCAGTTGGCGATAACTCGGTTACAAAACATGATCATCTCATACAATAAAATATAGCATCACGTCTTGACCATATCACATCACAACATGCCTTGCAAAAACAAGTTAGACGTCCTCTACTTTGTTGTTGTAAATTTTACGTGGCTGCTACGGGCTGAGCAAGAACCGTTCTTACCTACGCATCAAAACCACAACGATAGTTCGTCAAGTTAGTGCCGTTTTAACCTTCGCAAGGACCGGGCATAGCCACACTCGGTTCAACTAAAGTGAGAGAGATAGACACCCGCCAGTCACCTTTGAGCAACGAGTGCTCGTAACGGTGAAACCAGTCTCGCGTAAACGTACGCGTAATGTCGGTCCAGGCCGCTTCATCTCACAATACCGCTGAACCAAAGTATGAGATGCTGGTAAGCAGTATGACTTGTATCACCCACAACTCACTTGTGTTCTACTCGTGCATATGACATCTACGCATATAACCTGGCTCGGATGCCATTGTTGGGGAACATAGTAATTTCGAAAAATTTCCTACGCACACGCAAGATCATGGTGATGTATAGCAACGAGAGGGGAGAGTGTTGTCCACGTACCCTTGTAGACCGTAAGCGGAAGCGTTATGACAACGCGGTTGATGTAGTCGTACGTCTTCATGATCTGACCGATCCGAGTACCGAACGTATGACACCTCCGAGTTCAGCACACGTTCAGCTCGATGACGATCCCTGGACTCCGATCTAGCAGGGTGTCGGGGTTGAGTTCCGTCAGCACGACGGCGTGGTGACGATGATGATGTTCTACCGACGTAGGGCTTCGCCTAAGCACCACAACGATATGACCGAGGTGGAATATGGTGGAGGGGGGCACCGCACACGGCTAAGGAACGATCACGAAGATCAACTTGTGTTGTTCCTAGAGGTGCCCCCCTGCCCCCGTATATAAAGGAGCCAGGGGGAGGGGGCAGCCGGCCTAGGAGGGGGCGCGCCATGGGGAGTCCTACTCTCACCGGGAGTAGGACTCCCTCCTTCCTTGTTGGAGTAGGAGAGAAGGAAAGAGGAGGAGAGGGAGAAGGAAAAGGGGGATGCACCCTTGTCCAATTCGGACCAGAGGGGGCGAGCCTCCTTCCTTTGGCCTCTCTCCTCTATTCCCGTATGGCCCAATAAGGCCCATATACTCCCGGCGAATTCCCATAACTCTCCGTACTCCAAAAATACCGAATCACTCGAACCTTTCCAAGTCCGAATATAGTCGTCAATATATCGATCTTTATGTCTCGACCATTTCGAGACTCCTCGTCATGTCCCCGATCTCATCCGGGACTCGAACTCCTTGGTACATCAAAACTCATAAACTCATAATATAAGCATCATCGAAACCTTAAGCGTGCGGACCCTACGGGTTCGAGAACTATGTAGACATGACCGAGACACGTTTCCGGTCAATAACCAATAGCGGAACCTGGATGCTCATATTGGCTCCTACATATTCTACGAAGATCTTTATCGGTCAAACCACATAACAACATACGTTGTTCCCTTTGTCATCGGTATGTTACTTACCCGAGATTCGATTGTCGGTATCCAATACCTAGTTCAATCTCGTTACTGGCAAGTCTCTTTACTCGTTACATAATGCATCATTCCGTAACCAACTCATTGGCCACAATGCTTGCAAGGCTTATAGTGATGTGCATTACCGAGAGGGCCCAGAGATACCTCTTCGACAATCGGAGTGACAAATCCTAATCTCGAAATACGCCAACTCAACATGTATCTTCGGAGACACCTGTAGAACTATTTTATAATCACCCAGTTACATTGTGACGTTTGGTAGCACACAAAATGTTCCTCCGGTAAACGGGAGTTGCATAATCTCATTATTGTAGGAACTTGTATAAGTCATGAAGAAAGCAATAGCAACATACTAAACGATCAAGTGCTAAGCTAACGGAATGGGTCATGTCAATCA
Source organism: Aegilops speltoides (assembly GCA_021437245.1). Taxonomy (NCBI): domain Eukaryota; kingdom Viridiplantae; phylum Streptophyta; class Magnoliopsida; order Poales; family Poaceae; genus Aegilops; species Aegilops speltoides. The sequence goes on from CM038143.1 coordinate 437,978,425, forward strand.
CATCATTCTCCTAATGATGTGATCCCGTTAATCAAATGACAACACATGTCTATGGTTAGGAAACATAACCATCTTTGATTAATGAGCTAGTCAAGTAGAGGCACACTAGTGACATTATGTTTGTCTATGTATTCACACATGTATCATGTTTCCGGGTAATACAATTCTAGCATGAATAATAAACATTTATCATGATATGAGGAAATAAATAATAACTTTATGATTGCCTCTAGGGCATATTTCCTTCAGCTCCCACTTTTATTATGCATCCATATTGCTCCCACTTTTATTACATCGACGTAACTCTTTACGACGAACTCTTTATCACCTCCATAACCGAGAAATACTTCCTTAGTCCTCTTAGGTAACTAAGGATAAATTTGACCGCTATACAGTGATCCACTCCCAGATCACTATCGTACCTCCTTGCCAAACTCATAGAAAGGCACACAACTGGTCTGGTACATAGCATGGCATACTTTATAGAACCTATGACTGAGGCATAGGGAATAACTTTCATTCTCTTTCTATCTTCTGCCGTGGTCGGGCTTTGAGTCTTACTAAACTTTACACCTTGTAATATAGGCAGGAACTCCTTCTTTGACTAATCCATTTTCAACTCTTTCAAAATCTTGTCAAGGTATGTACTCATTGAAAAATCTTATCAAGCGTCTCGATCTATCTTTATGGATCTTGATGCCCAATATGTAAGCAGCTTAACCGAGGTCTTTCTTTGAAACTCTCCTTTCAAACTCTCCTTTATGCTTTCCAGAAAATTCTACATTATGTCTGATCAACAATATATCATTCACATATACTTATCAGAAAGGTTGTAGTGCTCCCACTCACTTTCTTGTAAATACAGACTTCACCGCAAGTCTGTACAAAACTATATGCTTTGATCAACTCATCAAAGCGTATATACCAACTCCGAGATGCTTGCACTAGTCCATATATGGATCGCTGGAGCTCACACACTTTATTAGCACCTTTAGGATTAACAAAACCTTCCGGTTGCATCATATACAACTCTCCTCAGAGATATCCATTTAAGGAATGCAGTTTTGACATCCATTTGCCATATTTCATAAAATATGGCAATTGCTAACATGATTCGGACGGACTTAAGCATCACTACGGTTGAGAAAATATCATTGTAGTCAACATCTTGAACTTGTCGAAAACCCTTTTGTGACTAGTCGAGCTTTGTAGATAGTAACACTACCATTAGCGTCCGTCTTCCTCTTGAAGATCCATTTATTTTTTATAGCTTACCGATCATCGGGCAAGTCCATCAAAGTCCACACTTTGTTCTCATACATGGATCCCATATTAGATTTCATGGCCTCAAGCCATTTCACGGAATCTGGGATCATCATCCCTTCCTCATAGTTCGCAGGTTCATCGTGGTCTAGTAACATGACTTTCAGAATAGGATTAGGATTACCGTACCACTCTGGTGCAGACCGTACTCTGGTTGACCTACGAGGTTTGGTAGTAACTTGATCTGAAGTTTCATGATCATCATCATTAGCTTCCTCACTAATTGGTGTAGGAATCACTAGAACTGATTTATGTGATGAACTACTTTCCAATTCGGGAGAAGGTACAATTACCTCATCAAGTTCTACTTTCCTCCCACTCACTTCTTTTGAGAGAAACTCCTTCTCTAGAAGGGGTCCATTCTTAGCAACGAATATCTTGCCTTCGGATCTGTGATAGAAGGTGTACCCAACAGTTTCCTTTGGGTATCCTATGCAGACGCATTTCTTTTGGGTTCGAGCTTATCAGGTTGAAGCTTTTTCACATAAGCATCGCAACCCCAAACTTTAAGAAACGACAACTTAGGTTTGTTGCCAAACCACAGTTCATACGGTGTCGTCTCAACGGATTTTGATGGTGCCCCGTTTAACGTGAATGCAACTGTCTCTAATGCATAATCCCAAAACAATAGTGGTAAATCAGTAAGAGACATCATAGATCGCACCATCTTTCCCTAATAATAAAGCACGGATTGACTCCTTGGGTTCACCGTAGTGGCCTTCTTACACAGAGGCCCCTATGGTTTTTAGGATTTAAAACCGCCGTCCCACTTTTGTTAGTCCGAAAAAATGTTTTCTCTTTTTTATTTTTACACACCGTCTTACTTTCCATCCACGGCGCACAAGATAAGGTGAGCACTTTACAACAAACGGAGGCGATGCAGCTGCGCACCCTGCCAGCGGCTTCGCCGATTCCGTCGTGCATCAACGGCCGCCGTGCCTCGCGCGGGAGGATAGACGGCGCTTGCCGGGAGGATGGATGGCGCGGAGAGGCGCGCTCACGCCCGAGCTCCTGTGCCCATGCTTTGCGCCTCCTTGCACCGCTCCGGCTACCACTCGCCACCCGCCGTCGTCAGCGACCACCAGCAGCACCCGTCGCGCCTCTCCGCGCGCCACCCTGAGGCCCCAGCCAGGCCGCGCCGCTGTCCTCCGCAACCCCGACCTCGTCCTCGACCTCGGGTCCAGCGCCGCCTTCGCCCTCCACCTCCTCCTAAAGTGCGCGTTCGCCGCGGGCATTGGCGGTGGCGCGACGGTCCTCGCTCTCGAGCTCACCAAGGATGGTGTCCTTGCCGAGCAGATCTACGAGGAGGCTCGCCTCATTACCAATGTCGCTGACTGAATCGTCAACCATCTCGGCCATGTCTTTCAGCAGGCAGCAGACGAACCCATTCAACAGCTCATGGGGAATGTGCGTGTATCCCGACCGCGGCAGCACCTGGGCGCCGGGGTGTTGCCGCTGCCGCCTGCTGACGGCTCCAACTGCCCCAACGGTGTCCTACTCCCATGTCTGATTAGGATAATCGGGAATGAACGGAGGAGGGGATGTGGGAGTGCTTGGGCGCAGCAAATCGCCCATGACCGGTCCCTGCTCGGATTCGGAAGACCAGAGTGCAGTCCGTGTCTAATTTTGATTGATTGCAGACTGTGTCCTTGTCCAACAAAACTCAATGGAGTGTTTGACCCGGATTGTTATTTTTTGCTATAAGAAGGGTACTACGCTCAATCTTCATCAGGTTAATTCTCGACAAAGCATCCAATGTTTCCGCCAAGTTCGCAGCAGGAAGAAGCTCCGAGTCTGCCAATGTCTCCTGCGGCATCTACACCAGAGGTATGCTTCCCCTTGACCCCTATTAACAAGCGCCGCGAGCCGACTAGACACCAGCCAAGTCCAAGATTAATTCAGCCATGTATGCACACCAGACCCGAGTGTCTGTCATCCTCCAAATCCAATACATTTGCGTTAATTTTTAGACCCTCTAGGTGATGCTTTTTCATGTCTAGAATTGACCCTCGAGGTGATGCTTTTTCATGTGTAGAATTCAACATGTTAGGCAGGAGCGTCAATCAATCTATACTATCTCTCCCTAATAATAAAGCACGGATTGGGTCTCCGGGTTCACCGTCACAATACGCTTTCTTTCCGTGAATTTACGCTTTCAGTTTTTTCACCTATATTATTTCCTACATCCGAGGTGGTACTAAATGTTTCCCTAAAATTCCTTAAAACAAATTTTCATGACTCGCCTGGGCCTCAGCCCATCGATTGACTTCGCTGTAGCAGACGGCCCGGCTGAAGCGGCGGCTCAAACAACCGATGCAATCCTGCAAGGGACGCAAAAAAAATGCTTGCGTGAGGGGGATCGAACTCCCAACGTGAGCTCAACAGCCACGCCGCCGGACCCCGCCTCGCCGTCGTGCCGCCGGAACTGCACGACCCCTCCCAAGCTCATCTCCACCTCCAGTGCACCGCCACCCCCTTCCACGCTGATTCTCGCCGCCGGACTCCGCCTCGCCGTCGCGCCGCCGGAACAGATGCAGCGGCGACGCGCAGACGTGGCCGGGGGTGGGGAAGACAGCGCGAGCCCGCGGCGGCGCCGCCGCCCGTTCGCTTCACGCTCCTCCTCGCGCTCGGTCGACGGCCGCACCGATTCCTCCCCGGTGGTACGTCCTGTAAACCCTAGGTGCGTCCTGTAAACCCTAGCTCGCCACGCGCCCCGGTTATTGTCGCGTCGATCTGATTGGGCTGGTTGGCGTGGGCGTGCGGGCCGAGCTATACTATGTTTCCCGGGATGCATATGCAATCTAGAGGATCGGCGATGCAGATTCATGTGTTAAGCTCATGGCCGACTTCTGTGTCCACTCGATTCGTGTGGTGCACTGATCTGTTCTAGGGCAAATTAGCAAATTACTCTGGTTATGAATGACTTAGTGACAGTTAATAAGATGGGCCAATTTAGTTTTAGTTTTGGTTTGTGCCACCCCGTGTTTCAGGATGGAATTTAGCTCATGCTACCCAGTGTTAGTGGCCTTTGATTGTAGCTTTCCTGCTGCATTTCGTAAATTTGAGATCTTGTTAATTCATAATGGCTCTGTTTCTTGGAAGTTTGGAGCTCTTATGAGCATGATATAACTGTATGTACTGTATATTGCTGGTTTGTGTGCGCGGTGACAAAGCTAATATCGATTGTTAATTACCTTCTTACTTCGATTGCATAGGATTATATTCCTCCCGCTATGGCTATTTCATGGTGTCGCTGCCCGTGGAAGGTTTTCAATGCCAGCCACTTCATTGCCTCATGGCGTCATGTAAGATTTAGTACTGATTTGCCCAGTTGTTTTTGTTGTACTATCTGTATGCAAGTGTTGTCTGTTTTGCCATGTATTGGATCCGATAAGTCTGTGCCCTGCGTGTAGTGGGCTCCTTGTCATTCTGTTGTTGCAGCGCCATCACCTTTGAGCTGCTTCTTTGCATATATCCTTAAAATTTAAGAGGTACATTCTGAAGTTGGTAGATGAATGAAGCTTTGTCAAATCATATTGATTTGGTGTTATTGCTACCCTATTTTGTGACCCCCACCTTCTCTTTCCTTTGTTTTTGCATAGTTAGAAATCATCCAGCTGTTGATATGAAGATCGTTTCCTTCCTCTGTGATTTTTGAAGTGATTATTCTTGTTGACAATTTTATCTGATACTCAACTTCCATGCTCCTAGCCAATTTGGAGGAATGGTGGATACTCAAGCTTCCTATTTTTCATGATTAGCAAAATCCTTGCGAACGGTAGTATAGGAAAGCAGCTGGATCAGTCTTATTACATGTGGTTTGAAGTTTGCCCGATTGTATTTTATCTGAACAAGACGATTCTCTTTTCTCAAAGAAAGAATGCCCGTGTGTATAGATAAGGGCTAAACTCGACAATGCTAATTCAATCAGGTTTGGGCATACATATAACCAAAGTTTGGATAAAATATAAAACTGGGATCAGCTATAGACATGTGCATATTATACTGTGTTTAGATACAACAACAGAAGTACTCCCTCCATTCCAAAGTTGAGTCATCTATTTTGGAACGGAGGGAGTATGTTTCATGTATTTTCTGTGCATATTAACATGTTGCAGCACATACACCTTATATTTTAGTCAAACTGCATTCATGATCTCCCAACCAACAGAGGACAAGAGCATATGCTATCTTCAGGTGGCTCTCTGTTCTTGACCATTAAATTAAATCACTGAATACTGAAATCCACTTCAATCCTAACGTTTGATCAGGGAAAATTCAGTTATGCATATTTATGAGCACTGGTCTTAATCTTTTTTTAGATAAGCACACTCTTGACTTGAATAATTATGTCTTATAGGAAGTGGAGGCACACGAGTTGGGATGATCTGTATTGCCTCCGGCAGCATCGGATTAATGGAATCAGTATAGCAGCTCTCGTGAGAGAGTTGGCTTTGGTGTTTATTTTCACGTTTAACTATTTGGATGTGTTCTTTGAATGCCTCTGATTGTCTGTATATAGTGTATCTAAGCATTCTTCCTTTTCTTTATTATTAAGATGACTAAACTTTGGATATACTTTCATACATTTGATATTTAATTGTATATTGTGTACTGTTATGTTGTTAGATCAGAAACTGAAACTTTAAACCGTTTGGCCATGGCCATATAGTTCGCTGCTTGGAGTACATTAGACGCACAGGTTCCTTTAGTTACATGGTCCATGATGTATGACAGCAGACCTCCCAATTGATTGACGATGTTTAAATAGATAAGACAAGATTCATATGATGTTTTCCTACAAATCTAAATATATATCCTAGAAGTGAGTTTTTAGTACTTTGCTTATTAAATGATCGTGTTGTTGTTTAATTTGGCCTGATTTATTTCTGTGAAACATACATGATCGTCTATAGTTTCATTTGGCCTGAAACAAATTAAGTTGTATTCACTCCAAACCTGCGTATTTGTTAGCATATTTTTGTGTTTGTTTTGGTCGATGGTTAGACATGCTTTGCATCAATCATTTCGTTTTTACATGAGGATGTATGCTGTAAACATTGTGTTGAATCTTAATTTTTCTATAGGGTGAACATCTGGACCTCTCAAATTAGAAGTAACCAGGAGCTGCAAGGCAAATTTTACAGATTTTATTTCAAATGCTTGTAGGTTTCATTTTCACAGAATTTGCCGCACACGCAGCCTAACACGGCGAGGTTGCACCTTAAGTACCATAAGTATTAAAGTGCAGTTTAATCTCAGTTACTCGGAAGCTTAATTTGTTGTAAAGGTGATGCAGATTCGAGGAGGTCGTCCCTATCAACATCAGAAACATGCTTGTGACTGAGGACAACGAGCCGACAGCCAGATGGCCTGCACTCAGCACCGTTACCGGAAGCACCATCTCCATAGTTAGGCCCATCTGGAAGCACATGGAGAACCGTAACTTCTATACCAGTTGCGTTCTTTGCTGGGATCAAATGTACATTCTAGGAATTTCTTGCTTACTACCATTTAATGGCTATTTGTTGATAGCACATAAATGTAGGTATTGCTAAACAGGTGCAGGGCTCTTCAAATAGGAAGATTTACAATTGTTAGTATTGTGGGGTACCTGATCTTTAAAAAATGTATATTCACGGCCAACTCAGTTTCAGTGCCTTATTCTTAAATTTATGCTCATTGCCATACATTTCGTTCCCTCACTTTTGTGTCTATATGGTCTTCAATTATTATTTTTGTTATGGTGCGCAATGATTAAATAAATGTTTGTACTTATCATTTGGACCAGTCATCTTTTGTTTTCACCACTTCATAATATCAAATTCATGAAGCTGAAGTAGCCCAGTTTGTTCTCTAGAAAGAAAAACACAATTAGCGGCAGCGGCTACTGGTCGACTGAGCTTGGACAGAGGGTGCCATACTCCTTGTGCATCTGGACCATGATCTATCCTTCGATGATTGGCCAAACTTTCAAAGTGTGCACGTTGGTGGTCCGTCGTGATCCAAACCAACGGACACAAAAGGAAGTCACTCATATCCATCGTGATGCTCACGTCGTGGGAGATTTGGAACGAGTGGAATGGCCGGGGTTTTCCGGAACATTTACACCTTGCCAACAATGATCTTTGCAAAGATCAAGCGTGAGGCGGCATGTTGGGGCTAAACACTTGAGATGATCATGCCACGAGAGTAATTCCTTGCATGTTATTGTGTCCTCGGGCAAGTGTTGTAATCCTAAATCTTAGTAGTGAAATGAGGCAAAGCTTTTGCCCATATTAAAAAAAATTATCCACGGCAGCAGCATGCCTGAACAACAGCCCTCAGGGGACCGGTCTTGTTGTAATTGTCTTCCTCGATGATAACCTCCCCTGACAAAGGATGAAATGAGGCCAAGATTTGACATTTATTTAAATTGAGTATGAAAAAATGGTGCACAATGAAGCATGAAGTAGGTTGTGCCCATTTTCGCCCGGTGCAACGCACGGGCATTTGTACTAGTAATATTAGACATGAGAGACCAGTCTAATTTTTGTTGTAAAGTACATGTTGTTTCAGGTCCTCTAAATCAAATTAGATAAAATTAAACTCTTAAATACTCATGTCTGCCTTTGTTTCCTGAATCTTGTCAATTGGAAGATATTCTTGGTTCTGCTTAGTCGATCAGCATCTTGGTTTCAGTTTCAATTCCTCTCTTGATTATTCCAGTTTCGATCTGGTTGATCCTTCTTGAAGAATTTGTTATTCTTTGTGTCATGGGGCGTAATCGTCTCTGCTTTTCATGATGAATTTAAAATACCACGACGATGGAATAACTGCCCTGTATTTACTATAATTTTTTTGAATTGCTATGATGGATTTTACTGTACTATAGTACACATAGAAGTCTAGTTTTTTTGTTTTCGTAGTAAATTATAGTTAATTGATGACTAACCTGGTGATGGATTTACTTTCCTATAGCTTCTATAATTTACGGCACCATAATTTTTTTATTGTTTGAATTTACAGTGGCCTTATGTTTGAATTTACACTACCCTGTTTGAAGATTTACGATTCGATAACTACTGTAATTTATAGTAGGACCCTAAAGGTTGTGATTGTTGTATTTTACAGTGACCTGGTATAGATTTTACAGTATACAGTTACCTAAATTTATAGTGCTACATTTTCCTGAACTATTGGTGTTCTAGACATCTTTTGATGATGCTCTTAGGTACTGATCTTTTTTTACTGGAAGAACTATTGAAGGAGATTGTGAGAGTACTGACCTGCAGTTTGTCTTCTTGGTGTGACCGTAGTTTCCTGATTGTGTAGCTATTCTGTCCCCTTCTTCCTCCATCCTCTTTCTTGTTCTTATCTGATCATAAAGCACACATTGTTACTGGTTGGTTCTCCTTGCTCTTACTAAAGTTCCAGTATCTTTGTTGTGATCTGGTTGTTATTGACTGGAGTTTTAGTAAAATGAACACTGTAAAATCATCAAAGCTCGATACACTTTAAAAGTTACTGTTTATTCATAGTGAGTTGACCAACTGAAGCCACTGTATTTAAAGCTTCATGGCGATGAAATGTTTAGTATGTGATTAGTTCATCATGTGTTGATCATTGTACAACAGGTTGATGATGATTTTACGGCAGCCTAATGATGAATTTATAGTATGTTTGTGTTCAGGAGTTTCTTCGTCAAGTATCAACTTCAGATCCTTGATAATGCCATGAGAATTTCAGGTTTTCTTTCAAAAGTGTTGTGAAAAAACAAATATGTCAATAACCTGGAGAAGGTCGTGAGAGTAAGTACTGACCTGGCAGTGTTGCATTTTGGGCCCTTTCATTGCTTGCTCATGGATCATAGAGCGCATAGGTCATACATACACGTGACATGTTTGTAGTGCCTCAAAAATTGGTTGGATGTCCCTTTATTTCGTCAAGTTTTTTTTTCCGTTGGTGTCAAATTGTTACTGGTTGGCATATTTGATTGAAGGCCAATTCAATTTCGGTCGATTGTGATGTAGACCCTCCCTTTTTTAATACCAAAGTATTTTGTGTACGTGTGAAGTGTCTATGTCAAGTGCTTTGTTTGGGCCAAGCCCAAATAATGAAAAGTACAAGAATAATGATTCCCTACCAAACAAACAAATTTATATATCTAAAAAACTCAACATAGTAAAAATAGTTTTATAATAAGTACACAGTTATATATATTCACACCTTTTAAAAGCTGGTCAAAATTTCCAAAAGTTGTTCAATTTTTTTTAAAAAATTGCATTTAGAAATGTTCAAAAAAATAGTCACTATTTTTTAACCTTTTGAATAAAGAATTTATTTTTATTGAAAAAAGTGTTCTCCGAAAAGAAAAAAGGAAAACGGATTTAGAGACTAGTCCATAACTCTTAAATCAGGCGAAGAATGCCAAGGTGGCTTATTAACGACCAAAATTCAACCGAGAAGGAATAATCAGTGTAACATTAATACCGACCTTTATTAGAACTGAATATAAGAAATGGTGACTAATGACAAAGAACTTCTTCGGGACTTAAGAAATGGTGCATCGTTTGGCGAACAAAATTGCCCATGTTTTAGCTAACGAAGGCTGTACGAATAAGCTTTGTAAAACATGGTTCCATGTCTCGCCGGCGTGTGTTATCACGCTGGTAGGCCTAGAATCAATGAAGATTGTTAATAAATCACACTGATTCAACTCAAGAAAAAAAGAATCATAGCTAATGACACATGGAGCAGGTTCTGCAAGATTCCATGCCCGTTGCAACACATGCATTTGTACTAGTATATAATAAAATGCGGTTACGACGTTCGGGCATACCATTACGCTGTGGTGTTTCAGGTGGCGTGAGCTGTGAAACCATTCCATATTGTTTTAAATGAAGGCCAAACTCATAACTCAAATATTCACCTCCACGATCAGATTGTAGAAACTTTATTTTCTTGTTACAATGATTCTCCACTTCAATCTGAAATTCTTTAAACTTTTCAAAATGTTTCAGACTTGTGTTTCATTAAGTAGATATATCCATATCTGCTCAAATCATCTGTGAAGGTCAGAAAATAATGATATCTGCCACGAGCCTCAACACTCATCGGACCGCATACATTGGTATGTATTATTTCCAATAAGTCATTAGCTCGTTCCATTGTTCCGGAGAATGAAGTTTTAGTCATCTTTCCCATAAGGCATGGTTCGCAAGTATCAAATGATTCATAATCAAGTGATTCCAAAAGCCCATCAGCATGGAGTTTCTTCATGCGCTTTACACCAATATGACCTAAACGGCAGTGCCACAAGTATGTTGCACTTTCATTATCAACTTTGCATCTTTTGGCATCAATATTATGAATATGTGTATCACTACGATCGAGATTCAATAAACCATCAATATTGGGTATACGGCCATAGAAGGTTTTATTCATGTAAACAGAGTAACAATTATTCTCTATCTTAAATGAATAACCGTACTGCAATAAACATGATCTAATCATATTCATGCTCAACGCAAACACCAAATAACATTTATTTAGGTTCAACTCTAATCCCGAAAGTCTAAGGAGTGTGCGATGATGATCATATCAATCTTTGAACCACTTCTAACACACATCGTCACTTCATCCTTAACTAGTCTCTGTTTATTCTGTAACTCCTGTTCCGAGTTACTAATCTTAGCAACCGAACAAGTATCAAATACCCAGGGGCTACTACAAACAGTAGTAAGGTACGCATCAATAACCTCTGTATCAAATATACCTTTGTTCACTTTGACATCCTTCTTATCCGCCAAATGTTTGGGGCAGTTCCGCTTCTAGTGACCATTTTCTTTGCAGTAGAAGTGCTCAGTTTAAGGCTTGGGTCCAGCTTTGGGCTTCTTCCTGGTAGTGACAACTTGCGTGCCATTCTACTTGAAGTTCCCTTTCTTTCCCTTTGCCCTTTTCTTGAAACTAGTGGCCTTGTCAATCATCAACACTTGATGTTTTTTCTTGATTTATACCTTCATCGATTTCAGCATCACGAAGAGCTCGGGAATCATTTTCATCATCCCTTGCATACTATAGTTCATCACAAAGTTCCAGTAACTTAGTGATGGTGACTAGAGAACTCTTTCAATCACTTATCTTATCTGGAAGATTAACTCCCACTTGACTCAAGCTATTGTAGACATTCTAAGCACATGCTCACTAGCTAAGCAATTCTCCTCCATCTTTTAGGCGAAGTACTTGTCAGAGGTCTCATACCTCACGACATGAGCATGAGTCTGAAATACCAATTTCAGCTCTAGGAACATCTCATATGCTCCGTGGCATTTCAAAATGTTTTTGAAGTCCCGGTTCTAAGCCGTAAAGCATGGTGCACTAAACTATCAAGTAGTCATCATATTGAGCTAGCCAAACATTCATAACCTCTGCATCTGCTCCTGCAATAGGTCTCTCACCTAGCGGTGCATCAAGGACATAATTCTTCTGTGCAGCAATGAGGATAAACCTCAGATCACGGACCTATAGTCCGCATCAGTGCTAGTATCATCTTTCAACTTAGTTTTCTTTAGGAACATATAAAAACATAGGGACGATACAATGCGAGCTATTGATCTACAACACAATTTGCAAAATGCTATCAAGACTAAGTTCATGATAAATTAAAGTTCAATTAATCATATTACTTAGGAACTCCCACTTAGATAGACATCCCTCTAGTGATCTAAATGATCACGTGATCCATATCAACTAAACCATGTCCGATCATAATGTGAGATGGAGTAGTTTTCAATGGTGAACATCTCTATGTTGATCATATCTACTATATGATTCACGTTCGACCTTTCGGTCTCAGTGTTCCGAGGCCATATATGCATATGCTAGGCTCGTGAATTTTAACACGAGTATTCTGCATGTACAAAACTGGCTTGCACCCGTTGTATGTGAATGTAGAGCTTATCACACCCGATCATCACGTGGTGTCTCGGCACGACGAACTGTAGCAATGGTGCATACTTAGGGAGAACACTTATACCTTGAAATTTAGTGAGGGGTCATCTTATAATGCTACCGCCGTACTAAGAAAAATAAGATGCATAAAAGATAAACATCACATGCAATCAAAATATGTGACATGATATGGACATCATCATCTTGTGCCTTTGATCTCCATCTCCAAAGCACCGTCATGATCTCCATTGTCATCGGCTTGACACCTTGATCTCCATCGTAGCATCGTTGTCGTCTCGCCAACTACTGCTTCTACGACTATCGCTACCGCTTAGTGATAAAGTAAAGCAATTACATGGCGATTCCATTTCATACAATAAAGCGACAACCATATGGCTCCTGCCAGTTGCCGATAACTCGTTTACAAAACATGATCATCTCATACAACAATTTAAATCACATCATGTCTTGACCATATCACATCACAACAAGCCTAGCAAAAACAAGTTAGACGTCCTCTACTTTGCTTTTCAAGTTTTACGTGGCTACTACGGGCTTCTAGCAAGAACCATTCTTACCTACGCATCAAAACCACAACGATGTTTCGTAAAGTGTGTTGTTTTAACCTTCAACAAGGACCGACCGTAGTCAAACTTGATTCAACTAAACTTGGAGAAACAGACACCCGCCGGCCACCTGTGTGCAAAGCACGTCGTAGAACCAGTCTCATGAACACGGTCATGTAATGTTAGTCCGGGCCGCTTCATCCAACAATACCGCCGAATCAAAGTAAGACATTGGTGGTAAGCAGTATGACTATTATCGCCCATAACTCTTTGTGTTCTACTCATGCATATCATCTACGCATAAACCTGGCTCGGATGCCACTGTTTAGCATGCAATTTCAAAAAAATTCCCATGCAAGATCTATCTAGGAGATGCATATCAATGAGAGGGGGAGAGTGTGTCCACGTACCCAAGTAGACCGAAAGCGAAGCGTTATGTTAACGCGGTTGATGTAGTCAAACGTCTTCATGATACAACCGATCTAGCACCGAACGTACGGCACCTCCGAGTTCAGCACACGTTCAGCTCGATGACGTCCCTCGAACTCTTGATCTGGCAGAGGGTCGAGGGAGAGTTTCATCAGCACAACGGCGTGATGAAGGTGTTAATGATCTGATCCGCGCAGGGATTCGCCTAAGCACTATGATGATACTATCGGAGGAGTAAACGGTGGAGGGGGGCACCGAACACAGCTAAGACAATGTTGTCCCTTTGGGGTGCCCTCCTGCCCCCATATATAAAGAAGGGAGGAGGAGGCCAACCACCAGGGGCGCGCTAAGGGAGGGGGGAGTCCTACTAGGACTCCACTCCTAGTAGGATTCGGCCCTCTCTTTTTTTTCCTTCTTACGGAGGTGGAAAGGGGGAAGAAGAGGGAGTAGGAGAAGGAAAGGGGGGTGGCGCCCCCTTTCCCTAGTCCAATTCGGCCTCCTCCCTTGTGGAGGGCGCACCAGCCCCTTGTGGGCTGGTTAGCCTACCTCCCATGGCCCATATGGCCCATATCTTCCACCGGGGGGTTCCGGTAACCCTTCCGGTACTCCGGTTTGTACCCGATACACTCCGGAACCCTTCTGGTGTTCGAATACCACCTTCCAATATATCAATCTCTACCTCTCGACCATTTTGAGACTCCTCTTCATGTCCATGATATCACCCGAGACTCCGAACAAACTTCGGTCATCAAAACACATAACTCTTAATACAAATCGTCATCGAACATTAAGCGTGCGGACCCTACGGGTTCGAGAACTATGTAGACATGACCGAGACACATCTCCGGTCAATAACCAATAGCGGAATCTGGATGCTCATATTGACTCCTACATATTCTATGAAGATCTTTATCGATCAAACCGCACAACAACATACATTGTTCCCTTTGTCATCGGTATGTTACTTGCCTAAGATTTGATCATCGGTATCATCATACCTAGTTCAATCTCGTTACCGGCAAGTCTCTTTACTCGTTTCGTAATGCTTCATCCCGCAACTAACTCATTATTCACATTGCTTGCAAGGCTTATAGTGATGAGCATTACCGAGTGGGCCCAGAGATACCTCTCCGATACACGGAGTGACAAATCCTAATCTTGATCTATCCAACTCAACAAACACCTTCGGAGACACCTGTAGAGCATCTTTATAATCACCCAGTTATGTTGTGACATTTGATAGCACACAAGGTGTTCCTCCGGTATTCGGGAGTTGCATAATCTCATAGTCAGAGGAACATGTATAAGTCATGAAGAAAGCAATAGCAACAAAACTTATTGATCATTATGCTAAGCTAACGGATGGGTCTTGTCCATCACATCATTCTCTAATGATGTGATCCTGTTCATCAAATGACAACACATGTCTATGGCCAGTACATAATTATCTTTGATTAACGAGCTAGTCAAGTAGAGGCATACTAGGGACACTTTGTTTTGTCTATGTATTCACACATGTATCAAGTTTCCGGTTAATACAATTCTAGCATGAATAATAAACATTTATCATGATATAACGAAATATAAATAACAACTTTATTATTGCCTCTAGGGCATATTTCCTTCTGAAATTTCCTAACATTGATGCCCAGTTGCCTATCATTGATGATCATTTGCCTATGGGTGATGCTCAGTTACGTACAAATACTATGAAATTGCATAACATTGATGCCGAGTTGCCTATCAGTGATGATCAGTTGCCTATAGTTGATGCTCAGTTGTCTACAAATACTATGAAATTGTCTAACATTGATGCCCAGTTATCTGCTATTGGTAGTTAGTTGCCTACCATTGCTACTCAGTTGCCTAACTTTACAAATTAGTTGCCTGGTAATATTGTGAAGTTCTATATCATTATTTGTCTAAGTTGCCTACAAACACTATAAAGTTACCTACTGGTGATGCTTAGTTCCCCGCCATTATTATATCAGTTGCCTACAATACATTGAAAAAAGATGCCCATCAATGTTGGTAAGTTGCCTATCTATGAAACTAAGTTGCTTACAATACCTTAGAGTATTGCATGCAAACGATGTTAAGCTACTCGCTAGTCATGCCAGACAACTTAGGATAATATTAGCCTACCTCAAAAAGTAAGTTGCCTGCAATACTATCAACTTGGAGGCGAAGCTAGTTATGGTAGTATACTTGCTAGTTCTTGTAGGAAACTACAGGTGAAGCTAGTTTACTTGGTAGTTATGGCAGCCAACTTCGAAGAGATTTTCAATCATAGAGAGTCATACTACGCAAACTAATAAGAAGTTGCTTTCCTATAGCATTAAAGTTGCGTCCATAGCACCCAAAGTTGCTTGTGAATTTTTTTAGTCAAAACATAGTCATATGGGATCTAGTTTTGAAGAGCTCATCACAATTAACCTAAGGGTGAAAACGGATTTTGACGCTCGGTTCAAAAGTTATAGCCTTTTGGATTTTGAAATGTTAATGAAGGGCGCATTTGGTATGCTGTATTAGGTCCAGCCAGGCCCGGGCAAGCAGTTTTTGGCCTGTTTGGTTGTCTGGGCTAGTTTTTGGCCTGTTTGGTTGCCTGGGCTGCATGCAAAAGCTAGCCCGCATGAATCTCAAAGCAGCTCTGGGCCTGGCTCTGGAGGAACGGCTGAATCAGCCGTTTTTTGCGAGCCATGCTCGCTCGAGCCAACTTGTTCACACATGGTGGGTCCCCTCGCACAAGAGGATGCGGGCTAGTATACAGCTTGTATGTTGCTTCTTCTTCAACCTCCAGTAAGATCCTTCTCTAATCTCCTTTATTCCATCCCTTCTAATTTACACAACGGTGATTCGTTTCGAGGTAAGCTTTACACGAAAAAGATGCACATCGATGTTATGGTTTCATTTTTGTGATCAGTTCGTAGTTTCATCGGCCGTAAATATTCAATTTTGTGTTCATGTCTGAAAATATTTTGAACAAATTTTGTCAAATTCGTCATGCACTGTCGACCGTTTGAAATTTCCTTTGACCAGTACCTTCAACTTGTAATTTCACACGACTTTCGTGTTGCACATTTTCTGTTTTGACGATCGTAGACGAGTAAATCTAACCTCTTCCTCGTGGAACGTATATATGCATATATGTGATATGTGTTAATGGCACCCCTTAATCTCAATCTACTCTCCCGTGTCCTGCAACCAGCGTCACCGCCGGCGTCGCTCCTCTCGGCCTCCTCTCATGCGTCGTGAAGCAGCTCCGGCCAACCATCGTAGTCTGCGTTGACCACAACAATAACCGCGCCGACCTGCCGCTCAAGAGCCACTCGCTCAACGTCCTCCGCTCCTGCGCCACGCTCAACGACCTGCAGAAGAGTGTGACGACGGGCAGGAGCGCGGCGAGGCGAGCCATGCCAGGGCGTATCGAACCTGCAGAAGAGCGCGACGACGTACTACATGCCGGTGGCGGCTAGTCCACTGCCCTCTTCTGCTGCTGGTTGTTCCCCTTCCCTGCTTGGTATCTATCTACCATTGATGAGCTGCAGAGACCCTACTCGCCACAGTGGCGGGAGGCTTGCTCGTCGACCCGAAGAGGCCGATGTTCCGCACGGGCGATCCCGCGACGGTGGACGGTGGCCTTGGCGCCGAGTCTGGCGGCGGCATAGCAAACTAGTTGCTTGTGTCCTCGTGATCGTTCATTGCAATCGCCATGACACTGTGTGTTATGGGTTGATGTTATGTCTTAATCATATTCCGTGCAGGCAACCAAACAACATGCACTAGTATGAGTACAACCAATGCAAGCAACCAAAGGCGGTGCGTAGAGGCGTCATACGATGCAGGGAGAGGGTATGCAGGAAACCAATCAACATGCATATGTTGATCCTGCATATGCTCAGCCAGGCCCAACTGAGACAAGTATGCAAAGTGGCAAAAAAGATGCAGGTAACCAAACGCGCCCTAAATGCGTGCAATCTACGTTCCAACTAAATCCCCAGCCCCGCACGAGCCGCACTCTGTCGTGACATGGGCTATCATTGTGCTTGTCGTGACGTGGGCTATCATTGTGCTGGCATTTGATGCGACGACTGCCATGGATGTGCTTGAAACAACGAGATTGCAAATGCATATCCTATTTGTTGCAGGGGAATAAATCCATACTTTTTTTTGCATTTCCGGGGCAATAAATGCATACCTTTATTTTGTAGGGAATAAATGCATACCATCGATGGCATGTGCTACTAGCTGGATATATGCCATACCTCTATCCCGAGTCTAGATCACAATCACAACACAAAACCAAGAGCGACCACCTGTGTTGGATGACCATGGCAAAGTATGCACGTATGTTTTTCATCCTTATGGTCCTTGTTCTACGCTCCAGCTTCCAAGCCCGAGGTATGAAACGCACCTCTGCTCACTAAATTTAACTGTACTGCACAAAATAGTTACAGAAAGCGACTCGTTTGGCGACCTCAGCGCCTGGGCTCCCGCCGTCGATCTCGTCGGATCCCCTCGCTTCCGTCGCCCTCGTTGGCGTTGTGAGGTGAGGGGGCCCCAGATCCACGGGTGGGCTGTGTATATAGCGTAGTTTGGTGGCTCTGTAGCTAGGCTTTTGCTGTCGGGGTGGGCTCCTCGGCGTCGCGCTTGGCTCCGGCCGGGCGGCGACGGTGGCGGAGACGCCCGTGACTCGCTGTGCTTCGGGTGCTGCGTTGTCTCGTCGGCCTCGTCCATGGTGGCGGCTTCAGGTCAGCTGCTTGTGTATGCTCCGAATCGAGCGCTCGATCTGGCTGGGCGCTCACCGGCGTCGTCCTTGGCTCTGGCTCGGGAGGCGATGGAGGAGCTACACACGAGTAGGTCTTCGTCCTGGCGCTGCTCCGGCCCGCGGGCTCCGTCGTTGGTGGCGGCCGCAGCTCAGATGCGTTTTCGCCGGGACGGCGCTTGGTTGGAGGCTGCATCTCGTCGGTGTTTTGTTCTTCCGGGGCTCGATCCACCTCGAGCTCGTCTTCTGGGATGGGATCGATGGGCCATCGGCATAGATTCCAAAATTTACACGATACTGAAGTTGCATGGTGATATATTTAGTGAATATGCTCTCACATGAAACAGAATGAAATTTTATTGTCTATCTTTTATATGGATGATCTCATAGAACTGTTAGTAAAGTTTTTTCATAATCATAAATAAATACTTGATATGCAGGACAACTAGGACCGACGGAGCCATACAACTTCACAGAGTACATCCCACTGGAATTCACAAAGACTTTTTTCCAGCCCCACGGACTACATCCCTATGATACATCTATTGCGTTTAAACTGTGTAGGCAGTGTTCCTGTTGCCCAAAGGATCCCAAGAAACCATGTGTTCAAGCACCAAGCTGTTGCTATCAGATAAACTGCAATGATCCTGGGAAACCACTAGGTACTTGTATTGAACGTGCGATCTCCTGTAATTGTGACAATAGTTGCAGGTGATCAATTACTTGGCTGCATGGTGATGGATAATAATAATGAAGTCTGTTTCCCTTAAAAAATTGTATTTGTTTTCCGGCAAAAAAACTGGGTTTTTAGTTAGCTATGAAAAAACAAAGATAGATTACGTTGACCCAAAACCATGTCAAGCACAAAATTTAAAATACGGTAAAAATATAGGTGGAAGAAAGTTGAGAATTGACAACTGTTCATGAAAAAAGGTATTGTATTTTAAACGTCGGTTGTAATATCGTTACTTTTAGGTGGAAGTAATATTCGTCATGGCCATTGCAAAAACAAACAAAAAACGATATTCGTCATGGTCGGATCCCCTCCGCCTGCCGGCCTCCCCTGCCGCCGCTCCCCGGCCGCTCGGGCATTTGCTCCAGTGATGTCGTTGTATGGTGGGCTGCTCAATTGGTTTGCAACGCTGCTTCAGCTATGGTGCTTCGGCGGATCTGGTTTGTGGGGTTGCTTGCTTTTCCTATCGTGGGCGGTGCTTTAGTGACGATTGTGGTCGGCAACAAGCAAAGATGACGATGGATGCAAGGGTCTCTTAGGACTGATTTTTTTTACTTTGTTTCTTTGGAGGTCTTTTATGCAATTGTACGAGGACACCTGCGTTCCTTTGTCCTTTTTATGAATTTTGTGTGTACATGTTCTATATGCTATTAGCAATAAACACGTAGTTATTCCTAAAAAACATGTCAAGCTTACTCCAAATTTTAAATATGGTAAAAATATAGATTGGAAGAAAGTTGAGAATCAACAACAATTTATAAAAAAGGTGTTATTTGAACGTCGGTTGTAAAGAAAGATTATTCGGGATGGTATGTTTCACTCTTCTCTACTATGATTCTCTTTTTGAATGTTGGGATTGTAAAAGAGTTATGGGGATAGAAAATTCAACACATGGGGATGCTGATAACTGAACATGGGCTCAAATATGCAATTTCACAGGAATCACAGAAAATAAGAAAGCACATGATTCATGAGAAATAGGGTATTAGAGCATCTACAGTCGGATCTCTCAAACCCGCCTCATACGTCTGGGCGGGCCGCCCGAACACTATTCGGTCACATTTTTTTTACCCGGACGGGCTCCTTAAACGGGCCTCAAACACCCGGGCTGACCGGCACCCCCCATATCCAGCCTAAATATGGAGCGGATATGGGGATCCCGGGCACGCCCGCCACATCATTCTGACGGCGGGGCCCCACACGGAAACACCCGGTGGTCCGACGGACACCGCGTCCGTCACAGCGATGTGAACGCCGCGTGGTGCCCCTCCGGCTCACCGCCCAAGACCAAATCCGGCTATTTAAGTCGGTCGGCGTCCCACAACCCTAACCCACCCCCTTCCCCCTTTCTGTGTCGTGAGTCCATGCCCATCCACCTCCCTCTCCTGCTTCGGCGCTCCGCCCATGCACTCCGCCATGGTCCGGAGCAAGATCACCTACTACGCCATGCTGACGCCGAAGCGCCGCTATGAGATGCAGGAGATTCGGGCGAGGCAAGCCGCACGCGCCGACCACATCGCTGCCGGGCTGCCTCCGGACTCGCCGGAGCCGGAGGAGGAGGAGGAGGAGGAGGAGGAGCTGGGGGAAGAGGAGGAGGAGGAGATGGCTCCGATGGAGGTGGCGGAGGCGGAGCAGCAGGAGCCAGAGCAGCAGCTGCCGGGCTTCAACATGGAGCAGGCTGAGGCGGAGTTTGTGATGACCCACAAGTATATGGGGTCAATTGTAGCCTTTTCAATAAGTAAGAGTGTCGAAACCAACGAGGAGTAGAAGGAAATGACAAGTGGTTTTCAGCAAGGTAATGTCTGCAAGTGCTAAAATTGTAAGTAGTGGAGTAGTTTGATAGCAAGATAATTTGTAACGAGCAAGTAATGATAGTTGTAACAAAAGTGCAACAAGGTAGCCCAATCCTTTTGAGGCAAATGACAGGCCAAAACGGTCTCTTATGATAAGCAAAGTGTTCTTGAGGGTACTGGGGAATTTCATCTAGTCACTTTCATCATGTTGGCTTAATTCGTGTTCGCTACTTTGATAATTTGATATGTTGGTGGACCGGTGCTTAGGTGTTGTTCTTACTTGAACAAACCTCCTACTTATGATTAACCCTCTCACAAGCATTCCGCAACTACGAGAAAAGTATTAAGGATAAATTCTAACCATAGCATTAAACTTTTGGATCCAATCGGTCCCTTATGTAATAGCGCATAAACTGGGTTTAAGCTTCTGTCACTATCGCAACCCACCATCTAATAACTACTCCACAATCCATTCTCTTAGGCCCAAATATGGTGAAGTGTCATGTAGTCAACGTTCACATGACACCACTAAGAGAATGACAACATACATATCATCAAAATATCAAACACATATCAAGTTCACATGATTACTTGCAACATGATTTCTCCCGTGACCTCAAGAACCAAAGTAACTACTCACAAATGATAATCATGCTCAAGATCAGAGGGGTATTAAATAGCATAATGGATCTGAACATATAATCTTCCACCAAATAAACCATATAGTAATCAACTACAAGATGTAATCAACACTACTAGTCACCCAAAATCACCAATCTATAGTTCCGGTACAAATGTTGAACACAAGAGATGAACTAGGGTTTGAGAGGAGTTGGTGCTGTTGAAGATGTTGATGAAGATAGCCCTCCCCAAGATGGGAGAGTTGTTGGTGATGATGATGACGATGATTTCCCCCTCCGGGAGGGAAGTTCCCATGGCGAAATCGCTCCACCGGAGGGCAAAAGTGCTCTTGCCCAAGTTCCACCTTGAGGCAGCGGCGCTTCGTCCCGAAAGTCCTCTCCTTATTTTTTATAGGCTGTAAGTGCATCTAGTGCCCCTAAATAATTTTGGTGTATTGAAGACTTATAGGTTAAGGGACTAATATGCTTGTGAGTATACACATGCTCTGTAAGTCGATGAGGAGTTTGATATCTATAGTGAAAGTCGACCCCAAAAAATGAATGTCTTCAGCTGAAGACTTTGGTTCTCCTGAAGACTTCGAAAGTGATGAAATTGGTGTGACCTTGAAGACTTGGATATTCATGCGAGGATTATGAAGCGTGAAGACTTTTTTTTTGTAGTTTCATTTTCTCTTTCTTGAGTCATAGGAAACACCATACTGTTAAAGGGGGTCGAGGTAATACTAAGGAAACTAATTTGCAAGTGATGCTCATCTCAAAATCCTACACCTACCCAATCCTTTCGAGTGAAGCCATTGGAAATCTCATATCGATTCACCAATTTCTTGATGTGAGAGCGAAGATCTTCTGGTCTCTAAGGAATTTGTTCTGACCGAGGAGTTAGGAATTCGCCAGTGCGGATTGCCTACACAGTGAGGAACATGATAGCCGTGAGGAATTAGAACCTCAAATACGACCGTTATTATGCTACGCGCCAGCTGTCCAAAATATCCTATCACCTAACGGTCATATCCTTTAAGGGCATTTATGTCTTATCATGTCGGGCTGCTCCCTAGGCTATAAATAGACACCCCCTACAACCACTAGCTGGTTGGCTGCTCCGAGAGAAACTGGCACTTGTTAACTGAGAGCATCCCATCCTCCGAGGACTTTGAGTGAAAGTCATCAAGTGAGGAAAACCCAAATCCCAAACCCAAACCTACAAACCCAAAGTGATTGAGCATCACTGACGAGATTGTTCCTGTGTGGAACCAATGCTTGTGACCTTTGAGGACTGTGTATCCTCCAGACGGTTAGGCGTCATAGTTTGAGCATCCAAGAGGAATTGTGGATCGCCGAGTGACCAAGTCTGTGAAGGTTTGGAGTCACCTATGAAGACTTACCACGAGTGTTGGGCGAGGTCTGTGTGATCTTAGCTCAAGGAATACGGTGAGGACTGTGTGTCCGGGACTGTGTGTCCTTGAGTTTAAATACTCAGCCGCTCCAACCAGACGTACAACTATCACAATAGTTGGAACTGGTCTACCAAATCATTGTCTTCACCGAGCCTAATGGTTCTATTTCCTCAACCCCTTCATTTCCTCATTCATGTGTTGATGAACCTGATCATTACTGTTTGAAGACTTTGACTGAATACTTTCTATATTTCGTCAATCCAATTTCTTCAGTCACATTGTCTTCAGTGTGCTTATCCTGTGTTTACGCTTTCTGTACTCTGTGTCTGTCTTTCATTTCATCATGATGACTATGCTATTGCTGTGTTATGCTTATACCTGAGTACTTATTCCGCTGCATGTAGTTCATGACTTAGGAATTTCCTCACTCTGAAATTCCTTAGTGATGAATTTGTAAAAATCGCCTATTCACCCCCTCTAGTCGACTTAATGCACTTTTAATTGGTATCAGAGCAAGGTACTCCCTTGTTCTGTGTGATTTTGGTTTAACCGCCTGGAGTTTTAGTTATGTCGACTGCAGGTATGAGCAAGGTCTCGGCTGGGTGTCCTACCTTTGATGGGACGGACTACCCATACTGGAAGAACAAGATGCGCATGCATCTTGAGGCAATTGATAACGATCTCTGGTATGTTGTGGAAAATGGTGCTCCCTCAGTCACTCCGTCTGTGAATGCTGCTGATGTGAAGAGATTCAAGCAACTCGATTCTCAAGCAAAGAATATCATATGTGGCCATCTGAGCAAAGGACAGTACGGCAGAGTGAGTGCCCTGGAAACTGCTAAGCTGATTTGGGACAGGCTGTTCAAGGTCAACGAGGAAGTCTCAACTCAACGTGACTCCCGAGTTGAAGTTTTTCGCAATCTCTTCAACTGCTTCAAAAGACTCGACAATGAAAACGTTCAGCAAACCTTCGATCGCCTCACTGACATCTCAAATGAGCTTCAAGAACTTGGTGCCACTGACATCACCGATCATGAGGTGGTGAAGAAATTGCTGAGATCACTTGATTCCTCATTCAATACTCTTGCACCGATGATTCAAGAGCAAGCTGATTACAAGTCACTAGATCTCGCTGATATCCTCGAGAGGCTAAACACTCATGAGTTCCAGCTTGCTAAGAAGAGAGATATCTATGGACCGAGCTACGGAAGATCACGTGCACTGAAGGCAAGGAAGTCTCTGAGTCCGAAGCTGAAGATTCTGGTAGCAGCCTTGGTGATCCTAAAGAACTGATCCAGGAGCTAGTGATGCTCGTGAGGAAATTCCAGAAGTTCTCTCACCGCGGTCGCTTTGGAAAGTCTTCTAGAAATGATGATTCCTCATCTTGTGACTACAAAAAGAGAACTTGCCACAAATGCAAGAAACCTGTTCACTACATGTCTGATTGTCCTCTGTGGGAAGAGGAATCAAAGAAGAAGAAGTACAAAGATGACGATTCTGATGACTCTAAGAAGAAGAAGAAATCTTAAAAGTCTTCATCATCAAAATCCTCAAAGTCTTCATCTCACAAGAACAGCAGTTCCAAGAAGGCCCGGGCATTCATTAGCAAGGAAATGGACTCTGAAGCTGAATCTGAGGATAATGTGGAAGATGAGGAATCTGAGGAGTTAGACTCTGGTGTGGCAAGCTTAGCCCTCGCTACTGCTTACGTCAGCAAGTCAATCTTCAACACTGAAGAAAATGACCTCCCCAACTCTGCTGACAAGAGTGTCGAGGACTATCCTCCCACCTACTTCTTCATGGCAAAAGGTGCCAAGGTACTCAAACATTCCCCCTCTGACTCTAGTGAGGATAAATCTGATGGCAATCTCAAGCCTAGCTATTCCAAACTTGCTAAAATCGCTGTTAAACAACAGAACGCTTTAGAAAAGATTCAAAATCAACTAGACAGAAGCGATGACCTATTGGGTGAGGAATTGAATCGAACCAAGACTCTGACAGATAACCTTCAGAGACTTCAAACTAGGTTTGACAACCTTCAAAATCATCATAACACTCTCTTAACTGATCATGAGAAGCTTTCTTATGAATTTCTTCAGAGAAAGCAAGATCTTGAGAAGTTAAAAGTGAGTTATGAAGATCTTTAGAAGGAAAATGATTGATTGCTTGCTCAACAGATCAGTTCTGCTCAGGAAGAATTTATTCCACCATGTCTGAAATGCATTGAGCGTGAATCTGCTAATTCATCACCTGAATGTTCAAATGCTTCTATTGCTACAAATTCTTCAACTGTCTCTGTGGTCACAAATTCCTCATCTGAGGATACCACAAGTATCACTGACGATAATGCAGGGCTGAAGGAATTGTATGTGACAGGCATTTACAAAAGCCTTAAATGGCATCAGACTCTATGTGATGTGCTCAAAAAGAAGATCTTGAATAGGAACCCTAGGAAAGAGGGTATTGCCTTTGAGAGGAAACTCAATGCTGATGGGACCTACTGGGAACCTGAGCAGTATCCCAAAACCTCATGGGTTGCTGCGACAGGACCTCCTGTAGATCCATGCACTCTATCTGGCTTTACTTGTGATTCTTCATATTCCTCTGATGAGTCATTTGACTCCAACTATAAACTGTTTAAGAATCAGAATGGTGAAGTATTTGCTCGATATGTTGGAACTAACTGCAGGAATGGCCCCCCTATGAAGAAAATCTGGGTTCCTAAAAGGTGCCTTGAAAATCTTCAGGTGAATGTCATCATGACACCACCCATGAAGAATAGGAACCCCAGATCAAAATCTTCATATGGATACATGTCATATGGACCAAATTCTTCATATGGATCAAATTCCTCACATGGATCAAAATCCCCATATGAACATCATCATGCTAACACTTCCGTTTCGCAGGGAAAGTCTAAAGGCCATGAATATGTGCATTATTATTCAAACCATTATGTTCATAAGTCCTCGAAGAATTTCTCTGCTTATTCATATGCTTATCCTAACCACTCTTTTGTGAAACAAAGTGCACTGGCTTCAATGCCATCCTTTTCTTATGGAGCTCGCATAATGATGAATTCTTTGCCACCCCTCCAAATATGGGTGGTGAAGAAAAAGAACTAATCTCTTATGCAGGGTCAGGTCTCCAGACGAACTTGATCGTCTGAAGAAATTGCTGGAGACCTGAATGTGGTTGAATGGATGCAAGCTAATCATGAAGAAATGAATCACTCATTTCTCACGTCCTCATATTACTATGTCTATTACTGTTGATGAAATTGATATCATATTCTTCACTGATGAAGATTATGGGTTCGTAAGTTGCACTAATTCATCTGCAGGATGAACAACCTAAAGCTACTGAGTGGGTCCTCGACAGTGGATGTACAAATCACATGACCGGTGACAGGAACTTGTTGATGGACATTGATTTGTCACCATCTCATCCGAAGCATATCACCTACGCTGACAAAGGCAAAAGCAAGGTATTGGGTCTAGGTAAGGTTGCGATCTCAGAGGATAGACACATGGACAAACTCATGCTTGTCGAGTCCTTAGGATTCAACCTTATGTCTGTCTCAATGCTTTGTGATCTTGATATGGTTGTCGTCTTTGGAAAATATCGTTGCATTGTGCTAATGGAATCTGACAATCCAAAGTCTTCCAAGGCTTTAGGAAAGGAGACTTGTATATTGTTGATTTCTCTGCAGGACCACAGCCTGCCACATGTCTACTTGCAAAAGCTTCAAAATGCTGGCTATGGCATCGACGACTTGGTCATGCTGGGATGAGGAACTTGCATACACTCGCAAAGAAGAAGCATGTCATTGGCATCGAGGGTGTGAAATTCCTCAAAGATCATCTTTGTGGGGCTTGTGAGACTGGAAAGATCACCAGAGCCAAGCATCCCTCGAAGAATATCATGACCACTTCTCGTCCCTTTGAATTACTTCCTATCGATCTCTTTGGCCCTACTCATTATGCCATGTTCTCTAGTTCTGCATCATTATATGGCTTTTTCATAGTTCATGACTATTCCCGTTACACATGGGTGCATATCACCACTTACAAAAATGAAGTGCAGGAAGTCTTCAGACGATTTTCCTCAAGAGCCACTACTAACTTCGGAGTGAAGATCAAGCATATCAGGAGTGATAATGGAACTGAGTTCAAGAACATTGGTCTCGATGAATATCTTGATATACTTGGTATTACTCACGAGTTATCTGCTCCCTATACTCCTCAGCAGAATGGCGTCGTGGAGCGCAAGAATAGAACTCTTGTTGAGATGGCTCGCACCATGCTTGATGAATACAAGACACCTCAGCACTTTTGGCCTGAAGCCATTGATACTGTGTGCCAGATCATCAACAGGGTATATCTTCACAAATTCTTCAAAAAGACCTCATATGAACTCCTCACTGACAAGAAACCCAATGTAATTTATTTCAAAGTCTTCGGTGCGAACTGCTGGATTAGAGATCCTCACCATCACTCTAAATTTGCACCGAAAGCACATGAGGGTTTTATTCTTGGTTACGGAAAGGACTCGCACACCTACAGAGTCTTCAACATCAATCATCACAAGATTGTTGAAACTGTAGATGTGCGGTTTGATGAAACTAATGGCTCGCAAAGAGAGCACCTACCTCCTGTGGTAGATGAAATGTCACCTGAGGAATCCATCAAGTTCAAAGCTACTGAGGATATCATCCCAACCGAAGAATCTGCTGAAGAAGTCATTCTGGATCATGAAGAAAATCACACTGGTGCTGCTGAAGAAACTGGTGCCGAAGAAATTGCTGGGCCTAAGCAATGTCATCAACCCGCACATCCTCGCGTAGCAAACGAAGTGCAGATCAAGAAGATCATCGATGACATCAACGCACCAGGTCCTCTCACGCGCTCAAAAGCTTCACATTTATCTAACTTTTGTAGGCATTTTGCGTTTGTCTCTATCATAGAACCCACTAAATTTGATGAAGCATTCATGGAATCTGAGTGGATTCAAGCCATGCAAGATGAATTGCATCAATTCAAGCTCAATAATGTGTGGGAGATTGTCAAGCGACCAGACCCACGCAAGCACAACATGATCGGTACCAAATGGATCTACCGCAACAAACAAGATGAAAATGGCATTGTGGTGAGGAATAAGGCTCGTCTTGTAACTCAAGGCTACACACAAGTTGAAGGAATTGATTTCGATGAAACGTTTGCACCTGTTGCTAGACTTGAGGCTATTCGCACATTGCTTGCTTACGCTAACCATCATAATATCATCTTACATCAAATGGATGTGAAAGAGCATTCCTCAATGGTAATCTTGAGGAAGAAGTATATGTTGCTCAACCACCAGGTTCTGAGGATCCAAAATTTCCAGATCACGTCTACAGACTCAGCAAGGCCCTCTATGGCATCAAGCAAGCACCTCGGGCATGCTATGACACACTAAAGGAATTCCTCATGAAGAAAGGCTTCAAACCCGGTTCACTTGATCCAACTCTTTTCACCAAAGCATATGATGATGAATTATTCATGTGCCAAATATATGTTGATGATATTATCTTTTCACCAAAGCATATGATGATGAATTATTCATGTTACAGTGACGAATTTGCCTATATGACGAGTGAAGAATATCAAATGTCTATGATGGGAGAATTGAAATTCGTTTTACGTCTTCAAATTCGTCAACAATACAATGGCATATTCATATCTCAGGAGAAATACCTCAAGGATGTGTTGAGGAAATTCGGCATGCAAGATTGCAAAGGCGTCAAAATCCCTATGCCGACAAATGGCCATCTATGCACTGATGAAAGTGGTCAGGACTTCAATCAAAAGGTATACCGCTCCATGATTGGCTCTTTATTGTATCTATGTGCATCTGGGCCTGTTGGCATCCTGGATTTGGGGGTATCTAGTCCTGCCTGCCTGCGGCCCACCACGTGGCTTCAACGACGGCCTTATACGGCCCAGCTTCAACACCAACACCGCAAGACCCTCGCGAGGGGCCAAGCCTTGCGGGGCGGACGACGCCAAGACCCCCGAAGGAAGTGGCCTCCTCAAGAGGGCTCCTGAGGGGAGGAGAGTCCTATGCAAGTTATCTCATGAGACTTGGCTGACGTGAGCCATGACGACCAAGGTCAGGCGGGCGCTAGGCGGGTGCAGAGCACATGTTTCCTCTTCGGTGCAAGGGAGGCAAGCCATAGGCGCAGAGTCCCGAGGAATCATCCAAAGGTTTCCATTTCAGTGCAACGAGACCAAGACCGCCAAGATGGCAGGACGGAGGTCATCACTAAGCCCACCGCAGCGTCACGACCAGAGGCTTTTCGCAGGCGAAGACTACTTTTGTCAGGATAGACTGCACTACTTGTCCCCTTTTAAATCCTACCGTTGGGGAATCCCTTCCCGCTCATATTTGGGAAGAGGACCAAGGTCACCATATATAGGACTTAGCCACCACCATAGAAAGAGAGGGAGATCAGAACAAGGAGAGCACCACACCAGCTCAAGAACACCTCACCTCCTGAGGCTTGTTCATCCACTGTACTAGTTCATCCATAGCCCGTCGAGGCAATCCACCACACCACACTGGATTAGGGTATTACACCACAACGGTGGCCCGAACCAGTATAGATCTCTATGTCTTTGTGTCTCTTTGAGCCCGACGCGCTAGGCTTAGGAGGATCGCGAGTAGGCAGGCTGGGTAGGTTGAGATCTCCGCACGCACCCCAGAGTTCAAACCTCTCAAGGGTTGCCGGATCCCTAAATCCGACATTTGGCGCACCAGGTAGGGGTGCGTCGGATCTTCTCTGCCGTTGCCCAGTCCTCCGCCGTTCCACCGACGCCATGGCCGACACCCCGAGAGCCCACTGGGTCGTCCAGACCTCCTCGGCAACACCGACCAGCGAAGAACACCTCCACTCTGCCCTGCTCGCGGCCCGTGTTCCACTAGGGGCAACCGGCCGCGGTAGGCGCACGGTGTAGCCTTCTCCACTGGCGCCGCGCCACAGCCACGCAGCCGCGCGATCTGCAAACTACACTGCAGCAACCGCTCCGCACTCGCGCAGGGAACAAGCGAACATGCGGGCAGCGGTCATCGTGGCCTGAGAGCTCCTGCAGTGCAGGCTGCTTGAGAGCGGCCGCGACGCCTTGCTACAATGCGTTGCTGAGCTGTTGGATGCGGCATGCAGGGGGCGGCGCCATTTTGCACCCTCCTCATGTCGCAGGCGGTGGTGGGGGCGCGCGCTCATCCCCGACACAACCGCGTGCCCCCTCCCAGGGGCCACGGAGAGCCTCTCGACGCCGACCAGCCTCGTGGAGCACCCCATGCCATCCTGAACATGCCCCCTTGGTGCGGGGCTGCTTCAGGCGACACCACCAGGGGCCGCGCTGGAGTGCTGGCCCCTGGCCAACAGGACCAGAGGATGGCAGAAGAAAGTAGGAAGTTAGGCGGCCAGGCGGCGCCTCTGGTGCGAACAGCCCGGAAGCCTACGTCCCCGCCGTGATGGATCCAAGGCACGCGCTAGGAGAGGGCCCCAGTCGATCCCCCACGCCAGGTTGGCGCTAGACATACAAGAGGCCGAGCTCTCCTTCGAACCACCACCAAGACCTGCCGACGTCCCCAACAGCGGCAGCCTCTGGGTACAGTTAACGTCGCAAGGGCACGCTTACACTAACCATGGATCGCAGGTGAACCAAGACGCGGCGAGCACCAGGACCCTAAGGATGGAGGGCCCCCCTCAGGAGCGTGAAGGATGTTGGGAGCAGCACGGGGGAAGCCCAGCGGCGGGGCCTTCCTTGCGCTGCGCTGAGCAGGATCCTGCGTGGAGGTAGGTTTCCTACCGAGGAAGGCGCCGGTGAGCCCTTCTCCTCGGTGGGGGGCCTATGGTCACCGAGGATGCCGCCAGTGTCCCTTGGCCCCTTGGTCTTGTCCTAGTTTCCGGTCTCCCCAACGGTGGTCAGGGGTCGCGCACGGCGGGGTCCTCGTCGGGCAACATGAGGCAAGGCCCCCGCCTGTGAAGGTCTCCGCTCGTGACACTCTCACAATGAGTGGGGCTTTACATGCCCCGGAGTCTCCTGAGTGCCGCCCTGGGGCCTCACGGGGGCTCCCACCCACGTCCTAGTGGAAGCACCATGCTCTGCGCTGGGCATCGACACTGTCCCCAATGACTATGCCCAGCCAGTGGAAGCACTTAGCTCCGCGCTAGTGAGAAGACCAACGACTGAATACTGAAGACTAGCTAGGCGCCGGACGCGACCGTCTGCTTTTTGCCTCCTTTTTGTATTTGCTTGCCGACCTTTTGCAGCAGTTTGTCTTTCGTGCGTTTATAAAAATGGGGGGAGTTCTCTCGTTTCGTACTGCTCTCTTGCTTTCAGCTCTTGCGTTCTTTTTGGAAACTCATGACCGCTACCCTGCCCTCGAGCGCCTCGCAAGCAGGGGCTGGGAGCGGTGTACGCGCTGGTACCGATCTGCTCCCCCTGGGGGATCAAAGGTGCGGCCGCCCCGCGCCTACCTCGTCACAGTCTAGCAGTTGGCTCCTCACGAGGCACTCCACGGTAGGCCAGCAGGCCCCTCAGAGGCACATGGCCTCGCGAGCCCACAGCAGGCTCGCCTCACGAGAAGGAACCCCGCCGCGATGCTAGGCCCCACGCAAGACCCTCGAAACCCAAGATAAGTCATAAACAACTACCTTGCTAAGCGACCCACAGCCCCTGCGGGGCCCCGGTCCAGATGTCAAGCATTTAGCGATCTCACACATCATAAGGGGCACCCCCTTTCCAAAATGGTGTAACAAGAATATGTTTGAGTTTTCGTTATACAGGTTTGCTACGTCTTGAGCTTGCGTTGGTTTTCCTTGAAGAGGAAAGCGTGATGCAGCAATAGTAGCGTAAGTATTTCCCTCAGTTTTTGAGAACCAAGGTATCAATCCAGTAGGAGTCTCCTCAAAAGTCCCACGCACCTACACAAACAAACAAGAACTCGCAACCAACGCAATAAAGGGGTTGTCAATCCCTTCAAGGCCACTTGCGAAAGTGAGATCTGATAGAGATAATATGATAAGATAAATATATTTTTTGTATTTTATGATATAGATTGGATAAGTAAAGATGCAAATAAAATTAGATTGAAAGCTTATATGATAAAAGATAGACCCGGGGGCATAGGTTTCACTAGTGGCTTCTCTCAAGATAGCATAAGTATTACGGTGGGTGAAGAAATTACTGTCGAGCAATTGATAGAAAAGTAAATAATTATGAGATTATCTAGGCATGATCATGTATATAGGCATCACGTCCTTGACAAGTAGACCGACTCCTCCCTGCATCTACTACTATTACTCCACAAATCGACCGCTATCCAGCATGCACCTAGAGTATTAAGTTCATAAAGAACAGAGTAACGCATTAAGAAAGATGACATGATGTAGAGGGATAAACTCATGCAATATGATATAAACCCCATCTTTTTATCCTCGATGGCAACAATAAAATACGTGCCTTGCTGCCCCTCATCACACCGGGAAAGGACACCGCAAGATTGAACCCAAAGCTAAGCACTTCTCCCATTGCAAGAAAGATCAATCTAGTAGGCTAAACCAAACTGATAATTCGAAGATACTTGCAAAGATAACTTAATCACACATAAAATAATTCAGAGGAGATTCAAATATTTCTCATAGATAAACTTGATCATAAACCCACAATTCATCGGATCTCGACAAACACACTGCAAAAAGAGTTACATCGAATAGATCTCCAAGAAGATCAAAGAGAACTTTGTATTGAGATTCAAAGAGAGAGAAGAAGCCATCTAGCTAATAACTATGGATCCGAAGGTCCATGGTAAACTACTCACAACTCATCGGAGAGGCCTTGGAGATGATATAGAGGCCCTCCATGGTCGATTCCCCCTCCGGCGGAGCGCCGGCGAAGGCTCCAAGATGGGATCTCGCGGATATAGAAGGTTACGGCGGTGGAATTAGGTTTTCATGGTCTCTTCAGATGTTCACGGGGTACGTGGGTATATGTAGGAGGAAGAAGTAGGTCGGTGGACTCCGGAGGGGCCCACGAGACAGGGGGCACGCGCAGTAGGGGGGGCGCCCTCCACCTTGTGGCCGCCTCGGTTGTTCTTTGACTTCCACTCCAAGCCCTCTGAATCACGTTCTTTCCAAAAATCACGCTCCCGAAGGTTTCATTCCGTTTGGACTCCGTTTGATATTCTTTTTCTTCGAAACACTAAAATAGGCAAAAAAAACAGCAATACGGGCTGGGCCTCTGGTTAGTAGGTTAGTCCCAAAAATGATATAAATGTGTAAAGTAAAGCCTATAAACATCCAAAACGGGTAATATAATAGCATGGGACAATCAAAAATTATAGATACGTTGGAGACGTATCAAGCATCCCCAAGCTTAATTCCTGCTCGTCCTCGAGTAGGTAAATGATAAAAACAGAATTTTTGATGTGGAATGCTACCTAGCATAATTCTCAATGTAATTTTCTTTATTGTGGCATGAATGTTCAGAACCAAATGATTCAAAATAGAAGTTCATATTGACATAAGAAATAATAATACTTCAAGCATACTAAATCAAGCAATCATGTCTTCTCAAAATAACATGGCTAAAGAAAGTTATCCCTACAAAATCATATAGTCTAGCTGTTGCTCTATCTTCATCACACAAAGTATTTAATAATGCACAACCTCGATGACAAGCCAAACAATTGTTTCATACTTTAGTAGTCTCAAACTTTTTCAACTTTTACGCAATACATGAGCGTGAGCCATGGACATAGCACTATATGTGGAATAGAATGGTGGTTGTGGAGAAGATAAAAAGAATAAGATAGTCTCACATCAACTAGGCATATCAACGGGCTATGGAGATGCCCATTAGTAGATATCAATGTGAGTGAGTAGGGATTGCCATGCAACGGATGCACTAGAGCTATAAATGTTTGAAAGCTCAACAAAATAAACTAAGTGGGTGTGCATCCAACTCGCTTGCTCACGAAGACCTAGGGCATTTTGAGGAAGCCCATCATTGGAATATACAAGACAAGTTCTATAATGAAAAATTCCCACTAGTATATGAAAATGACAACATAGGAGACTCTCTATCATGAAGGTCATGGTGCTACTTTGAAGCACAAGTGTGGTAAAAAGGATAGTAGCATTGTCATTTCTCTCTTTTTCTCTCATTTTTTTGTTTGGCCTTTCTCTTTTTTTATTTGGCCCTTCTCTTTTTTTTGTAAAATCCGAAGTCTCATCCCGAATTGTGGGGGAATCATAGTCTCCATCATCCTTTCCTCACTGGGACAATGCTCTAATAATGAAGATCATCACACTTTTATTTACTTACAACTCAAGATTACAACTCAATACTTAGAACAAGATATGAATCTATATGAATGCCTCCGGCGGTGTACCGGGATATGCAATGAATCAAGAGTGACATGTATGAAAGTTATGAAGGTGGCCTTGCCACAAATACGATGTCAACTACATGATCATGCAAAGAGCAATATGACAATGATGATGCGTGTCATATAAACGGAACGGTGGAAAGTTGCATGGCAATATATCTCGGAATGGCTATGGAAATGCCATAATAGGTAGGTATGGTGGCTGTTTTGAGGAAGGTATATGCTGGGTGTATGGTACTGGCGAAAGTTGCGCGGCACAAGAGTGGCTAGCAATGGTGGAAGGGTGAGAGTGCGTATAATCCATGGACTCAACATTAGTCATAAAGAACTCATGTACTTATTGCCAAAATCTACAAGTTATTGAAAACAAAGTACTACGTGCATGCTCCTAGGGGATAGATTGGTAGGAAAATACCATCGCTCATCCACGACCGCCACTCATAAGGAAGACAATCAATAAATAAAATTGTGCTCCAACTTCATCACAAAGCGGTTCACCATACGTGCATGCTACGGGAATCACAAACTTCAACACAAGTATTCTTTAAATTCATAATCACCCAACTAGCATGAATTTAATATTACCACCTCTAATATCTCAAAACAATTACCAAGCATCAAATTGATCATAGCATCCAATTCACTTCCTATGATAGTTTTTATTATACCCAACTTGGATGCTCATCATTCTAGGACCAATTTTATGACCATAGAAAATACCATGCTGTTCTAAGAGACTCTCAAAATAATATAAGTGAATCATGACAGATCAACAATTTCTACAAAATTAAGCCACCGCCGTGCTCTAAAAGATATAAGTGAAGCACTAGAGCAAAAACTATCTAGCTCAAAAGATATAAGTGAAGCACATAGAGTATTCTAATAAATTCCAATAAAATGGGTTTCTCCCAAAAGGTGTGTACAGCAAGGATGATTGTGGTAAACTAAAAAGCAAATACTAATATCATACAAGACGCTCCAAGCAAAACACATATCATGTGGCGAATAAAAATATAGCTCCAAGTAAAGTTACCGATAAACGAAGACGAAAGAGGGGATGCCTTTCGAGGCATCCCCAGGCTTAGGCTTTTGGCTATTCTTGAATATCCTGGGGTTCCATGGGCATCCCCAAGCTTAGGCTCTTTCCACTCCTTATTCCATAATCCATCAAATCTTTACCCAAAACTTGAAAACTTCACAACACAAAACTCCACAGGAAATCTCATAAGCTCCGTTAGTGCAAGAAAGAAAAACCACCACATAAGGT
This sequence comes from Aegilops speltoides, assembly GCA_021437245.1. NCBI lineage: Eukaryota > Viridiplantae > Streptophyta > Magnoliopsida > Poales > Poaceae > Aegilops > Aegilops speltoides. The sequence continues at coordinate 438,013,704 of CM038143.1, forward strand.
ACTGTAATGAACTCATTATTTATTTATATTGGTGTTAAACCTGCTGTATTCCAACTTCTCTATGGTTCATACCCTTACATACTAGCCATAGATGCATCAAAATAAGCAAACAACACACGAAAAACAGAATCTGTCAAAAACAGAACAGTCTGTAGCAATCTGTAACTCTCGAATACTTCTGGAACTCTAAAAATCCTACCAAAATAGGAAGTCCTGGGAAATTTGTCTATTGATATACAGAAAAAAAATTCAACGCAAAATCACGTTTATGTGAATTACTAAAATTATTTTCGTGTGCGCAAAGTTTCTGTTTTTCAGCAGAATCAAAATAACTATCACCATAGGTTATCCTATAGGTTCTACTTGGCACGAACACTAAATTAAACATAAAAACACATCTAAACATAAGGTAGATGCTAAATTTATTACTAAACAGAAGCAAAAACAAAAAACAAATATAAAATTGGGTTGCCTCCCAACTAGCGCTATCGTTTAACGCCCCTAGCTAGGCATAAAAGCGAGGATAGATCTAAGTAGTGCCACATTTGGCACTCAATTATTCAATAGAGCACTTATAATCCCTAGGAGTTTCTTTCTTTTTAGTAATGATTAAGCTCCTAGGTAAGAAATCAAGAAATTCGTTTGTAGCAAAAGGTTCCTTAATGATAACAAGAAAATTGGGGTGAACACTAATTTATTTGAGATCGGCACTTCCTTTAATAGAAGATTCACCCTTATTTTTAGGAACATACATGACCTTGGCAAATTTGGTAGGAGGAGTTGGGGTATTTTTCATAGACGAAAAAGCAGACCCTAAGTTGGTGATAATGTCCTCCAGTTTACCAATTCTTGTAGAATCTAGATCTATTCTTTCATTAACTATAGGTTCTTTTTCTTTAAAAAATTTCAAGGTAACACCAACCCTAGATCCATATTGGGTAATTTGATTGTGGATCTTTTTATCCAAATTTTCAATTAACTCAATAGTGGCAACTTTATTTTCAATAATTTCAAGCCTTTGCATCACACGTTCCAAAGTTAAAACAGTTCCATTAACCAAAAGAGGTGGTGGACCAAACAAATCTAACATAGCATTATAAGCATCAAAAGCATGGCTACCCAAGAAATTCCCTCCGGTAATGGTATGAAGGATATATCTATTCCAAGGAGTAATGCCCACATAAAAATTGCGAAGAAGAACGGAAGTGGATTGCTTCCTAGTAGATCTATTTGGAGCATTGCAAATTCTATGCCAAGCATCTTTTAAATTTTCTCCCTCACTTTGTTTAAAATTGAGAACTTCATGATTGGGAGTATTGACGATAATAGGTGGACTAGCCATAACGATGAGCACACAAAAGGCAAGCAAACGAGAGAGGAGATTGGGAAAGAGAGGGCGAATAAAACGGCAAGGGTGAAGTAAAGGAGATGAAAACGAGAGGCAAATGGCAAATAATGTAAATGCGAGGGAGATGAGTTTGTGATGGGTACTTGGTATGTCTTGACTTGAGCGAAGACCTCCCCGGCAATGGCGCCAGAAATCCTTCTTGCTACGTCTTGAGCTTGCGTTGGTTTTCCTTGAAGAGGAAAGGGTGATGCAGCAATAGTAGCGTAAGTATTTCCCTCAGTTTTTGAGAACCAAGGTATCAATCCAGTAGGAGCCTCCTCAAAAGTCTGACACACCTACACAAACAAACAAGAACTCGCAACCAACGCAATAAAGGGGTTGTCAATCCCTTCAAGGCCACTTGCGAAAGTGAGATCTGATAGAGATACTATGATAAGATAAATATATTTTTGGTATTTATAATATAGATTGGAAAAGTAAAGATGCAAATAAAACTAGATTGAAAGCTTATATGATAAAAGATAGACCCGGGGGCCATAGGTTTCACTAGTGGCTTCTCTCAAGATAGCATAAGTATTACGGTGGGTGAACAAATTACTGTCGAGCAATTGATAGAAAAGTGAATAATTATGAGATTATCTAGGCTTGATCATGTGTATAGGCATCACGTCCGTGACAAGTAGACCGGCTCCTCCCTGCATCTACTACTATTACTCCACACATCGACCGCTATCCAGCATGCATCTAGAGTATTAAGTTCATAAAGAACGGAGTAACGCATTAAGAAAGATGACATGATGTGGAGGGATAAACTCATGCAATATGATATAAACCCCATCTTTTTATCCTCGATGGCAACAATACAATACGTGCCTTGCTGCCCTAACATCCTTTGGAAAGGACACCGCAAGATTGAACCCAAAGCTAAGCACTTCTCCCATTGCAAGAAAGATCAATCTAGTTGGCCAAACCAAACTAATAATTCGAAGAGGCTTGGAAAGATAACTTAATCACACATAAAAGAATTCAGAGGAGATTCAAATATTTCTCATAGATAAACTTGATCATGAACCCACAATTCATCGGATCTCGACAAACACACCGCAAAAGGAGCTACATCGAATAGATCTCCAAGAATATCAAGGAGAACTTTGTATTGAGATTCAAAGAGAGAGAAGAAGCCATCTAGCTAATAACTATGGACCTGAAGGTCTGTGGTAAACTACTCACAACTTATCGGAGAGGCCTTGGAGATGATGTAGAGGCCCTCCATGATCGATTCCGCCTCCGGCGGAGCGCCGGTGAAGGCTCCAAGATGGGATCTCGCGGATACAGAAGGTTATGGCGGTGGAATTAGGTTTTCGTGGTCGCTTCTGATGTTCTCGGGGTACGTGGGTCTATATAGGAGGAAGAAGTAGGCGGTGGACTCCCGAGGGGCCCACGAGATAGGGGGGCGCGCCTATTAGTGGGGGCGCGCCCTCCACCCTCGTGGCCGCTTCGGTTGTTGCTTGACTTCCACTCCAAGTCCTCTGGATCACGTTTCTTCCAAAAATCACGCTCCCGAAGGTTTCATTCCGTTTGGACTCCATTTGATATTCGTTTTCTTCAAAACACTGAAATAGGCAAAAAAAACAGCAATACGGGCTGGGCCTCCGGTTAGTAGGTTAGTCCCAAAAATGATATAAATGTGTAAAGTAAATCCCATAAACATCCAAAATTTGTAATATAATAGCATGGAACAATCAAAAATTATAGATACGTTGGAGACGTATCAAGGTTAAAGCAAAGGAAACACGGGCCTAGCTGGACGCGCCTTCTTCGTCGCTCCCATCCGCGCTGCTTGTGCTGAAGCTGCCATCCTCCTTGTCATCACCACCCGCGCGAGCTCCTTTGGCCGTGAGCATGGCCGTGTCATCCTCAGGAGTCAACTCCTTCACCAAAGTATCCACATGATCATTCACCCACTTGGCAAGCTTGTCTTGGGTGGCTGCAGACACGGGGGCTAGCACGGTTACCGAAATTAAAGTGGGAGTCAAGGTTCAGGAGGTTGCTGGAGATGCGCGAGAGCGCGCGCCCAAGGAGGCCCCGGCTCCTCTCTTCAACAAGCTAGCGAGCTTTTGCGGCCTGATCTTCCAGGCGGGTCATGATATCAGTAAAGAAGCGGAGATGGCTGGCGTAGTCGTTCTCGTGCGGGTGAGGAGCGCTCTCATCACAAATGGCACCCAAGGCATTATTGGCTCTGATGCGCAAGCCGTGGAGCCTTGAGCCGTGCTTGTGCTCTAGTGTCAGGCGGCGGCACTTTTCACTTGAAGCCTTCTCCAGGAGGGAGGCGGTGTCTTCGGCTTGCTTCCGGAGAGAGGATATCTCGGCGCGGGCAGAATTCAGGGCATATTCGGAGGAAGCCAAGGCTCCCCGGGCAGCGCTCTCACGCCGCTCCACAACCTGCAGCTCAGTCTTCAGGATGGAGGTCCAGCCCTCAAACTCATCCTTAAGCAGCTCCAGGTCCAGGTGATGCCTTCCATCCAGCTCGCTACATGCCTTCGCCACCCTCTTCTCCACCTCCACCTGGACCTGAGCTTCTCGGGCGGCGATGACGTCCTCAGCCACGGCGGCCTGTCGCTCCCTCACCTGCAGCCTCTCCAACGCCAAGCTATGTTCCACGGCCTCCAGCGTCAAGTCCTCATGGCGCCTCAGGAGCTCCGCCTCGGCAAGGGCCACCTCACCCTGTGAGGAGGCCAGTAGGGCACGATGCTCCTCGACTTCACGCAGCAGGGCCGTATTTGTAGACAGGACATCTCGCTCCCTCTCCTCAGCCGCCTTGCGAGGCGGTTGGTTGCCTCGACCTCTTCCATGGTGCGGGAGCAAGCTTCGCGAGAAGCCGCGAGCGAGGCCGCCACACACGCTTCAGCTTCGTCATACTGAAGCTTCCCAATGTTGATGGCCACCTTCAGCCGTTGCCACTCATCCTCCAAGCTGTGGTTTTCTGCCTCAAGCCTGGTGTCGACATTGGAAAGCTCCCCGCCAAGATGGACCATCGCACGCATCACCCCACCGAAGAGCCCGAAGTGCACCGTGCTACGCCTGCGAGCAAACGCGAGCTCATCGCCAAGATCTTCGCCGGCTCTGGAAGTCGCTCGGGAGGCGTTGGGCACTCCTCCAGTTGCCGGCCGGGGGCTGACTGCCGTAGCCCCACAGCTTGAAGAAGAAGGCTGCCCAGAGGGCACCCCCTAGCCGGCAATGACAAGAGGAAGGATCACAGGCGCACCCCTCGCCTCGCGGGCAGAGTCCCGAGAGGAGAGAACATGGGGCCCGGCTCCGGGGCACCCTCGCGGCATCATGTTGGATGGAGTTGGTCCCATGCCCTGCGCAGGCTCGGGGCGCTGGGGGCTGCGCACATGTGCCAAGCTAGAATCCTTGGGGGTGCCTGCCTCTCGAGGTTTCGCCTTCGTGAGGACCCTGCAAATCCCTAGCCATGAGAAAACGTGGCGCGCTTGGGGGTCAAGAGCAAAGGTACTTACTCATCGGCAACCATGTATCCCCTCAACTTCAGCGGCCGACGGGTGCCATCGTCGCGGCACGGGGACCTCTTCTTCTTCAGGAACGACTCGAGGCACAGGCGGCACCGACCCGATCCCGACAGGCAATCCTTAGGAGGGGGAGCGCTCAGCATGGTATCTAGAGCAGGGGTCCCAAGGGTAGGGGCACCCGGCGAGACTTTCTGGTTTATGGCTCCGGGGCCATTGGTGGGCTCCTCATTGTTAGCATCCACTCTGGAGCCACTGTCCCAGGCATCAAAAGCCCCTGCCTCTGGAGCCTGGGGTTGCACCGGTTTTGTGGCAGCTCCTTCCCGGGCCCTAGAAGCCTCATGCTCCTGAGCCTCTAGCGGGGTCGGGCCTTCGGAGGAGCTCTTGACAGTTGATGGAGGCGTGCCCCTGCCTCCACAGTTGGGGCGCGCGTGACAGGGTCGATCAGGAGAGGATCCACGAAGACAGGATTCTGACGGGGTCCCTCAATGCCCTCGGGGAGCAACCCCCACTCGTCGAACAAAGGCATCTGCCCCGTGAAAGCTGCCTTGTTCAAGCACAGATAGAGAAGGCAGCCACCCCCCAGAAGGTCAGCAGGCTCGGGCTCGCCGGTCAGGAGCTTGAGCACCATGCTCAAGGTATCGACAGCAAGCGACGGCATCTATAGCCTCATCGGATCTCTGGTGCCTGTGAAGTCCCACATCGGGCGAGAATGGCATTGGAGGGGAGCAATGCGCTGCTTCACGAATTCCTTCACCACCATTCGTGCCGTCACCTCCAGTTCCTGGATCCTTGCCAACCTCTTCTAGACAAAAGCAAGACTCCGGTCGGTGAGCTTCTCAAGGCACTAGCCGGAGCTAGGCGAGGCCGGCAACCAGGAATCGTGAGCAGGGGGCTGAATGCGCGGGCGTCCATCAGGAGCCACTGCTTCTGGAATCCCTTCACGACAAGCGAAAGCTTGAAGTCAATGCCCGAGCCAGCGGTCGCGGCCACGGCTTCGAAGGTCGCGCACCCAGAGCATTGGCAGGCGTCCACCAACCGAAGCAGGAAGAAATGGCGAAACAACGCCACGGAGGGAGTGATGCCCACCATGGCCTCGCAGAGGAAGGCGAAGACGGCGAGGAGGATGACGGAGCGAGGGTACAGATGCAGAAGATGGATTTGGTAATGCGACATCACGACATTGAAGAAATGGGAGAAGCGAGGAATCAACCCAGCAAGAAGAGCATGGAGATGGATGGGGATCTCAGTGGCACTCATCTCTATGGTTCGCCAAGACGCAGGGCAGATAGCCGTCGCCTTCCGCTCATTGGAATCGATGGCGAGCGCATGGCGAACCTTGTCCAACTCCTCCTTATTGATCACCGTCGACTTCTCAAGGGCTGGCTCCAGGGCCGGCGGAGGACCGGCCGGTGCGAGCAGCCTCCCCTTCTTCTTCCTCGACTTGGGGGCCATGGCGAATACCAAGAGGGGGCCAGGCACCAGCACTAGATCTACGGACGCGGCGGCAAGATTGGGAAGAAGGAAACAAGAGCCAAGCACGGTACTCTTCGAAGGGCGAATTGCACTAACAACGGGTGGCTGCTAGGTCTACCGGGTATCAATGCCCACGTCCCATCAACCACCACATGTCTTCGGGGCCGCCGGCCGATAGGGCCCGTGGTGCTCTGCCCTTGCCTTTTGGCTTCTCCTGGAAGCCAAGTCTGACCGTACATTGGGTCCGGGGGCTACTGTCGGCGTCCTGGATTTGGGGGTATCCAGTCCTGCCTGCCTCCGGCCCACCACTTGGCTTCGACGATGGCCTGATACGGCCCAGCTTCAACACCAACACCGCAAGACCCTCGCGAGGGGCAAAGCCTCATGGGGCGGACGACACCAAGACCCCCGAAGAAGTGGCCTCCTCAGGATGGTTCCTGAGGGGCAGAGAGTCCTATGCAAGTTATCTCATGAGACTCGGCTGACGTGAGCCATGACGACCAAGGCCAGGCAGGCTCCAGGCGGGCGCAGAGCGCAGGTTTCCTCTTTGGCGCAAGGGATGCAAGCCATAGGCGCAGAGTCCCGAGGAATCATCCAAAGGTTTCTGTTTCAGTGCAATGAGATCAGGACCACCAGGATGGCAGGACGGAGGTCATCACTCAGCCCACCGGAGCATCACGACTAGAGGCTTTTCGCAGGCGAAGACTACTTTTGTCAGGATAGACTATACTACTTGTCCCCTTTCAAATCCCGCCATTGTGGAATCCCTTCCCGCTCATATTTGGGAAGAGGACCAGGGCCACTATATATAGGACTTAGCCACCACCATAGAAAGAGAGGGAGATTAGAACAAGGAGAGCACCACACCAGCTCAAGAACACCTCACCTCTTGAGGCTTGTTCATCCACTGTACTAGTTCATCCATAGCCCCTCGAGGCAATCCACCACACCACACTGGATTAGGGTATTACACCACAACGATTGCCCGAACCAGTATAAATCTCTGTGTCTTTGTGTCTGTTCGAGACCGATGCGCTAGGCTTAGGAGGACCGCGAGTACGCAGGCTGGGCAGGTTGAGATCTCCGCACGCACCCTAGAGTTTGAACCTCTCAAAGGTTGCCGGATCCCTAAATCTGACAAGGCCGGATATTATGCTTAGTGTTTGCATGTGTGCCCCGTTTCAAGCTACACCGAAGGAATCACACCATAAGGCTGTGAAGCATATTCTTTGATATCTAGCTCACACACCAACACTTGGATTATGGTATCCCACGGGCACTTCCTTTGATCTCATTGGATATTCAAACTCTGACTATGCTGGTGACCGGGTGGACCGCAAGTCAACGTCAGGCACATGTCATTTCCTCGGACGATCCTTGGTATGTTGGTCCTCGAAGAAGCAGAACTACGTATCACTCTCTAATGCTGAAGCTGAGTACATTGCTGCTGGATCTTACTGTGCTCAATTGCTATGGATGAGCAAACCCTCAAGGACTATGGCATCAATGTGAAAAATGTGCCACTCTACTGCGACAATGAGAGTGCTATCAAGATTGCTCACAAACCAGTTCAGCACTCGAAGACAAAGCACATCCAGATTCGTCATCATTTTCTTCATGATCATGTATTAAAGGGCGACATCTCCATAGACCATGCAAATACTGAAGACTAGCTGGCCGATATCTTCACAAAGTCCTTGGATGAGAAGAGATTTAGCAAGTTGCGGTGTGAGCTAAATATCTTAGAATCTTTGAATGTTCTTTGAAAAGGACACACATTTAACACTTATGCAAACTTTATGACTTAGATGTGCAACACACGAAGTAACATTTTTCTCCAATCAATGAAGACTAACCCTCTAAGTGTGAAGAAATTAATGAAGAATTTGATTCTCAGAACCCTACGACAATTGTACGCGGTGTCTGAAATCATCATTCTTATACGATGGGTTACACCACCAACCAAAGTTGAAAATCTTCAATTTGAGTTTTTCTTCATTTTTGAAATTCCTCAGTTTTTCAAATTCATCAACTTTGCATTATCTTCACTCTTTCCGTCATTGTTCCTCATTGAATATATATATACTTGAGTTTATGTCCTCTACAACATTCACTTATTGCTAATTCTTTAAGTTGATATGTCTGCTAAGTGAATGTGATCGGACCCTTTCCCCCTCTATGCTAAACTCAACCCAGTCTGTTCACAAATTCTTCATGTGCATTCTATTTGAAACTCGTTCAAAATCTTCACTGTGTCCTTGTCAGCTGAAGAAATTGCGAACAAACTTTAAAATATTCTTTTCTGAATTTTCGGCTTTTGCCGCTCAAACCGTTACACACCCCATGATAAGAGTTATCTATTCACCCACGATCTTACACGATCTCCACCACACTGTACGTGGGTGACACATGTCGCTAGGATGAGATGGGTCAGGGGCATGTTCGTCCATTTTCCTCGGGCGAGTAGTTTTTCACTGCGGCTATAAATACCCCTCACCCTCCTCAGACTAATGTTAATAGGCGGCGGGGGACACAATGTTTACCCAGGTTCGGGCCCTCTCGATGGAGGTACTACCCTACTTCCTGCTTGATTGATCTTGATGATATGAGTATTATAAGAGTTGATCTACCACGAGATCATAGAGGCTAAACCCTAGAAGCTAGCCTATGATTATGATTGTTGTCCTACGGACTAAACCCTCCGGTTTATAGACAACGGAGGGGGCTAGGGTTACACAGAGTCGGTTACAGAGAAGGAGATCTACATATCCGAATTGCCAAGCTTGCCTTCCACGCAGAGGAGAGTCCCACCCGGACACGGGACGAAGTCTTCAATCTTGTATCTTCATAGTCCAACAGTCCGTCTAAAGTATATAGTCCGGCTATCCGAGGACCCCCTAATCTAGGACTCCCTCAGTAGCCCTTCAACCAGGCTTCAATGACGATGAGTCCGGCGCGTAGATTGTCTTCGGCATTGCAAGGCGGGCTCCTTCTCCGAATACTCCATAGAAAATCTTGAATATGAGGATCATGTCTGGCTCTGCAAAATAATTTTCACATACCACCATAGAGAGCACAATATTCCACAAATCAAATATGTTGACAACTTTTCACAGCGTGACATCATGCCTCGGCCCGGCTCCTATGTGGAGACCGTGAAGGGGTGGCAATCGGGGTGGTTCTGTATCACCGAGCCGCGCGACGCCAACTGGGCGGCGGCCCCCAAATTTTAATCTGGCATCCCCATGCGGCTCACCTCCTAGAAAGAGAAGGGCTTAGCCCGGGGTTCTTCGGTAGAGCTGACCGGACTCCAGACCTGTATCAAAAATATGATAAGCAAGAAAATCAAGCTTGTCAACGTGGTCCAGGTCATGCTCCTTCGCCGGATCCTTCCCTGTCAAAGACGGGCATTCAATATGTGGGAGTTCGACCTGGCCGAACACCAGACGCTGTGAGAGCTCTTCGACACGACTTAGAAAGACGTCTGGAAGGTGCTGTTCAAGGCCGCCGAGGTACCTCCTCCCATTACCGAGGATCGCGGACTCGGCGCAAAGCGCCCCGCCAATCCGGTAAGCTCTCTATATTTTACAAGATTTTCCTTTCCCCAGTATATTTGTGGGAGGAATCTAAGCCCCCACCCAATTTAACAGGACTAGGTAGCGACAGCGGAGCAGATCGACTGTCCAGCTCCACTACCTGAAGATCCAGCAACGGCTCTCTTAATGGAGATGGTGTTTCCGGCGCCCTATGAGGTGCCGGAGAAGAAGGCCAAAAAGAAGGCCGCGGGACAAGGAAAGGTCTCCGGCGCAAGGTTTTATCGGACTCATCATCCGAAGACACCGAGGCACGCTCCTCCAACGAAAACAAGGAGGAGGAAGAGGAAAGTCCTCCCTCCCCCAACTGGGGGGGGAAGAAAAGGAAGGCCGCCCCATCTGGGGAGGCCATAGGGTCCAAGAAGGGAAAGACCCTCCCTCCAGACCACTCCACAATAGCCGCCTACAGCGACGAGGAGTGGTGGCCCAGGGACAAGCCCCTGGTGAAGTCGTAAGTATCCGGACTATAATACTTCCGGTATATTTTGCTTTATTGCTTCTTATCATGTCAAATATGATCGTGCAGTCCGTCCAAAGCCCACATCATCGTATCCTCCTCGGATGGGTCTTTGAGCCAGTCGGGGATGAACAGCAATTCACTCCCGACGGCCACCACCCCCGGCCCGCAGACGATATCGAGGTGTTGTCATAGAGGATACCGGACCAGAGGGAGACAGTTCTGGAGACACCCCAAGGCGAAATCCCAGACACCGGGCACATGGGGGGAAGACCCCCATGGATTCTAATGACGGGGGCCGCAACACGTCTGGCCCCCAGCCGGATACTGCGCCGGAACCTCCAGTGGTTCCGGATTTAGGTAGGCAGCCCCTCACTAAGGGGGACGAGCTGCCTGTGCCGATGACCTCTGTCCATCCAGAGGCATCGGACAACTTGCTGGAAGCGCTTCGCGGCACTTCCATTGACGAAGAGCACCACACCATCATGAGTGCGGTGATCGAGAAGGTTCGGTCCGCCAAAAGCGGATTGACCAAAGCCTGCGCCAGCCTCCTAACAGGCTTTGAGGTAAGTAATCATATTATGAGAAAATATCACAGTATAGACAGCAGAACCTGATGCTCTATTTGGTTTTCGGAAAGAAAGGCTGAACAGAGGATCAAATAATGTCCACAGGAGTCTAATCAGAATATGTCTATGTGAATAAGCAGGCGTCGCTGCTGGCCGCTGCCGCTCATACTGCAGAGGTCTCTGGACTGAAGCGGGACCTGGAGCGGTCCGAGGAAGAGCTCGGCCTCACTAAGAGGCAGCTCGAAGAGAACAAAGGTAAGTGATACCCCGTCTGTATATTGATAAAGGAAAAATGGTTTTAGATCATAGAATCATCATGAACTTTAATAGGGGCCATGACCAAAGTGGCGGCCCTGAAGAAGGCGCTGTTCGAGGCCGAAGACAAAGCGGCCAAGGAGCGCACCGAACGCGAGAAGCAAGAGGCCCGACTTGGCAAGGTCTAGCAAGAGCTCCAGGATTTCGTCAAGAAATACGAGTCCTTGGAGCGTGACTCTAAGACGTAGGGGTCCGAGCTTGTGAAGGCCCTCCAGAGCGCACAAGATGCCAAGGCCAAAGCCCAAAAGGCCCTCCAAGAGATTGAGGCGGTCAAGAAGATAGCAACGGGTAAGGCATTCATTATCCAAAGCAAGCATGTGAAGGAGACTTTCCTTTTACTTACCCGAATTCGGAGCACTCCAAGAGCATTCACAGATCTGCCGCGCAGCATATCGGATGCCACGGAGTTCTACCGGGCCGAAGAAGGGAGCTCGACGGAGAAGTTGTTCTGGTCTCAATATACTGGGATCGAACATCCACAAGGCGGCCGAACTGGCCATGAAGGACCTCATAGGCCAGCTATGGCCTGCCGAGCCCCTGCCCAGTAGCTACTTCGGCCTTGTAAAGCGGCTGGTGAGTGCATGTCCGCGGTTTGAAGTTATTAAGCGGTTAGTCTGCATTGAAGGTGCGCGCAGGGCCTTCGCCCGCGCGAAAGTGCACTGGGCGAAGATGGATGCCGAGAAGCTGGTGATGGAGGGGCTGCCGGAGGGCAAGGAGCATTGCCACCCAGAAAAGTATTTTGACAGTGTCCTGAAGGGTGCCCGCCTTGTGGTGGAGGAATGTGCTAAGGATGTAATATTTGAATGAATGTACTCATGTGATCCTGTAATATGAAAACGAGTTCATGTGCGCTATATAACGCTTGTTGACTTAAAATATTACCTTATGTGCGGTCGTTTATAAAATCTGAGAGTTGGCCAATCGTAGGCTTCTGCCCCCATGTAACTAGTACTGGGGTGTTCGGGATAAATCTAAACACTCTTTATCCAAATTTTTGGTCCTTTAAGGAGGTGTTTTGCGCGGCGAACAAGGCAATCGGACTATACATCTTTATCACTCTCACTTAGCCATAGAAGTCTACAATTTTAAATTTTGGCGAAGCCCCTAGTATTCGGAAGGCCAAACTTGGGGCGCTATACAGGCCTAAATCGGACAAGGCCGATTCCTCGCCTGAAGCGGAAAAAAAACTTTAAGGATTTGAGACCTCTCGAAAAGCGACCAGCTCTCGCCGCATCATGACAGTCAGTTTTCTGATTTCTCTACTGAGGTGCTCGTCCGGAAGAACCAGGAAACAATCACAGTAGTTCTCCCAGGGCTACCTTAGCCAATATAGCGAAACATAAGGCACCAAAACATGGGAGCCGGGCAAACCCAACTATTGACCCAAGACATGATTCGGAGCTGGTGCATATAATGCTATAAGTTCGGGGTGCCGCACTGTCGAAAGTGTTCGGACTTTTCTTGCCGTGTTATGGGGTACACTGAAGCCCCTCGCAAGCTGGACGTACCAAAATGTACGGGTGCAATTTGTAATAAATAAGCAGTAAAGGAAAAAGATAAAGAATTGTAATAGTAAGATGATGCTGTACATTATTTTCCATTGTTATTTGAATAATACGTCAGGGCGTATGTGTACAAGTGGTGCAATAAGCAAAATAGGACTATTTGACATGTCCTTAACTAAGAGCGAGCTGCGTGTGGGTATGTAAAACAGGTATAGCGATCGATATCAGAGACCACCTGGTGATTCCCTTGTACGTCGAAGCTTCGTGCCTCCTTGGTGTTTTCTTCCCGTGATGGGTCCGATAATCAAGCTATCGGAGGAGCCTCAAGAAGAGAAGGACCTGAAAGAAATAAAAAGGGTGAAGGTGGACGGGTCCTGGGCGGTTGAGCCGCATTGTAAACCACATTGTAGCCGTTCCTTCGCCTATGCCCATGGTATTTTAAGTGCGTAATTATGTACGCGCGGCACAAATTTTGCCACTTGACTGGGACTAGGACAGAGGCCGAATTGCTAGGTGAGCTCTTGACGTGCCGGATGATCCTGTTGCAGGGTACTCCGAACTCGCTTAATGGTGTTAGGGGGCTTTATTGCCGGATTGGCGGTCTGCCTAAGAAGACTGCTCTGTACTTCTGCTGCGAGGGCCGCAGTGTGTTCCTCCGTACGGAGCGAGCGCTCTGTGTTTCTATTAACTGTTATAACCCCGCGAGGTCCTGGCATTTTGAGCTTGAGGTATGCATAATGCAGTACTGCATTGAATCTGGCAAATGCGGTTCGTCTGAGCAGTGCGTGATAGCCACTGCAGAAGGGGACGATATTGAAGATTAACTCGTCACTTTGGAAGTTGTCCGGAGATCCGAAGACCACTTCCAGTGTGATTGAGCCCGTGCAACATGCCTCTACACCTGGTATGACACCTTTAAAGGTAGTTTTTGTGGGTTTGATCCTTGAGGGGTCGATGCCCATTTTGCGCACTGTCTCCTGGTAGAGCAGGTTCAGGCTGCTGCCACCGTCCATAAGGACTCGTGTGAGGTGGAATCCGTCAATGACAGGGTCGAGGACCAATGCGGCCGAACCGCCATGACGGATACTGGTAGGGTGGTCCGTACAATCAAAAGTGATCGGACAAGAAGACCACAGGTTGAATTTTGGTGCGACTGGCTCCATCGCATAGATGTCCCTTAGTGCACGCTTCCGTTCCCGCTTGGGAATATGGGTCATGTTCACCGTTTTCACCTAGGGGGGTGGAGATTTCTTCTGTCTTCTTGTGTTCGGCGGCCGGGGCTCCTCGTCGTCACCGCTATGCAGCCCCCTTTCCTTGTTTTCGGCATTCAACTTGCCGGCCTTTTTGAACACCCAACATTCTCTGTTGGTGTGGTTGGCTGGTTTATCAGGGGTGCCGTGAGACACGAGAGATCGAGTATGCGGTCCATACTGAACGGGGCCGGATTGTTTCTTTTGAATGGCTTTTTCCGCTGACCGGACTTAGAGCCACTGAATCCAGCATTGACTGCCGTGTCTTCGGCATTGTCGCCATTGTTGCGACGCTTGTGTCTGTTGCGTCGTGGCTTGCCGTTGCCATCTCTGGCATCTGAAGTGCCAGGATTTCTTGATGTGTTGTTGCTACGAGCCAGCCAGATGTCCTCGCCCGCACAAAAGCGGGTCATGAGTGTTGTGAGGTCTGCCATGGACTTCGGCTTCTCTTGGCCGAGGTGTCGGGCGAGCCACTTATCGTGGATGTTATGCTTAAAGGCCGCTAAGGCTTCGGCATTCGGACAGTCGACAATTTGGTTCTTTTTAGTTAGGAACCGAGTCCAGAATTTCCTGGCTGACTCTCCGAGCTGTTGGGTGGTCGCACATAACAGCGTCCGGTGGTCGCACATAAGTGCCTGGAAGTTGTCAAGGAATGTGTCTTCCAAGTTCTCCCAACTGCCGATGGAGTTTGCCGGTAGGCTATTCAGCCAATGCCGAGCCGGTCCTTTGAGTTTTAGTGGGAGGTACTTGATGGCATGTAGACCATCACCACAGACCATGTGAATGTGGAGGAGGAAATCTTCAATCCATACCGCGGGGTCTGTTGTACCATCATATGATTCAATGTTCACGGGTTTAAACCCTTCTGGGAATTCATGATCCATTACTTCATCAGTGAAGCATAGGGTGTGTGCGGCGCTTCTATGCTGGGCTACATCACGACGCAGTTTAAATGAGTCTAGTCTATTGTATTCGGCCTGGACGAATTTGATTTTAGTATATCCGGCGTGACGGTCATCGTCACGCGTTGGGCTGTCCAGCGCCCTGTGGGCGGTGGTTCTTGTTCTTCTCCTGCATCGTCGTCCATACCATCTATGTCTTCGGAGTCAAAGTCAAGCATGTCGGTTAAGTCATCGACAGTGGCTATTAAGTGGGTGCACTACAAAAAAAGACACATCCGTGACATTTCGGGCCGAACGATTTTTTTTTCGTCATACATATGACACTTCTATGATGATAATTGTGACAAAACCCGGTATCATCATAGATGTGGTGGGCTCCTACTTCTATGACAAAAAATCATGACAGAAAATGGGCTTTTCGTCCTAGGCGGGCCGGAGACACAGCCGCATGACATTCTTTGGGCTGTCCATGACGGAAAAAACCGTGATAGAAGCGAGGGGGAGGAAAATTTCGGGGAGTTGCCGGTTACGGTGGGAGGTCGGGGGACGAGCGACGCGCGTTTCTCTCGTATGTACGCGCATGTGTGCGAGGTGTTGGGATCTAACTGAACCCGAGCGGTTGCACTGCAGGCTATGCGTTACTGAACCCGAGCGATCGATCGATGGCTGTTAACTAAACCCGATGGAGCGATTCCTTCGCTGCTGCTGCTAACTGAAGCCGATCGATTGGATGAACAGTGAGCGTTGCCGGGGGGGTTGGATGAACAGTGAGTGGTGGCGTTGCCTCTGGATGAACAGGACCCCGTGGTGTGGAGGGTCGATGAACAGAGACGGCGGAGGGTGGCCGTGGAGGGTGGTTGAACAGACCCGTGGTGTGGAGGGCTGGATGAACAGAGACGGTGGAGGGGTGCCCGTGGAGGGTGGTTGAACAATAGCCGGTGGAGTAGCGCGGTGGAGGCTGGATGAACAAGAGCCCGTGGTGGCTGGAGGAGGTCGACGGTAGCCCGTGGAGGCCGGAGGAGGTCGACGGTGGAGATGAACGAGATCTCGTGGAGTCCTGCTTTGCGACGCCACACCCTCCCGGCGAACAGACCCCGCTTGATCGAAGCGCCCAACACAAGCCCGTTTAAATCCGTTTTGCGGCACGCCACACAACTCCGGCGAACAGGACCTCCGTTTCGACCATAGGAGGTCCATTTTGTCCGTTTTGCGGTACGCCACACCCCTCCCGATCAACAGGTCCCCTGTTTCGCCCATAGGAGGTCTGTTTCCTCCGTTTTGCGGTACGCCACACCCTCCCGACCAACAGACCCGCTCCAAACGTAGGAGGTCCGCTTCTCCGCTTCTGCGGTATGCGAGCCTCGCTTCCATCGCCTGTTCCGTCCAAGCCCTCCCGGCGAACACGACCACACGCCTGCTCCGACCCAGCCGATTGGCTCCCACGCTGCTCGTTGCCTCCCGATGAACACGACGCATTCCGTTGCCTCCCCATGAACACGACGCATTCCGTTGCCTCCCCATGAACACAACGACGACGTTGTTTCTCCGTTCTGACCCAGCCATGTACACGAGCCCTCGCCAGACGTATAGCGTGAGTAGGCGTCGAGACCCGCCAGATGTACAAATACGTGGCGTATTTTATTTCTTGCACCACCGCGCTGATGTATGCGTGTACATGCTACGTCGCGCGCTTCTACTACGACATCGCGTGCGCGCTTCTACATCCACCAAGATATATCTACGCACACGCTCGCGACTGAATGAGAACGCCACGCACGCTTCGACCAGTGGGTCCCGACCGCCGCACTTCCTTACTGCGAAGATGTAGCTGGTGGGTCCCAGCAGTCAGGGGGGTGAATCGTTTTTTTTTACCCGGACGCACTTCCTTGCGTGCGAAGATGTAGCTGGTGGGTCCCAGCAGTCAGGGGGCGAATTGTTTTTTTTTCCGGACGCACTTCCTTGCGTGCGAAGGTGTAGTTGGTGGGTCCCAGCAGTTAGGGGGGAAATGTTTTTTTTTGCAAAATACGGTGGCCCGTCCGGTGGGTCCCCGCTGTCAGGTGGAGGAATAATTATTTTGCGCGTAATAAGGAGGAACTTCCTTGATGCGGCCATGGACCCAGCTGTTAGCGTCTACACGCACAGTACTCTTCCGATGGAAGTCGGTCGTTGACCACATTGACCACGCCGCACTGAGAGCACCACGGTGGTGGACGATGGCGAGGCCTAGGAAGGGGACGACACGGAGGCAGGGAAGACTTGGCAGTTGTTTCCCACGCGGAGGGGAGTACGACTGTACGAGGGTTTACTCGTTCGTCTGCCGTCGCCGGAGAATAACAACAGGTGTGGGTGAGTAGAGGGATGGCTAGGTCAGCGATGGGAGTACGATGGGGCGACGAGGCCTGCGCGGCAGCACAACCGACCGCAGGGACGAGGGAGCAGGCAGTCCTGTCGGTGCTTGTTTGAGCGGCTGGAGCAGGAAGAGCAAAGATTGAAGAAGCATGACGGCGTTGGATGGACATCCAACCGTCACTGCTTGTGCGTCAACCTTTTTTATAGGAAAGCCTCAAATCTGTGGAAAACAGCATACATCCCATCTGCCATTATTTCTAATAATTTACAGCCCATTTGCTAATTCTTAAGGTTTTTTTGGAGCCCATATTCTTTTTGTTAGCATTACAGCCCATATTGTGGCCACGGTTAAAAAATTATACAAAAATTTTGCATATTTCGGTGCGGTTCGAACTGTTTTTAATCCCGAAATTTCGACTCACATTCAAACTGATTTTAAAAATAAATGTATATCAATATGAAATCCAACAAATTCTCCACGCATAAAAATTAATGTAATTTAAAATCTTGAAATGAAAAAAAGTATTTGAAACTAATTGCCGGTTTGATGTGTTTTAGAAATGTACAGCCCATTTCTCATTACTGATGGGCCATTTTCTCGGCTAGCCGAATGAAACCTCTCCTCGTCTTGAAAGATTTGCAGCCCAACAGGCCTGACAAAGTGACTTACTTGGCAAATCACAAAAAACTGGATGTGGCAAGGACCCACTGTCGGCCTCTCCACGTCTGATACTCTTTCCGATGGAAGTCGTTCCTTGACCACGTTGACCATGCCGTGCGGAGAGCACCACGGTGGTGGACGACGACGAGGCCTAGGAAGGGGACGACACGGAGCCGGGGAAGACACGGCAGTGGAAGCCCGCGCGGAGAGGAGTACGAGGGTTCACTGGTTTGGCTGCGGCGTGAGGCTGCCGTCGCCGCAGGCCTGGCCAGCAGTGGGGAATAGTAGGGGGCGGTGAGGCCTCCGCGGCAGCCCAGCCGGCCAAGGGAGGCAGGAGCATGCGGCACGACCGGCGCTGCTTTGGGCGGCTGGAGCAAGAAGACCAGAGGTTGAAGAAGCAATACGGCCGTTGGATGGACATCGCAAGGTCACTGGAGCTAGAATCGTTCATATTGACTAAGTTGACAAAGCCCTTCGTCCCCGTCAACTTAGTAGGCCCACAAGACAGCCTCCCACCAAGGTGGGTCCCAGCTAGCCGGGGGAGTATTCATTTTTTTGTGCGTAATAAGGAGGCACTTCCGGTGGGTCCGAGCTGAGAGCGGGGGGAACTTTTTTTCGTGAAATACGATGGCCCGTCTGATGGGTCCCAGCAGTCAGGGGGAAACGATTTTTTTTCGCAAAATACTGGTGGCCCGTTCGGTGGGTCCCCGCTGTCAGGTGGAGGAATAATTATTTTCCGCGTAATAAGGAGGCACTTCCTTGCGGCTGCCGTGGACCCAGCTGTCGGCCTCTCCACGTACAGTACTCTTCCGATGGGAGTCGGTCGTTGACCACATTGACCATGCAGCGTCGAGAGCACTACGGTGGTGGACGACGGCGAGACCTAGGAACCGGACGACACACAGCCGGGCCACGGGAGGCAGGAGCAGGCGGTAGCACAGCCGGCCACGGGAGGCAGGAGCAGGCGGCACGACCGGCGCTGCTTTGGGCGGCTGGAGCAAGAAGACCAGAGGTTGAAGAAGCACTATGGCCGTTTGATGGACATCATACGGTCACTGGAGTATTGACTAAGTTGACAAAGCCCTCCGTCCCCTTCAACTTAGTAGGCCCACAAGTCAGCCCAACAATATGGTGGGTCCCAGCTAGCAGGGGGGTATTCATTTTTTTGGGCGTAATAAGGAGGCACTTCCTTGCGTGCGAAGATATAGCTGGTGGGTCCGACCTGTCAGCGGGGGGGACATTTTTTTCACCAAATACAGAGGCCCTTCCTGTGGGTCCTAGCTGTCAGGTGGAGGAATCATTATTTTGCACGTAATAAGGAGGTATTTCCTTGCGTGTGGTTGTGGACCCAGCTGTCAGCCTCTCCACGTATAGTCCACTTCCGATGGATGTCGTTCATTGACCATGTTGACCAGTGCCGCCGAGAGCACCTGTATAAAGGGGGACGGCGAGGCCTAGGAAGGGAACGACACGGAGCCAGGGAATACTCGGCAGTTGTTTCCCACGCGGAGGAGTACGAGGGTTTACTGGTTCGTCTGCCGTCGCCGGAGAATGACAACATGTGTGGGTGAGTAGAGGGATGGCTAGGCCAGCGATGGGAGTACGTTGGGGCCGCCAGGCCTACGTGGCAGCATAGCCGACCGCGGGAGGAGGGAGCAGGCAGTCCCGCCGACGCTTGTTTGAGCGGCTGGAGCATGAAGAGCAGAGATTGAAGAAGCACGACAGCCGTTGGATGGACATCCAATAGTCACTGCTCTCGTGTGTTGACTAAGTTGATAGGACGTTGCGTGTGTGTCAACCTTTTTTTTATGAAAGCATACGCGTCAACCTGTAGTAGGCGCACAAGTCAGCCTCAAATCTATGGAAAACAGCATACAACCCATCTGCCATTATTTCTAATAATGTATAGCCCATTTGTTAATTCTTAAGATTTTTTTGGAGCCCATCTTCTTTTTGTTAGCATTACACCCCATATTGTGGCCACGGTTAAAAAGTATACGAAATTTTGCATATTTCAAAAGGTCAACTGCTTTTAATCCGAAATATCGATTCACATTCAAACTATTTTGAAAAATAATTTATATAAATATAAAATCCAAATAATTGTCCACGCATAAAAATCAATGGAATTTAAGATCTTGTAATGAAAAAAATTGAAACTAATTCCCGGTTTGATGTGTTTTAATAATGTACAGGCCATTTCTGGGCAAACCGAATGAAACTCTCATCGTCTTGAAAGATTTGCAGCTCAGCACGGCCGATAAATCTAGTAGGCCTTGTTTGGGTATTTCTTTAAAAAAATAGAACTGGGCTAGCCATTTTCAGCAAGAAAAAACACAACTGGTCTCATGATGTGGTAAACATAAATAAAACCCTGGCTAGACGGGCCACAGCCCCGTTGTTACCCGGATCCGTCGCTAAAACTAGTATAAATGACAACTGCTTGTTCCTCAAAAAAAACTGTGCGACTTGTTGGGTCCCTAGTGTCAGACGCTCGTAGTGTAATTCTCTCGTTTATTGACTACGTTGACAATGGCGTGAGCCCCAGATGTCCAACCATTAGGAGGAACCATATTTTTGGGCTTGTACTATAGAGGCACTTGTTTGCGTACTGCCATGACGTTGGTGGGTCCCTATTGTCATCCTCTCCACGTAAAGTCCTCTCCTTGTTCCTCTCGGTTGTTGACGACGTTGACAACACAAGAGGGCGGCGCACCGTGTACGGCGAGCGAACCAAGGACACAATGCAGAGGACGACAGCGAGGCCTCGGACGGAACGAACAGGAGCCGTTGAAGATGTGCCGGTCCAGTCGCAGGCTGAGGGGAGTACGAGGGTTGACTGGTTCGGGCGCGGGTGCGTGTTGGGGCTGACGTTGCCGGAGAATAACAGGATGTGTGGGGGAATAGAGGGAGGGACTGGCCAACGTTGGAGGGTACGTACGGTAGGGCAGCGGAGGTGCAGCCAGCCATGGGAGGCGGGAGCAGGCGGAGCCGACGGGGTGGTTTGGTTTGGGCGGCTGGAGGAAGAAGAAAACAAGAGATAGAAGATACACGACAGATGTTGGATGTCAATCCAACGACTGGTAGGCAAAATCGTTTGTTGACTGGCTAGTAAGTCGACACCACCTTGGATAGGCTATTTCCTCGCGGGTCCCAAATGTTAGAATCCAAATCTGTCACGGTCATGCAACCTTTCCTATGAAAATTTACAGCCCATTTGATGTGCTAGTTCGAAATAAGTTTGTGGGTGCTAGTGGGGGCTAATCACTTGGCTTCAGAATGCACAAAGGAGCTCAAGCAACAGGCGTGAGTGATGTTATTTCCTTGGTTGTGAATTGTTACAATATTTCACTCTAAATTAAACGAATGGCAAGCCATTTGCCTTGTTTCAAAGAAAATATGACACCACAAATGAGTTGAAAAGGGCAGGAACATCTAACTCCAGCTTACAAACTGCATAAAAGCACGAGGGTTGATTTGTTCATCGTGTTTACAAAAACCCAGATTGAAAAGGGCAAGAACATCTAACACCAAAGACTGTTTTCGGCAATCACCAAATGGATCGGTCAGGTCTATAGAATGAACATCCCGGTCGTAAAATTTACTAGATTATGACCACAATATGTTGTAAATAGAAGCCCGCACGCTCGTAAGCTCTTTTGCCCACCGAAACTCCTTTTTTGCTCTTCGACATACCCATCCGTCAAAACCATGCTGCTGATAAACTTAAGCCTGATGGACAATAGTAACCTCGCATTCAGCAGGAAGAATGTGACAAATCTTGTGTTTGCACGGTTGGCTACATATCCTTCTAGCGTTATTGTCTTCAATCGAATCTCATGAGAAGTGAGAAAATCCCGATGCTTACGAATCCACTGATTGGTTATAATTTTCTTACCCCGTCCTGTTGCCTACATAGACATGAAGATTGAAAACTGTTAAGGTCTAAAGGAAAAGTGTCGAAAGAGCAACAGCTGAACGGTTAATTCTAGTACACTATATGCGGGCTTCCAATGTGCGTGAATTATCCCCCTTTATATACAACTTCTCCAGACATGGAAAGCATTGCAGCAAGCCAATAATCTTGTTCAGATCAAAACTATTCATTTGGATATATAAGATCTTGACAGAATCCAGCACCATTGATAAGGCATCCATGGAGAAACTCTTCATTGAGCATAGAACATAATATTAGTACAAAATGTGTACTCCAAGATGATATATAAATTATGCGCAGAAATTTAAAATGCAGCTTATAGTTACAAGTTTAGATGATAATATAAAGTACCTGAAGAACTGTGGAGCCAAACACCATATTGAAATGAGCACAGAGATCATGTATTACACCCAAGGTCTCCAGTTTAGGTGCAGAGAGGACGGTTATTTGCAACGGTGAATAACTAGAATCAAGGATTAACCTTTGAAGTGAAGGGGCATCTTGGATGATGAGCTGCCTTCCGTCAAAAGAAATTCCAATTCTTACAAGGTTAGGCGACTTTATTTGGATACAACCAATTCTAACTGTGAAAACAAGCACCAAGCACTCCAAATAGCAGGCAACTGGAGTGGATGATGCTGTGCAATGAGGACTCCGATATACGAAGCCGCACAAGTGAAAGTTTCTTGAGAAATGGGAGTCGAAGGTTTAGTACCAGATTGTCTGGTAGGTAGCACAGTGCAAAGGTGGCGGTGTGGAGAGAGGAGGAAAACCTCGAGATGGACATCAGTGCTGAGGGCACAAGTTCATGGCATTCGGTATGTGGTATGTGATTTCCAGGGGAAGAGTTGAACTCAAGCAGCGGTAGTTGTGTGAATTCAGGGGATTTCAGCCAGCCGTCCACCGTGCAGGGCATTGTCGGGGGTTGGGTGCGACATATGCCAAAGGATGGCTTATCATAGTGGGGGCGAGTAGGACATCGCCGGTGCCTGGAAACGGGATGAGGCGAAGACATGCACGCCGGCGGATCTTACACAGCTTCGGGGCTCTCCGTGGAGATAACACCCCTATTGCTGCTCTGCGGGGTCTCCGCATGGTCACTATGGCAAAGCGAATACAAGGTTGCTCCTTGAGCTGTTTCTGGAGGTAGGAGATGGCAAGGTAGCTCTCTCCTTCCTATCTTGTCTGTCTAATGCTAATGGATTAGAACCCTTTGCATGGGTGCCCTGGGGGGTTTATATAGGCCTACACCCCAGGGGTACAATGGTAAAATCGACTGGGTGCGGGTCCCAGCCGTCTGTCTCTCAGGCCGCCGTCTTCTCCGCCAACTCCTGGGGCCCGCCGACTGTTGGGTCCCTCCGACTGGCCTGGTATGAGGGCGCCAGCCCACGTCCGCCGCGGGCGGGTCTTGCCGGCTGCAGATTACTGTAGCCGTGCTTCTAATGACGCTGGCTTGGTCATGGGGTCATGGCAATAGTGCCACCGCCTGACGGGCGATCATTGTTGCCATTCCCCTGTCGTGTCAGGTTAATGGCGTGTGGGGCCCGTGGGAGGTGCCGGCCGACTCCTGGGGGCCGACTCCCAACAGGTCCGACTCTTGGCGCTCCCGCCGACTTCAGTACTCCCGCTGACCGGTAGGCCCTGCCGTCTCCGGGCTGTACAGACAGGCCGTCGTGGGTATAGGGCTCCACCCCCAAGGGCTGATGTCAAGGCTGGCATGGCAACAGTGCCGCGCCGGGCGGAGATCTCCGTGGATACGGCGCACTGTGGCCATGCCTGCCTTTAATTATCGGTGTGGTTGGAGTTGCAGGCCGACTCCCTATAGCCGGCCTCTCTGGAAGTCACTGGCCAGGAGTCGGCTTATCTTGGAGTCGCCTCTGGGACTCGGCTTGACTGAGAGTCGCCTCTGGGACTCGGTTTGACTGAGAGTCGCTTTTGGGACTCGGCTTATATTGGAGTCGTCTCTGGACTCGCGGGGCGCAGCCTGCCCCGATGTCTTGAAAGGTTCTGGGACTCGGCCTAGCCTACCTGTGACCCATCACTCCAACAGTAGTCCCCGAAGCTGGTGAGGCTCCGAGGGTGATACATCGCGGGCCTCAATAGTTTCATTCTTCCGGTGGTGGGATTCAGGCCTTGCTTGCCGTCTTCCTTCAAGCTGACTAGCTGGAGTCGGATTCACTGAGGGCCATCTTGCCCCCTAAGGAGTTTGAAAGCCGCGGCGAGAACTAGGCGGCGTGCCTGATACACTTAACGTGGTTGCCCGCCACGGCCCCGTCGCGCGGCGCCATGTGGCAGGGGCAGTCTGCCTACCCACGCGCGCGACGGGACAGGACGTCAGGCGGGGCCCGCCACTACCGCGCCTCGGCACGCGAACGGATCCGTTGCGGCTGTGCGGACGGTTGGGTTCCCCACGTCGTTACTGCGCGCAGTAACTTCATGGGGTAAATCGTTGGGGGCGTGGGGTCTCGCGCGCAGTTAATCCCATGCCGCCCCATCGGCTTCTCAGCCTACGGGCTTATAAGTAGGCGGGGGGAGCGGGACGGCGAAGCACGCGCGCCCATTCCTCCCTGCTCCCCCGCTTCGTCCTGCCTCTTCTTCTTCTTGCCTTCATCGCACCAAGCCACGCTACACCCGCAGCGATGAGCTCCTCCTCCGCCGCCGCGGCTCCTGTCGTGCGCTTCGGCGTGTGGGACAGCTCTACGGTGGACGACGACATCATCGAGCACCTCCATAAGACGCGCGGCTCCCGCCGCGAACTGTCTTGAGCCGCGCCAGCCCGGGAAATAAGGCCGGCGCCTGAGGAGTGCGAGCGGGTCATATTCCGCTCGCACCTCATGCGCGGCCTGGGCCTGCCGGCGAGTGGCTTCCTCTGCTCCTTCTTGGAGTTCAACGG
Source organism: Aegilops speltoides (assembly GCA_021437245.1). Lineage (NCBI taxonomy): Eukaryota > Viridiplantae > Streptophyta > Magnoliopsida > Poales > Poaceae > Aegilops > Aegilops speltoides. Next base: position 438,038,483 of record CM038143.1, read on the forward strand.
ACTCCAGCCGCACCACCTCAGTCCGAACACGGTGGTGCTGTTGGCCGCCTTCGCCACCCTGTGCGAGGGTTTTCCTGGCGTTCTCCCCACCATCAAGCTGTGGGGAGAGTTCTTTTAATCCAAGCTCGGCACACACGTCGCTGGCGTGCCGGCTCAGTGTGGCGCCTTCATCGTGATGCACAGGTCGACCGCCGACAACCCATTCCCCTCCATCGTGCTAATCAAGTAGGTGAAGATGTGGCAGCGGTCGTACTTCTACGTGAAGAACGCCGCCATGGAAGGCGACTGGGTCAACCTGCCGCCGTACGAGGCCGGCGCGCCGACTGGGAGGCTTCCCAGCTGGTCCCACCGGGCCAAGACGCTGACTCCCGCAGGTGCCGCCGTCGTCATGACGACTCCGATCTTGCAGATCGGAAGGCCTGGTTGGCCGACTTGTTAGCCGCTTTGTGGCGCGCACGAGTCCTCCTCTCCAGGCCGACCTCATCCGATTAGTCGGATGGCGACCACCGAGACCAGTCGGATGTGCACAGGACATGCCCTACGCGGAGGTGGCAAATATGGTGAATCATATCGCGAACTGCGAGCTCGCGGAAGACTGGCAGTTCGGCAAGGAGCCGTACTCACGTGCCAACCCCCCGCCTGTGGTAAGTCATATCTTTTGTTCCTCTGTTTTCCTTCTGCAGCCGAATCCGACTTCTGATCCTCTTGGTTTCTTCGAGTCAGAACCCCCTCATCCAGCCTGCAGCCGGCACCACGGGACCGCCCCGCGAGTTTGCTCCCGATCGGGCGGAGAGCGATGTTGATGATCCCGACGTGGGGGCGGCGGCAATGGAGGCCGACGCCGAAGGCGGAGGAGGAGGAACGGAAGGCGGCTTCAGGCCCTCTGCGACCTTCGCCGACTGGCCAGACGACGACGCCAAAGGGAAGTCGCCTACCGCTGTCGAAAGTCGACAATCCAGCGCGAAGTTCCTCCGCCCGGCCTGGCGGTCAAGTCAGGCGCTGGCGAAGCGCTGGCTTGCGCTGAGTTAAGCTGGGCGGCCCGACAAGAAGTTCAAGGCGGCCGCGCGATAGCGGGAGGAGTCAGCCGCGAAGGCCAACCGCTTCCGTAAGGAAGTGAAGAAGCCGCCACTAGTCTCTACGTAAGTGTTCACTGCCTTTGTCTTGTTTTTCTTCGATGAATCTTTTCCGAGTCTTCATATTCCTTTCTTGCTTCAGGGCCCCTCTTTCCCTTGAGAGGGTCGCCGTCCCCTCTATCATGGGGTCGGCCGAGACGTCCGCCAATACTCGGCGGATAGACCCCGCCGCCGACCTCCGGGAGGCGACGGAGCAAAACGCACGGGAGAAGCGCGACGAGGAGGAGGCCGACCGCCTGGAGAAGGCGGAGGCCGAGAAGGCCGCGGCCTCCGCCCAGAAGAAACTGGAGGAAGCCGAAGCCGCCGCCGCAGCAAGACAACGGGCTGCGGAGACCACACACCACCAATCGGCGTTGCTTGTCGTTCCGCTGAACTCCGGGCCGCCCCCGCCCCCCAGAGTTCACGGGGCAGACTGGAGAAGCCGGCGGGGAGAACCCTATCATGGAGAAGGATGGTGGCGAGGCCTCCGCGTCGGGCACGGCCACGCCGCCACTGCCGCCTCCACCGCCGTTTGGGAGCGTGCATGGCAAGCAGCCGGCAGGCGGCCAGCGCCGCCGACTGAACACAAGGCAGTGGCGAGGTTGCTCCTTCAAGTCGCCTCACTGCCGCGCCGCCGAAAAGCGGTTTCAGCGCCACGCCCTTGAGGCGGCGCGCCAGCTTCGGCCATCCCAGACGCCGAGGTGACAAGCTCCGCGCCCACTAGGTGGGTGCGAGGAGGCAGCGACGGTCCACTGAACCAGGCGCTCCTGGACGTCCAGGCGAGGCTGCGAGCTGAGGGCGAGGCCATCCAGGGCTGCACCAAGGCGCATCTGGCATCGCGAGCATCTATCCGGGTATGCTTTCCTCTTTGACTTTGTCTTTTCTCGTTCTTCTCTGTAGAGGCGCCGCCACCCACCTGGGTGTAATCCCGAGTTTCGGGCGGCTCTTGGCGGCACCCGAACTCCATCCGGCGAAGTCGAATGTTCACCTTTGCCTGATTATTTATCACAAGACTATCACAACCACCGCGTCACTGCCTTCAACTGCAACGTTGAGCAGCTGGGGAAGCGGACTGCCGACTTGTCGGAGAGTTGGAGTAAGTTCTTCTTCTTTTTCGGCGGCGCTAAGCTCCACGCGGGCTGCGATCCCGAGATTCGGATCGCCGAAAGGGCGGTCGGGCGGATCTTCCCGGCGACCTTCTTTGTTGACGACTTAACGTCCTTTCTCTTTTGTCCTTCAGAAGCCAATGCCGCTCTTCAGGAACGGTTGGGCGAAGTCAGCACTGCCCTATGCGCCAAGGAGGAGGAGTGCAGCAGGCTCGCCACAAAGCGCGACCTGCTGGCTGCGCAGCTGGCGGAGCAGAAGGAGCTGCTCAAGAAGGCGCAGGATGAGGCGGAGACGAGAGACCGCTCTCGGCGAGTTCGGCGGCGCTCCTCTGGACCGACAAGGGCGATGCGACCTCGGCTTCCACGAGATCGAAGACATTGTCGGCGGTGAGTTTCTTCTTTCTTTCTTGAGCCGCCGATTGTAAGTCGCCGACTCTGATTCTTTCTTTTGCTTCTTTTTGTTTGGCAGACTTCTTCCCCGCCACTCGCATGACCACCCGAGCCATCGAGGCTGATCGCGAGGCGCGGAGGGCAAATGGCGAGAGATCGCTGCGCGCGCCCTTGACCGTCGGCGAGCAGCTCCACGAGCATCGAGACTCGTCTGCGCGCAGCCCATCAGCTACTTCGCTGGCTTCTTGCACCGGGGCCAGCGATCTCCGCCTGTGGCGGACATGTCGGCTCACAAGCACTCCCAAATGGACTGCCGACCGGCTGGAGGTCGCGGCTGGGCGTCTTGAGGCTTGAAGGGTTCCTCGGCCGGCTGGCTGGGCCTTGGGCCTTGGAATTCGTCAAGGCTTGGTATCCAGGGCTGGACCTGGACTGGCTGGCCGCGTTCCGGTCAGAGGCCCAGGCAGAGCTGGTGGCTGTGGAAGGCGCCCTCGTCGAGCGTGCAGTGGCGATTGCCGACTATAACGATACCAGCGTCTTCGTTCCTGAGCGGGCCGTGAACGGCGAGGAGGTGCCGCCGGAGTGGTTCGGGATGAACCCGAACTACGACGAGGACTCAGCGGAGGTGATCGGCTCCAGTGCCAAGGAGGGAGACGAGGCGGAGGACGGAGGCGAGACGGAGGCGCCAGAAGGCGGAGCGGGCGACCAGCCTCAGCTCGACCGTGCCTCCAGGAACGAGCCGCGTCCGGTCGAGCCGGCTGCCACCGGAGGCGATCAAGCCGAGACTGCCGAGCCGGCCGCCCCGGCGCCTGACACCGCCGTCTCCTTCGACACTCCGAACCCGTCTGCCGCTTCTTAGGCTGCCGTCTTGCGTTTACTTTATCTGCTTTCATAGTCTTTGAAGAACTTGTTAATTTGCACAACTCCACCCGCGGGGTGTATTTTGAACTTGGCCGGAGGCCCATGCTATGTAAATATCTATCCGACTTCTATCTTTCCTTGGTCATTGCTCTTTTGGCTTTTCCTTTGCCGCCTTTCCATAGTCGCCGCTTTGCCAGACGGACAGCTGCTCTGTGGACTGCCGCTGGATCAAATGCTCGGCTACCTTAGGGAAGGCAAGTACTTGGCCTTTTTAGAGTCTTTAACAAGTTGGATAGAAGACGGCAAGCCGACTATTCGAGAGTCGGCTCTTCAAAGAGAGGCTGGAAGCTGGCTTGGGCTATGCTTATGCTTTGAGTCCTTAGCCATTTTTTTGTGTGAGCGCTCATTCTTGCTTACTCTCTGCCCACCGACAGTCGCTCTGCGAGCTCTGGCTTCTGACAGGAGATGGCTTAAGCGCCGCACACTACTTGTCCGACTGCAGGAAGCATTTCATAGCGCAAGACGGCAAGTCCCCGGGCCGACTAGTCGAACCCGGTGCCAAGTGGCATAAAAAAGAGTAGCATACTCGAAGGCATAATTCTTATCATACAGATAACAACAAAAGGGGCAGTCCCCGAGCTCGTCTTGGGGGGTCCAAAGTCTCGGTACTTTAATACAAAGGATAGCGTGGTACATACTGCATCAACTGTAAAATCTTCAGAGAAGATTTGCGTTCCATGGTCGTTCCGACTCTTTGCTGGAGTCGTCCCTCTTGCATGCTCGGGGCTTCTGGGCGTCGATTAGGTAGTAGGAGTTGTTGCCCAGCACTTTGCTGACGATGAAGGGCCTTCCCAAGACGCCGACAACTTGTCTTTGGCGGCTGTTATTTGAATCAGCGGAGCACAAATCGCCCTCTTGGAAAGATCTTGGCACGACCTTCTGTTGTAGTATCGGCGCATACTCTGCTGGTAGATCTTTGGACGGTGAGTGCCAACAGCGGCCCTCTTCCAGCAGATCGGCGCCATCTTGGCGTGCTTCTTACGCTTCCTCTTGATTGTACATGGTGACTCTCGGGAGTCGAATTCTATGTCCGTTGGGATGGCAACCGGCACCATAGACAAGGAAGAAAGGCGTGAAGCCGGTTGACTTGTTTGGAGTCGTCGCGACTCTCGAAGGATGGTAGGCAGCTCCTCAAGCCAACAACGGCGAGCGCTCGAGTGGTTCGACCAGTCGAGGCTTGATGCCAGATAGGGTGAGGCCGTTTGCTTGCTCCACTTGGCCGTTTGACTGCGGATGGGCAACGGATGCTAAGTCCAGTCGGATGCCCTGCGTCGCGCAGAAACGGGCCAAGGCGCCTTTGGCAAAATTTGTGCCATTGTCGGTGATGATGCTATGCGGTATGCCGTACCACATCGTGATGTCGGCGATGAAAGTCACTGCAGTCGGACCGTTCAACTTCTTGATGGGCTTTGCTTCTATCCACTTGGTGAACTTGTCCACTACGACGAGTAAGTGAGTCAGGCCGCCTCGGGCCGTCTTGAGCAGTCCCACCATGTCCAGAACCCCAAACTGCAAAGGGCGGCGATGGGGATTGTCTTCAGCCGAAGCCGTAGGCGGCTTGGAGCAGAACTTCGCTCCCCTTGCATTTTGGACTAATTCCTTGGCCTCTTCTAGGGCGATTAGCGAAGAAACCGTCTTGAAAGGCTTTGGCGACGAGTGCTCTTGAAGCCGCATGGTGGCCGCACTCGCCTTGATGGATGTCTCTGAGAATTGCTTGGCCTTGCTCTGGCTCAACACAGTGCTGGTAGACACCAGTGACGCTGCGCCTGACCAGCTCTCTGTTGATTATGGTGTAGGCTACCGCTCGGCGTTGTACTTGCCGAGCCAAGATTCCATCAGTTGGCAACTCTTTGTTTACTAGAAACTTGAGGATGGGGCTGCGCCCATGAGGGTGCTGCTATTTCTTCAATCGCCACCACTGCGACTTGGACAAGGGCGGATGGGCTGGGAGGCGGCGGGCTGGAGTCTGCGGCCGCTTGCTGGATTGGCGAAGTCCCCGGGCCGACTGGCACAGTCCCCGGGCCGACTACTGCAGTCCCCGGGCCGACTGGCACAGTCCCTGGGCTGAGTTCGATTGTGATCTTCTTGGAGCCGTCTGTAAGAATTCTTGTGCCATCTGCTGGGGCTCTGGAGTCGGATCCGACTTCTTCGGGGGGAGCCGGCACAAAGATGGAGTCGATTCTAGTGAAGGCTTGATGAAGCGGCTTAAGAAGCGGCTGAAGCGGCGCCGATTGTATTGCTTGGCGGGTGGAGCCGACTTCGTGCCAAAGCGTCTGCTTGGTCGTTGTCATTTCTTGGCGCGTGAAGGAACTTCGCACCCTCGAAGTATCCGCTGAGTTGCTGCACCGAAGCGGTAGCTTCGCCATGTTTGCATCTTTGGCGTCGATCGCGGATATTGCTAGACCACCAAATCGGTGTCGCCATAGCACAGGATCCGGCGAATGCCGAGTTCTTTGGCAAGCCGGAGCTCGTGAATGAGCGCCTCGTATTCGGCGATGTTATTGGAGGCGGCGAAGTGGATCTGCAGCGCATACTTGAGCTTGTCGCCTTTAGGGGAGGTGAGGACGACGCGGGCTCCCAAGCCGGTGTGCATCTTGGAGCCGTCGAAATGCATTCGCCAATGGGTGGAGTCGGGCGCTGGCGGCAGGTAGTGGGTCTCGGCCCAGTCGACGAGGAAGTCGGCCAACGCTTGCAACTTGATGGCGGTGCGGGGCTGGTAGTAGATTGTGTAGGGAGCTAACTCTATGGCCCATTTGGCCACTCGGCCGGAAGCGTCTCGGCTCCCGATGATCTCGGCCAGCGGGGCGGTGCACACCACAGTGATCGGATGCTCTTGGAAGTAAGGCTTCAACTTCTTGGCAGCAAAATGCACGCCGTAGCACATCTTCTGGTAGTAGGGGTAGTTCTGCTTGGAGGTCGACAGTACCTCACTCAGGTAATACACTGGTCTCTGGATAGGGAGCGCCTTGCCTTCCTCCTTGCGCTCGACTACAATGACTGTGCTGACTACTCGGCTGGTGGCGGCAATGTATAGGAGCATGGGCTCTTTAGGAATCGGAGCCGCCCGGCCTGAGGGGAGTAGTCGACATCTTCTTCACCGGAGAAAAGCCGTCCGCCTTGTGGTTCCACTCAAAAAGGTGGTCTTCTTCATCGGTTGGTACAAAGGGAGAGCCTTCTCGCCCGGCCGATGATGAATCGGTGATGGATGACAAACAACGGTGAACTTCGCACGTCTAACGATCGGTGGGTACCTCCATCCTCTCGATGGCCTTGATTTTCCGAGGTTGCACTCTATGCCGCTCGAGACCGGGAAGCCAAGGAGTTGGCGGCTGGTACTCGAAGCGCACTTCTCGAGGTTGAGCTTGATCTAGAATCGGCGCGAGGTTCTCAAAGGTTTCTTTGAGGTCTTCCATCGGCGTCAGCTTTTCCGTCTTCACCACTACATCATCCACGTGACATGGGCGTTTACTGGAGTTGCTTGAGGAGGCATACGCATGCAATGCTGAAAGGTGGCGCCGGCATTCCTTAAGCGAGCGTCATGGTCGAATAGCATAAGGCTCGAGCGGCGTGATGAAGGCGGTCTTCGATCGTCGCGCCGGTTCAAATTTTGATCGGTGATATCGAATATGCATCTAAGAAACTCAACAGCTCGCATCCGGTTGTGGAGTCTATCACCTGATCAATTCTTGGCAAAGCAAAGGGGTCCTTGGGGCAAGCTTTGTTGAGGCTTGTGTAGTCAATGCACATCCGCCACTGCTTGTTTTTCTTCAACACCAGGACCGGGTTTGCCAACCATTCTGGAAAAAACACCTCCATAATGAAGCCGGCCGCTAGGAGCCGGGCTATCTCTTCCCCAACGACTCTTCTCTTCTCTTTTGACAAGTGGCGCAAGGGCTGCCTGACGGGCTTGACATCAGGTCGGACATGTAACTTGTGCTCGGCGAATTCCGTCGGTACACCTGGCATGTCTTTAGGGGACCATGCAAAGATGTCTCGATTCTCACGGAGGAAATCGACGAGCTCGCCTTCCTATTTGCTGTCAAGGTTTGCACCTATGACAGCGTACCTCTCTGGGTGCTCCGGGTCCAAGGGTATCTTCTTGGTTTCTTTGGCCGGCTTGAACGAGCCCTCAGCTTCCGACTCCTTGGGGTCGGGCGACATCTCTGGTTGCTTTCCGGCCATCGCCACGACCCGATCAAGAAGCCGCTTCTCAGCTGCGATCACCAGGGACTCGGCTAGCCGACTGCTCTCAGCAGCCTTGAGCGGACAACTTCTGTAGTCACCGGCGGTCGAATCCCCTTGGAACTCGGCATCTTCATCTTGAGGTAGGCGTAGTGGGGAACTGCCATGAACTTGGCCAAGCAGGTCGGCCGAGTAGCATGGTAGGGGCTTTGAGGTCCACCACTTCAAACCAGACCGGCTCTCGGCGGAAATGATCTTTGTCTCTGAAGAGGGCGTCTATCGAGGAACTTGCCGATTGGTGGCGGGAAAGGCGGGTACAATGCCGTGGAACCACGGTCCGGCTGCTCTGCGGTATCTTTGCTTGATTCCTAATTTCTCCATGGTATCCTTATGCGGGATGTTGATGCTATTGCCTCCATCTATCAACACTCGTGAAAGCGGCGGCCTGCCTATCTGTGGCCAAGGTGGCTTTTCGAGAACCGAGCGTGGGAGCACAGATTGGCATCACCTCGGGTGATCAGCTGCTCAAGCTGATTGGCTTCTCGGACCAATGCATAAACTCGGAGTATCGATGCTCTGCATTCACCTCTTCTTCTTTGCTGCGCTTTTTGCTGCGTCGATCGTCGACCATCTTGGTGAACACCACATAAACCGTGCTCTTACGGGTACTACGTCTCGTCTTCGCGCCCGGCCCGGCAGCAGCGGCTGCTAGAAGCGGCGGTGGGCGGCGGCCCAGCGGCGAGGAGGAAGAGCCGCCTCCTTAGCGATTCTGGTAAGCGGTGGCACTTTCGGGTGGTATGGTTTGGCGGCTTCGCGCTGTGTGAACTTCGAGGACCATCGAGTCTGCTCATAAGAAGGCCGCAACCGAGTTGGATTTGCCGCCTTTACGTCCGCTTGGTCGGAGGCTGCCCCTTGGTTGTTGATCTTCAACCGTCGCAACCTGCCGGCTGCTGGAAGTCGGCTGTGGGGCCTTCGCGCTTGTTGTCGTTACGTTGTTATGCCGGCCCGGTGTCGCCATGGCGGAGTTACAGGGCTTTGAGGGCCACTTTGCGGCCGCGTTAACCTGAATTTCCGTCTTCATGGAGGAGTCGGTATGGCGTGCTTATGCGCTATGATCAGCAGCTCGTCAAGGGTTTACGGCTCGTCGCGAAGGCTTGTGCTTGAGAGGTGCCTTCTCGGCACCAGCGGTGAAATACTCGATAGCTTGCACCTCATGCACACCCTCGCGGGAGTTCGACTTCGCCCAGCGCGTGAGTAGTCGCGTGTTGACTCGTCGGGGCCTTGCGCACAAGGAAAGCTGGCGCGGCTTGGGAGTCGCTTGTACATGCTCGTGAAGTTGCGGATGAAGGCCTCGGTGAAGTCGACCCAGCTGTTGATCTTTGCGGGGCTTCTAACTGTTCAACCATGTCGGGCGTAGCACGGAGCATGAGTGGAACATACTTCACGACAACTTCGCTTGTTGCCGTTAAGCTATGTTGACGGTAGAGGTAGTCAACTAGCGATCTTCAGCTTCATGGAGCGGTATACTTAGGCGTGTCTCGGGGGCGTGAACCCTTTGGGAAAGGGCTCGTCTTGGATCTGAGGGCCCAAAGCAAAGCGGACCCAACTCATCTTCTTCTTCGGCGCCGAGGATCGATGGAGTCGGTCGATCCGGTGGCGGGCGTCATTTTCTCCAACTCCCTCTCGGCGGCCTAGGCGACCACCGAGAGTCGGATGCTCAACAGGCGGTGGGGAAACTCGCCGTTCTCTTCTTGGTGGGGGAGGCAGATAGTCGCCCTGCCGCTCCACTGCTCTCGGGCGGCCGTCTTGGTCGCACTCGATGGTGATGCGAGTCCGACTATGACTGACAGCCGGCTCTTTGTCTTTTCTTCCGTGGACTCCGCCAGTCGGCGTCCGGGACGTCGCGCCTTGATCTCGGCGGGGAGGCAAGTCGTCGTTTGGCTGCTGCAGCGCCTCCGTGCGGCCGCCGGCCGCATTCTGCGCAGCAACCGCGTCGAGGAGTTGATGGACTCGCTCCGTCATCATGCAGCGCTCTTCGCCTTCAAAGTTCTTCAGCTCGTCAGTCGCCGCCTGAGTGGCGCGGATGTTCTCCGCTTGCGTGGCGTATATGGGGCGATTGGCCCCGAACAGGTTGGCGATGGTCGCGCCGCGCTGTTGGACCGCGCCTAGGCGGCTAGGCCCAATCGAAGCCGGTGAGCCGCCCACAGCGCGATCCATCTCGCGCTGGTAGGCTTCTAACAAGCGCCTCATGCTTGCCAGCTTCTTGGCGCCTTCGATGATCTGAAGGTGGCGTGTCTCTAGTGTCTCGGCGTCTACGTCTTCTGGGATAGGCGCAATCAGGTCTTGCTGAGCCGCGTCGAGTGGGTCGTGAGCTCCCTCACCGGAACACTCGTCATGACTGATGACAAGCACCTCCGTGACGGCGCTTCCGCCGCTCTCCTCCTGAGGGAGTGGCTCATCGTAGACCACCACATTGGTGGGGAAGCGTCAAGCAACGCGGCATCAGAGTCGACCAGCATCGGGTCGGTGGAGCCTACGGACTCCAAGTCCACGGCAGGCTTGCCGGTGATGTGGAGTTGGTCGAGGAGGCCCGCGAGGAAGTTCTCGGGGCCACCCGTGCCTGCGGCGGATGCAGGCTCGTCGGAGACGCGAACCTTTCCGACAAGTTTGGCGAGGCAGCTTGCTGCGCAGGCGGCCTCAGCGCCACGCAGCATGTCGATGCAAACTCTGTCTGGTGAGCCTGGCTGGCTGCGCTCGCCAGGGAGGAAAAGGGTTCCCGTCCAGAACAGATCTCCGGATGATGGTGCACCTTGCCCCACGGTGGGCGCCAAATGTCGGGGGTTGGGTGCGACATATGCCAAAGGATGGCTTATCATGGTGGGGGCGAGTAGGACATCGCCGGTGCCTTGAAACGGGATGAGGCGAAGACATGCACCCCGGCGGATCTTACGCAGCTTCGGGGCTCTCCGTGGAGATAACACCCCTACTGCTGCTCTGCGGGGTCTCCGCATGGTTACTATGGCAAAGCAAATACAAGGTTGCTCCTTGAGCTGTTTCTGGAGGTAGGAGATGGCAAGGCTAGCTCTCTCCTTCCTATCTGGTATGTCTAGTGCTAATGGATTCGAACCCTTTGCATGGGTGCCCTGGGGGTTTATATAGGCCTACCCCCCAGGGGTACAATGGTAAAATCGGCTGGGTGCGGGTCCCAGCCGTCTATCTCTCAGGCCGCCGTCTTCTCCGCCGACTCCTGGGGCCCGCCAACTGGTGGGTCCCTCAATTAACTTGAATGCAGGCGCCCGACCAGCGTCCGCCCATGGCGGTCTTGCCGGCTGCAGATTCTTGTGTCGTGCTTCTAATGGCCAGCTTGGTCATGGGGTCATGGCAACACTTGCCGCCACGGACAGGCGATCACTATTGCCATTCCACAATCGTGTCGAGTTAATGGCGTGTGGGGCCCGTGGGAGGGGCCGGCCGACTCCTGGGGGCCGACTCCCAACAGGTCCGACTCTTGGCGCTCCCGCCGTCATCAGTACTCCCGCTGACTGGTAGGCCCCACCGTCTCCGGGCCATCTGAGACAGAGCCGTCGTGGAGTCTGAGGCTCCGCCCCAAGGGCTGATGTCGAGTGGCATGGCAGCAGTGCTGCGCCCGGGCGGAGATCTCCATGGAGTGCAGTGCTGCTTGTGGCCATGCCTGCCTTTAATTATCGGTGTGTTTGGAGTTGCAGGCCGACTCCCTATAGCCAGCCTCTCTAGAAGTCGCCGGCCAGGAGTCGGCTTATCATGGAGTCGCCTCTAGGACTCGGCTTGACTGAGAGTCGCCTCTGGGACTCGGTTTGACTGAGAGTCACTTCTGGGACTCGGCTTATCTTGGAGTCGCCTCTAGACTCGCGGGGCACAGCCTGCCCCGATGTCTTGAAAGGTTTTGGGACTCGGGTTAGCCTACCCGTGGCCCATTACTCCGACAGGCATGGTATGCTTGCTCAGGTAGCATCATGGGATGCAGAGGCTTTGAACGGAGCCCTGGTGGGAGGAGATGATGGCTCTGGGGATTTCAAAATCATTGAAGAGATGGCGACGACGATCGAGATTAAGGAGCCTGCAGTCGCCATAGAGGCGCCACCGAATTGAGAGGACTTGGGTGCGGCAGCAATCCTTGGTGGGGAGAAGCGAGATGATCTCCCCAAGGACGGCATCGGGGAGATCGCTGATGTGGTCTACCCAAGATTCTCTGAGTTCTGTGATCCGGTGGGGGCGGGTCGCTGCTTCTCCCAGCTGCTGCGGGTGCAGGATCTGTGGCGTCGCCCGTGGCGGAGCCTCATCTTCTTAGCTGGGGTCAGCCGACTCCATTTTCCTCGAGGCGTCGCGTCGCTCACGGATTTGAGCAGAGTGTGAATGGCGAGCCTAGTTGTAGTCTGACGAAGAAGAAGGGGCTGGGGTTTTTGTAGGAGTGAGGAAGAAGGAGCTGGGGTTTCTGTGGGGTGAGGTGATGAATTTGGGGGTGCAGTGGGCGAGCTCTTTGTGGTGGGTGGGAGCGAGGAGGAAGAAGAGCACCAGGTTTTTTTGAGGGGGTGTGTTTGGGTGTGGGTAGCGCCTTTTGAATTGATTTTACTATTTACTAGTGTGGATTGGCTGTTTTGTCTTGGGCCCAAAGAAACAATTACTACTAGTACAGTGGAGACACTCTACAACTACCCAGAAAAACAATTACTACTAGTACAGTGGAGACACTCTACCGCTTCTAGCTCCTCCTAGGTCATTGAAACGTCGCCCTCTACTGAATGCCATTATACTTTTGTTCACCGACATGCAGGCCATGCAGCGCGCGGGCCCAATTGCCATCCACCAAATTAGAAGGCAAGTATGCAGGCGAAGAGTCACCCAGTCGTGGCCTTGGCGATAACGAGCCGTCGTATCACAAAACCCCACCTCCCATGAGTCTAAGTTTGTGGACGAAGCAACCATCATTTCACTCTTCGCTGAATCCCCTTCTCCCTCACCGTCTTCAAGAAAGGCAACACTCGCATCTTCCACTGTTCTTCTCTCCCAACGAAGGGAAGGTAAGCGGATCCGTGATGTTGGTATATTTTCGTTCAGAGAAAAAAAAGAACTTTTGCAAAAGAAGTAACCAATCCTCACTCTCTTTTTTGTTTCATTGTCATTGCGATTGTGTTTTCCTTTCAGTGGTCTCATAGTATTCATCAGTTTCATGATGGACCAAGGAGAACCAGGCAAAGATCTGCCGATATTGGAGCAGACGCGGGAGGCTGATCCCCACGAGACAGAGAGCTCCAAGAAGATGGAGGCAACCACCAAGCCGACCCAGATCGCTCACGGCCACTCTTGAGATGGTCAACGCCCGTTTGAGGTTACAGCCCCCGTGGCACTGCAGGAGCAGTTTTCCCCCTTCGAGGATGTGTCCCCCATTGAGCTGCCCAAGGTGATTTCCTTCTTTGCCGATCTCGATTGTGGTTTTTCATCTAAGTATGTGGTGATTTTTTTAGAAAAGGAAGTATGTGGTGAGTAATAATGCAAAATTTTATTAGCTTCGATCCCATGCTATACATAGTGGTTTAAATAACTTGTGTTTCTTATACTAAAAAGTAATTCAGAATTTGTTTTTGTTTCAATTAGAGCCCTGATGCAAACAAGGATTGTGTGGTTGTACATGTCACTCGCTATGAGGCGGACGACCTGAATATATGCACTAGGAAAACAGAGTTCTTAGGCTGTTGGATCCTGGAAGACATTTGCGGTTATACCAATGAAGAGTTGTATTCCAGCCTCAGTGTTGTCAGGCGTGTTGTCCAGGGTATACTGAAGCACAATAAGTTCAAAGCTACTCCTTCGTTTGTGAGGCATAGTGTTTGTCAAGCTTACACAGGAAGATGATGTGGCATGCCTCCACAAACAAGTTTACCAGTGGCAAGGCCACAAGGTTGTCTTCATGAAGGTTCACAGGATTGAGCTGCTGCGGGACGTCCTCGATGATGTTCATGGCAAGGTCTGTCTTGTGTCCAGCCCAAATTAGATCGAGGCATGAAATAGTTGCCCTAGCTAGTGTTTAATAGTAGTTTGGATTATGTCTAATTATCCGAGCCTTGCCTGTTATCGACCCCTCTGGGGCTAGTACTCTGTTTGAATCCGTCTATGGGAACTACTGCTACTTTTGTGTGCCCATGAATCATGTGAGAACCATCATAATTGTTGCCGAAACAGATGCGTCCTCACTAGTTTTTTCATGAATATGGCATGGTAGGACATAAGTTGTCACGGTTTATCATACGAGCAGTATGTGTTTTGATGAAATAGAGAACTAGTTCGAGAACCGTTCGCCGACGCATACATAAGTACTTGTAAACACTGTTGGTGCTACCCCACTTGTAAGTAGTTGTGTAAAACACGGCATATTGGCTCAGCTCGCTTCAACACTAGGCTATCGACCAGCTAACAATCAACAATCTGCTGTCTGACATATAAGCAACTATGTATGTTGTTACAGTGGTTCATGCAGTTAATTGAGGCCACAATGTAATAAATTCCAAACGTTCACACGCTAGTCGAGCGCTCATGTGGAACACTCACATTAAACTCGTCTTCATAAAAATCTTGAAAAGCATAAGTGAGAAGGTTAGGGTGAGCAATGATTCATCTCAATGATTCATAGAACATAACAAACATATACTAGTTCACAGCAAAAGACAAAGTTGTGAGAAGGTTTACAAATCAGAAAAAAAACAAGCAAGGCTTCTCTGAGCAAAGGGCCTGCCGACAGGCTTAAATTTCCTGGAGTTCACTCTGGTTTTTTCTTGTTGCCACCATCCAGGGTTAGGTGATCTCATTCCCGAATAACCAATTATAATTGTGGTCTCAGCTGGAATGCTGAACTGAACCATGCAGTGTACTGACCAGGTGAAATTCTTGTGCATTCCACTAAATTTAAGCACCGCTATTTGCAGAAATAAGCAGACCACAATGCCTCTTGTCCGCGCACCTGTCCAAAAACCGTTGTGCAGCCGTGCCAGCTAGTCCTCGATCCATGGATGAACTAGTAGAAAGTGCATTCCAGACTAGGATGAAGTTGTTTTCGCTCGTCCACCTGCCTTTGCATCAGAAGTAAAGCGTCTGAATCAGCTTCTTTTAGATTATGTTGGTCATTCTACCTTAGTTACTACCAATGTAGGGATACCTTGAAGGCGGGAGGTTAGGCGACGGCAGCGAGGATAGCCATCTCATTTTGCGCAGTTGTACTAAAACTGAGGTGTGTGCTTTTGATTGCGCCGATAGAAATGATACGGAGACAGACATCCGAAACAATATGGAGACAGACATCCTGTTTGCGCAAATCGAAATCTGGTTATTTAAACGGTGGATGAGATATTACTACTTTCCCCGTTTCCTCTTAGAACCAAGTCCTAGATTCATGCTACAACTTTCCCACTTTCTTCCCTGTTTGAACCAACGCTTTGAGTTGACTGCATGAACTAGCTTTACTTCTAATAATAGTAGAAGTCTAGGTGGCTTTGGAACAGCGGACGGAAGTAGAAATGGATCCACACGAAGGGGGAAGAGCTGGGGCAGTAGAGCAAGGCAGGTTTCAAAGGAATATATACCTGAGGGTCGTCGGCATGTGGCAAAGACGGCGTCGGGAGGCCGCATCTTGGCCACAATACCGCAGGGAGGAAGAAGGGGTCGGAGGCCCTCCCGTGCTGGCGCTCTCTCGGAGAGAACGACACGGCCGCCGATCGGGACGCGCGGGCAGTCGTTGGTCTCCTCCCTCGCCACCGATGACAGCGTGAACGATGCACCTACATCCCCTGCCCCGGTCGAGGTTGTCCGGCCGGATTTGTGACCAGCCGTGAGCTGAGAGAGAGAGAGTGTGGCCACCTATGTCTTGCTTAGATCTGGAGAGCATGAGAGAGTGAACGAGAGGAACCCTAGTAAAGCAAGCGCTAAGGCTCCTGCTTTTATATATATTGGAGTGATTTTGTTGTACCGGCTTCAAAAAAATGCGCTCCTACGTGTACCCGTGAGTGGGTGTGAGAGAACTAGTGCGTGCGTGCACCGCTTCTCTTCGTGAGAGTACAATATATACTATGCCCAAAGAACGTTCGCTGCAAGAGTAATAGTATAAGTGTGTGAAGTGTGAGCTAAAATAAAATGTGCGCGCCATCTTTTGTTTTTTAGAAGTTCTGAGGGTAGGGTGTGAAGAGCACATATGTGCGTGACGTCTACCTACAGATAGATGATGGGTGCGACGTGCGAGTCTGCAAGAGGACTCGGGAGAGTCGTGACTCGTGAGGGTGCGTGTGCGTGAGAGAGAGAGGGGGGCTCGTATCAATGCAATGCATGTGTCCGTAAATCATTATCCAACAAAAGTCCGCCACAACCCTTTTCCTGACGAACGCCGTAAGAACCGTTAGATCGGCATCCGATAGTCAGTTTTGCCATGTCATTTAACAGAACAACCACTCCTCCTACACACAAATCTTCCACGTGAGTGTTAGCAACTGCCGTATGCTCCCTCCGTTCCGAAATGCAGTGCATATAGCTTTATTGAAAATTAGAACCTCGCAAACTTTTACCGAGTTTTTGTGTACCAAATTGCACATGTAGAATACCCTGTATATATCATTTCATTCATCTTCGAGAGGTAACTATAAAGATGGGTGAGGAGTCTACAAAGAAAGACCATTGTATCACCCGCAGCAATTTCAACCATCCTTTAGTGTCGAGGAATATCATAGGAACTCTATATGATATGATTTTTATAGGATTTTTTCCTTTAGAGCCAATTGGTTCATAGGAATAGATTCATATACTCTACATTTCAAAGGAAATAAACATGATATCATTTCTATAGCTTTAGAGCCACTTGGTTCATATGAATGGATTCCTATACTCCCTTAATTTCAAAGGAAAATAAACATTAGCGTATATTCAATAGAAAAGTTCCTATGATATGAACCAAATTACATCTCTTTACTAATCCCTCCTCATAGGAATTGAGATACATGTCATCTCTAGATTCAATAGAAAAGTTCCTATGATGTGAACCAAATGACATCTCTTTTCCAATCCCTACTCATAGGAATTGAGATGCTCCATGTCATCTCTTTCCCTACAACTTCCATGTATACATCTTCTATTCCTAAATAGATAGTACAACCCACTAGTAGCTTTTTTCCAAAACATGCAACTATGGCACAAGAACTATATAGTGTGCCAATAACTTTGAAAGATGGTCGCTGGATGAAGCTAACCCGACAGTGCAGAGATGGGCAAATCCGAGCACTACTGGCCGTTGGATATCATCAACATTCCACCAGATCTGCCACATGTACAATTTAGAAGACTCCATGGTTGAACTTAAGCATAATGCACAAACCTCAAAACACAAGCACTTCTCCTTTGTTCTAGAATCTTCTGTATCATAATTGATTTTTTTTCTAAATGAATTGCCATTATTTGTTTTTTACTTTATGATTTACAATGCACAACCCCATGAATCTTAACATTTTATAAAACTAATTGATTTTGAATGAGATGAACTATAAGAACTAAACGAACATCTACATCATGCATATATGACTCAAAGCTTTACATGCTATAGTGTGTATTTATTCATAATTTGGTTTCGAAATCTCATGCGTTCAATACATGTGTACCTTACTAGTTTTGAGTAGAGTAGCAAATTTCACATGCCCCGGGTATATCAAAATCAGGGCCCATGCATCATTGCCTTTCGGTCGAACCTCGTCCACAATTTTTTATCGTGCTATATCTCCTTGGTCCCCAAACCCAAAATGCTGCCTCGTTCCGTAAAACCAAGCGGCCCACACATATTTAAGGCGTCGACTCGAACCCGTTTACTACGACGTGGCCCCGCACGCCATAGTACTCCTACAAACCCTACCGCCGCACTCATCATCGGTTTTCTTCAAGAGGACAAGGGAGAAGCCGATTTGTAGTGGTGGCGCTTTAAAAAAAAGGATCTGTAGTGGAGACCCCTACCCTAGCGTGCCCTAGGTAGCTGCCGCACGCATCATTGTTTTTTCTTTTCGTTATGGTCTTGCGTGCTAGAGTGAAATGATGGTTGCTTCGTCCGTCGAGCTTAATGCAGGAAAGGTGGGGCTTTGTGATTTGACCCCTAATCGCTCATTTTCTACTACTGTGGCGCTATGACCAGGGTGCCTCCAATTCCAACCGCTGCTCAGAACTGTAATTTGGTGCATCGCACGTGGAACAAGACGGTGGATGAGCCGCATGTCTGCCAAAGGGGTGCTGTTAAGTGTGTCGCCATTTCGCGTGCGGACTGACCCTGCTTGAGTTGTTACGCCAACACGACAGGAGCAACCTACCACTTGGTTTTGCTCCTTGGTGAA
Organism: Aegilops speltoides; assembly: GCA_021437245.1. Classification (NCBI taxonomy): domain Eukaryota; kingdom Viridiplantae; phylum Streptophyta; class Magnoliopsida; order Poales; family Poaceae; genus Aegilops; species Aegilops speltoides. Next base: position 438,056,573 of record CM038143.1, read on the forward strand.
TCTCAACTATATTGATCTAAAAAGATACGTGTTGAACTACCCTCTCCGTCTCGGTTTTTCATTTGTAGGCGTCTCGGTTTATAGGACCTGCTCTTAGTTCTAGGTCATCCATTTGACTAACTAAATATGAGTTACTATGTCACAAAAAGTATATCATTGGATTCTTATTGGTTGATATGTGAAGAAACAAGAAACGAGGTAGAAGTTAATGCACCGGGCCTTAGTATTTTGGGATTTTTTGGTTTTCGTAAGATGACTTACTCACCTAGACGGAGGGAGTAGTTGTATTTAAAAGTCGAGGGCGGGCTTTTCTGCTTGTGATGGCGGGCAGTTCCGCCTAGTCGGTTCGACAGAGACGCGAAGAGCGAGGGAGTAGGCTCTGCAAACATAGGGCTGTGTGATTTGACAATGAGATTCTTCTTTGGACAGGTGGGGCCCGTGATTTGACTTGCCATTATCATTTTAATCTGCAGCGCTTCTGACCGGCGTGAGTCTCCCGATTCTGACCACCTCCATCAGGTGCCTCTCCCAATGCTCCACCATGTAGTAGAGGCTGGCTTTTGCATGAGAGCCCACTTCTCCACTTTTCCTTGCCTCTCTTTCCTCCACATATGCAAAAATGCCATGTAAAGCGCACTATTGTACTTACTTGCTCCTCTGGTGCTTAAGCTTGCCACATAGGCATAAAGTCGATGTGGCAAGTTAATCAGAAGAGAGAGACTAGTTTGGTGACCCAAGGAAGAAACGGTGATAAGTGCGTGTACCTAGGTGAAAAGACAATTTTGAGCCTATAGCTAATTAAATGAAGCAAACTTAGCAACACCATTTCATTGGAAGAGGTCACTCCTTGGCAAATGCAATAAATACTAGTACTCCCTGTGTCCCATAATATAAGAACTTTTTTGACACTACACTAGTGTAAAAAACGTTCTTATATTATGGGACGGAGGGAGTACGAAGAAAGAGATAGAGAGGAGTAAAAAAAATACACTTATAGCCAACTTGTTGTAGTATGAGTGACTAAGTGATGACTATGTATGACATGCCAACATCAGATAGTCTAACGCAGCATGTTAAATCTCCAAGGGCGCGACCGCGCGAGCGACGCGACGGTCGTGGTATGCGCGACCATGATACGAGCTGATGGCAGCCCTTGGATCTGAGATCAAATGGTCGCATGCTAAGTTGCTGAAAATTTGCAGAATAACCCTCCAGGATAGGATATTCACCCATAGTGCAATAATCACGCCATGCAACCGTTCGATCTGAGATCCAAGGGCTCTCGGAAGCCCGTATCATGGGAGAATGGAAAGCCACTACCCTGCCGTTCGCACGCTAGCAGTTCGCTCCTACTCGTCCCCGCACGTCCTTTAATACTACGGCGGTTCGCTCCTAGTCGTCCCGTCCATTCACATTACGACAGTTCCACTAATCCTAACCCTCCTCCCAAATCCATGGCGTCCCAAATCTCCCGGATTGGCGGTGAGTACAAGGTTAGAACCATCACCGGCGATGAGTTCGACGTCATCTACACCCGTACTTCCGCGATGGTGAAAGGATGCCTTTCTCTCTTCAGACGCATGTTCAAAAACTCAGATGATGAGTGGGTCGCTAGGCTAGATGTTGAGTACACCACAGTCATGGGACGAGAGAAGGATCTAAAGGACGAAGAGAGGAAGAAGCCCGCCATGATCCAGGTTTGCGTACATAACGTTTGCTTGATCTACCACATATGCCATGCCGACGTTGAGTGCCAGGATTTTAAGAACTTCCTCGAGGACAAAACAGTGAAATTCGTTACTGTAGACTTTAAGAACGACAAAGAAGTCTGGGTCGGATAGGCCTCGTTGTAGGCAACCCTTGACCTCGGAAGAATCGGTGGTGCCCTCTCGTCGACCCTCAATCTGACCTGGCGAGAGCCATGGTTCATCCTTCATACCGTAAACGGAGAAACCTCATTACACGTTTCATCGTCATGCATGGTAGAGGAATGTACTAGATATAGACCACATCCACTACGCTGCAATGGATGGCTACCTTTGTTTCAATATCTACAAGGGTTGGATGAAGAGCAACAGCCAAGTTGGCGGTTCAAGCAAAGAAGTATCGGCCAAGAGGAAGAGGGACAAGGACGAAGTTGAGGACGTGGACGAGGACTCCGAGTAAGGTGGCAGTGTCGTTTCTCATGGTGGTTCTAAACTTCTAATGCAGTGTCTACCGGATTAGTTGCATAGTTTAATTTCAGGTGTGCTTAGTTTAATTTGAGGGGTGTGTTGTGATGTGCCCCCAGCAGAACTATGTTATGTTTCTTCTCGTTACTTTAACTCTTCAGTATGTACATACTACTAGTATTTCTTTAATAGAATTTAGCACCCCAATTAAGCACGTACTAGCTTTTTTAATAGTACTATATGCATAATTTGGCGATTTAGCTCTCTATATGTACCACCTTTTTTTTAAATTTCAATTTTTGCTCCATGGCGCAATCCATCGATAGTACTACTGTACAAAAGTATACATTTTTTAAAAGGCTAGTGTACTATTCATCACATATATATATATAGCTAGTTAAATTCTCAACCAAGAACGACGTGCATGCCATGTAGTAAACCGTCTGGAGGAAGTATAGTAAAATGAGGTGATTTTACCGAGCGATCGGCGGGGAGCATGGCACATCATGCGGTCCCACATGTCATGATGTACCAAGGCGATCGCGTGTCCCTCTTGAGGCGAAGCAATACTAGTACGTGGTTTGAGATGATGTCGAACGAAGTGTGAAATAATGGTTGCTTCATCCGTGCAGGAAGGTGCGACATTGTGATTTGGCGTCTCATTGCTCATTACTACTCTTGGGCGATGCAGTGGGGTCGCCCCCTGCTGTTCTGCACTATTATTTGGTGCTTGACACGTCGACCGGTTGCTATATGTCCCACATGTCGTGACGAAGTCTGAAATTCATGAAAGGGAGCATCCACGGAGGAGTATAATACAGAATTCATGAAAGGGAGCAACTTAGTTTTGGAAAAATCTGTTTTTACGGAGTACGTACCCACTAGGGTTTATAGGGCTCATCTAAAAAACATTCGTTTTTCGGTTTGATAAGTCTCAATTCTACTATACTAGTAGTAGTACCATTACATGTTGGATTTCGAGGTGCGTTAGATCACCCGACGCAAGCAGTGTCAAGAGGAAACTAACCAATGCATGTACAAGTTCATGGAAATTTAGTGGTCATTCATGCATTCATTCTAATTAATGGCTCGGTAAACATAACTTCTTGAGAAAAATGAGCGTACTGCGCAAACTACGAAATTAATTCGACCACTCACCGTCTACCTTGGTTGGAGAGATTTTGAAATTGAGCCCTAAACTGGAAAGGAGGGAGTAGTAACTTTTGTCTCGATTAATATTTGTGGCCTTGTATAAATGCAAAATGTATTTTTTTTATAGTGGCCTTGTATAAGTAAATGGAGGGAGTACTAACCAAAGTACGTAGTAGGGACGAGGAGTAAACGGAAGGAGTAGTAAAATTTTCTCCTCGTCTTGAGCCACCAGCGCGATGGCGTAGGGAGCGGGCGTAAAGCGTCACAAGATAGTAGTAAGCTTCACCTCATCCTGCGAGCCACCGCGCCCGTGGGCGGGGGAGACGGCGTACTAAGAAAGCTTCTCCTCATTCTGCGAGTTGACGGGACAAATCAAAAGTACTCTAGTGTATAGAGCCTTGCCTCTAAGGTAGGCCCCACATGGTTTGCCTCTTTTTTTAATTTAACATAACGCGTCAAGTTGCAATTTGTTTGTTCACCCGTGGTAGACGATCCTCCCTCCACCAAGTGGACAACCAGTACACATGCCAAATTACCACGTGGGCTGCCTTTTTCGTACAGAAATGAGCTCCACCGTGTACCCGCGTGGGTGTGGTTGGGAAAGAGACGGGAGTACGTGCGTCGTGCGTGCACCTCTTCTCTTCGTGCACGTCCCCCACCTACGTGGGTGTGTGTGAGAGAGATACAAACCTAGACATAATGCGCCGTCCATCCCCATGCCTCCGCCCAGTCCGACCACCAGTCACCACCACGGCACCACGCCCCACTCCTCCTCACCTTATCTCTCATATTTCTACCTCCATTTTTATATACAAGGGGCCACTATCAAAATTACAATTTGCAGATATACAAGGCCACTAACACTAATCGATGCAATATTAATGGTGTTTGCCTCATGGTACTAGCAAAGGAGGACATTAATTATCCCTTGCATGCATGAAGGAGTTTGTAAAAAAATGCATCTTGATGTTCCGTGCAATGCACGGGCATCTTGCTAGTCCATGAAAACAACACATGGCAAAATTCCACGGCGAATGAGGGATTTGAATCTGTTGGGAGGGGCTGTTTGGATCTTGCCCGGGGTTGCCAAAATATTGGCGACCCTTTTGTCCACCGGTGCCTTTGCCACTTATGAACGAGGAATGGCTCGGGTGCTCATGTCGTCATGCATCCTCCAGCGCGCACGTTGGAGACGAGCTCGCACGAGCTGTGTTTTTTTGTCCCACAATGCCGCCCGAGCCGCCCGTAGACCGACCGGCGACCCGCAAATTACGCCATCCAACCGTAGCCACACACATTATGACAGCAACTCAACCAACCGGATGAAATTCACGCAAACACATAGACAAACTGATATTTCATACAAACAACGACGGAAATCATATAAAATACCGGATTTTCACACAAACATGACGGATTTCATTACATTCAAATGAACTACGTGGTGCTAGTTCTGGACAGCACAGGTATATAATACCTAGCCTAAATGGTCGCCTGCTGATCGATTTGTGTTCCTCATGTCCAGCAGCACGATCACCGAACTGCCGAGAGCCCCGGAGGTATATGCTTCCTCACAAAGGATGGCTCGCTTCCCCACTGCCCAACTGATATCATTGGCTGGTGCTGAAGATGATGGTGGCCGGCACCGGTTCGAGTTCAGCACCGGCCACTACTTCGCCATGGCCGGCACCGGCTCGAGTTCATCCTAACATTCCCCTCTTCCGTGGAGCCCATGTGGGGTCGATGTTGGTCCTCGCAACAAAAGGATCCGGCAAAACACCTGTTGTGTACGCCGGCGTCGCCTCCGCGGTGGCCTTCATGGGACCCAAGCGGCGGCGGCCTCCCGTGTTCTACTTCTCCTCGATGATGGTGGCGGATGCGGAGGCGCTGGCCACCGACTCATCGCTCTCTGCGCACCCGACTTCGGTCGCTACTTGCATGGCGCGGCCGCCGGCATGGGAGTCTCGGCCACAGAAACGGGAGACGCGGTACGAGGCGGCGGCGTGGACGGCAGCAACGATGCTCGTGCGCGGCTCCTCATCAAGATGGCCTGGAGCGGCGAGTTGCTGAACCGCGCGCCGGCTTGGGGAGCCAACTGGCTCCGTCGGGCGAGGGGAGGGAGGTGGATCAGCGAGCTGCATAGCTCGTATCCGGCGGGCTACCCAGCTGATTTGGATGCGGAATAACTACTCTTCGTAAGCCATTGTAAGAGTGGACAAAATGGTGGAGGAGATAGGGGAGCGGCGGAGGTGTGCGATTCTTGGCCGGCATTTGGCCTCGTTTAAATAGGAGATTAAATAGACGGCGGACGGGAGGAGCTCGGCCGGCGTTGCATTTAACGCTGGCCCGGTCATGAACGGACGTGTGTCCAGAGTGGGTTTCTCGGCTTCCACACGGGCGAGTTTCATGGAGGAGTTTGAATGCGGCACGGAGGCGTGTTCAGCCGGGCGTGCTGCGAGTGGCGCCCTCGACTCTGACCTAAGGACACCGCGCCGTTCTTCCACTGACATGTGGGCTCTTTGGGTGCATGGCCTACATGTCAGTGACCCAACGCAGGCAGCGCACAGCAGAGGAACCTTTGGTGGGCCAGGGCAGTTAGAAGCGGGCATTTCATAAACCGATGATTGTTCATTGAGTGTGACGTCATCTTTTTCATGTAGTTAAGCCTACTATGTTGATAGCCCGTTCGATACGTTGTGATTCATAAAGACCGCTGCAAACATCAATGTTCTGCTTATCACAGATAAGATTGATTAATACCCGTAACAATCCATGTCCTTAACAAACGGTGCATGCACGAATAGGTTGTGTGTGTGTCTTGCGTCGTGTGCTGTGGGCATGCAGGCGTGCGAGTGTTGCGTGCGTGCAAGGGTGCGTTTCAGTGTTGCATGTATTGGTGTGTACGTGCATGTGTTTGTGAGTGCATGTGTACGTGTCAGTGTTGCATGCCAGCATGCGTGCGTGTGTACGTTATGTGTACGTGTCGGTGTTGCACGCCTACATGCGTGCGTGTCTTGCGTGCGTGCATGTGTACGTGCGGGGTGAGGATACACGTCAGTCGACTGACTTTTTCATCTCTGTTCATTAGATTTTCCAGCCGTTGGATACGAAATCAAGGGCCTCCAGTTTATCATCAAACTCCACCCCCCCTGAGCCGCCAGCCACCACCGGCCGAACCGCCCGCCCCGCCGCCCGCGGCCGGCCCGCCCTCCCCGAAACCACTCCCCACCGCTGGTCCGCCGCTGCACCGGCCATCCCTCTAGCCCCCTCCCCCCGCGCCGAGCTTTTTCTCCGGGGATCCCCACCCCATCGCCCAATGAACGCCCCCAACCACCGGTGACTGCCAACCAGAGGTCTCACGACTTCGAATACCTACCGACCACTAGTTTACTACCATTTCTGTCCTTCATATACACGCTGGCGGGTGGGCCCTATGGTAATGTGCGCTGGTGAATGTGGACCGTTTGACTCGTCAATTGATCGTGTTATCAACAAATTACGGAGCTGTATGGTGAGCCAGTGACCGTATGACCACCCTAAAATGTACTCCTATTTTATTAACACAGTACAGACTCAAACTACCATTTCTTTCTTTCATATACGGGCTGACAGGTGGGCCCCATGGTTACGCGCCCCGATGGTGCAACACTAGTTGTGCCGTTTGACTGGTCAATTGATTGTGTCATCAACAAAATATAGAGTTGTACGGGTGAGCCAGTGACAGTATAATCATGACATGTATTTGTTTAACACAGTACAGACGCAAGGGCTCATATATACGTGCAAGCACTCACCGCTATAAGCGCACACACGCGAACCCTACCCCTATGAGCACCTTCGAGAGAGTGGGCCAGCATATATGATCTTGAGATTTTACGAAGTCACCATAGGTGCCTTGTAGTCAAGTGGAACATCTCCTCCCACTAGACGTAATCGCCGGAAAATACTGAAATTAACACAAGATAAATGCGAGCACCGGGACTTTAACCTTGGTGCGCTCGAGAATCCATTGTCCTCTAACCATCCAACCACATGTTGGTTAGCACGACAAAATGTATGTGGTGACCGTGATGAGCTTATTCTGAAGTCTAGTGACCATATCGTGCTTTCGCTTCAAATACAATGACCGTAAGTGTCGTCAACAAAATACGGATCACGCATCAAATGCAAAGTCTGTCAGTGTCATCAACAAAATATGGAGACATATCGTGAGCTAGATACCGTTGTACTATTGTATATGCTTATTTTCTTAGTGGCTGATTGCGTGTGTGGTGTGGTGGGCACATCATTTCTAGTTGTGGTGGGTCAACATGAAGACTCATGGGTCGGTTCCATCCTGCGCCACATATAGGTTGGACCGAGACATGTTATACGAAGACCCATGTGGAGGACTCGGCGTCTAACACGAAGCTACAGTCGCGGAGGACTCTATCCCCACCGTGATAAGCCGACTATATATGATTTGTAACCCTAGGCCCTTAGTATGTTATACAAGCTTGGGGGCTAGTTCGTCGATAGTATACACACGCACAATGTCTGGTATTCACGTGTACTTTGTACACACCCCTATCACTAATATACAGTACCAGGAGTAGGCTCTTTGTTCAACTGCAAGGGTCCGATCCGAACTAGGGTGAAACTTTGCCTCGTATTACCATCCAGCCTAACAGCCATGGATATCCTATCGAATGATATGATGAAATCATATCTGCCAACTACTATTAGACAGGTGTGTCGGGGGGGCAATGTGTGCGAGAGAGACCTAAAGATAATGTGCGTGCGGGAGACACGTAGGCACATATATGTGCGTATAGAGGGCTAGTAGAGACCGTGCATGTGTATAAATGCATGTGAGAGAAATAGTGTTTTCCAACTGAGATTAGTGAAAAGAGTGGTACATAGTAGTCAGAAAGAGAGAGAGAGAGAAACAAAGAGAGCGCGTGAGACACCCCAACACCCTGAGAGAGATTGTGAGCATGTGTGAAAGAGAAATGGCGATGCATATAAAGTGTGTGCACTTATGCGTTAGATAGAGAGATATATAACGCGTTTGTGAGAACGGGGCGAGGCATAGTGCATCTACGTGTAAAAGGCGGTTCTACGCATTAAATTAAAATATAAATGGCATTATTATTTTTGGATGAGATCATGAATTTTGCAAAATTGCGTATGGACGAAAATCGGTCTATCAGACACCCATACTCTATTGAATTCTAGCATGTGCATGTGTTTATTTCATATTATCGATCCATAGAGTGAGAGTGGTTTGAAATACAGGCAATGGATGCTTTTGCAATTCATATATAAACATTAATTAGTGCACTCCATGTTGTTAGTGTGAAGCACTTTATACATTTGTCACTTTCATGGATACATTCCAAATTGCTAGCTACTTAAATAAAATACATGTCTAATTCAACATAAAGGGGGTTTCAAAGATTCGAATTCATAGGAAGTGCATTCATCTATTTGAACCTGAGATAATGACTTTTGTAAATCAGATGTAAAAGGGGGCATCAATCTTTGTTGTGAGTTTGAACATGCTATATATATTCATACGCATATCTAACTTTTTTTTGCAACCAACGAGATTATATCTGGAACCATGCATGAACTGAGGTAAGTTGCGTATTTTTAATATATACTCGTGTACAATGTATATTAAAATGTACGCGCTCCATTCCAAAATAATCGTAGCTTTAGGATTTTCAAGAGTAAAGATTTGTGAAGTTTGACAAATCCTGAAAGTTCAATTCAAGAGAACTGAAAACGTTAATGCTTCTCCTCCCAAATATTGAACGAATCACCAAATAGGCCTCTGGTCACCCGAAACCGCGCGAGACTAATGTTTTGGTGGTAGGAAATTACTGTCCTGACTCTGGCCCGTGTAGCCTATCGGCCCGATGTCCAAAGGTCTAAACCGGGGTAGGTTTGTAACTTCACCAAGACGCAAGTCTCAACCGCCTCCGAGAAGCATTCATACGCCGTGGGCGCCTAAACACCCATGTGCTCGGCCGAAATCTATCCCACCCACATTTGGGACACCTGACATGACTGTCCTACAACCAACCCGCAATATGGCCGAAATTTTAGATGGGGGCAAAGTTTGTAACTTTCCCCAAATTTCAAACAACCACGTCTCAAACCAAAACATTGTTCCCCCTTAGTTCCCCGCCTCCCTCCGTTTCCCCATTCATACTCCGTGGGCGCAAAAACGTCCTCTCTACTAGCCGCAAAACCCCAGCCTCCTCCGTCCACCACCCCATAGCGGCCAATCCACCGCCGCCCTCCTCCATCACGCCGGAGCCGGTACCCCGACGTCGTCGTCCAACACAACCGCAACCGCAACGCCCTCAAGGACTTAGCAGCTGAAGCCGAGGCAGAGCTGCCTCCACGATGCCGACGCCGACGTGCGCCGTACCAGAACCACTCCGACCACGCCATCCCGCGCCTCACTACTGCGGCTCCACTGTCGCAACCGTCCACCGCACCGGAGTTGTTCCCGCTACGCCGTCGTTCTCCGCCTCGGATCTGCTTTCCCGCCGCCGACAGACGGCCACTGCACCACAGTCAACAACTTGGCCATGGGTTCGTCCAAGGTTTCACCGTCCTCCACAACTTCTGGTTTCCGGCGAACAACAAGATCGTCGGAAAAATAGAAGGAGGACACATCACTGCCAGCAGAAAGAGGTACTCCTCTTCCCTTATTCGTGCAAATCTTATGTCTCCGCTCACACCGTATTCATCCCACGAAAGAAACTAGTTGAGCGCTTCTTACTGCATCTTCTTTGTGATACTAAATGCACAAGGTTTCCTCCCTTTTACTATTTCACCTTTGCTATAGGTCAGTAGCCCGCCTGGATTTCAATTCAGGGTCAGTCGAACCGCAATTAAAAGAAGCAGCACCCGCTTAGGCACGCGGAGCACCTAGTCCGCCTATTCCCTGGGGAAGCGGCGCATCGGTGTCTATCATAGGGGTGTGGGGTGCAGGAGCTGCTTGCGCCCGATTTGGAGGTTGGCGGGGCTCGAATGGATGGCCTGGGGCGGTGCCAAGCACGGCGGTGCGGTGAGGTCGAGGGGAGGGTGCAGGCAGGGGAGGAATACTAGGCCGGTGGTCGCTGGCGTTTCAAGGAAGATCGTTAACACTGACTGGCTGGAGGTAGATGAAGGCGATCTGCCCTTTCTTTGTACATTGGACGGTGCAGAAAAAATATACTGACCTATTTGCTTTCCGTCGACTGCTATTTTCATAGAATCTTGTAATAATTGAGTGTGTCATGCATGTTGTAGAGCTATCATATGTCTCCCGTCATTTATTTCTCACCGACCTGCTATCTGCTACCTTTACACTGTACTAATTGTGCACACACTTCAACCATACTCACACTATTGTTTTTTTATGCATGGGTATTTCAGACTACGGCAGTGTTGATGAATGCGAGAAAGAAAAGATGAAGTCACTCGGTGTAATTCAAGATAAGCACTAAGCATTTCAGCGCTCTAATGGGTGCGATGTCGCTAGATTGGAGACGATGGCGTAGCTCTGCAGTTGATGATCTCAATTGCCACACACAACCATCCTGTGCTTGCTTTAACCCGTATTTGTCAAATGTGGTTGCATGTTGCATATGGTATCTATCTTGTATTGCTTCCAATTTGGTTAAATTGCATCTGCTTACTTTACACATTATACCTTTGATAATGACATGCCTTCCTGTTTGTGATACATACTACATATGTCTATTAACCATGTTTGTACATCAAACTAATGCTCTTTTGTATCCCTCGTCAATCACTTATGATGAGACAGTCACCCGGGTGGGTTACTGTGAGACGCCCTACTCGTTTAAAGAGTGCAGTGTCATCCTCCCCACATGATTCTCAAGAAATAACAAGGCTAAATCAAGATAGTCAACGTAGCTCTCTAGTTGATCACCGCAATTCCCCAACACCACCATCGCAGGTGCTTGCTCTTACTTGGCAGTGTGATATGTGGTTGCATGTTGCATATGGTGTCTACCTTGTAATGCTTCTAATTAGGGTAAATTGCATCTGCTTAGTTAACACATTATACCTGTGAATATGACATGCCTTCCTATTTTTGGTACATACTACCTCTTTCTATTAACCATGTTCTTACATCAAACTACTTTTCTTGTGTATCCCTCATCAATGCTCCTAATTTGTTAGGGGTTGTTTGGTTTGTGACTAACTTTGCCAAATGTTGCCGCACCTAAAGCTAGCCAAGTTTGACTAACTTAGGTGAGTGTTTGGTTCAAACCACACCTTAGGCAAGCCACACTTGGACCCCACATGGCATACACACAAAACATGTGGCAACATTCCCTTAGGCTTGCCAACTTGTGGCTTTCATTTTGATGAACTAACCTTAGGCAAGCTTGGCAAAAATATATGGCAAAGTGTGGCAATGCTAGGCCTAGAACCAAACAGTCCCTTAAATTGCATCTCCTTAGCTTACACATTATACATGTGAATATGATATGCCTTCCTGTTTTTGGTACATACTACATCTGCCCATCACACCATGTTCTTACATCAAACTACTGTTCTTGTGTATCTTGCGTGTATCGCTTATGATGAGACAGTCACGCGCATGGGTTAATATGAGACGCAATACTCTTATAAAGAATGCAATTTCATCCTCTCCACATGATTCTCAAGAAACAGCAAGCCTAAATGAAGATATTGAATGTTGATCTGTACCTGAAGACAGCACTTCCCCTACACCACCATCATAGGTGCTTGCTCCAACTTCGCAGTGTGATATGTGGTTGCATGTTGCATACGGTGTCTAGCTTGTAATGCTTCTAATTAGGGTAAATTGCATCTGCTTAGTTTACACACTATACCTGTGAATATGACATGCCTTCCTATTTTTGGTACACACTACATCTATGTGTTAACCTTGTTCTTACATGAAACTACCTCTCTTACGTATCCTGCATCAATCACTTCGATGAGTCACCTTTATTAGTTGCATATTGCATATTATTTCTAGCATGTTGCCATGTATTGCTTCTAATTTGGTCAAATACATTTGTTAGGGCACCCTTTTAATTTGGCAGAGTGATATTGGTTTCATCTTTCATATGGTTTCTAGCTTGCATCGATTCTAACAAGTTCAAGCACCTTGTGCTTAGTTTACACTTTATACATCATACATGTCAATATGTCACGCCGTCCTGTTTTTCATACATATTCCATCCTCCTATCATGCGGCTGCCTTACATGAAAGTAGTGTTCATCAGTATCATGCATCAATAAGTTCTGAAGAGCAAATTTTATTCCTTTTTCTTGTGGGTTTGACTTGACAAGGCAAAATCAAGAAAGAGGAAGGAAAAAAGTAAGGAAAGGCGATGATGGTGGTCCTCTGCAAAGAACGTAAATGGAGCATCTGTCCGATTCTCCTTGTCTTGATAGTGCATTACAAGGTCCAAGTCTCCGCTCCCCTACTCCACCATCCAAGGTGCTTGCTCTAACTTGGCAATGTGATATCTGGTTGCATGTTGCATATGGTGTCTAGCTCGTATTGCTCCTAATTAGTGTAAACTGCATCTGCTTAGCTTACACATGATACATGTGAATATTACACGCTTTCCTGTTTTTGGTACATACTATATCTGTCTATCACACCATGTTCTTACATGAAACTACTCTTCTTGTGTATCCCGCATCAGCCACTTATGATGGGGCACCTTTAAGTTGGCAGTGTGATATTGGTTTGCATCTTGAATATGATTTCTAGCATGTATTGCTTCTAGTTTGATGAACGCCACCTATGACGAGACAGTTTTAACTTGGCAGAGTGATATTGATTGCACCTTCCATATGGTGTCTTGCAGTGTTTCTAATTTGTTGAAGTGCCTTTTGCTTAGTTACCACATCATAGGTGTGAATATGTCAAGCCGTCCATTTTTCGTACATATTCCATCCTCGTATCATGACTTTGCCTTTCATCAGAGTAGTGCTCATCAGTATCATGCATGAATGAGTTCTGAAGAGCGAATGATATTCCTTTTTCTTGTCGGTATGACCTCACAATGCAAACTTAATAAAGCTGAAGGAAATTGGAAAGGCATTGGATGATGGTGGTCCTTCCGAGCAACTGAAATGGAGGTTCTCTACAGATTCTACTCCGCCATCCTCCCAACAAGATTCGCAAGACAACGCAAGGCTAGATAGTCAACATAGCTGTGTAGATGATGAGCACATCTCCCCTACTCCACCATCACAGGTGCTTGCTCTAACTTGGCACTATTATATGTGGTTGCATGTTGCGTATGATGTCTAGCTTGTATTGCTTCTAACTTTGTTGAATTGCATCTGCTTACTTTACACATAATGCCTGTGAATATGACATGTGTTCCTGTTTCTACATCAGACTACTATTCTTGCATATCCCGCATCAGTCACTTATGATAACACACCTTTAAGTCGCCACTGTGATATTGGTTGTGTCTTGCATATGATTTCTAGCATATACTGCTTCTAATTTGTTGAAACGCCATACAGTTTGAACATGGCGAGTGATATTGGTTGCATCTTTCATATGGTGTCTAGCTTGCGATGCTTCTAATTTGTTGAAATGCCTTCGCTTAGTTACCACATCATAGGTGTGAATATGTCACACCATCCTGTTTTTCATACATATTCCATCCTTGCATCATGTGTTTGCCTTTCATCCGAGTAGTGTTCACAAGATCATGCATGAATGAGTTACGAGAGCGAATTTTATTCCTTTTTCTTATCGGTTTGACTTCACAATGCAAAATCATTACAGCTGAAGGAAATTAGTCCGCGGTGGATGATGGTGGTCCTTGAACAACTCAAGCAGGGGTCTCTCTGATTCTACTCCGCCATCCTCCCAACAAGATTCGCAAGACAACACAAGGTCGGACGATCAACGTAGCTGTGTAGATGATGAGCACATCTCCCTACTCCACCATCACAGGTGCTTGCTCTAACTTGACACTATTATATGTGGTTGCATGTTGCATATGATGTCTAGCTTGTATTGCTTCTAACTTGAATTGCATTTGCTTACTTTACACATAATGCCTGTGAATATGACACGTGTTCCTGTTTGTAGAACATACGTGTACATGATGAGCACATCTCCCCTACTCCACCATCACAGGTGCTTGCTCTTACTTGGAAATGTTATACGTGGTTGCATTTTCCGTATGATGACTTGTTTGTATTGCTTCTGATTATGTAGAATTGCATCTGCGTAGCTTACAACTTATACCTGCAACGATCACTTACCCATAAGACACATTTAACTTGGGACTATGATGTAGGTTGCATCTTGCATTGTCTTCTAGCTTGTACTGCTTTTAATTTCTTGAAATGGCACTTACGACGAGACACTTTTTACCTGATAGAGTGATATTGGTTGCATGTTCATATGGTGCCTAGCTTTCATTTCTTCTAATTTTGTTGAAATGCCTTCCGCTTACTGTTTTTTCATACATATTCCATCCTCCTATCGTACGTGTGAATATGAAACGCTCTCTTTTTTGTATATATTCCATCCTCCTATCCTGCGCTTGCCTTACATCAAAGTAGTGTTAAATCAGATCATGCATCAACCAGTTATGCAGTGCTAATTTTATTCATCTTCTTGTGGTTTTGACTTCATAAGGCAATATCAGAAAATAGGAAGGAAAAGAGTAAGTTAGGGGATGTTGGTGGTACTCCGCACCAACACAAACAGAGACTCTCTAGATTTGCCACTACTACTGCTAATGAAGTTGAAGTCCCAAGTCTACATGATGAGTTCATCTCCCGCACTCCACCATCGCAGGTGCTTGCTCTAAGTTGACAGTGTGATAATTGGTTTCATGTTGCATATGTTATCTAGCTTGTATTTCTTCTATTTTGATTAAATTGCACCTGCTGAGTTTATACGTTATACATGTGCATATGACATGGCTTTCCGTGTCTAGAATACACTGCATCTATCTATCATACCATGTTCTTACATCAAAGTACTGCTGTTGTGTATCTCGCATCAGTAACTCATGATTGGATGCTTTTAACATGGCAGTTTGATAGTGGTTGCATCTTGCATTGATTTCTACGTTGTACTGCTTCTAATTTTTCAAATTGCCACTTATGACAAGACACTTTTAACTTGGCAGAGTAATATTGGTTGCATCTTTCATATGGTGTCTAGCTTGCATTACTTCTATTTTATTGAAAATCCTTCTGCTTAGTTTGCACATCGTAGCTGTGAATATGTCATGCCGTCCTGTTTTTCTTACATATTCCATCCTCATATGGTTGTCTTACATCAAAGTATTGCTTGTCTGTATCATGCATCAATGAGTTTTGAAGAGTGATTTTATTGTTTTGTGTTGTGGGTACAGCTTGACATGGCAAAGTCAAAAAAGAGCAAGGAAAATAATATAGTAGAGAGTACTGTTACTCGTCGGGTGAAATAGAAAAGGTTCTGCCGTCGAGATTCCGCTGGTACTTATAGTGCAGTAGAAGGTCCAAGTCCACCGGCTAAATCTACAAACCCTGTATCACCTGCTCCACCAGCTGCAGCATCCGCTTCAACTGTACCAGCTCAACCAGTTACTCATTTGTTTGCTCGAATCGGCGGTTCCCAAGCTGCCTTCACACCTAACACTACTTCGAAGCATCGCTAACACAACAGGACTTGGCAAGATCAGATGAACCTCATGAGCATCAACACCAAGACGGTACCTGACCGAGTCAAGTCGCAGTTGCATGCTCCTTTATATGTACTCTCACAGTTTGATGTACACTACACTTTCCATATTCGTTGTTGAACTAGCACCACGGCGCAAGCGGAAACAGACATCAGGGATAATGCTTGACAGATGAACAAAATCTAAAGGAGGAAGAATGGAGATCCATTTTGAGGCAGGATTAAAAAGGCCACGTGATGCTAAAGAGTCAGTCAAGTTAGTATCAGAGGCAGCCATTGCCGTTAGGTGTCATGCGCATATCCTCCCAACGTGGATCCAGTACAGGAATGAGAAAGACAATACCCAGTTTAACACCTTCCTTGACAATCTATCCGTAAGTAATGTTATTCATTGCAATTAGTAATATTGTCTTGCTCTGTCCCATACTTTCTAGCTTCCTCCTAATAAGACTCACATTCTTTTTTCAACAGATGAGGTTCAAGTTGGATTCGAAAGATGATGCAACTAAACAAGCATGCACTCATGTTTTTCATGCGCTTTCTGCTGACGATGTCGGTACCACCTTAGAAAATCTCACTTTGAAGGCAAGGCTAACAATGAAATCGCCCAAACATCTCGAGTGGAATATATTACAGATGAAGACTGGACATCCCTTGTTAAACACTGGTCTGACCACATGTTTTTCAGTCTGCTCTGCGACAGTATCGGTATCAGGTAGGCTATATGTATTTGATCAGACCACATATTGAACTTGTATTTATGTATGTGCCTTACAAGTGTATCTTCTTCTTGGCTAACTTTGAAGAACAAAACCAACCGTTCTAAAGTGAAATTCCAGCAGACAACAGGATCTCATAGCTATATTGCACACTGCGAGGCTCTTGTAAATAGCTTCTACTTCCTTCTTTTTTTGTGCCATATTATTGTATTTATATTGACTTGTTCCAAATATAGAGGAAAGCCCGTGCGGACCAAAAAGAACCTGAACCGAATGTAGTGCAAATCTTCAAGGATTGCCACACCAGCAAGATGAAGGGCATGAGAACACCAGTTCAAGCCGCTGTTGTAAGTCCTTACTCCTCCTGCCTTGAACTGATTGGTACTGTGATGTGTTCATTTAACTACTTGGTTTGCAGCCAATGTCAGTTACTCTGTTCACTTTTATACACAATTGTCTTAACGTATCATTTCACCTTACATGGTTTAAAAGAGATGAAGGATATTCTTTTGGTCTTGATCTGTAATCTAGTTGTTATGTTCACGTGCGCACACAATGATAAAATAGCATGTTTGTTTTATATCTGTTTGCCCATGATATGAATGATGTCATACTATGTTCATCCTACTTTAAACCATGTCTCTTTATCCTTAGATGTCAGCGAATGTGAGGAAATAGACAATACAAGAGGGCATGCTACATGGACATATGTTCCGAAAGTGATTTTATTATGTAGTTGGCACTACAATACATGCTAATGTATTACAGTAGTTCACCAAAATAAATTATGTATAAACGTTTAACCTACTTTGTTTGTTTTTGTCTCATTAGTAACTTATCTAGTACACTAATCTACGAGTTCAAACTTTCAGGAAGCTATGGAACAAATGATTGAACAGCCACAACCACCTGAAGGTGATGAGGCTTCTACAGGCACAATGTCACCTCTTGCTGCAGTGCGTCAATATCTCTCCACTAACAGTGCAAAAAGCACCTTCCTGCGTAATTCTGGGTTGGTTGTCAAGGTAAACTCATCCAAATCGCCTACTGAACAAAATCTTCCTGCTAGATAGAGTGATATATCTGTGCTCCAGACACAAGTCCAATCCCTTATGGACGTTGTTTCGGAAACAAGAATAGTGGTTGAGAAATGTCGTCAAGATATGAATTGTTTTGAAACCATACTATCAGACATTCGCTTCGTTGTTGAAGAGAAATGGCGAAAAAAGGGTGGAGATCATGCTGCTCCATCAGATTCGACAGCCTGAAACATTAGCACTCAGGTCAAATGATTTGTGCTTCTATACATCTGATGGTGCTTTTATTTGGAAGGACTGTAAACTTTATGCCAACAGACCTTTTGTTCTATGATTGGAATTTATTTTGTTGTGATACAACATTTATGATGCTGCCACAGGCTTTAGTAATTACGATGCTATTTTTGTATAGTGTAGGTTTATCTTAGTAATGTATTCGGCCGAAAGCTTCGTAGGAGCCCAACATGCCAACATTCGTCGGACCCATTCCAATTGGGCTAAAAACGATTATGGGCCGAAATTGGCATGTAGCCCACTAAAAATATCTGGGCTTAAATCAGCATAAGCTTTCAAATTTTTCTGGTAGGCCTGTGCCCATAGTGGGCCTCTAACAGGCCTAAACATAATTTGGGCCCTCAGTAAAAATAGGTCATTTACAGGTGTAAAAATCTTGAGCCCATAAAAAACATGGGCCTTTAATAGACCGAAAGTGAGATTGGGCCCTGATTGTGCCAAATAACCCACTGGACTTAGCAGGCCGAAATGGTGGCCCATTTACAATGCAGATATTTGACAGGCCGAAATTCGTACGGGCCGTAAATGCGCCGACCTAATACACGGGCCTTTAATAGGCCGGAACTTCGGTCGGGCTAGATTATCGTCATTTTTATATGGGCCATTAATGGGCCCGATATGACGTTGGGCCACATATGGCCCATGGTTTACGTCCGGCATTAATTAGGCCGAAAATGACAACAGGCCGAAAGTGGCCCAAATCTATAGTGGGCCTCTAACAGGCCGAATGACAGACATGGCCGAATATGACACAAATCCTTCACGGTCGTTTATGGGCCGAAAGTTTTGATGGCCTGTAAATGGGCCCAAATGAAGCCGGACCTTTGACAGGCCGGAAATACACTGGGCCGTAATTCGGCCCAATTACTTAGTGGACTGTTAACGGGCCAGAAGTGACCATGGGCCGCATTGATGACAAGTTTAGACCAGGCTGTTGATGGGCTGATTTAACAGAGAATGTTGGGCCTTTAGCTAGGCCGGCCCATTATGGTCTGCAGAATCTTGTGGGCCTTTAGCTAGGCCGGCCCATTGTGGTCCGCAAAATCTTGTGGGCCTTTAGCTGGGCCAGCCCATTATGGTCCGCTAAATTTTGTGGGCCTTTAGCTGGGCCGGCCCATTATGGCCTGCTAAATCTTATGGGCCTTCGGTTGGGCCGGCCCATTTAAACTTTGTGGGTCACTTTTGGGCCTGTCCACGTGTCAACATATCATAGGCCCATCTCGACCGTTGGATGAGTGACACCTGTGCCAACGCGGAGCTGACATGTGGATCCGTCAGCCAATGAGAATTTTACACGTGGAAAATCGGCATTGGTCGTGGCTGTTAACGGGTTATCGGATCCAAAATCCGACCCGATAGCTTAACGGTGTTCCGTTTACGGTGGATGCCACGTGTCGGTCACCCTTGACGAAAGCACTTCTGTCACGCACGATTTATCGTCATGGAAGTGGACACTTCCATGATGATAATTTTGGTAATGTCTTGGAACACTTCTACGACAGCACAAGTACGACTATCTTGATTCTGTCATAAAATCATCATGGATGTACATGCATGATAGTAAACACGACCTACTATGACAAACACGTATCATCACGGAAGTGTACTTTTTTTAGTGGTGGTGGGTGGGGAACAAATTTCTTCGTTGTCCGCTTCCCATTCAAGCCGGACATAGTTCGGCCAAGAGTCCCCTGACAAAGAGAGAGATTTTAGTGAATTTAGCACGTCGCCAAAGGGTGAGTGCTGAAAGATATCCATGGAGGAAAACTCCATGATCGATGCCCAATCAGATTCGATAGGCACGGATATGCGTGGTTCGGAACCTATGGCCGGATACGAGTCCGAGGGTCCGATGACACAGATCTCTTCGGAGGTGAAGTCTGTGTTCGGCTCTATCGTCATTGAGTGTGCGGCCTCCGTGGCGGGGTCTACCCGCCCGTCCTAGGATGGCGCGATCTGCTCCGACTCTAAGGCCAGGGCAGCTATAGGTGCGTTCTCCTGAACACCATCCGATGGCAGATCTAAGTCATGCTCATCATGACTGTCCGACGCACCTACCATGGGCTCGAATCCGTCGAAGATCAAATCTCCGCGGATGTCGGTGGTGTAGTTCAGGCTTCCAAACCTGACCTGATGACCAGGGCGTAGCTATCGATCTGCTCCAGATGGCCAAGCGAGTTGGCCCGCTGTGCGAAGCCGCCGAATATGAAGATCTGTCCGGGGAGGAAGACCTCACCCTGGATCGTATCGTTGTGGATGATTGAAGGAGCCATCAAGCCTTATAATGACGACATAGTGGAACTCTCAATGAAAGCACCAATGTCGGTGTCAAAACCGGCGGATCTCGGGTAAGGGGTCCCGAACTGTGCGTCTAAGGCTAATGGTAACAGGAGGCGGAGGACACAATGTTTACCCAGGTTCGGGCCCTCTCGATGGAGGTAATACCCTACTTCCTGCTTGATTGATCTTGATGATATGAGTATTACAAGAGTTGATCTACCACGAGATCGTAGAGGCTAAACCCTAGAAGCTAGCCTATGATTATGATTGTTGTCCTACGGACTAAACACTCCGGTTTATATAGACACCGGAGGGGGCTAGGGTTACACAAAGTCGGTTACAGAGAAGGAGATCTACTATCAGAATTGCCAAGCTTGCCTTGCACGCAAAGGACAGTCCCACCCGGACACGGGATGAAGTCTTAAATCTTGTATCTTCATAGTCCAACAGTATGGACAAAGTATATAGTTTGACTGTCCGAGAACCCCCTAATCCAGGACTCCCTCAGGCACGTTCGTCCATTTTCCTCGGGCGAGCAGTTTTTCACTGCGGCTATAAATACCCCTCACCGTCCTCAGACTGCATTTACCCCGCTTGATCTCACTTCCCTCGCTCGAGCTCTGAAGCCCTAGCGCCACCGCCACCTTCATCGTCACCAGTGAGGAAGAGCTTCACTGCCTCGACCTCGTCACCATCGTACTCGCGCCGATCGCAGACATCTTCTCTCCGCCACCGCCGTAGCCGTCTTCCTCTGCCAAGTTAGGGCGTGGAAGATCTGGACTGACGAACTCCTAAATCCACACTCCTAGTTCATTGTTTTCTTCATCAAGGGTACTTAAAAGTTACTTTTACTGCCCTTGTTAATACTGATGATTTTCGTAAAATCTTCAAAAGGTGTTTATTCTTCAACTTCCACACTCTCAACACCTAGCACAATCATCTGTTCTTGATCTGTTTCTCTAAGTGATGTTTTTTCTATAGATTCCTCAATTATGTGAATCTCACAATCTGCACAACTCTGGAACCTAAGTCAAAGAACGCTTAGTGAAATTCTTCAAGACATATCTGGTCAATTTCCTCAAACTTGTTCCGTTTTACAAAACTTCTGAGAACGCATATGACCTCTCCAAATTCTTCGCACCTATACTCTATTGGCAGGTATACATGACTGATGCTGAATCACTTGGTTCTCATCAACTTAACTCCTTTGCTGCGTTCCTCGAAGAAAAGCTGCATACTTCTTCAGAGAACTCAATAATTCAAATTCCTCAGCTGAAGAAAATGGCAGATGGCAAAAGAACTTAGAAGGGAGGAAAGAAACTGGAAGTCAACACTGCTTTTGAGATCCCTGGTGACATTTATGCAGGGTATTGCATGCCTGATGAGGCAACTCATGGGAAGGAAACCAAGAATGAGCGCAAGGTGCACATACAGAAATTTGAACGTAGATGGGCACGGGAAAGGAGGGAGTACAGATATGTTACTCCAAAATATATGAAGAAATTTGCTCTAAACCCTCCTTGGCCAAGACCTCCGTTGGCACCTGGCCAAAGAGCTAATCCCACAAGCATCAAACGTGGTGAGGATTATGCTGATGAATGGGTCAAGCGACAAGCCAAGTTGGCCAAGCAGGCCAAAGAAGCAGTGAAGAAATTCAATGAAGATTCTGCTGATGCCGTTGCTGAGGCTACCACAAGCAAGAAGGCTATGCCCAAGAAGCCTGCCTGCAAACCTCAAACCTCAGTAATGCCCTCACGGCCAAGCTCATCAGTGCCCTCATGACAAATACCTCAAGCTGCTCCAGTTCCTCAGGTTGCAAAACCCACAGTTCCTCCGGCAAAGTCCTCGGCACCTGTGCATCTTGCCACTTGCCAAAGGACCACATGCATCTCAATTGCTTTAGGAGCTTCTGCAAGTTCTTTAGCTCCTCCTCTGTCTTCAAAAAGACCCACTTTGCTGAAGACCAAGGCCACTACAGGACGAGGCACTAGACCAAGTCCTCACAAGAAGCAAGTTGCCTTCCAAGTACCATCTGATGATGATGAGGCTGATGATGAAGAATCGGCCGAAAACATCAAAGATAGACAACAAAGGGCCGCTAGAGCCAAGGGAAGTGATGTGCCTCTTCTATTGGATCCAAAGAAGATCCTGGATTTCACTGACCTCTGGCACAATGACCCGAACACTCGTTTGCCAGAGCTAGACCTCACTCCTGGACAAAGTCACATGTTCACGGCGTTCATCGCTGAAGAAAAATGGAAATTGTTGGGGAACGTAGCAGAAAATTAAAATTTTTCCTACGGCTTCACCAAGATCCATCTATGAGTTCATCTAAGCAACGAGTAACGGGAGAGAGTTTGCATCTACATACCACTTGTAGATCGCGTATGAAGCTTGCAAGGTGATGATGGAGTCGTACTCGAGCGTGATTCAGATCACCGATGTCCAAGTGCTGAACGGACAGCACCTCCGCGTTCAACACACGTGCGGAGACGAGCGGCGTCTCCTCCGTCTTGATCCAACAAGGAGGAAGGAGAGGTTGAGGAAGACAGCTCCACCGCAAAGACGACGGCGTGGTGATGGTGGAGAAGCGAGACTCGGCGGGCTTCGCCAAGCGCTTACGGAGGAGGAGAAATGTTGGGAGGAGGGGGCGCCTTGGAGATGGGTACAGCAGCCCCCTCCCCCCCTTTATATAGGCCCCAGGTGGCGGCCCTGAGATCCAATCTCCGGGGGCGGCGCCAATGGGGGTGGAGTGCCCCCAAGCCGGTGGGCGCGCCCCCCCTAGGGTTTCAACCCTAGGCGCAGGGTGGGCCTGGGGCGCACCAGCCCACTATGGGCTGGTTCCTCCCACTTCAGCCCATGGGGCCCTCCGGATAGGTGGCCCCACCGGTGGACCCAGGACCCTTCCGGTGGTCCCAGACATTACTGGAGACCCCAAACTTTCCCGATGGCGAAACACCACTTCCTATATATTATTCTTTACCTCCGGACCCTTCGAACTCCTCGTGACGTCCGGGATCTCATCCGGACTCGAACAACATTCGGTAGTCACATACTTGACTTCCTACTAACCCTAGCGCCACCGAACCTTAAGTGTGTAGACCCTACGGGTTCGGAGACACGCAGAACATGACCGAGACGACTCTCGGGCAATAACCAACAGCGAGTCTGCGATACCCA
The DNA here is from genome assembly GCA_021437245.1 of Aegilops speltoides. Classification (NCBI taxonomy): domain Eukaryota; kingdom Viridiplantae; phylum Streptophyta; class Magnoliopsida; order Poales; family Poaceae; genus Aegilops; species Aegilops speltoides. The sequence goes on from CM038143.1 coordinate 438,080,106, forward strand.
TGTTGGCTCCCACATGCTCCTCGATGATTTCATCGGTTGAACCACGATGTCGAGGATTCGATCAAACCACGTATGCAATTCCTTTGTCAATCGATGCGTTACTTGCCCGAGACTCGATCGTCGGTATCCCAATACCTTGTTCAGTCTCGTTACGGTAAGTCACTTTACTCGTACCGTAATCCATGATCCCGTGGCAACACCTTGGTCACATTGAGCTCATTATGATGATGCATTATCGAGTGGGCCCAGAGATACCTCTCCGTCATACGGAGTGACAAATCCCGCTCGATCCGTGTCAACCCAATGATACTTTCGGAGATACCTGTAATGCACCTTTATAGTCACCCGATTACGTTGTGACATTTGATACACCAAGGCACTCCTACGGTAACCGGAGTTACACGATCTCATGGTCGAAGGAAGAGATACTTGACATTTGCAAAGCTTCTAGCAAACGAACTATACGATCTTTTATGCTATGCTTATGATTGGGTCTTGTCCATCACATCATTCTCCTAATGATGTGATCCGTTATCAATGACATCCAATGTCCATAGTCGAGAAACCATGACTATCTATTGATCTGTGAGCTAGTCAACTAGAGGCTCACTAGGGACATTTGTGGTCTAAGTGTTCACACGTGTATTACGATTTCGGATAATACAGTTATAGCATGAACAAAAGACAATTATCATGAATATTGAAATATAATAATACTTTTATTATTGCCTCTAGGGCATATTTCCAACAGTCTCCCACTTGCACTAGAGTCACCAATCTAGTTACATTGTGATGAATCGAACACCCATAGAGTTCTGGTGTTGATCATGTTTTGCACGCGAGAGAGGTTTAGTCAACGGATCTGCGACATTCAGATCTGTGTGCACTTTGCAAATCTCTATGTCTCCATCTTGAACATTTTCACGGATGGAGTTGAAGCGACGCTTGATGTGCCTGGTCTTCTTGTGAAACCTGGGCTCCTTGGCAAGGGCAATAGCTCCAGTGTTGTCACAGAAGAGTTTGATCGGCCCCGACGCATTGGGTATGACTCCTAGGTCGGTGATGAACTCCTTCACCCAAATCGCTTCATGCGCTGCCTCCGAGGCTGCCATGTACTCCGCTTCACACGTAGATCCCGCCACGACGCTTTGCTTGCAGCTGCACCAGCTTCTCGCTCCACCATTCAACATATACACGATCCGGTTTGTGACTTAGAGTCATCGGATCCGAGTCGAAGCTAAGCGTCGGCGTAACCCTTCTGACGAGCTCTTCGTCTCCTCCATAAACGAAACATGTCCTTTGTCCTTTTCGTGTACTTCAGATATTCTTGACCGCTGTCCGGTGTTCCTTGCGGGATTACTTTGGTATCTTGCAACCAAACTTACGGCAAGGTTTACATCGGTCAGTACACAGAGATGGCATACATAATAGATCCTATGGCTGAAGCATAGGGATGACACTCATCTCTTCTTTATCTTTTGCGTGGTCGGATGGTGAGCCGAGCTCAATCTCACACCTTGTAACATAGGCAAGAACCCTTCTTGGACTGATCCATTTTGAACCTCTTCAAAATCTTATCAAGGTATGTGCTTTGTGAAAGACCTATGAGGCGTCTCGATCTATCTCTATAGATTTTGATGCCTAATATATAAGCAGCTTCTCCAAGGTCCTTCATTGAAAAGCACTTGTTCAAGTAGGCCTTAATGCTGTCCAGAAGTTTTGTATCATTTCCCATCAAAAGTATGTCATCTACATATAATAGGAGAAATGCTACAGAGCTCCCACTCACTTTCTTGTAAACGCAGGCTTCTCCATAAGTCTGCATAAACCCAAACGCTTTGATCATCTCATCAAAGCGAATGTTCCAACTCCGAGATGCTTGCACCAGTCCATAAATGGATCGCTGGAGCTTGCATACTTTGTTAGCGTTCTGAGGATCGACAAAACCTTCTGGCTGCATCATATACAACTCTTCCTTAAGATGTCCGTTAAGGAATGCCGTTTTAACGTCCATCTGCCATATCTCATAATCATAGTATGCAGCAATTGCTAACATGATTCGGACGGACTTAAGCTTCGCTACGGGAGAGAATGTCTCGTCATAGTCAATCCCTTGAACTTGTCGATAACCCTTAGCGACAAGTCGAGCTTTATAGATGGTAACATTACCATCCGCGTCCGTCTTCTTCTTAAAAATCCATTTATTTTCTATCGCTCGCCGATCATCGGGCAAGTCTGTCAAAGTCCATACTTTGTTTTCATACATGGATTCTATCTCGGATTTCATGGCTCCAAGCCATTTGTTGGAATCCGGCCCGCCATTGCTTCTTCATAGTTCAAGGTTCATTGTTGTCTAGCAACATGATTTCCATGACAGGTTGCCGTACCACTGCAGTGCGGAACGTGTCCTCATGGACCTTCGAAGTTCAAGAGTAACTTGATCCAAGTACCTTGATCATCATCATTGTTTTCCTCTTGGTTGGTGTGGGCATCACAGAACGGTTTCTGCGCTGCACCACTTTCCCGCTCGAGAGGTAGTACTTCATCGAGTTCTACTTTCCTCCCACTTACTTCTTTCGAGAGAAACTCTTTCTCCAGAAAGCATCCGTTCTTGGCAACAAATACCTTCCCTTCAGATCTTAAGTAGAAGGTACACCCGACAGTTTCCTTAGGGTATCCTATGAATACGCATTTTTCCGACTTGGGTTCGAGCTTTTCAGGTTGAAGTTTATTGACATAAGCATCGCATCCCCAAACTTTTAGAAACGACAGCTTAGGTTTCTTCCCAAACCATAATTCATACGGTGTCGTCTCAACGGATTTAGACGGTGCCCTATTTAAAGTTAATGTAGCTGTCTCTAGAGCGTATCCCCAAAATGATAGCGGTAAATCGGTAAGAGACATCATAGACCGCACCATATCCAATAGAGTGCGATTACGACGTTCGGACACACCGTTTCGCTGAGGTGTTCCAGGCGGCGTGAGTTGTGAAACGATTCCACATTTTCTTAAGTGTGTGCCAAATTCGTGACTTAAGTATTCTCCTCCATGATCTGATCGTAGGAACTTTATCTTTCGGTCACGTTGATTCTCTACCTCACTCTGAAATTCCTTGAACTTTTCAAAGGTCTCAGACTTGTGTTTCATTAAGTAGACATACCCATATCTACTCAAGTCATCAGTGAGAGTGAGAACATAACGATATCCTCCGCGAGCCTCAACGCTCATTGGACCGCACACATCGGTATGTATGATTTCCAACAAGTTGGTTGCTCGCTCCATTGTTCCGGAGAACGGAGTCTTGGTCATTTTGCCTAAGAGGCAAGGTTCGCATGTGTCAAGCGATTCATAATCAAGAGACTCTAAAAGTCCATCAGCATGGAGCTTCTTCATGCGCTTGACACCAATGTGACCAAGGCGGCAGTGCCACAAGTATGTGGGACTATCGTTATCAACTTTACATCTTTTGACATCCACACTATGGACATGTATAATATTACGCTCGAGATTCATTAAGAATAAACCATTGGCCATCGGAGCATGACCATAAAACATATCTCTCATATAAATCAAACAACCATTATTCTCAGACTTAAATGAGTAGCCATCTCGTATTAAACGAGATCCAGATACAATGTTCATGCTCAAACATGGCACTAAATAACAATTATTAAGGTTCAAAACTAATCCCGTAGGTAAATGTAGAGGCAGCGTGCGACGGCGATCACATCGACCACGGAACCATTCCCGATGCGCATCGTCACCTCGTCCTTCTCCGATCTCCGTTTATTCCGCAGCTCTGCTGTGAGTTACAAATATGAGCAACGGCACGGTATCAAATACCGGTGAGTTACTACGAGTCTCGGTAAGGTACACATCAATTACATGTATATCAAATATACCTTTGGTGTTGCCGGCCTTCTTATCCGCTAAGTATTTGGGGCAGTTCCGCTTCGAAGACCCTTCCCTTGCAATAAAAGCACTCGTCTCGTGCTTGGGTCCATTCTTTGACTTCTTCCCGCAAGCGAGGCTTACAGGCACGGCAACATCTTTGCCGTCCTTCTTGAAGTTCTTCTTACCCTTGCCCTTCTTGAACTTAGTGGTCTTATTGACCATCAACACTTGATGTTCCTTTTGATTTCAGCCTCTGCGACTTCAAATCGAGAACACTTCAGAATGGTCTTTACCATCCCGCATGTTGTAGTTCATCACAAAGCTCTTGTAGCTTGGTGGGAGCGATCGAGGATTATGTCAATGACCGCCTCATCCGGGAGGTTAATGTTCACTTGGGTCATACGGTTGTGCAACCCATACATCTTGAGGATGTGCTCACCGACAGAACTGTTTTCCTCCATCTTACAAGCTGTAGAACTTGTCGAGACATCATATCTCTCGACCGGGCATGAGCTTGGAAAACTAGTTTCAGCTCTTCGAACATCTCATATGCTCCGTGGTGCTCAAAACGCTTTTGGAGCCCCGGTTCTAAGCTGTAAAGCATGCCGCCTTGAACGAGGGAGTAATCATCAAGACGAGTTTGCCAAGCGTTCATACGTCTTGGTTCTCGGGACGGAGCGGCACCTAGCGGTCCTTCTAGGACATATTGCTTCTGGCAGCTATGAGGATGATCCTCGGGTTCGGACCCGATCCATATAGTTGCTGCCATCATCTTTCAGCTTGGTTTTCTCTAGGAACGCGTTGAAGTTCATGTTGACATTAGCGTTGGCCATTGATCTACAAGACATATTTGCAAAGGTTTTAGACTAAGTTCATGATAATAAAGTTCTAATCAAATTATGAACTCCCACTTAGATTAGACATCCTCTAGTCATCTAAGTGTTACACGATCCGAGTCGACTAGCCCGTGTCCGATCATCACGTGAGACGGACTAGTCATCGTCGGTGAACATCTTCATGTTGATCGTATCTTCCATACGACTCGTGTTCGACCTTTCGGTCTCCGTGTTCCAAGGCCATGTCTGCACATGCTAGGCTCGTCAAGTTAACCCTAAGTGTTTTCGCTGTGTAAAACTGTCTTACACCCGTTGTATGTGAACGTAAGAATCCATCACACCCGATCATCACGTGGTGCTTAGAAGCGACGAACTGTAGCAATGGTGCACATTTAGGGGAGAACACTTCTTGAAATTTTGTAAGGGATCATCTTATTTACTACCGTCATCCTAACTAAACAAGATGCATAAACATAATAAACATCACATGCAATTATATAGTTGTGACATGATATGGCCAATATCATCAAGCTCCATTGATCTCCATCTTCGGGGCTCCATGATCATCTTGTCACCAGCTTGACAACATGATCTCCATCATCATGATCTCCATCATCGTGTCTTCTTGAAGTTGTCACGCCAACGACTACTTCTACTTCTATGACTAACGCGTTTAGTAATGAAGTAAAGTAGTTTACATGGCGTTCTTCAATGACACGCAGGTCATACAAAAAATAAAGACAACTCCTATGGCTCCTGCCGGTTGTCATACTCATCGACATGCAAGTCGTGAATCCTATTACAAGAACATGATCTCATACATCACAATTCATCATTCATCACAACTTCTGGCCATATCACATCACATGATCAATCGCTGCAAAAACAAGTTAGGCGTCCTCTAATTGTTGTTGCATCTTTTCTGATGGCTGCGATTGGGTTCTAGCAAGAACGTTTTCTTACCTACTAATCACCACAACGTGATTTTGTCCACTTCTATTTACCCTTCATAAGGGCCTTGTTCATCGAATCCACTCCAACTAAAGTGGGAGAGACAGACACCGCCAGCCACCTTATGCAACTAGTGCATGTCGATCGGTGGAACCGGTCTCACGTAAGCGTCGTGTAAGGTTGGTCCGGGCCGCTTCATCCCACAATACCGTTGAGCAAGAAAAGACTAGTAGAGGCAAGTAAGATGACAAGATCAACGCCCACAACAAATTGTGTTCTACTCGTGCATTAGAGAACTACGCATAGACCTAGCTCTGATACCACTGTTGGGGAACGTTGCGGAAAATTAAAATTTTTCCTATGGCTTCACCAAGATCCATCTATGAGTTCATCTAAGCAACGAGTAACGGGAGAGAGTTTGCATCTACATACCACTTGTAGATCGCGTGCGGAAGCTTGCAAGGTGATGATGGAGTCGTACTCGAACGTGATTCAGATCACCGATGTCCAAGTGCTGAGCGGACAGCACCTCCGCGTTCAACACACGTGCGGGACGAGCGACGCCTCCTCCGTCTTGATCCAGCAAGGAGGAAGGAGAGGTTGAGGAAGACAGCTCCACCGGCAGCCGACGGCGTGGTGATGGTGGAGAAGCGATCTCGGCAGGGGCTTCGCCAAGCGCTTACGGAGGAGGAGAAGTGTTGGGAGGGAGGGCTGCGCCTTGGAGATGGGTACAACAGCCCCTCCCTCCCCCTTATATAGGCCCCAGAGGTGGCGGCCCCGAGATCCAATCTCCGGGGGCGGCGGCCAAGGGGGTGGAGTGCCCCCAAGCCGGGGGGCGCCCACCCCTAGGGTTTCAACCCTAGGCGCGGGGTGGGCCTGAGGGGCGCACCAGCCCACTATGGGCTGGTTCCTCCCACTTCAGCCCATGGGGCCCTCCGGATAGGTGGCCCCACCGGTGGACCCAGGACCCTTCCGGTGGTCCCAGACATTACCGGAGACCCCAAACTTTCCCGATGGCGAAACACCACTTCCTATATATTATTCTTTACCTCCGGACCCTTCCGAACTCCTCGTGATGTCCGGATCTCATCCGGACTCAAACAACATTCGGTAGTCACATACTTGACTTCCTACTAACCCTAGCATCACCGAACCTTAAGTGTGTAGACCCTACGGGTTCGGGAGACACGCAGACATGACCGAGACGACTCTCGGGCAATAACCAATAGCGGGGTCTGGATACCCATGTTGGCTCCCACATGCTCCTCGATGATTTCATCGGTTGAACTACGATGTCGAGGATTCGATCAAACCCTGTATGCAGTTCCCTTTGTCAATCGGTACGTTACTTGCCCGAGACTCGATCGTCGGTATCCCAACACCTTGTTCAGTCTCGTTACCGGTAAGTCACTTTACTCGTACCGTAATGCATGATCCCATGGCCAACACCTTGGTCATATTGAGCTCATTATGATGATGCATTACCGAGTTGGCCCAGAGATACCTCTCCGTCATACGGAGTGACAAATCCCAGTCTCGATCCGTGTCAACCCAACAGATACTTTCGGAGATACCTGTAATGCACCTTTATAGTCACCCGATTCGTTGTGGCGTTTGATACACCCAAGGCACTCCTACGGTAACCGGGAGTTACACGATCTCATGGTCGAAGGAAGAGATACTTGACATTTGCAAAGCTTCTAGCAAACGAACTATACGATCTTTTATGCTATGCTTATGATTGGGTCTTGTCCATCACATCATTCTCCTAATGATGTGATCCCGTTATCAACGACATCCAATGTCCATAGTCAGGAAACCATGACTATCTATTGATCACAACGAGCTAGTCAACTAGAGGCTCACTAGGGACATTTGTGGTCTAAGTGTTCACACGTGTATTACGATTTCCGGATAATACAGTTATAGCATGAACAAAAGACAATTATCATGAACATTGAAATATAATAATACTTTTATTATTGCCTCTAGGGCATATTTCCAACAGAAATATGATCAGGTCAGGACTGCAAAGAAAGCCCAGTACAAGAAACAACGCTTTCTGAAGGACAATGTTTCGAGGCTATCACCTGAGCAACTCGTCGCTATGCAATCTGAGATCAAGAAGCTCAATGATGAATTTGACGCCTATAAGGCAGAATGGCTAGGAGCTAAAGTCAGATTTTTCAAAATGGCGAAGAAATTCCTTCGGCTGAAGCATCTGCTCAGCCAACCCAAGAACATGCTAGCACCGCTGATGAAAATCAGGCTGCTGATGAAACTGCAAGCACCACGGCTAAAGAAATTCCAGCCGCTGAAGAAACTGCCAGGGCAACCACTAGTGTTACGCCTGAAGAACAAGTCAGGCCAGCTGAAGCATCTGAAGCTATGCCTGAAGAAGCCGAACAAGACAAGACAACTGCATCAGTTGTGCCTGAAGAAATTGCACAAATTTCCTCTGCTCCTCTTGCACCAACACCAGCCCAGTTCTTCCTTCTGCTTTGGAAGTGAAGAAAACAAAGGGTGTGGAGCGAGCTGCTCTGAATAAAAGGAAAGCATCTACTTCCTCAGAATCTTCAGCTCCCAAGAAGGCAAAGATTTTGACAAGCTCACTTGATAATCCAATTGATGTTGTTCCTCTCTCACGCATGCCATCAAAGTAAATCATTCCTTTTGGTGAAGATTATGAGATTCCAAATGAATCTGATGAAGAAAATCCTTCTGCTGCTTTGACATAGCAGATGGATGAAGAAATTGAAGTGGACACTATCACTTCAACTCCTCTGGTATCATCGCCAATGCCTCAGTTCACAGCTGAAGAGGCGGGCGTTGAAGAAATGGAAGAATATGAAGACGTGGACATTGGGAGCACCACGCCTGTCATGAATGATGACTTTTGGGAAAGTCAGCACCCCAACTCTCCTTTGTTAACGCCACTGCAACAAATTCCTCAGTCCCCAGTACCTACTAAAGTTCAAATGGGTTCTGATGAAATTCACACTGCGCCTTCCATTCCTGAAGAAATTCCAGCCACTAGTGTTGATGACCAAGCTGCTGAAGAAATGGAGACCCAGGCTGCTATTGAAGCAGAAGCTAAAATTCCTCAGCCTGCAGCTCCAAAGATTGAGATTCCAGAGGTTGTGCTGCAATGGACTGATACTCCTCAGCCGAAGCCGAAGAATCCATTCTCGAAGACGCCAAAATTCAAGGCAGATGAATTCTTCCATGGGCATGTGTTCTTCACCGACTACAACCCTTATGACGTTGCTCGTCTTAGAAGGAAGCGTTTCTGGACTGCCAGCCAAGCCAACTTCTATTCTTCATTGCTTTTCAATAAGGACAAAGTCTTCGACCATGAGCACATTTCTCATGTGGATATGGAATCGCTACCATGCTTCACACCATCCCTCGGTGTTATTCATGATGCTAGATTGCTCAACTTCTTCACCGATATATGTGACTGAAAGAAGAGCTAATTCTTCAGTTCTATGCAACGCTGCACATCACAGGAAATGCTGACAATGTGAACTCTTGGGTTTTGGACTGGATGACAGAAAACACTCACTTCAAAGCACTGGCCTCTGAATTGCTTCATGCCCTGCCTGTCAGTCCTCCCCTTGAGGGTGCTCGTCTTATCAATCATGAACCTGAGCTGGCTGATCATTTCATGCAAGTGTTGATGAAGCCACTAAAGCCCGGTCAAGCCTCAAGGACCAAATTCCTCGTGAAGGAATTCCTATATGTGCCTCGGACTGTCTATCGCATTCTGACCAAGACACTGAGTCCTATCAAAGGCCACGACTCAAATGATGAAGAAATTGTTGGCATCATGAAGAATTTGCTATTCAACATAATGCATTGTATTCCAGTAAACTACCATGACTTCTTCATGAGGACTTTGGCAAACGTTGCACTATCTCCTTTTTAATTGAAGCCTTACGCTCCCTGGATTATGAGATTCCTCAGATCATGGTCTTCAATCAACTACAAGGCTGACACACTCAACCATGGCAGTTACTTGCCCCCTATTGAAGTCCTCAAGAGGACATTTTCCTCAGCTGATGAAAAGGGGAAGGCCACTGCAATTGTGGATGAGGGCATTCGTCCATTGGATGGACAGTTCTGCAAAGCTGCCTCATACTCCACCAATGATGACTCTGCCACTCATGATTCTGCCGCCAATGCCTCAAAGCAAAGTCCTCAAGCCACAGCTCCACGGGTGATGACTGATCGTGAGCTTCTCCTTGGTCTTCATCAGAAGGTCGATTGCAATCATAAATGGGTCAAGCGTCAGTTTGGTTCGATTCTTCACAACATGACTGCTACATACAATTCTATGAAGAAGAACCACTACTACCTCCATGAAGTTTTTGATTGCACCTTGTCACGCCCAATATGTGACCCTATCCAAAAGGAACTCGAAGGTTTCACCAAGGATAGACCCGCATATTGGAACGCTTTTGCAAGGTGGATATCATTACATCAACATTACATAATAGTGGGGATACATCCGATACATACAATGTCACAAGAATACAACAATACAACATACAAGAACAACATCCGACTACGGATGAATCATAAACAGAAACTCAAACAATATCCACCCTGCTAGCCCAGGCTGCCGACCTGGAACCTATCCCCTAATCGAAGAAGCAGAAGAAGAACTCCAAAACAAGCAAACATCGCTCACACGTCAAGAACATCGCATAAACCTGTACCTGCAACTGTTGTTGTAGTAATCTGTGAGCCACGAGGACTCAGCAATCCCATTACCATGGGTATCAAGACTAGCAAATCTTAATGGGAAAGGAAGGGGTAAAGTGGTGAGGTTGTAGGAGCGACTAAGCATGATATGGTGGCTAACATATGCAAATGAGAGCGAGAAGAGAAACAAGTGGAACGATCGTGAAGCTAGCAATGATCAAGAGGTGATCCTGAACACCGACTTACGTCAATCATAACACAGAAACCATGTTCACTTCCCGGACTCCGCCGAGAAGAGACCATCACGGCTACACACGCGGTTGATGCGTTTTAATTCGGATCTCGTGTCAAGTTATCTACAACCGGACATTAACAAATTCCCATTTGCCACATAACCGCGAGCACGGCTCTCGAAAGTTTATACCCTGCAGGGGTGTCCCAACTTAGCCCATGACAAGCTCTCGCGACCAACGAAGGAATAGACTTTCTCCCAGGAAGACCCGATCAGTCTCGGAATCCCGGTTTACAAGACATTTCGACAATGGTAAAACAAGACCAGCAAAGCCGCCCGATGCACCGACAATCCCGATAGGAGCTGCACATATCTCGTTCTCAGGGAAACACCGGATAAGTCAAGCTACGAGTAAAACCAGACTTCGAGTTTCCCCGAGGTGGCCCCGCAGGTTGCTCGTTTCGGACCAACACTTAGACAAGCACTGGCCCGGGGGGGCTAAAATAAAGATGACCCTTGGGTTAATTACTGCCAAGGGAAAAGGTAGGTGGTGTCAAGGCAAATGGTAAAACCAAGGTTGGGCCTTGCTGGACAAGTTTTATTCAAAGCGAACTGTCAGGGGGGTCCAATAAATCACCCGACCGCGTTAGGAGCGCAAAATCCGGGAACATAACACCGGTATGACGGAAACTAGGGCGGCAAGAGTGGAACAAAACACCAGGCATAAGGCCGAGCCTTCCACCCTTTACCAAATATATAGATGCATTAATAATATAAGAGATATTATGATATCCCAACCAAAATCCTGTCCACCATGGAGAAATCTTCAACTTCACCTGCAACTAGCAACGCTATAAGTGGGGCTGAGCAAAGTGGTAACATAGCCAAACAACGGTTTGCTAGGAATGGTGTCAAAGGTTAGAGGTTCATGGCAATTTGGGAGGCTTGAAGAGCAAATGGTAGGTAACACAGCATAGCGATAGAATGAAGCAACTACATAGCAATGATAGTAGTGAGATCCAGGGTAGCGGTCATCTTGCCTGAAATCCCGCTAGGAAGAAGAACGAGTCCATGAAGAAGATGAAGCCACGAAGACGAACCACACGTAGACGAACGCATCCTCATGATCGCAACGCAATGGAAAACTATCGAGAAGAAGCACACAACAAAGTAAACACACCACACATAGACAAGACATGATGCACAACAAGCATGATGCATGAGAAAGCTAGATGAGGCTACTCATGGCAAGAGATGATGCAAACAAGAACAACACATCAAGGCAAGTTTAAATGAGGCCGGGAACAACATATAACAATTCCGGTAAGTCCTCATATGCATATTTCGAAATGGGTCCTGAATAAACCTTATGTTCAATTTGTTAAACAGCAAGTTAAGATGCACCAAGATGATCTACACGAGATTCTAGTCAAGTTACATATAAAGTTCATTCAATTCGGAGCTACGGCCTAGAAGATATGAGCAAAACAAGTTAAACATGGCATTGATGCAAAATGCATACAAACATCAAGAAAACACCTCAAAACAAGGATGCAACATGATAATATGAAACTACATGCAAAATCAAGCAAGTTCATATAGAGCACACTCAAAACGGAGCAACGATGCAACACATACACTCTATACAAGTTATAACAACAATTTGTCCATAACAGCAACTAGGCATCTTGCAAGCATCAAAACAATAAGCTACATCACCCCAACATAATAAAAAAAGGCATGGGCATGAAGTACAGGTAAAGTATAACAAAACATGAACACTGAGCTATCTCCAAAAATCACTAGAACATGCTCAAAAGGACATGGTAAGATTGCAAATAATAACAGTTTCAGACTTTAGCAGAAATAACATCAGGTTGCAATGTTTAGAGCTATCAAACAACATGTTATAGGAACATATAATGGCAAACAAAGGCATGTCATGATACTACTAAATGCATAGAACAAAAGACCCTTACTGACCATGAGCCAAAAAGGATCAGAAGATAAGATGGCACCCATGTAAACATGGCAAGTTATATTACAGATTCAAACATGGTAGGAACAACAATAAGTAGGCATGTTCGTGAGCTTGAACCACTCACCACAGAGCAATACATGGCATGGCAAGGCAACAAACAGTAAGAAGACATGTTTGTGAAGCTAAGCATGGCAATAGCAAGGTCATAGGATGCACGGAACACTAGCAAAACACATGGGAACTAGTGAACTTAATGTTAACAGGCTGACAGCAACATTATGAAGCAACTTTGGAGCAAGATATGAACATGCTCCAGCAGGCTATAATTGCAACCAAGGGCATGAATGGATAGAGCAAGACATGTAGATCAAAACATGTTTATAGAACATCTCCAGATTATGCACGAAATGACTTGTAGGAGCAGGTTTACATAGCAACAAAATATAACAGAATCTGTCAGGAAAATAGCAACAGCAACTACCCTACTTAGCAAGCTTGATACACTCAGCACACAACTCACAAAAATACATGGTTGGCACCACTGGAAATATGGCATGGCATAGATCAACATACATGTAGACATCAACATCATAGGATGCACACATCAATCATGGCAAAAATGATAAATGAGCAAGTTATAACAGTTTCAGCAGATTAACAGCAACATGCACTCTTCCAACAGCATTTCGGGCACCAAGATGAGCTCAAATGAAAATGATGCACTGGAAAGAAATGAAGTACTCGTTGTGGCGAACAATTTGACATATTATACGCATGAAACGGAGCTATGGATGCAGAGATACAACAGGTCAAACATGGCATGATAATGTATGAAACTTAGGGACTTGGCAGAAATTCGACCTCGCGGGGAAAAGTCAACGGGGTCGAGGTTGGAGCAGGCGAACTCCGGCGAGGCGGCCGGCCGGCAGATCCGGGCGGCAGGCGCGGTGAGGAGGCGGATCCGTTTTGGGCCGCGGATCCGGCGAGGAGGCGCGGCGGACGAGGATCGGGCGCTGCGCGGGCGCACAGGTCGCGGAGGCGGCGCCCGCCGGGACGCGTGGCGGCGCGGAGAGACGAGGCCGCGCCCGGCGCTGGCGGGCAGCGAGCCGAGGCTCGGGCGCGCCACGGGAAGCAGAGCGCGCGGAGAGGCGCGGCGGAGAGGGACGGGCGCGGGGTCAGTGCACGCAGGAGCTGCCCGGCGAGGGCGGCGCGGCGCGCCGCGCCAGTGGCGGCGGGCCAGCAGAGCCGGCGCGGCGGCGGCGGCGGCAGGGTTGCCTCGGGCCATGGCCATGGCGCGGCGTGGGACGGTCGGCGGGGACACGTGTCAGCGTGGGAGTGGAGGAGAGGGGCGGTAGGGTGATGTGGCGGCGTGTGGTTGGTCCGGGCTACGTGGGCTGCGGACGCATCCGGCGGCGCGAGGAGGAAAACTGCTAGGGTTTGGAGGGTTTCATCCACGAATTTCGGTAGAGGGAGCTAGGAGAGTCCAAATGAGGAGCGGTTTTCGGCCACGCGTTCGTGATCGAACGACCGAGAGCATGGAGGGGAGTTTGGTGGGTTTTGTGGAAGGGGTGTTGGGATGCACACAAAAGAGGCCTTACGGTTACCCGGTTAACCGTTGGAGTATCAAACGACCTCCAAATGGCACGAAACTTGACAGGCGGTCTACCGGTGGTATACCAAGGCCGCTTGGAAAACCTCAGGCCATTCCGAGAACGTTTAACACCCACTCACAACAAGAGAGAAAAGGGGAACGCGGGAGGACATAGGAGTGCCGGATTGCAAAACGGACAACGGGGAAAATGCTCGGATGCATGAGACGAACACGTATGCCAAATGAGATGCACATGATGACATGATCACATGCAAATGATGACATGGCAAAGTGCAACATGCAAGCACATGAAATGGCAACGATGGCGGACACCTGGCGCATCGGATCCGGGGCATTACACACCTGGACTGTTCTGACACATCTCTATGGTGATGAAGATCTCAAGAAGATGGGCTTCAAGCAGGACTTCCGTTGGTCTAAGCCTCTGGTGAAGAAGTTCAAGAAAGTCGAAGTTCCTCCCTTGGTGCCCAGCTCATATTCTTCATCCCGCGAGACCGATGAAAATTAAGACTTGGACGACATTGCGGCAGGCCCTACTCCAACAACCGACCCCAACAACACTAGCGCTCCTCCATCAACTTCATGATGAAATTCTTCAGGGGCGTTAGTCCTCACTTTTCGTCCCTTTTGGTCATGTGATGACAAAGGGGGACAAATTTGAGTTAGTCTTCAAGTGGGTCTATCTATATGGGTGTTTTTTGTTAAGTTGCAACTCTTGCTCTTCTGAAGTGTTTGTTGATTGAGTTGTAAACTTAAGTCCGGTGATGACGTGATACCTTTACTCTGTTTTTCTCCATGCTATGTCCTCACTTATACTATGCACACATGCTGAATTACATTAGTCACCATATTTCATCATGCACTTCAAATTCCTTATCCGATATGTTAAATGCGTGTATGAATTACAAGATATAGGGGGAAATTTCCATGATTCTACTCTTCAAATGTGCATTGCTTCAAAAGAAAATTCCTCACTATGCACCTCTTTAGAGGGAGTTCTTCTATATCTTGCAATCAAATTCCTCAATATTGAGCACTTTCAATTCATAAGTTTATCCCCATTGAAAACTTAACCTATATTGTCAAAATGAGGAGTTTGATATCTACAGTGAAATTCGACCCTTAGTGATTTTGGTGTATTGAAGACTTATAGGTTAAGGGACTAATATGTTTGTGAGTGTACACATGTTTGTAACTCGATGAGGAGTTTGATATCTACAGTGAAATTCGACCCCTCAAAATGAATGTCTTCAGCTGAAGACTTTGGTTCTCCCGAAGACTTTGAAAGTGATGAAATTGGTGTGACCTTGAAGACTTGGATATTCATGCGAGGATTATGAAGCGTGAAGACTTTCGTTTCCGTAGTTTCATTTTCTCTTTCTTGAGTCATAGGAAACACCATGTCGTTAAAGGGGGTCGGGTAATACTAAGGAAACTAATTTCCAAGTGATGCTCATCTCAAAATCCTACACCTACCCAATCCTTTCGAGTGAAGCCATTGGAAATCTGATATCAGTTCAATCAATTTCTTCAGTGATAGAGACGAAAATCTTCTGGTCTTTGAGGAATTTGTTCTGACTGAGGAGTTAGGAATTCGCCAGTGCGGATTGCCTACACAGTGAGGAACATGATAGCCCTAAGGAATTAGAACCTCAAATCCGACCGTTGCTGTGCTACGCGCCAGCTGTCCAAAATATCCTGCCACCTAACAGTCATATCCTTTAAGGGCATTTATGTCTTATCATGTCGGGCTGCTCCCTAGGCTATAAATAGCCGCCCCCTACAACCACTAGCTGGTTGGCTGCTCCGAGAGAAACCGACACTTGTCAATTGAGAGCATCCCATCCTCCGGGGACTTTGAATGAAAATCATCAAGTGAGGAAAATCCAAATCCCAAACCCAAACCTACAAACCCAAAGTGATTGAGCATCACTGATGAGATTGTTCCTGTGTGGAACCGATGCTTGTTACCTTTGAGGACTATGTATCCTCCAGACGGTCAGGCGTCATGGTCTGAGCATCCAAGAGGAATTGTGGATCGCCGAGTGACCAAGTCTGTGAAGGTTTGGAAGTCACCTATGAAGACTTACCACGAATGCTGGGCGAGGTCTATGTGATCTTAGCTCAAGGAGAATACGATGAGGACTGTGTCCGGGATTGTGTGTCCTCGAGTTTAAATACGCAACCGCTCCAACCAGACGTACAACTGTCACAGCAGTTGGAACTGGTCTACCAAATTATTATCTTCACCGAGCCTACTGGTTCTATTTCCTCAACCCCTTCATTTCCTCATTCATGTGTTGATGAACCTGATCATTACTGTTTGAAGACTTTGATTGAAGTCTTTCTATATTTCCTCAATCCAATTTCTTCAGTCACATTGTCTTCAGCCTGCTTATCCTGTGTTTACGCTTTCTGTACTCTATGTCTGTCTTTTATTTCATCATGATCACTATGCTATTGCTCTGTTGTGCTTATACCTAAGTACTTATTCCGCTGCTTGTAGTTCGTGACTTAGGAATTTCCTCACCCTGAAATTCCTCAGTGATGAATTTGTAAAAAGTCGCCTATTGACCCCCCTCTAGTCGACTTAACGCACTTTCATAGGTCAGAATGAATAATATACCAAAAGAGGGGCACCGGAGGTGGGCCGAGGAGGACCGCACCCACCAGGGCGCGCCTGGGCTTCCTGGCGCGCCTAGGTGGGTTGTGCCCACCTTGTGGCCCCCCTCTGGTACTCATTTGCTCCAATATTTCTTAAATATTCTATAAAAAATCCTCGGGAAGTTTCTGCTCATTTGGAATTGTGCAGAATATGTAGCTTGACATAGCTTTTTCAGGTCTAGGTTTCCAGCTACCAGAATTCTCCCCCTTTGTGCATACCTTGCATATTATGAGAGAAAAGGCATTAGAATTACTCCAAAAAGCATTATTATACAATAAAACAACATAAATTACAGTAGGAAAACATGATGTAAAATGGATGTATCAACTCCCCCAAGCTTAGACCTCGCTTGTCCTCAAGCGGAAACCGAAATCGAAAAACATGTCCACATGCTTAGAGAGAGAGGTGTCGATAAAAACAGAAATACGGACATAGCATCATTATGTGACTTATTATAATAACAACAAACTTTAACATGATACTTTTATCACCGAACTTTTATCATACACTTCTCATGAACAAGTGATAATTCATCACAACATTGAAGTATAAAGCATAAACTCTATTGGAAACCGGCAAACAATGTTCTCAGTCAACTTTGCAACTACAATTCATCATCTTTTCAGGAAGGGTCACATATCGGAGCCTTTAGGCAAGTCCACATACTGAACCATCATTTAGTCTTCTATAATTGTTAACACTCACGGTGTACACATGATCAAAACATTTCAACTGGACACATAGAAAGATAGAAGCTTATAGTTTTGCCTCCCAATGCACTCACCTCAAGGGTGATGTCAACAATAATAACTCATGCTACCCATATTCAACTGGATATATGTGCCTAGATCTTTCCTCACCAGATGATGCTTGCTAAAGGAGAAAAATAAAAGGAATAGAGAGAAAAACTTTGACTCTTGCATGAAAGTAAATACATGAAAGTAAAATATAGGCCCTTTACAGAGGGAAGCAGAGGTTGCCATGCGCTTTTTGTTTGTATGCTCAACCCCTTAGTGAAAGAGAAAGTCACATTATATTGCCCCTTGTGATGGCAACCTTTATTATGCAGTCTGTCACGTTTATTCTTCACCATCAATAGTTCGTACAATGCTCAATTTTCCCTTACACTAAATGATCCCACACTTTTACAAGAAATTTTTATTGCCCTTTTTGCACCGATGACAACTTACTTGAAGGATCTTACTCAATCCATAGGTAGGTATGGTGGACTCTCAAACAAGATTTGGGGTTTAAGGGTTTTGGATGCACAAGTAGTATCTCTACTTAGTGCGGAATTTTTGGCTAGCAAAGATAGGGGCAAGCACCACATGTTGAAGGATCTATGACAATATAACTTCTATGAGAATATGAACAAACATAAATCATTAAGTTGTCTTCCTTGTCCAACGTCAACAATTTTGGCATATAATATTTTGATGGGTGCTCACAATCATAAAAGATTTCCAGGATAGTGTATTTATATGTGAATCTTCTCTTCCCTTATTAATTCTTTCATGAGTTTCATCATTGACTAATGCTATGTTTGTCAATCTACAATAAAATTTTCTACTTATACTTTTCCTTGTGTAATGTTATCACCTACCATAAGATTAGCATATGATATTTTTCTTTTATTTTCTTTCTTTTTATTGGAACAAGGAAGTAAAGAAGGACAAACTCAAACTAAACTTTATTATATATCTCACACACGATTACAAGGATTGATCACTAAGCAAACTCTAAAAGAGAAAGGATCGAACTAAACTTTTATTCATCTAATAGCAAAAGATAACCAGATTGAACTAAGAATGTAAAGGCAAAAGATAGAGGAGATGATACGATACCGGGGCACCTCCCCCAAGCTTGGCGAAAGCCAAGGGGAGTGCCCATACCCAATACTCAGTTTTCTTTTGGTGGTGATGAAGGAGGTAGTGGTGACGCAGTAGAAGCGATCCGGTCCTTAAGGAGAAAGAGACTCTCCAATCTTGGGATGGCGCTACAGAGGGAGGCAATGTGCTCCAGATGTAGAATATTTTGATGAGTGAGATACTTATTTTGTATACGAACCGTTTCAATGATGATGAAGGCTGCAATCTCAGTGGGGGTAAGATAAGCATACTAGGTTTAAGGATATCTTCCTCTTCCTCATCGACGGGCAAGGCTTGCTCGTCCATCGGCACTTGATCTCCGGTGGCCTCCATGCTCTTGTCCTCCTAAGCTGCTCCAACAGGGTCTTCTCTCTTCAGCTCGGTCTTCATCAACCAAGAATCCTCTTCCATATGATTGGAGGAAGAAGAAGACATGATGCCTGGCTCAACAGATCTGAGAGAAAATAGCAAGAAAAGAAAACAGGAGATTTCTCCGCGGTACGGAGGTCAACAGGTTCGGTAGGTATGTAAAGATTTTTTATCTTGGGGAACAAGCAGAACGGAAGAAAAATGGAGTACGAAAAGTACCCGAGGTGGGCACAACCCTCCTGGGTGCGCCTGGCATGCCAGGCGCACCATGGTGTATCGTGCCCACCAGGGTCACTTTCCTGGAAGTTTCTTATTTTATTAATTTTTTAAATATTCCAAAACTGACAAAAAAATTGCGAATTTTTCCGAGTCCATTTAGTTACCGTATCATGTACCTCCCTTTTTCATGATTTTGGAGTGTTCTGGAATGTTTCCTTTATGTTTTCTTCCGGTGGCAAAGTTTGGATAATGTTACTTTCAACATTAATGGGCATACCTGAGATATAGTGTTTTATTCGTTGCCCATTGACAACCTTTGGGTTAGTACCTTCGACATTATTCATTTTGATAGCTCCGGACCGATAGACCTCCTCGATGACATAGGGTCCTTCCCATTTGGAGAGGAGTTTTCCTACAAGGAATCTGAAATGAGAGTTGTACAAAACAACATATTCTCCAACTTTGAACTCAAGCTTTTGGATTCTTTTGTCACACCATCTTTTAACTTTTTCTTTAAATAACTTTGCATTTTCATAAGCCTTGGTTCTCCATTCATCTAATGAGCTAATATCAAATAGCCACTTTTCACCAGCAAGTTTGAAATCATAGTTGAGTTCTTTAATTGCCCAATATGCTTTATGTTCTAACTCAAGAGGCAAATGACAAGCTTTTCCATAAACTATTTTATATGGAGACATACCCATAGGATTTTTATAAGTTGTTCTATAAGCCCAAAGTGCATCATCTAATTTCTTAGACCAATTCTTCCGTGACCTATTAAACATCTTTTGTAAGATTAGTTTTATTTCTCTATTGTTAAGTTCAACTTGACCACTAGACTGAGGATGATAAGGTGATGCAATTCTATGGTTAACATCATACTTAGCAAGCATTTTGCGGAAAGCACCATGAATAAAGTGTGAACCACCATCAGCCATTAAATATCTAGGGACTCCAAACCTTGGGAAAATAACTTCCTTAAGCATTTTAATAGGGGTGTTGTGATCTGCACTACTAGTTGGACTAGCTTCTACCCACTTAGTAACATAATCAACAGCAACCAAAATATGTGTATACCCATTAGAGGAAGGAAAAGGTCTGTCGGGGGTTGGGTGCGACATATGCTAAAGGATGGCTTATCATGGTTGGAGCGAGTAGAACGTCACCGGTGCCTAGAAGTGGGATGAGGCGTAGACACGAACGCCGGCGCACTTTACCCAGGTTCGGGGCTCTCCTGGGAGATAACACCCTAGTCCTGCTCTGCGGGGTCTCCGCATGATCACTAAGGCACTAGTGAGTACAATGGTGCTCCTCGAGCTGTATGCTAGAGGTGGAAAGAGGTAGGGCTAGCTCTCTTCTTCCTCTAGGTGTGAGTCTAGTTCTAACAGGTTGGGAACCCTTTGCATGGGTGCCCTGGGGGTTTATATAGGCCTACCCCCCAGGGGTACAATGTAACTTGGCTGGGTGTAGGACCCAACCATCAGCGTCTCTGGTCACCGGCTTCTCCGCCGGCAGCTGCTGCCCGCCGCCTGGTGGACCCCGCCAACTAGTCTGGTACGGTGCCGACAGGCCGCTTCCGCCGCTGGCAAGTTTGGTTGGTGGCTGATCACTGTAGTCATGATGCTAGCGACGCAGGCTTGGTTGGAAGAGGCATGGCTACAGCCCCGCCGCCTGGTGGGAGACCACTATATCCTTGCTGTGTCTAGTCTGGTTAATGGCACACGGGCCTCGAGGAAGGATCCGGCTGCACGCCAGGAGCCGGATCCCTTTGGATCTAGCTAGCCAGGCTAGGCCGCCCTCTGGGCCCTCGCTGCCGGGTAGGGCCCGCCGCCTGTGGGTCATACCGACACGCCGTCGTGGGAGCAGGCCCCGCCTGACAGGAGTGACATCAAGGGAGGAGTGGCAACAGTGCCGCGTCGTGCGAAGATCTCCGCCTGTACGGGGCACTGTGGCCATGCCAAACCGGGGATTCGGGGGTGAGGGGCTACACCGTAGCCTCACCCTGTCTTGTCCTCTCGATGAAGGGCGCAGACTTTGAGGGCCCCGGGGGCCGCCTGCTAGGAGCCGGCCTCTATGGAGGCCGCCTGCTAGGAGTCGGCCTGTCTTGGTGCCGTCTGCTGGTGCTCGGCCGTCTTCCGGCAGCCGGCCGTTAAGCCAGCCGGCCACTAGAAGGCGGCACTTCATTCTGGGGTCTCGTGGGGTGTAGCCGGCCCAAAGTCTTGAAAGGCTCAGGGACTTGGCTTAGGCTACCCGTGGCCTATTACTCCGACAGTAGTCCCCGAAGCTGGTGAGGCGTCGCGGCTGTCAGGCCCTGAAGCCTCAGTAGTTTCCTTCCTTGCCGTGCTCTGATCGAACGCTCGGTCCGCCTTCTGACGCGCCGGCTGCCGGAGCCGATTTGACAAGGTGGGCTTGCTCATCGATTTCGAACGCCAAGGCGGGAAGCAGATGGCATGCCTACTAAGCTTCCCGCCACGAGCATGCCACGTGGCGCATGTTAGCCCGGCTAGCCAGCCATCCCTCGCTCTTAATGGGACGTGACAGCAGGTCGGGCCCGCCACCACCGGGCCTCGGCACGCGGGAGAATCCGCTGTGGATGAAGCGGGCGGTTGCGATTCCCGTGGGAGTTACTGCGCAGTAACTCTGCGTAGTAATCGAGGGGTCGTGGGGTCGTGGGCGCAGTTAATCCCACAATCCCACGTCCCGCCCCCTCGGCTTCGCAGCCCAAGGGCTATAAGTGGGGGGAGGCAGGGGAGCGGCGGAGCACGCGCGCCCTCCTCCCCATTCTATTCTTCCTCCTCTCTCTGCTGCTACTGCTCCGCGCTTGCTGTAGCGCCGCCGCAGCTCTCCGTCGTCAAACTTCTTCTCCTCGTGCAGCCCCGCTCGGATGCCATGGCACGCGAGAAGGGAGGAGACTGGGACGGCTCGGTGGTGATCGAGGATCACCTCACCTTTCTTCGGGCCACGCGCCGGATGCCCAACGCAGCCTTCGTCAAGGTGCGGGTGCCGCCGCAGGAGATCTCGCCGGCGCCACAGGGGGACGAGTGCGTCGTCTTCCGCTCGCATTTCCTCCACGGCTTCGGCCTCCTAGTGAGCGGGTTCTACCGCTCATTCATGGAGTTTTACCACCTTCAGCCACACCACTTGACACCCAACACCGTGACCCTGTTTTCCGCCTTCGTCACGGCATGCGAGGGCTACCTTGGCATCCTCCCCACCATCAAGTTGTGGGGAGCTTTCTTCTACACCAAACTGGGCACCTCCACCAAGGAGACGGAGGCCTAGTGCGCTGCCTTCGTCGTCGTGCATCGGCCATCAAAGAAGAACGCCTTCCCAGTCATCAAGCTGTCACGGTTGGTGAAACTATGGCAGCAATCGTACTTTTACATGGAGAACATCGACCCGGCGGTCGACTTCATCAACCTGCCGCCTTACGAGCCTGCCCCCCTGTTGAGCCTCGGGCCAACTAGAGCTACAAGCCGAAGCCCGTATCGGCCGACACGGCCGCTGCCATCAACCAGCTTCGGGTGCTGACGGAGGCGAAGGGTCTCGTGGCGTCCGACTTGCTGATCGCCTTTGTCGAGCATCGGGTTCTCCTGCTGCAGGCACCACGACCCAAGCCGGATGTGCACGAAGGACATGCGGACTACCGAGGTGGCCCGAATGGTGGACGAGATCACCGACCTCAAGGTGTCAGAAAAGTCATGGCGGTTCGGCAAGCGGCCATACTCCCGTGACAACCCGCCGCCTGCCGTAAGTCTCTAAGCTTTCCCTTTTTAGTCCTTGCCTTTGTCTTGGTCTTGGTATGAAGTGGTCCTTCTTTGGAACACAGATCTACATGTCTCCAGCGACGGCTGCCATCATGGGGCCGGGTGGTAACTACTAGCCGGACCGGGAGGTGAGCGGCGTGGACGACCCCGACTTGGGGGTGGCCGCCTTGGAGGACGACGCCTTAAGAGGGGGCGGCATGGAGACCTGGCCTGATGAGGACGACGAGGAATACGAGCCGCGCCCTGCGCGGGGTGCCGTCAATACACGCGCGGGCCCCTCTGCCGCGCCGTCTGCTCAAGGCGGCAAGTGCAAGCGGAAACAGGGCACCGCCCTGTTCGGCAGCGTGACGAAGAAGCCCAAGAACCCGGCCGCCGCGACCAGGCGGAAAGAGGCCGCGGCGAAGGTGGCCAAGTTCCAGAAGCTGCCGAAGGCGCCACCCATGGTGTTGGCGTAAGTACCTCCCTTGCGCTTTCCCTTGGGATCCTCCTTGCTGATCCGGCCTGAAATTTGTTTGCTTTACTTTTTTGTCTCAGGGCCCCTCTCTCCCTCAACAAGTCGACCGCCGCTTCTGTCATCAGGTCGGCGGAGACCTCCACCACCACCCGGCGAATCGTTCCGGCTGCCGACCTCCCAGAGGCGCAGGAGCGAAACGCGTGGGAGGTGCGCGAGGAGCAGGAAGCCGCCCGCCTGGAGAAGGCGGAGGCTGACAAGGTGGAGGCGTCCGTGCTAAAGAAGCTGGCGGAGGCAGAAGCTGATGTCACGGCGAAAAGGAGCAGCTTGCGGAGGCCGCACGCTGCCAGGAGCCGTTGCTCGTCACTCCCCTAAATTCCGCGCCACCTCTACCAGAGTTCGTGGCGTCGACTGGGGGTGCCGGCGACGAGCAGTCGGCCATGGAGATGGAGGGCAGCGATGTCGCCATGCCGGATGTTGTCGTGCCTCTGCCACCGCCGACTGGTGGAGCGCAAGATAGGCAGCCGGCCGCACCGCCGGCGCCACCAGCCGGGAACGAGGTGGTGACGGGCCCAACTCTTGAGGCCCGCACAACCCTGCGTCGTCGTCTCGTGAAGGCAGTCTCGGCACCGCGACCACTAGAGGCCGGCGCCGCGAGCTCATCAGTCCCGGACACCGAGGCGACCAGCGTCGCGCCCTCCGGCTGGGTGCACGGAGGCTGGACAAGAGCCTTGAACCAAGCGACCTTTGACGTCCAGGCCAAGCTCCGGGCTGAAGCCGACGCCCACAAGCGGTGCAAAGAGGCATTCCTGGACTCGCGAGCGGCCATCCGGGTATGCTTCTCACTCCTTTATTTTTGATCCTTTTATTTCCTGGTGGGGGCGCGCCAGCGCACCCACTGGGTGTAGTCCCCAAGTTTCAGGCCGGCTGCTGAGCAGGCGGTCCGAAACTTTAACTTGCGAGCATCAAGTGCTAACTCCGTCTGACATCCCTATTGTAGGATTACCACAACCTTCGCGCGGCCACCTTCAACTCCGGTGTCCGGGAACTGGAGAGGCAAACCGCCAATTTGTCAGAGAGCCGGAGTAAGTCTTGGTTTTCTTTCTCTGCGGGGGTGCGCTGGCGCACCTGTGGGCTGTAGTCCCCGAGATTCGGGCCGACTGCCGAGCAGTCGGGCCGGATCTCCCCAGCAACTGTATTTTTTTGTTGATCATTGATGACTTCTTTCTTGCGGGGGCGCGATAGCGCACCCGCGGGCTATAGTCCCCGAGATTCGGGCCGACTGCAGAGCAGTCAGGCCGGATATCCCCGGCAACTGCATCCCTTCCTTGTCAAATGTTGACGCCTTTTCCCTCCTCTCTCTCTCTGCAGAGGCCAACGCCGCCTTGCAGCAGCAGCTAGGCAAAGCCAACACCGTGCTGCGTGCCAAGGAGGCAGAGTGCAATAAGCTGGCCAGGGAGCGTGACCGACTGGTCACACAACTTGCGGAGTAGACGGAGTGTCTCCCGACGGCTCAGAAGGAGGCGGAGGCGAAAGAGACCGACCTCCTTGCTGAGTTTGAGACTGAGCGCTCCGCCTGGGCCGACAAGGAGGCACAGCTGACTGCCGGCTTTGGTAACATTGAGGACATGGTCGACGGTAAGCTTCCTCTTTTTTCTTTCTTTGAGTTGCCGGCCTCTGCTTAGGCCGACAGTTTGCTTCTAACTTCTGTCTTCTTTGCTTTCCACCCAAACAGACTTCTTCCCAGGCCACTCTGTTGCCGTGAACCAGGCCATTGAGGCTTATCGCAAGGAGCGGAGGGCAGAAGGCGTGTAGATTGCCGTCGATGCTCCCCGGACCCTTAGCGAGCAGCTTCTCAGCATCCAGGCCCGCCTTCGGCCGGCCCACCGGATGCTGCGCCGTCTTCAACGCGTCAGAGCCCAGGCGATCTCCACCCTCTGGCCAGGCATGATGGCTCTGCACACTCCCAGTCGGACTGCCGACTGGTTGGAGGTGGCGGCCGGTCGCGTGGAGGCCTGGAAGGGCTCCTCGGCCCGGGCTGGAGCAGGTTGGGCTCTGGAATTCGTCAAGGTGTGGTACCCTGGGCTAGATCTAGCCCAGTTGACCACATTTCGGCTGGAGGCATAGGAGGAGCTAGTGGCGGTGGAGGACGACCTTGTCAAGCGGGCGGCGGAGATCGCCGACTATACCGACACCATCGTCTTCATCCCGGAGTTGGTTGATGGCACCGCCGAGGCGCCATTGGAGTGGGTCGGGCTAAATCCGGAGGACAACGAGGACTTGGCCGAGGTGATTGATTCCAGCGGCGAAGGGGAGGACGCGGAGGACGACGAAATCAAAGAGGACATGCCAGAGGTCGGAGCGGACAGCCAGCCTCAGCCTGACCGTGCCTCGAGCAACGATCCGCGCTCAAGCGCGCCGACTGCTGCTGGAGGCGACCAAGCGAAGACCGACCAGCCGTCCGCTCCACCAACCGGCGCTGCCAACTCTGTCGTCCAACCGTCTGCTGCTCCAACCGGTGCCGCCGACTCCACCGTTCAGCCGTCCGCTGCTCCAACCGGCACTGCCGAGTCCACCGTCCAGCCGGAACCCTCTGCTGCTCCTTAGGTTGTCTCCTTTATTTTCCCTGCTTATCGGTCTCGACAAACTTTGGTTAAATTTGCACAATCCCACCAACGGGGTGTATTTCAAACTCTGTTGAATGCTTGCCGATGGGCCTTTTGCTATGTAAATATCCTTCGTCACAAGTTGTGCTTTATTTGTCGAGTTCTGACTTTTCTTGCTTTCTTCTCGTTGCTTTTTTCCTTTGCCGCCCTTCCTTGGCTACCCTCTTGCCAGCCAAACAGCTGCTCTGAAGATGGCGGCTGGGTTGAGTACTTAGCTATTTACGGGAGGGCAAGTACTTAGCCGATTGGAGTGTTTGGCAAGGTAAGCAGAAGCCGGCCGGCCGGCTGCTCGGCAGCCGGTCGAAGAGGTGGGATGCCGGCCCCGGCTATGTGCACATTTTTCCTTAGCCATTTTTCGTGTGGGCACCACTTTGCAACCCCTGTCCACCGTACAGTCGCTCTGCGAGCTGCGGCTTCTGACAGGAGAAGTTTTTTGGTGCCGACACACTACTTGTCCGACTGCAGGAAACGGCACATAGTAGAAGGCGGCGAGCCTCCGGGCCGACTAGTCGAACCCGGTGCTAGGCGGAATAATGAAACAACACATTCATGGGCATAATTCTTATCATATAGATAAAAGAGGGTAGTCCCCGAGCTCTTCTCGGGGGACCTGGAGTCTTCGTACTAAATACAAAACGTAGTGTGATACATACTGCTTTTAACTGTAAAATCTTCGGAGGAGGTTTGCGTTCCATGGCCTCTCTGTCTCCTTTCCTGAGTCATCCCTCTTGCATGCTCTGGGCTTCTGAGCGTCGATCAGGTAGTAGGAACTGTTGCCCAGCACTTTGCTGACGATGAAAGGTCCTTCCCAAGGTGCTGAGAGGTTGTGTTGGCCGGCTGTTCGCTGTATCAGTCGGAGCACAAGGTCTCCCTCTTGGAAGGATCTTGGCTTGACCTTGCGATTGTAGTATCAGCGTAGACTCTGCTAGTAGATGGCGGACCGGCTGA
Source organism: Aegilops speltoides (assembly GCA_021437245.1). Classification (NCBI taxonomy): domain Eukaryota; kingdom Viridiplantae; phylum Streptophyta; class Magnoliopsida; order Poales; family Poaceae; genus Aegilops; species Aegilops speltoides. The sequence goes on from CM038143.1 coordinate 438,107,272, forward strand.
GTGCCAACAGCCGGCTCTCTTCCAGCAGATCGACGCTGTCTTCTCGTGCTTCTTTGGCCTCCTCCTCGGTGTACATGGTGACTCGAGGGGAGTCAAATTCTATGTCCGCCGGGATGACGGCTTTGGCGCCGTAGACAAGGAAGAAGGGCGTGAAGCCAGTTGATTTGTGTGGAGTTGTGCGCAGGCTCCAGAGGACGGCTGGTAGCTCATCGAGCCAGTAGCCGGCCGAACGCTCTAGAGGCTCGACCAGTCGGGGCTTGATGCCGGACAAAATAAGGCCATTTGCTCGCTCCACCTGGCCTTTTGGCTGCGGAACGGCAATGGACGCTAAGTCCAGTCGGATGTCCTGCATCGCGCAGAAACAAGCCAAGGCTCCTTTGGCAAAGTTTGTGCCATTGTCGGGGATGATGTTGTGTGGTATGCCATACCGAGTGCTGATGTTAGCGATGAAAGTCACAGCAGTCGGCCCATTTAGCTTCTTGATTGGCTTTGCTTCTATCCACTTGATGAACTTGTCCACAGCGACAAGCAAATGAGTCATGCTGCCGCGAGCCGTCTTGAATGGCCTTACCATGTCCAACCCCCAGACTGCAAAGGGCCAGGCAATGGGAATAGTCTTGAGTGCAGAAGCCGGCAGATGTGGCTTGGAGCGGTGTTGGGGAACGTAGTAATTTCAAAAAAATTCCTACGCACACGCAAGATCATGGTGATGCATAGCAACGAGAGGGGAGAGTGTTGTCTACGTACCCTCGTAGACCGAAGCGGAAGCGTTGACGCAACGTAGAGGAAGTAGTCGTACGTCTTCCCGGTCCAACCGATCCAAGTACCGTTACTCCGGCACCTCCGAGTTCTTGACACACGTACAGCTCGATGCGCACCCCGAACTACGATCCAGCAGAGGTACGGGGAGGAGTTCCGTTAGCACGATGGTGTGGTGACGATCTTGATGTTCAACTATCGCAGGGCTTCGCCTAAGCACCGCTACAATATGACCGAGGTGTAATATCGTGGAGGGGGCACCGCACACGGCTAAGGAACGATCACGATGATCAACTTGTGTGTCTATGGGGTGCCCCCACCCCCGTATAAAAAAGAGGAGAGGAGGAGGGGGCTGGCCAAGAGGGGAGGCGCGCCCTAGGGGGGGCAAACCTACTCCAAGTAGGTTTGGCCCCCCTTTCCTATTAGGAGTAGGAGAGGAAGGAAGAGAGGGAGGGAAGAAGGAAAGGGGGTCGGCCCCTCCCAATTCGGATTGGGCTTGGGGCGCGCCTCCTTTGCTCCTTCTCCTCCTTCCACTAAGGCCCAATAAGGCCCATATACTTACCGGGGTTCCGTAACCTCTCGGAACTCCCAGATAATCCCAATCTCATCCGAACCTTTCCGGTGTCCAAATATATCCGTCCAATATATCAATCTTTATGTCTCGACCATTTCGAGACTCCTCGTCATGTCCGTGATCACATCCAGACTCGAACAACCTTCGTACATCAAAATACATAAACTCATAATAAAACTGCCATCGAAACCTTAAGCGTGCGGACCCTACGGTTCGAGAACAATGTAGACATGACCGAGACACGCCTCCGGTCAATAACCAATAGCGGACCTGGATGCCCATATTGGTTCCTACATATTCTACGAAGATCTTTATCGGTCGACCGCATAACAACATACGTTGTTCCTTTGTCATCGGTATGTTACTTGCCCGAGATTCGATCGTCGGTATCCAATACCTAGTTCAATCTCATTACCGGAAAGTCTCTTTACTCGTTCCGTAATACATCATCTCGCAACTAACTCATTAGTTGCAATGCTTGCAATGCTTAAGTGATGTGCATTACCGAGAGGGCCCAGAGATACCTCTCCGACATTCGGAGTGACAAATCCTAATCTCAAATACGCCAACCCAACAAGTACCTTTGGAGACACCAGAGAGCACCTTCATAATCACCCGATTCGTTGTGATGTTTGGTAGCACACAAAGTGTTCCTCCGGTAAACGGGAGTTGCATAATCTCATAGTCATAGGAACATGTATAAGTCATGAAGAAAGCAACGGCAACATACTAAACGATCGGGTGCTAAGCTAACGGAATGGGTCATGTCAATTAGATCATTCAACTAATGATGTGATCTCGTTAATCAAATAACAACTCCTTGTTCATGGTTAGGAAACATAACCATCTTTGATTAACAAGCTAGTCAAGTAGAGGCATACTAGTGACACTCTGTTTGTCTATATATTCACACATGTATTATGTTTCTAGTTAATACAATTCTAGCATGAATAATAAACATTTATCATGATATAAGGAAATAAATAATAACTTTATTATTGCCTCTAGGGCATATTTCCTTCAGTCTCCCACTTGCACTAGAGTCAATAATCTAGATTACATAGTAATGATTCTAACACCCATGGAGTCTTGGTGTTGATCATGTTTTGCTCGTGGAAGAGGCTTAGTCAACGGGTCTGCAACATTCAGATCCGTATGTATCTTGCAAATCTCTATGTCTCCCACCTGGACTAGATCCCGGATGGAATTGAAGCGTCTCTTGATGTGCTTGGTTCTCTTGTGAAATCTGGATTCCTTCGCTAAGGCAATCGCTCCAGTATTGTCACAAAAGATTTCATTAGACCCGATGCACTAGGTATGACACCTAGATCGGATATGAACTCCTTCATCCAGACTCCTTCATTGGCTGCTTCCGAAGCAGCTATGTATTCCGCTTCACACGTAGATCCCGCCATGACGCTTTGCTTGAACTGCACTAACCGACAGCTCCACCGCTTAATGTAAACACGATCCGGTTTGCGATTTAGAATCGTCGGATCGGTGTCAAAGCTTGCATCAACGTAACCATTTACGATGAGCTCTTTGTCACCTCCATATACGAGAAACATATCCTTAGTCCTTTTCAGGTACTTCAGGATGTTCTTGACCGCTGTCCAGTGATCCACTCCTGGATTACTTTGGTACCTCCCTACTAAACTTACAGCAAGGCACACATCAAGTCTGGTACACAGCATTGCATACATGATAGAGCCTATGGCTGAAGCATAGGGAACATTTTTCATTTTCTCTCTATGTTCTGCAGTGGTCGGGCTTTGAGTCTTACTCAACTTCACACCTTGCAATACAGGCAAGAACCCTTTCTTTGCTTGATCCATTTTGAACTTCTTCAAAACTTTGTCAAGGTATGTGCTTTGTGAAAGTCCAATTAAGCGTTTTGATCTATCTCTATAGATCTTAATGCCCAATATGTAAGCAGCTTCACCGAGGTCTTTCATTGAAAAACTTTTATTCAAGTATCCCTTTATGCTATCCAGAAATTCTATATCATTTCCAATCAATAATATGTCATCCACATATAATATTAGAAATGCTACATAGCTCCCACTCACTTTCTTGTAAATACAGGCTTCTCCAAAAGTCTGTATAAACCCAAATGCTTTGATCACACTATCAAAACGTTTATTCCAACTCCGAGAGGCTTGCACCAGTCCATAAATGGATCGTTGGAGCTTGCACACTTTGTTAGCTCCCTTTGGATCGATAAAACCTTCTGGTTGCATCATATACAACTCTTCCTCCAGAAATCCATTCAGGAATGCAGTTTTTACATCCATTTGCCAAATTTCATAATCATAAAATGCGGCAATTGCTAACATGATTCGGACAGACTTAAGCATCGCTATGGGTGAGAAGGTCTCATCGTAGTCAACCCCTTGAACTTGTCGAAAACCTTTTGCAACAAGTCGAGCTTTGTAGACAGTAACATTAGCGTCAGTGTCAGTCTTCTTCTTGAAATCCATTTATTCTCAATTGCTTGCCGACCATCGGCAAGTCAACCAAAGTCCATACTTTGTTCTCATACATGGATCCCATCTCAGATTTCATGGCTTCAAGCCATTTTGCGGAATCTGGGCTCACCATCGCTTCTTCATAGTTCGTAGGTTCATCATGATCTAGTAGCATGACTTCTAGAATAGGATTACCGTACCACTCAGTGCGGATCTTACTCTGACCCACGAGGTTCTCAGATAACTTTATCTGAAGTTCTATGATTATCATCATCAACTTCCTCACTAGTTGGTTTTGACGTCATAGAAACCGGTTCCTATGATGTATTATTTTCCAACAAGGGAGTAGGTACAGTTACCTCATCAAGTTCTACTTTCCTCCCACTCACTTCTTTCGAGAGAAACTCCTTTTCTAGAAAGGATCCATTCTTAGCAACGAATGTCTTGCCTTCGGATCTGTGATAGAAGGTGTACCCAACTGTCTCTTTTGGGTATCCTATGAAGACACATTTCTCCGATTTGGGTTCGAGCTTATCAGGTTGAAGCTTTTTCACATAAGCATCGCAGCCCCAAACTTTAAGAAACGACAACTTTGGTTTCTTGCCAAACCATAGTTCATAAGGTGTCGTCTCAACGGATTTTGATGGTGCCCTATTTAACGTGAATGTGGCCGTCTCTAAAGCATAACCCCAAAACGATAGCGGTAAATCTGTAAGAGACATCATAGATCGCACCATATCAAGTAAAGTACGATTACGACGTTCGGACACACCATTACGCTGTGGTGTTCCGGGTGGCGTGAGTTGCGAAACTATTCCGCATTGTTTCAAGTGTAGACCAAACTCGTAACTCAAATATTCTCCTCCACGATCAGATCGTAGAAACTTTATTTTCTTGTTACGATGATTTTCAACTTCACTCTGAAATTCTTTGAACTTTTCAAATGTTTCAGATTTATGCTTCATTAAGTAGATATACCCATATCTGCTTAAATCATCTGTGAAGGTGAGAAAATAACGATATCCGCCACGAGCCTCAACATTCATCGGACCACATACATCTCGTATGTATGATTTCCAACAAATCTGTTGCTCTCTCCATAGTACCGAGAACGGTGTTTTGGTCATCTTGCCCATGAGGCACGGTTCGCAAGTACCAAGTGATTCATAATCAAGTGGTTCCAAAAGACCATCGAGATGGAGTTTCTTCATGCGCTTTACACCGATATGACCTAAACGGCAGTGCCACAAATAAGTTGCACTATCATTATCAACTCTGCATCTTTTGGTTTCAACACTATGAATATGTGTATCACTACTATCGAGATTCATCAAAAATAGACTACTCTTCAAGGGTGCATGACCATAAAAGATATTACTCATATAAATAGAACAACCATTATTCTCTGATTTAAATGAATAACCGTATCGCATCAAACAAGATCCAGATATAATGTTCATGCTCAAGGCTGGCACCAAATAACAATTATTTAGGTCTCATACTAATCCCGAAGGTAGATGTAGAGGTAGCGTGCCGACCGCGATCACATCGACTTTGGAACCATTTCCCACGCGCATCGTCACCTCGTCCTTTGCTAGTGTTCGCTTAATCCGTAGTCCCTGTTTCGAGTTGCAAATATTAGCAATAGAACTAGTATCAAATACCAAGGTGCTACTGCGAGCTCTAGTAAGGTACACATCAATAACATGTATATCACATATACCTTTGTTCACCTTGCCATCCTTCTTATCCGCCAAATACTTGGGGCAGTTCCGCTTCTAGTGACCAGTCTGCTTGCGGAGAAGCACTCGGCCAGTGCTTAGGTCCAGACTTGGGTTTCTTCTCTTGAGCAGCAACTTGTTTGCTGTTCTTCTTGAAGTTCCCTCTTCTTCCCTTTGCCCTTTTCTTGAAACTAGTGGTCTTGTTGACCATCAACACTTGATGCTCCTTCTTGATTTCTACCTCCGCAGCTTTTAGCATTGCAAAGAGCTCGGAATCGTCTTATCCATCCCTTGCATATTATAGTTCATCACGAAGCTCTTGTAGCTTGGTGGAAGTGATTGGAGAATTCATCAATGATGCTATCATCCGAAGAGTAACTCCCAGTTGAATCAAGTGATCACAATACCTGCACATCTTGAGTATGTGCTCACCGACGTAACTATTCTCCTCCATCTTGCAGCTATAGAACTTATTGGAGACTTCAGATCTCTCAATCCGGCATTCTTCTCGAATATTAACCTCAACTCTGGAACATCTCATATGCTCCATGACGCTCAAAACGTCGTTGAAGTCCCGCCTAAGCCGTAAAGCATGGCACATTGAACTATCGAGTAGTCATCAGCTTTGCTCGCGCGACGTTCTTAACGTCGTCCGTTAGATCAGCAGGCAGTTCGCACCCAGCGGTGCTTCCAGGGCGTAATTTTTCGTGCAGCAATGAGTATAATCCTCAAATTACGGACCCGATCCGCGTAGTTGCTACCATCATCATTCAACTTAGCTTTCTCAAGGAACGCATTAAAATTCAACGGAACAACAGCACGGGCCATCTATCTACAATCAACATAGACAAGCAAGATACTATCAGGTACTAAGTTCATGATAAATTTAAGTTCAATTAATCATATTACTTCAGAACTCCCATTTAGACAGACATCTCTCTCTAGTCATCTAAGTGATCACGTGACCGAAATCAACTAAACCATAACCGATCATCACGTGAGATGGAGTAGTTTTCAATGGTGAACATATTATGTTGATCATATCTACTATATGATTCACGCTCGACCTTTCGGTCTCCGTGTTCCGAGGCCATATTTTCATATGCTAGGCTCGTCAAGTTTAACCTGAGTATTCTGCGTGTGCAAAACTGGCTTGCACCCGTTGTAGATGGACGTAGAGCTTATCACACCCGATCATCACGTGGTGTCCGGGCACGATTTAACTTTGGCAACGGTGCATACTCAGGGAGAACACTTCTTGATAATTTTAGTGAGAGATCATCTTAAAATGCTACCGTCAATCAAAGCAAGATAAGATGCATAAAGGATAAACATCACATGCAATCAATATAAGTGATATGATATGGCCATCATCATCTTGTGTTTGTGATCTCCATCTCCGAAGCACCATCATGATCACCATCGTCACCGGCGCGACACCTTGATCTCCATCGTAGCATCGTTGTCGTTTACGCCATCTATTGCTTCTACGACTATCGCTACCGCTTAGTGATAAAGTAAAGCAATTACAGGGAGTTTGCATTTCATACAATAAAGCGACAACCATATGGCTCCTGCCAGTTGCCGATAACTTCGGTTACAAAACATGATCATCTCATACAATAAAATATAGTATCACGTCTTGGCCATATCACATCACAACATGCCCTGCAAAAACAAGTTAGACGTCCTCTACTTTGTTGTTGCAAGTTTTATGTGGCTGCTACGGGCTTAAGCAAGAACCAATCTCACCTACGATCAAAACCACAACGGTAGTTTGTCAAGTTCATGTTGTTTTAACCTTCGCAAGGACCGGGCATAGCCACACTCGGTTCAACTAAAGTTGGAGAAACTGACACCAGCTAGTCACCTGTGTGCAAAGCACGACGGTAAAACCAGTCTCGCGTAAGCGTACGCGTAATGTTGGTCCGGGCTGCTTCATCCAACAATACCGCTGAACCAAAGTATGACATGCTGGTAAGCAGTAGGACTTATATCGCCCACAACTCACTTGTGTTCTACTCGTGCATATAACATCAAACCATAAAACCTGGCTCTGATACCAGTGTTGGGGAACGTAGTAATTTCAAAAAAATTCCTACGCACACGCAAGATCATGGTGATGCATAGCAACCAGAGGGGAGAGTGTTGTCTATGTACCCTCGTAGACCGAAGTGGAAGCGTTGACGCAACATAGAGGAAGTAGTCGTACGTCTTCCCGGTCCAACCGATCCAAGTACCGTTACTCCGGCACCTCCGAGTTCTTGAAACACGTACAGCTCGATGACGCACCCCGAACTCTGATCCAGCAGAGGTACGGGGAGGAGTTCCGTCAGCACGACGGCGTGGTGATGATCTTGATGTTCAACTGTCGCTGGGCTTCGCCTAAGCACCGCTACAATATGACCGAGGTGTAATATCGTGGAGGGGGGCACCGCACACGGCTAAGGAACGATCACGATGATCAACTTGTGTGTCTATGGGGTGCCCCTACCCCCGTATATAAAGGAGGAGAGGAGGAGGGGGCCGACCAAGAGGGGAGGCGCGCCCTAGGGGGGGCAAACCTACTTCAAGTAGGTTTGGCCCCCCTTTCCTATTAGGAGTAGGAGAGGGAAGGAAGAGAGGGGAGGGAAGAAGGAAAGGGGGGCCGGCCCCCTCCCAATTCGGATTGGGCTTGGGGGGGCGCCCCCTCCTTTGCTCCTTCTCCCTCCCTTCCACTAAGGCCCAATAAGGCTCATATACTTACCGGGGGTTCCGGTAACCTCCCGGAACTTCGGTATAATCCCAATCTCATCCGGAACCTTTTCGGTGTCCAAATATATCCGTCCAATATATCAATCTTTATGTCTCGACCATTTAGAGACTCCTCGTCATGTCCGTGATCACATCCGGGACTCCGAACAACCTTCGGTACATCAAAATACATAAACTCATAATAAAACTGTCATCGAAACCTTAAGCGTGCGGACCCTACGGTTCGAGGACAATGTAGACATGACCGAGACACGTCTCCAGTAAATAACCAATAGCAGGACCTGGATGCCCATATTGGTTCCTACATATTCTACGAAGATCTTTATCGGTCAGACCGCATAACAACATACATTGTTCCCTTTGTCATCGGTATGTTACTTGCCCGAGATTCGATCGTCGGTATCCAATACCTAGTTCAATCTCGTTACCGGCAAGTCTCTTTGCTCGTTCCGTAATACATCATCTCGCAACTAACTCATTAGTTGCAATGCTTGCAAGGCTTAAGTGATGTGCATTACCGAGAGGGCCCAGAGATACCTCTCCGACATTCGGAGTGACAAATCCTAATCTCAAATACGCCAACCCAACAAGTACCTTTGGAGACACCAGAGAGCACCTTTATAATCACCCGATTCGTTGACGCTTTGGTAGCACACAAAGTGTTCCTCCGTAAACGGAGTTGCATAATCTCATAGTCATAGGAACATGTATAAGTCATGAAGAAAGCAACAAAGAACATACTAAACGATCGGGTGCTAAGCTAACGGAATGGGTCATGTCAATCGATCATTCAACTAATGATGTGATCTCGTTAATCAAATAACAACTCCTTGTTCATGGTTAGGAAACATAACCATCTTTGATTAACAAGCTAGTCAAGTAGAGGCATACTAGTGACACTGCTTGTCTATATATTCACACATGTATTATGTTTCCGGTTAATACAATTCTAACATGAATAATAAACATTTATCATGATATAAGGAAATAAATAATAACTTTATTATTGCCTCTAGGGCATATTTCCTTCAAGCGGAACTTCTGGCACCCTTTACACTTCTGGACCAAGTCTTTGGTGTCTTCTAGAGCAGTCGGCCAGAAGAAACCATGGCGGAAAGCTTTGGCAACAAGTGATCTTGAAGCCGCGTGGTGACCACATTCGCCTTGGTGGATATCCTTGAGGATTGATTGGCCCTTGTCCGACTCCAAGCAGCACTGGTACACACTAGTGACACTGCGTCGCACCAGTTCTTTGTTGACGATGGTGTATGCTGCTGCTCGTCGTTGCACCTGTCGGGCTAGGACCTCATCAATCGGCAGTTCTTTGTTCACTAGAAAGCTGAGGATGGGTTGAGCCCATGAAGGTGTTTCTATTTCTTCGACTGCCACGAATGCAACTTGTACAAGGGCGGTTGGGCTGGGAGGCGGCGGGTTGGAGTTGGCTACCGCCTGTTGAGTTGGAGAAGTCCCGGGGTCGATTGCTGCAGTCCCCGGGCCGGGTGCGACTGCCGCAGTCCTCAGGCCGCCTGTCGAAGTCCCCGCGCCGGCTTCTGGGACCCCCAAGTCGGATTCGACTGCTTCAGGAGGGGCCGACACGAAGATGGAGTCTGATTCTAGCGACGGCTTGACAGACGGCTTAAGGAGGCGTTGTAGGGCGACGCCGGCTGGTATTGCTTGCCGGGTGGAGCCGATCCGTGCCAGGGCATCTGCTTGCTCGTTGTCATTTCTTGGCACATGGAGGAACTCACACCCCTCAAAGTATCCACTGAGTTGCTGTACGAGGAAGTGGTAGCTTGCCATATTTGCATCCTTCGCATCCCAGTTGCCCAACGACTGTTGGACCACCAAGTCAGAGTCAGCATAGCACAGGATCCGGCGAATGCCGAGTTCCTTGGCAAGCCGGAGCCCATGTATGAGTGCTTCGTATTCAGCTACGTTGTTGGGGGCAGCAAAGTGGATTTGCAGCACATATTTGTGCTTGTCGCCTTTGGGAGAGGTGAGGACGATGCCGGCTCCCAGACCGGTGCGCATCTTTGAACCATCAAAGTGCATCCGCCAATGGGTGGAGTCTGGCGCTGGCGGCAGGTACTGGGTCTCGGCCCAGTCGACGAGGAAGTTGGGCAGCGCTTGTGACTTGATGGCGGTGCGAGGCTGGTAGTAGATGGTCTAGGGGCAGATCTATGGCCCACTTGGCCACTCAGCCTGAAGCATCTCGGCTTCCAATGATCTCAGCAAGCAGAGCAGTGCAGACAACAGTAATTGGGTGCTCTTGAAAGTAAGGCTTCAGCTTCTTGGAGCCAAAGTGCACACCATAGCACATCTTCTTATAGTGGGGGTAGTTCTGCTTGGAGGCGGACAACACTTCACTTAGGTAATACATCAGCCTCTGGACTGGCAGTGTTTTGCCCTCCTCCTTGCGCTCCACCACTATGACTGTGCTGACCACCCGACTAGTAGCGGTGATGTAGAGGAGCATGGGCTCCTTATCAGTCGGGGCCGCCAGGATAGGCGGAGTGGTCAACATCTTCTTGAGCTGGAGGAAAGCTTCGTCTGCCTTGTCGTTCCACTCGAAAAAAGTGGTTTCCTTCATGAGCTGGTACAGGGGGAGGGCCTTCTCGCCCAGCTGACTGATGAAATGGCTGATAGATGCCAGGCAGCCGGTGAACTTCTGCACGTCCAGCAGTCGGGTGGGCACCTCCATCTTCTTGATGGCCTTGATCTTCATAGGTGCACACTCTATGCCACGCTCCGAGACCAGGAAACCGAGAAGTTGGTCGACTGGTACTCCGAAGACGCATTTCTCCAGGTTGAGCTTGATCTGAAATCGGCGCAGGTTCTAAAATGTCTCCTTGAGGTCTTCTAGCAGCGTGCCACGCTTCTCCGTCTTCACCACCACATCATCCACGTAAACATGGGCGTTTCTGCCGAGTTGCTTGAGGAGACACTTCTGCATGCAACACTGAAACGTGGCGCCGACATTTCTCAAGACGAATGTCATGGTCAGGTAGCAGAAGGCTCCAAATGGCATGATGAAGGCGGTCTTCAGCCTATCGGCCGGGTTCAGCTTGATCTGATGGTACCCTGAGTACGCATCCAGAAAACTCAACAGCTCGCATCCGGCTGTCGAGTCTATCACTTGGTCGATTCTTGGCAAAGCGAAAGGATCCTCCGGGCAAGCTTTGTTGAGGCTAGTATAATCAATACACATGCGCCACTGCTTATTCTTCATCAGCACAAGGACTGGATTGGCTAGCCATTCTGGGAAGAATACTTCCATGATAAAGCCGGCTACTAGAAGTCAGGCTATCTCTTCCCCAACAACTCTTCTCTTTTCTTCTGACAGGCAGCGCAAGGGCTGCCTGACCGGCTTGGTGTCAGGTCGGACATGTAGCTTGTGCTCGGCGAAATCCGCCGGAACACCCGGCATGTCTTTGGGAGACCATGCAAAGATGTCCCAATTCTCATGGAGGAAATCGACGAGCTCGCTTTCCTATTTGCTGTCAAGGTTTGTACCTATGACATCGTGCCTCTCCGGGTGCTCCGGGTCCAAGGGTATCTTCTTTGTTTCCTTTGTCGGCTTGAACGAGCCCTCAACTTCCGACTCCGTGGGACTGGGTGACATTTCTGGCTGCTTGCCTGCCATCGCCACAACCCGGTCAAGGAGCCGCTTTTCAGCTGCAATCACAAGGGACTCGGCCATCCGGCTGCTTTCTACAGCACAGGCGGACGACTTCTTGTAGTCTCCGACTCTGGTGAGGATTCCCTTGGTAGTCGACATCTTCATCTTGAGGTAAGCATAGTGGGGGACCGCCATGACTTGGCCAGAGCAGGCCGGCCAAGTAGTGCATGGTAGGGGCTCTCAAGGTCCACCACCTCAAACCAGACTGGCTCTCGGTGGAAGTGATCTTTGTCCCCAAAGAGAACATCGATCTGGGTCTTGCCGATTGGTGAGCAGGAAAGGCCAGGAACTATGCCATGGAATACAGTCTGACTGGGGTGAAGCTGCTTCTGCTTGATTCGCAACTTCTCCATCGTGTCATGGTATAGGATGTTTATGCTGCTGCCGCCATCTATCAGAACTCGGGAGAAACAAATTGCTCGCCTCTCTGTTGCAAAGGTGGCATCTAAGACCAGGGCATAAGAACCAGGAGAGGGCATCACCTCCGGGTGGTTGGCCCTGCTCCAACTGATAGGCTTCTCATACCAATGCATGAACTTTGGAGTCTCTGACACTACTGCATGCACTTCTTGTTGCTGTAGCCGTCGACTGCGCCTATCGTCGGCCACACTGGTGAACACGACGTAGGCTCCATGCTTCTCAGGATACTCGTCTTGTATGGCACTGACTGGCCGAACCACCGGCTACTGAGGTGGAGGATGCGGCGGGCCGGCAGGCGGAGGAGGCAGGAGTCCATCTCCCTTGGCGATTCGGGTGAGCCAATGGCCCTTCCGAGTGGTGTGGTTTGATGGCTTCACGCCACTGTGGAACTTGCAAGGTGCATCAAGAGTCTGCTCGTATGAAAAGGCAGGCAACCAATTGGGCTTGCCGCCCTTCTGATGCTTGGGTGGAGGCTGCCCTTCCGGCTGCTGATCCTTAACTGTCGCCACCTGCCGGCTGGTGGAAGCTAGTTGCGTGGCCTTGCGCTTGTTGTCGCCCGGTTGCTATCGCCGACTGGTGTCACCACCTGGGGTCCAAGGAGCCTGAGGAGCTACCTTGCCGGATGCATCGACTTGGATCTCTGCCTTCATGGAGGAGTCGGCCGTGGCGTATTTGTGAGCGATGATCAGCAGTTCGTCAAGAGTCGCCGGCTCGTCGCAAAGAAGTCGGTGCTTGAGAAGGGTGCCCTCTCGGCACCCAGCAGTGAAGTATTCAATGGCCTGCACCACGTGCACGCCTTCGCAGGAGTTGCGCAGCTCGGCCCAACGCGTGAGATAATCATGAGTTGATTCGCTGGGCCCTTGGATGCACAAAGAGAGCTGACGGGGCTTGGGAGGCTGCTTGTACGTGCTGGTGAAGTTGCGGATGAAGGCTTCGGTGAAATCAACCCAGGTATTGATGCTGCGGGGCCTCAGGCTATTAAGCCACGTCCGGGCTGTGCCCTGTAGCATGAGTGGGACGTACTTCACAGCAACGCGCTTGTTGCCGTTTGCCATGGTGACGGCCGTGGAGTAGTCGACCAGCCAGTCCTCCGGCTTCACGGAGCCGGTGTACTTGGGCATATCTCTTGGGAGCATGAACCCTCGAGGGAAAGGCTCATCTCGGATTCGAGGGCCAAAATAGGGCGGACCCAACGCGTCTTCTTCTTCTAGCACCAAGGAACGATTGAGGCGGTCGATTCAATGGCGGGCGTTGTTCTCCCCGAATCCTTCCCGGTGGCCAAGGCGGTCGCCAAGTGTCTGGTGCATGACAAGCAGCGGAGTGGGGTGCCTTTCTCCACGAGGCTGAGGAGGAGGCGGGTCGCCTTGCCGCTCCACGGCTCAGGGGCGGCCTTCTGCGTCACGCTCGATGGAGAGGTGAGTCTGACTGCGGCTGGCAGCTGGCTCATTGCCTCTTTTACCGCAGACGCCACCAGTCAGCATCCGAGATGTCGCGCTGCGATCCTGGCGAAGGGGCGGTTCATCGTTCTGCCGGATGGGCGCTTCGGCGCGGCAGCCGGCTTCTTGCTGCTCGGCGGCCGCATCAAGGAGCTGCTGGACGTGCTCCGTCATGTGGAGATGCTCATCGCCCTTGTACTTGTCTAGCTCATCTGCCACCGCCTGGGCAGCTCGTATGTTCTCCGCAGGCGTGGCATAGACGGGACGATCCATCCCGAACATGCTGGCGATAGTCGCGCCACGCTGCCGGATCGAGCCGATGCGGCTAGGCCCCTCAGGAGCCGGTGTGCCGCCGACGGCTCGGTCCATCTCGCGCCGATAGGCTTCTGAGAGGCGTCGCATGTTGGCCCGCCGGTTGGCGCTTTCGATTAGCTGGACGCGGCATGCTTCCAGCATCTCAGCGTCTGCGTCTTCTGCGATGGGCGATGACAAGTCTCGAAGACCGCATCGAGTGGGTCTCGAACGCCTCCGTCCGAGTGCTCGCCATTGTTGATGACAAGCACCTCCATGACGGTGCTCCCGCAGCTGTGCTCGCGAGGAGGTTGCTCGTTGTAGACCACCACGTTGGTGGGGAACGCGTCAAGCGACACCGTGTCGGAGTCGATGATCATTGGGTCGGTGGAGCCAACAGACTCCAAGTCCACAGCAGGCTCGCTGGTGACATGGAGCTGGTCGAGGAGGCTAACGAGGCGGCTCTCAGGGCAGTCGGTGCCCGCGTTGGACCTAGGGTCGTCGGAGAGGCGGATCTCGCCAACAAGGTCGGCGAGGCAGCTTGCCGCGCAGGCGATCTCCGTGCCGTGCAGCGCGTCGAGGCTGACACCGTCGGGTGTGCTGGGTTGGCAGCGCTCGCTAGGAAGGACCAAGGTTCCCATCCAGAATAGGTCTCCTGATGACGATGCACCTCGCCCCATGATGGGCGCCAAATGTCGAGGGTTGGGTGCGACATATGCCAAAGGATGGCTTATCATGGTGGGAGCGAGTAGAACATCACCGGTGCCTGGAAGTGGGATGAGGCGTAGACACGAACGCTGGCGCACTTTACCCAGGTTCGGGGCTCTCCTGGGAGATAACACCCCTAGTCCTGCTCTGTGGGGTCTCCGCATGATCACTAAGGCACTAGTGAGTACAATGGTGCTCCTCGAGTTGTATGCTAGAGGTGGAAAGAGGCAGGGCTAGCTCTCTTCTTCCTCTAGGTGTGACTCTAGTTCTAACAGGTTGGGAACCCTTTGCATGGGTGCCCTAGGGGGTTTATATAGGCCTACCCCCCAGGGGTACAATGGTAACTTGGTCGGGTGTAGGACCCAGCCGTCAGCGTCTCTGGTCGTCGGCTTCTCCCCCGGCAGCTAGGGCCCGCCGACTGGTCTGGTACGGAGCCGACAGGCCGCTTCCGCCGCTGGTGGGTCTGGTTGGTGGATGATCATTGTAGTCGTGATGCTAATGATGCAGGCTTGGTTGGAAGAGGCATGGCTACAGTCTCGCCGCCTGGTGGGAGATCACTGTAGCCTTGTTGTGTCTAGTCTGGTTAACGGCGCATGTGCCTCGAGGAAGGATCCGGCTGTATGCTAGGAGCCGGATCCCCTTGGATCCGGCTGGCCAGGCTAGGCCGCCCTCTAGGCCCTCGCTACCGGGTAGGGCCAGCCGCCTGCGAGCCATACCGACAGGCCGTCATGGGAGCAGGCCCCGCCTGACAGGAGTGATGTCGTGGGAGGAGTGGCAACAGTGCCGCGTCGTGCGGAGATCTCCGCCTGTATGGGGCACTGTGGCCACGCCAAACCAGGGATTCGGGGGTGAGGGGCTACACTGTAGCCTCACCCTATCTTGTCCTCTCAATGAAGGGCACAGACTTTGAGGGCGTCGGGGGCTGCCTGCTAGGAGCCGGCCTCTATGGAGGCCGCCTGCTAGGAGTCGGCCCGTCTTGGTGTCGTCTGCTGGTGCCCGGCTGTCTTCCGGCAGCCGGCTACCAGAAGGCGGCGCTTCATTCTGGGGTCTCATGGGGCACAGCCTGCCCAATGTCTTGAAAGTCTCAGGGACTCGGGTTAGGCTACCCGTGGCCCATTACTCCGACAAGGTCCCATGAAATCAAATCCCCAAACATCAAATGGTTCAACTGCAAGTGAATAATTCATAGGCATTTCTTGACGCGTACCGATATTACCTATTCTTTAGCATTCATCACAAGACGAGACAAACTTACGGGCATCTTTGAAAAGAGTAGGCCAATAAAAACCAGATTGCAGTACCTTATGAGCCGTTTTGTCTCCCGTGTGATGTCCTCCATAAGCTTCAGAGTGACATTTCCGTAGGATTCGTTCCTGTTCATGCTCAGGTACACAACATCTAATAATACCATCTACTCCTTTATAAAGATGTGGGTCATCCCAAAAGTAATATCTTAAATCATAGAAGATTTTTTTTCTTTTGTTGGTATGTGAAGCTAGCTGGTATGTATTTAGCAACAATATAATTAGCATAGTCAGCATACCAGGGTGTACTATTAGAAACATTTATTGCAGCTAGTTGTTCATCAGGAATGCTATCGTTAATAGGTTGTGGGTCATCAAGAATATTTTCAAGCCTAGACAAGTTATCAGCTACGGGGTTCTCTGCCCCTTTCCTATCAGTAATATGCAAATCAAATTCTTGTAGCAGAAGAACCCACCTAATGAGTCTAGGTTTAGCATCTTTCTTTTCCATAAGATATTTTATAGTAGCATGATCGGTGTGAACAATTTCTTTAGAATCAACAATGTAAGATCTGAATTTATCACAAGCAAACACCACTGCTAAGAATTCTTTTTCAGTAGTAGCATAGTTTTGTTGAGCACCGTGTAGAGTTTTACTAGCATAATGAATAACATTCAGTTTCTTGTCAGCTCTCTGTCCTAGAACATCACCAACATCATAATCACTAGCATCATATGTAATCTCAAAAGGCAAGTTCCAATCAGGTGATGAACAACAGGTGCAGTAATTAAAGCTTTCTATAGTGTTTCAAAGGCTTTTAAACAATCATCATCAAACACAAAGGGAATATCCTTTTGCAAAATATTCGTAAAAGGCCTAGAAATTTTGGAAAAGTCTTTGATAAACCTCCTATAGAACCCAGCATGACCAAGGAAACTACGAATACCTTTGATATCTTTAGGACATGGCATTTTCTCAATTGCATCAACCTTGGCTTGGTCCACCTCAATGCCTCTTTCAGAAATTTTATGGCCCAAAACAATACCTTCGTTAACCATAAAGTGGCACTTCTCCCAATTCAAGACAAGATCTGTTTGTTCACATCTTTGCAAAACTCGATCAAGATTGCTTAAGCAATCATGAAATGACTTCCCACAAACAGAAAAGTCATCCATGAAAACCTCAACAATCTTTTCACTAAAAGCAGAGAATATAGCAGTCATACATCTTTGAAAGGTAGCAGGTGTATTACATAAACCAAAAGGCATACGTCTATAAGCATAAGTACCAAAAGGACAAGTAAAAGTGCTCTTTTCTTGATGAGGTTGTGAAACAGGTATTTGTGAAAAACCAGAATATACATCAAGAAAGCAAACATGTGTGTGCTTATATAATCTTTCTAACATTTGATCGATAAAAGGCAAAGGGTAATGATCTTTTCTAGTTGCTTTGTTTAATGTTCTATAATAAATTACCATCCTATAGCCTGTGACAATTCTTTGTGGAATAAGCTCATTCTTATCATTAGGAACAACAGTAATACCTCCCTTCTTAGGGACACAATGAACATGACTTACCAATCTAGTATCAGCTATAGGATAGATTATACCTGCTTCTAGAAATTTCAATAGTTCTGTTCTTACCACTTCTTTCATCTTCGAATTTAACCGACGTTGGTGATCAACAAATGGTTTAGCATCAGGTTCCATATTAATCTTGTGCTGACATAGAGTGGTACTAATGCCCTTAAGATCATCAAGACTATATCCAATAGCAGCTCTGTGCTTCTTTAGAATTTCAATAATCTTTCTTCTTCATGTTCTGAAAGTTTAGCACTAATAATAACATGATATATCTTTTTCTCATCAAGATAAGCATATTTCAAAGTGTCTGGCAGTTGTTTTAATTCAAACACAGGATCACCTTTAGGTGGAGGAGGACCTCCTAGAGTTTCAATAGGCAAATTATGTTTAAGCAGAGGTTGTTGTTTGAAAAAGATTCTATCTATTTCATTTCTTTCACGCGTATGCAAATCAATTTCATGGTCTAGAAAATATTGTTCCAAAGGATCAGTAGGAGGTACAACAATGGAAGCAATACCAATAATTTCATCCTTACTAGGAAAATCTTTCTTATGAGGTTGTCTACTAAACTTGGAAAAATTATGTTCATGAGATTCATCACTATAGTTAACACCGACAGTTTGTTTCTTGCAATCTATTTTGGCATTGACGGTGTTCAAGAAAGGTCTACCAAAAATAATGGGACAAAAGTCATCTTGTGGGGAGCAAAGAACAAGAAAATCGGTAGGGTATTTTATTTTCCCACACAAGACTTCAGCATCTCTAAGAATCCCAATTGGTGATATAGTATCTCTATTAGCAAGTTTAATAGTGACATCTATGCCTTCTATTTCAGCAGGTGCTATTTCATTCTTAATTTCTTTATATAAGGAAAAAGGAATATCACTCACACTAGCACCTAGGTCACATAACCCATGATAACAGTGATCTCTCATCTTAACTGAGACAACATGCATGCAAACAACCGGCCTATGTTTATCTTTTTCTTCAGGTTTGGCAATTCTAGAAGCTTCATCACAGAACTAAATAACATGCGCATCAATATTATCGACTAAGAGATCTTTAACCATAGCAACACTAGGTTCGACTCTAATTTGTTCAGATGGTTTGGGTGTTCTAACATAACTTTTGTTAACCACAGTTGAATCTTTAGCATGTTCCTTCATCCTAACAAGGTGTTTTTCAATATAAGCAGTGGGAACAAATGGATCAACATTGTAAATGATAGTTTCTTCTTTAGCTTTTACCCGTTCTTTAACTTCTTATTTAATTGGTGGATGATATTTGAACCACTTCTCCTTAGGGAGACCAACATGAGTAGCAAAAGATTCACAAAAGGAAGCTACTATCTCAGAGTCAAGTCCATATTTAGTGCTAAACTTTTGAAAAGCATCGGTATTCGTAAAAGATTTAACACAATCAAACTTAGGTTCAATACCTGACTCTTTACCTTCGTCGAGTTCGCAATCTTTAGAGTTGCGTTTAATTCTTTCTAAAAGGTCCCACCGGAATTCAATAGTCTTCTTCATAAAAGAACCGGTACAAGAAGTATCGAGCATGGATTGATCATTACAAGAAAGCCGAGCATAAAAATTCTGAATAATAATTTCTCTTGAGAGCTCACGATTGGGGCATGAATATAACATTGACTTAAGCCTCCCCCAAGCTAGAGCAATACTTTCTCCTTCACGAGGCCAAAAAATAAATATATAATTCCGATCACAATGAACTAGATGAATAGGATTTTTTTTGATGAAATTCCAGTTTCAACCGATTCCAGTTCCAAGATCCAATATCATCGCATAGCCTATACCATGTCAATGCTTTTCCCTTCAAAGATAAATGAAAAACCTTCTCCTTAGCTTCATCTTCGGGTAAACCTGCAAGCTTAAACAATCCATAAATTTCATCCACATATATCAAGTGAATATCAGGATGTTCGGTTCAATCTCCTGCATAAGGATTAGCTAGTAGTTGTTCTAACATATTTGAAGCAATTACATACTCAATATTTCCAGTAGGTGCCGTTGATTGAGTGGTAACTAATTGTGGTCCAATCGAGGTGACGATACCCCAAACAAACCCCTCAAAGGATTGTTTTCCATAGTAGCAAGTGACAATAAATTTCAACACGTAGTAATAATGTTTCCTTACCAATTTCCACTTACCAAGAGCAGTTCACTCCCCGGCAATGGCACCAAAAAATAGCCTTGATGACCCACAAGTATATGGGGTCAATTGTAGCCTTTTTGATGAGTAAGAGTGTCGCCTAACGAGGAGCAGAAGGAAATGACAAGTGGTTTTCAGCAAGGTAATGTCGGCAAGTGCTAAAATTGTAAGTAGTGGAGTAGTTTGACGGCAAGATAATTTGTAACGAGCAAGTAACGATAGTAGTAACAAATGTGCATGAAGGTAGCCCAAACTTTTGAGGCATAGGATAGGCCAAAACGGTCTCTTATGAAAAGCAAAGTGTTCTTGAGGGTACACGGGAATTTCATCTGGTCACTTTCATCATGTTGGCTTAATTTGTGTTCGCTACTTTCATAATTTGATATGTGGGTGGACCGGTCGATTCTTAGGTGTTGTTCGTACTTGAACAAACCTCCTACTTATGATTAACCCTCTCGCAAGCATCCGCAATTACGGGAAAGTATTAAGAATAAATTCTAGCCATAGCATTAAACTTTTGGATCCAATCGGTCCCTTACGGAATAGCGCATAAACTGGGGTTTAAGCTTCAGTCACTCTTGCAACCCACCATCTAATAACTGCTCCACAATGCATTCCCTTAGGCCCAAATATGGTGAAGTGTCAGGTATTCGACATTCACATGACACCACTAAGAGAATGACAACATACATATCATCAAAATATCGAACGCATATCAAGTTCACATGATTACTTGCAACATGATTTCTCCCATGACCTCAAGAACGAAAGTAACTACTCACAAATGATAATCATGCTCAAGATTAGAGGGTATTAAATAGCATAATGGATCTGAACATATAATCTTCCACCAAATAAACCATATAGTAATCAACTACAAGATGTAATCAACACTACTAGTCACCCACAAGCACCAATCTATAGTTCCGGTACAAAGATAGAACACAAGAGATGAACTAGGGTTTGAGAGGAGTTGGTGCTGTTCAAGATGTTGATGAAGATAGCCCTCCCCAAGATGGGAGAGTTGTTGGTAATGATGATGACGATGATTTCCCCCTCCGGTAGGGAAGTTCCCCCGGCAGAATCGCTCCGATGGAGGGCAAAAGTTGCTCCTGCCCAAGTTCCGCCTCGAGGCGGCGGCGCTTCGTCCCGAAAGTCCTCTCCTTATTTTTTTCTAGGTCAAAATGACTTATATGCCAGAAAAGGGGCACCAGAGGTGGGCCGAGGAGGACAGCACCCACCAGGGCGCGCCTGGGCCTCCTGGCGCGCCTAGGTGGGTTGTGCCCACCTGGTGGCCCCCCTCTGGTACTTATTTGCTCCAATAATTCTTAAATATTCCATAAAAAATCATCGGGAAGTTTCAACTCATTTGGAGTTGTGCAGAATAGGTAGCTTGACGTAGCTTTTTTCAGGTCCAGATTTCCAACTGCCAGAATTCTCCCCCTTTGTGCATACCTTGCATATTATGAGAGAAAAGGCATTAGAATTACTCAAAAAAGCATTATTATACAACAAAAAAAATTAAATAACAGTAGGAAAACATGATGCAAAATGGACGTATCAATTCACCATCGCCAAGACAGATGAGATGGCGGAGCAGCAGGCCATCCTGGAGTCCATCCAGGATGAGGTCTATGTGGAGGCCAACTGGGCATTCCTCCAATAGGAGCAGGCAGAGGATGACGCACTCTTCGCCGAACTCGGTGCGGAGATAGAGGCGAAGGAGGCTGGAGTGGAGCAGCCGGAGCTGCAGCTGCCGCCCATGCCGCCGGAGCCGGGCACGGATGTCGTCGACATCTCCGACAACGAGTAGCTGGTGATCGACGTAGTACATAGGTTTATTTTAGTTTGCATGTCTTTGTATGGATTTGAGAATCTATTGTGAGATGTCCGGCTACAAGTGTGGAAATTTGACGGGTGCCCAGTCAATGCCCGCGGACGCGCCCAGGCGCGTCCGAGGGCGTTTGAGTGGCCGCATTTGCCATGTCTGACTGTAGATGTTGTTATGGTATGGTAGCTCCCTTTGCTTTGCAGTGGTGTCCCCAGTTGTCAATGGTCACTAACTTGTCCAGATGGTGGAATAAGAGCATCTACAACTGGATCCTTCAAACCCGTCTCGGATGTCCGGGCAGGCCGCTCGGTCATGATTTTTTGACCAGACGGGCCTCTCAAACGACTCTCAAAAGTCCGGGCTGACCGGCACCCCCCATATCCAGCCCAAATATGGGGCGGATACGGGGGCGCGAGCACGTCCACCACGTCGGACCCGACCCACGCTGTCCCACCCGACCCCACATAAAATCCTCTGCATTCGCTCGCCCGACCAGACCCTACCCACTTCACTCCCCTCCCCTCCACTCCCCTCCGCCATCCAATCTCGTCTCCGGGTCCTTCTGGACATCTCCGGCATGGCGCGCAGCGGATCTGAGTCCTTCACCTCCAGATCCGTCAACCCCAAGCTCATCTCACGCGACCCCTAGGAGGAGATGGCCGTTTGGCTTGTGCTCCGCCGCACCCGGGAGGAGGCCCGTGGACGTCTGTGCTCGGACTCCATCCGTCGGGAATCCATTGCGTCCGCCCAAACGGGGCATGGATCTGGTGCTAGGCCGGCCATAGCTGCCCCGCCGGAGGCCGTGCGGTCCATCTGGCATTCGAACGCGGAGACGCGCAACCCCTCTAGTGGCGCACCGACCATCAGGACGCACCATGGGCCTCGTCCGAGGAGGCCATGGAACGACGTGCCCACCGTGCAAGGCCTCGGGCGCGGGAGGCGGTGTCAGCCCTCGCGACGGCGGATGTCAGCGAGGCGGAGTTGCATTCTTCGGTGCCCCATATGGCACATCAGTCCGAGCGCCGCAACCGCATCATGGTGGATGTCGGCGGCTCGTCCCCGGATGGATCCATCATCGATCTAACATCCACCGGCACGGCTTGGGTTCCAGTCTACGACTAGGAAGAGTAGGGCATGGGAGACGGCGGGGCCTTGAGTCCCATGAGCCACACTACTAGGGAAAAGGCTAGCAGCAGCGCGGGTTTTCAGGCTAGCAGCAGCGCGGGTGGCCACGCTACTAATAAGGCGCTACAGCTAACTCATAGTAGTAGCGCGGCCCGAACCAGCGCTACTCTCGTTGAACGATATCAACAGCTTTTAGGAACGCTACTACTATTAGCTAGCGATAGCGATTTCCTCATCCAACGCTCTCGCTATCTCTTTCATCATTTTCCATTCCAACTCTCCTTCGATGCTAGAAACTAGGTACTATCTTTCATCAAATTCATAAACCATTACTAGATGCGGTAGTACTCGCCGTTCAAATTACTCGTCGTGGTTTTAGTTCAAACCACGACGAGTAATTTGGAAACGAAAAAGTACTAAGATAACAATTTCATGCACAGCCAAAATGTATCCTCAAGCGGTACATGCATGGTCATATCAACGGCCATCATCATATGTAGTTTTAGATGATATCGATGACGATCATCATATGTAGTTCTAGATGATATAGCCACACACATATGTAGTTCTAGATGATATAGCCACACACATGTAGTTCTAGATGATATCAAGACAATCATCATCCTCAAGCCCAGGCGGTTGGTGTTCCCGATAGTAATTAGGATAGCTTTGTCCAACACGAAGATTCTTGCCATCGAGGAATTTCTTCCACCCAACCGAGCTTAAGTGTGTGCGACCGTCCGTGTCCACGCTGTAAGTACAGGTTGTGACGGAGCCCCTGCAGAAGGCGTAGTCCAGCTGAGCCTTCTTCATCGTGGCTCGATACCATAACTCATGATATGCTCTTTGCCAATTTCTGAATAAGAAAAACATATCAATTAATAAGCATGTGATCGAACTCTACACTAAAACATATATATCATCGACTAGATTCCACACAACATATACCATATCATTGGACTGTACACTAAGTAATTCACACTATTAATTTGCATTTGTAAGTATAACATACCATATCATGTCGATCAACCATGGTATTTGTCAAGCGGGTCACGAATGGCACCCGACAAAGTCAAGACGTGGCGGAATTATGTCCCACAAGTTGGACACCTCCTCCTCACTTAGCCTTGTTCTTTGAGCTACGATGGCTTCATGAAGTGGGTCCTCATCATCTTCATCATCTTCATCATCTTCATCATCTTCATCATCTTCGTCATCTTCATCATCTTCCACCAAAGTTGAGATAAATGACAGCTAGTTTGGGTCTTTCTACTCGGAAGTTGAAGTTGATCAACTCACTACCAAGAAGATGCATGCGAGCTACGCAAACGGGCCCATCCATCTCCTCCAATCTGCGACATATTGCGCCCTTTCTCGACCTCCATAGTGTACGGCCCCAGTGAGCCTCAAATGTCACAAAGTGTTCTCGTCACCTTGTTGAATATCAACCTCACATTGCATGGGACGATCTGTAAACTAAGCAAAATGACACAATGCAGTAATGCCAACACTAAAAATAAAATAGTTATTACATTTCATCTAATTTCTTACCGCCGCATGACTAAAACTCGCCGGAAGTAGATGCCGAACAGCTTGCCGGGCCAAGGCTGTCAAGATCTTGACTTGCACAGTTGACATAGTGGTGGTGGTGGCGCCATTCTTCCTAAAGCAATATGAGCAAAGGATTACTAAATCAACTAAATCAAAATGTTCTAAGTCAACTAAATCAACTAGCCTACTAAATCAACTAAATCAAAATGTTCTAAGTCAACTAAATAAACTAACCTACTAAATAAACTAAAGCAATATGTTCTAAGTCAACTAAATCAACTAAATCAAAATGTTCTAAGTCAACTAAATCAACTAGCCTACTAAATCAACTAAATCAAAATGTTCTAAGTCAACTAATAAATCAACTAGCCTACTACAAAATGTTCTAAGTCAACTAAATCAACTAGCCTACTAAGTCAACTAAAGCAATATGTTCTAAGTCAACTAAATCAACTAAATCAAAATGTTCTAAGTCAACTAAATTAACTAAATGAATTAGCCTACTAAATCAACTAAATCAAAATGTTCTAAGTCAACTAAATAAACTAACCTACTAAGTCAACTAAATCAAAATATTCTAAGGCAACTAAATCAACTAGCCTACTAAATCAACTAAATCAAAATGTTCTACTAAGTCAACTAAATCAACTAAATCAAATGTTGCATATGAGCAGGAGGGAGAAGGAGGGCGACTCGAGGAGGAGAAGAGAGTAGGATGGTGGAGGAAGGCGGAGCTGGAGGGCTTGGCAGGGCGGCCAGGCCTTGAGGGAGAACGGAGGAGGAAGGCGGAGCGAGGAGGGGCCGGACAGCAGCGAGTGGAGAGGAGGACGGAGGAGGAGGCCGGTGCCGAGTCCAGCAAGGAGGAGGAGGTGACGGCGCGCCTTGAGACGGAGGAGCGGCGACGGGCGCAAGGCGCAGACGCTGAGAGGAGAGGGCGACGGCCGGGCGCAAGCGCAGAGTAGAATTTGTGGCTGTGTGTGTGAGTGTGGATCGGAAGGAGGAGATAGATGGCTTAGCAAGAGCGCTCTTGAAAAACGCGCCATCGTTAGGCTACCTAGCAGCAGCACTTTTCAATATAAAGCGCCATCGATATATGTCAAGATGCAAAAATACACATTGATCATCAACGATCTTTTGTGTACAATCTGATTCGACAATATGAGTCCTCACCGTTTAGGAACAGTGAAGACTCATATTGCAGCCACAAATTCTACACATAGAGTTCAATGAAGATCAAGTGCTTGTCAAAGTGTGGGAAGTAACATATTTAAGGTGGTATAAACTCTCTTCACGGAGAGAGGTGGGACTAAATTTTTGTAGGAAACTTAGTAGTAGCGCTTATCAGGAAAGGCGCCGCTACTATGCTAAGTAGCGAGCGCGCGTCGCGCTTAACGCGTTGCTGCTATAACTAGCCTCGCGACGGCCTCAGAATTATAGCAGCAGCGCGTCTTCGTTGGACGCGCCATCGCTATGTTTTTACCAGCAGCGGGTTGTTGTGGACGCCATCGCTAGTTAGCAGCAGCAAGTTATTTTGAGGCGCGCTGCTGATAAGATTCTGCGTATAGGCTTTTCCCTAGTACCCGACCCCACATAAAATCCTCTGCATTCGCTCGCCCGACCAGACCCTACCCACTTCACTCCCCTCCCCTCCACTCCCCTCCGCCATCCAATCTCGTCTCCGGGTCCTTCTGGACATCTCCGGCATGGCGGGCAACGGATCTGAGTCCTTCACCTCCAGATCCGTCAACCCCGAGCTCATCTCACGCGACCCCTAGGAGGAGATGGCCGTTCGGCTTGTGCTCCGCCGCGCCCGGGAGGAGGCCCGTGGACGTCTGCGCTTGGACTCCATCCATCGGGAATCCATTGCGTCCGCCCAAACGGGGCATGGATCTGGTGCTAGGCCGGCCATAGCTGCCCCGCCGGAGGCCGTGCGGTCCATCTGGCATTCGAACGCGGAGACGCGCAACCCCTCTAGTGGCGCACCGACCATCAGGACGCACCATGGGCCTCGTCCGAGGAGGCCATGGAACGACGTGCCCACCGTGCAAGGCCTCGGGCGCGGGAGGCGGTGGCAGCCCTCACGACGGCGGATGTCAGCGAGGCGGAGTTGCATTCTTCGGTGCCCCATATGGCACATCAGTCCGAGCGCCGCAACCGCATCATGGTGGATGTCGGCGGCTCATCCCCGGATGGATCCATCATCGATCTAACATCCACCAGCACGGCTTGGGTTCCAGTCTACGACTAGGAAGAGTAGGGCATGGGAGACGGCGGGGCCTTGAGTCCCATGAGCCAGCTTGTGTCCCATGCCCTACCCTACCTTGCCTGCGATCGCCCAACACTCTGAGGAGCGCAGCCAGCTGCCAGACATGACCAGGGGGAGCCGGGCGAGCGGGGAGCGGAACCAGACAAGCTCCACGTAGATTAGGTTTCACGTTGCATGTGATAATATGGATTTGAGGTTTCTAATTTGAGGTATACGGATGTAGAATGTGTTTTTTAAGAGGTGACCGGTCACTGTGTGCGGACGCGCCCGAGCGCGTCCGCGGGCGCTTGAGAGGTCAGATTTGCCAATGTCGGTTGTAGATGCTCTAATGATATTCGTAATGCCCATTGGTAAAAAAACATATTTGTAACAGAAAATATATGGAGGGACCTTTCATTCGCATATCCTCTGGCATGAATCCTCAACACTATAAAAAATACACTTCCGTGATGATACGTGTTTGTCACAGTAGGTCGTGTTTTTTGTCATGCATGTACATCCGTGACGATGTTATGACAGAATCAAGATAGTCATACCTGTGCTATCGTAGAAGTGTTCCATGACATTACCAAAATTATCATCACGGAAGTGTCCACTTTCATGACGATAAATCACGCGTCACAGAAGTGCTTTCGTCAAGGGTGACAAACACGTGGCATCCACCGTAACGGAACGCCGTTAAGCTATCGGGTCCGGTTTTGGATCCGATAACCCGTTAACAGCCTGGACCAATGGGGATTTTCTAGGTGTAAAATCATCATTGGCCGGAGGAAACACTTGTTGCCTCACCGTTGGGACAGATGTCATCCACTCATTGGACAGGAGGTGCCTATGATAGGTCAACATGTGGCACAGCCCAACAGTGGCCCATTCTTGTGAAATGGCTGGCCCAGTAAAAATTAGCAGGCCGGCCCATATAAGGCCTACTTGTGTCAGGTCCATTTAATCCCATGGCCCATACGAGATGTGCCAATTCGGCCCATCAACAGCCCATTAAAGATTTGACACAATTGTAGCCCATCGTCAGTTCGAGCCCGTTAACAGCCCGCTATATATTTGGGCTCAATACCGGCCCGATGAGATTTCGGCCTGTTAACGGCCCATTCAATGGACGGGCAAGTTTTCAGGATGTACATCTTTCGGCCTTTTAGCGACCCATTTAAATGTTGGGCTAATTTCCGGCCCGGTGTGTCATTCAGCCTGTTGACAGCCCATAAATCAGATGGGCCGTTTGTAGTCGGCCTCTTAGTGGCCCATGCTCTTCATGGTCCAGTACAAGCCCGCTGTCTCTTTCGGCCTCCTAAAGGCCTACAGTATAGTTGGACCATATGTAGCCCAAACTTAGTAACGACCTGTTAATGGCTCGTGAAATCAATTGGGCCCACCTTTTGCCCGCTTCGATGTTGGCCTATTAACGACCCGGGAGGTAAGAGGGCCGACCATTAACTTTCGGCCTAGTAACGGCCCATTAACTTAATGGGCCCACTAAAGTTCGTACATGTCTTTAAGCCAAATTAGATAATTTGAGCCCATTACGACGAGCAATTATGCACAGGACCAAAACTGATCAAGCAAAGGTATGGCATACAGGGAAAAATGTTGCATATCCAGCATATATTACAGGAAATTACATCCACTAGGCAATCAAAGATTGATGCCAGTGCAAATAAATGAGCAGAACCTAACGATCTACAACGTCACAATCTGCAACCTCAGCACCAACAACGCCCATAAGCATGTGGGCAAGTTCTTGCTGCTTTGTTACACTGTCTCTGAAAACATTGATCACTTGTTGTGTCGCACGACTCTGCACCTCTGATTCCTCCACCATTTCCATCATTGCTTCAGCCATTAATTGGTTCACAAACATACATTTATTCCGTTGCATTCGAGACAGAGGATACTGAACAGATTCAGATGGCGATTTTGGCAGGCTTGTATTATTGATAGTGGAGAGTGTCTTGACCACTGCATCATAACATAAATTAGGAGGGGAACCAAACAGATTAATCATGACTTATTGCCATATTACCTGGCCTAGATTTATTGGAAAGAAAACAATGGGGTTGCCTTGCTGTTTTCAAAGTTTGTCTTCTTATCTTCAGCAGCCTGCACCAAATTAACACACTAGCATTGCTATCATTGGCCAAGTCAGATAATAGGAAAGAAATATTGACACAACGAATGTTTGCAACTAGCCTACACCAAATTAACACAATATGGCACAACTATCATCAGCCAGGTAAGGTAATATGAAAGCAACATTGACACAATGAATGAATGGGCAACCAGAGCAGCACTACAATTCAGTAATGTGCATGATATGAGATAGTACACTCATGCAGCTCAGTATGCAAAACTACCAGGCAGTTTTCCTTATAAAAATCAACATTGGCACCTTTAACATTTTGCTACAACTAATTTTAGATTATATAAAGGTTAGATTCATGTTGATTAACAAAATACATGTTGATGTAAAAATATAGTGATATACAACAGGTACTTACATCAGCATTGGAGCACAGAGAATTCCCGCAAGATATTTTCCTCGAATACGATCCCTATGGAGGAAGTCTTCTATCGTTTAACCTTATTTTCTAAAACAGAGATGGGTAAGAAACATGTAGAAAATTTGATCAGAATGCTATAAAATTTCATGATGCGAGGATACGCACACGCTTCTTAGAATGGAGTTGACATTCTTATGCTGGACTGGAGCGGACTAGTTCTTTGGCCACTGGAATCTACTTATTATTAGTGGGAGTTGGGTTTCTCTGTGCTGGAGAAGTATCTATGAAAAATGGAGTTGGTTTATTATCTCCTAGCGTTTGGATCTTTTGCAAAGACCTGGTTTGTAACCCTTCAGATTCAAACATAGCCATCTTCCCCTTGCATGCCTTATATAGAAGAATGGTGCTTCAGTTATAAAACATGCTACAACAGAGATGGAATAGGTACTGAAGAATAGAAAGGCATGACATATTGACATGTATTCCCTCCATCCGGAAATAAATGGATGGGTCTAGGCATATTTCAGTTCTAGATACATCCAGTTTTATCCATTTCTGCGACATGTAATCCGGACGGAGGGAGTATGATGTAAGAGCTAGGGATACGACAGGACAACATAGTAAAAAAACACTTAAAATCTACTCCAAAACCAAAGTATTCAAACCCACTGATATGAGATAGTACACTCATGCAGCTCAGGATGCAAAACTACCAGGCAGTTTTCCCTACAAAAATCAACATTGTGGCCTTTAATCATACATTTTGCTACAACTAAATTTAGATCAGATAAAGGTTGGATTCACGTCAATTAACAAAATACATGCTGATGTAAAAATATAGTGATATACAACAGGTACTTACATCTGCATTGGAGCACAGAGAATTCCTGCAAGAATCTTTCCTCACATATGATACCAGTGTAGAAATTCTTCTATCTGTTAAGATTATTTTCTAAAAGAGAGATGGGTAAGAAACATGTAGAAAATATTATTCAGCACGCTATAAAATTTCATGATGCAAGGATACGCACATGCTTCTTAGAATGGAGTTGACATATTTTTGCTGGACTGGAGCTGACTAGTTCTTTGGCCACTGGAATCTGCTTATTATCAGTAGGAGTTGGGTTTCTCTGTGCTGGAGCGGTATCTATAAAAACTGGAGTTGGTTTATTATCTCCTGGCGTTTGTATATTTTGCAAAGACCTTGTTTGTAACCCTTCAGATTCTTACATAGTCATCTTCCCCTTGCATGCCTTGTATAGAAGAATGGTGCTTTAATTATAAAACATGCTACAGCAGAGAGATGGAATAGGTACTGAAGAATAGAAAGGCATGACATATTGACATGCATTCCCTCCATCCGGAAAAAAATGGATGGGTCTAGGTGTATTTCAGTTCTAGATACATCCTTTTTTATCCATTTCGGCAACATGTAATCTGGACGGAGGGAGTATGGTGTAAGACCTAGGGATACGACAGGACAACACAGTAAAAAACACTAGTTGAATGTAAAACTGTATGCGAGCGGAATACATACAGAAAAAACTAAGGCAACATACACGTGTATGATTGGGAAACTAAGATGGCATTGCAACAGAGCACTAGAACAACACTTCAATGTAAAAAAATGGTATGGTAGACAGATGAAGTACATACTGATCAATAGCAATGCATAAGATATTCAGAAGCATGATGTCGAAATTAAGCAGATGGCATTGCGATAGAGTAGAATTACAGTACTTGATTTTGAAAACATGTTATCATGAATGGAATAGGTACTGTAAAACAGGAAGGCATGACATATTTACATGCATGATCAGCGTGCTAAGCACATGGCATTGCAACAGAGTAGATACACACTAGGACATTATATGCATGTTGTACCCATATCACAGGCCAAGTTAGAGCAAGGACCTTGTGGGGTGAAGAGGATTCATCATCTTTCTGCAAGTCTTCTGAAGAACTGCCTTTACATGTTCCATCATATTGGGTATCATTGACATCAAGTTTATTGGCCTTTACATTGCTCCGTGAGGTTCTTGTGGATATATCAGTGTGTGCAATTATATTTTACATGCATGGAAGACAACTAGTAGTTAGATTTATGTAATGAGTGCCTGTAGGAGACGACATAAATAGTAGGACTGGGGTTAACTAGCAGCAACAGGTCTCAAAAACTAAAGGGAGAACACAGATGAAAGCTATAGAATATGTATCGTTTGTACTCGAGATTAACTAGATGGCACACAAAAGTATTAAAGAACAACATAGGTAATACTAGAAGTGGTATAATACTATAATCACCAGCCCGTGGGATAGCATGGCTGATGGATGATAACTATGGAACATCGTTACCTAAAGAACAAGTATCTTAGCTGAACTATGGAACAACGTTAACTCCTAACAAGACATGTAAGAGATCAGCATGAATATACAGTGAAATGAGATAATCTATTTTCCTTGCTTAGATGAATAACAAAGCCATAAATGTTCCACACAAGTAAGATGAGGGTACAACCTATCTGGTTGCCATCCATAGGAGTGAGCATCATGTGCTGACTTGTCGATGGCCCTGCAGTTGTTGTCGCTATCCATGTCGGGCATGCGCATACGATGCAGGGAACTGTTGAGTGGGGACTATAGCTCCCTTCTGGTGTATGCTTCCCTTGTTGGAGCAGCTGCGGTGAGTCGGAAGACGGTGTGGCTGAAGATGCAGATAACGCATAATGTTAAGAACGACATATCTCTTTGATCTGAAGAAATGCACTAAGAGATCAATAGCAAGGTACGAGAGTGGTCACTCGTCTGTTGACTGAAGACTAAATTGGGGTCACACGATTTTATTTTATTTTGGTACTGTCCGATCTACGACGAATGGCTTGATGGCCGTCTTGTGCCTCCCAGCTGACACTGTTTGGAATCTTCCGCGAAGAGCCAGTGACCAATGCCAGAGTAGCATGCCTTCGCCATCCGTGGCCCCAGCCAAAATCCCGCTCCCCGCCCCACCGCACTTCCGTGGTTGCGCCGCCCCTGGGCCAATCCACAAAGACTCCCTGTCATCCAGATCCGGTGGCGGCAGTACCTTCAACCCACAGAACTCTAAGATAGCCATCTAAGCGTTGCTTCCACGGCGAACTTGCGGCCCTGCACCCTTATGTTAGACACCAGCCAACCGGTAGCCTAGGAGCTCTGCCGCCTCGAGGGGTACTGATTCCCATTGGGAATCGATTGACCCAGAATAAAAATTCAGACAACTGACGCCTAAATAAAGTGATTTGAGATGAGGGTGCGACCTATCTGGTGGCATGGTGAAGTAGGCAGGTCCAGTTGCTGAGTCGGTGAGGCCGGCGCGGTTGCAGTGGCGACCGGCGGTAGGGAAACAGTGATGTTGCGACGTTCAACGACTACGGGGAAGCAGCACCGGGACTCTGGACGGATCCGAAGTTGGAGCCGCTCCGGCGCCGTGAACAACGACGGGGGTGAATAGGCTCCGGTACGGTTCACGCGGCCGTCGTCAAGGAAGCTCCAGCAGCATGGAGTAAGAGGCACACGGCCCAGTGCACGACGGCAAATGGACAGCGTCTCCGGCATTAGGGAGGAGGGCGGCTGTGAAATTGTTGTGGTGGGGGCACCATGGAGGAGGGGTTGAGGTTTCATGGCTCGGGAGAAGGGAGCTTCCCGGGGATAAGGTGATTTGGCGCCCACGAGGTATGAATGGGAGTGGGGATTGGGAGGGGAGTGGAACCATGTCTTACGGACGCATTTGTCCAAAATGTGAGGGGGAGTTACAGTTCTACCCCTGCCTTTAGGCTTCTCGGCTTGGGTCTGTGTACTGAGGGTCGGGGATAGTAGAGTAACTTTGCTTCTCCCCAAATAGTGGGCGGGAGCGATTTCGGGCGAGGAGGGCGTGTTTTGAAATATAGTGGGTGCGAGCGATTTCGGGGGAGGAGCGTGTTTTGAAATAGTGGGCGCGAGCTATTTCAGGCGAGGTGAGTGTGTTTTGCCGACCATGGTTTATGAATTATTTGGCACATGTCATTTCGGCCGAGGAGAAGGTGCGCTTGGATGAAGTTACGAACCTACCCTCGATGTAACGGGCCAATTGATGCGTCACATAGGACAGTAATTTCACGTCTCCCATTTATTTGCTCGGGCGAATTCCATCGAGCAGAGGATGTTTAATGGTTCGTTCAAATTTTGGGAGAACGAGCATCCACGTCTACCTTACCAAGTCGATCCGAATCAAATTTTGAAATATTAGCTTGCCACTTCTTTTTTAGATGGAGAGATGATGCTTGGGAGTAATGTGTTTTTACATGCTCATTGCTAGCGATTTACTATATGACAAATAGTTAACCCACTCAAAAACGCGAATCAAACCCAAAATGAAATATCTCGATTCAATGAAATAGCTCGTTCACTCGGTCAAAATAGTGAAGTAAATCCAAAATTGAACACCTCAATCCAGTAGCATGTTGTACAGTATTATAGTACTCCATGAACATGATGAAAGTCAAATTAATGAACTTGTTTGATATACGCATATATCCGTTCATGTATGGATTGCAGACAACATGTTCTCCAATGTAAATATTTGAGTGCAAGTTTATATCGAAACATGGTTTATATCAGTCTTTGATGCATAAAACGACCTCCCCTCTCCCAGACTCCTTCTCTCTCTCTCTCTCTCTCCGACAATCTTCAATTCTATCGCACGCATCCGACGCACAAACCTTGTTGGTCCCTCTCCCTTCCTCTCCATCTCTCTCTCTCTCTTTGTGTGTGTGTGGGGGGGGGGTCTCTCTAATTCGCATGCATATATACTCCATTTATAGGTCTCTCTCGCACACTATGTATGATACTCTAGCTAGTCCAAGCTAGATATCTTGGGTGCACTCATCGTATGCACATAAATTCCTTGGCTTGTTGCCCTAACTCTCTCATGCACCACTCGTTGTCTCGGAGATCTTCCCCCTCTCTCAAACTCTCCATCTACCTGGGTCACACATACACATGCATATCTCACTCGCACTCGATAGGCCCATCTAAAACTCTATCTCTCTCCCTCGTTCTCTTTCCATCTCACACGCACACACACCCAATCTCATGCCTAGCTAGCCAAGTATGATGGTCTCTCACTCAATTGTAGGCACACGCAGTCCCCCCCTATATGTATATGACTAGCTAATCTTAGTCTCCATCAAGAACATGTGCATGGTCCATCTCGATTTCTCTCTGGGCATCTTTCTATTGCGCACACACATCCCTCGATCTCCCACCCATATAGTCCCCTCACGATCTCGAGGGGATCTCTCTATCACAAACACACCCTCTCTCCCTCCCCATGCGTCCATGTCCTCCATGTGTCCCTCTCTACCTTTGTTCCTTGTTGGCCAGACCTCTATTGGACATGTGCTACAGGGGTGTCTCTCTCCGTTGCAAACAATCACACACTAGATATCTTCGTGTACTCCTCGCCTCACTTTTCTATCTCGGAGATGCATACGTGATATGTCTGCATAAGAAACGAAAAAACACACACTCTCTCTAATTTATCATTTGTTGTCACTTTCTCTTTCACACACATACTCTTTTTGCACACTTACTCATTCTCCTTCACACGCACTTGATCTGTCTCGACTTAGGCACTCTCCTCGGTCCATAGCATATAGATTTATTGAAAAGTCAAACATCAAAAAGTTTGACCATGTACGTGGAGAAAAACAATTACATCTAGAACGGCAAACATATACCATTAGATTCACCATGAGATGTAGTTTTGTATGATGTATCTTTGGTATTGTAGATATAAATAACATTTGCGTAAACCTGATCAAAGTTTCCAAAGTTTGACTTCTAAAAAATTTACATGCACTGCATTATCGAGCGGATGGAATATCTCTTTCCCCCTCTCAGCTATTTGACGCACCACTCAGCCTTATCGGGGCTCCTCAATCTCTCTCAAACTTTATTGGTCAGTTTGGTTCGTGACCTGACCCTCATGCCTTGATGGCCAGTACTGCCTAGTGTGGACGTGAGATGTAAAATATTTCTGCCTGGCTAGGCTTGTGTGGTGCTGAAGCGTTTGGTTCATGCCTGGGCCAGGCAAAGCGTCAACATCCCATCAATCAGTCCATGCAACAAATATTTAATGCAAATATCCATCCAGGCTGCTGTTAGCCTCGTGGCCGCACGACTAGGCACGGCCAGGCATTCAAAATCGGTCGCCTGGGCCAGGCTACTTGCAGCGTCTGGAGTCCAGCCAGGCTAATTAAAGTGCAAGGGAATCCAGGTCATGCGGGCTTTCTATTTCACAGGGTAGCAACCAAACAAGCGTGCATGAAATCCAGGCACAACCCCAGGCCAGGCCAAAGATGCTCATGACGCAAACCAAACTGACCTTATATCTCCCTGGTTCACACATACACATGTCTCGCTTGCGCTATACATATAGACCCATCCAACACTCTCCGCCCTTGTTCTCTCTCCATGTGACATGCACCCCCCCTAAGTACCATAATCCCTCACTCCATCATAGGCGCAAGCACTCCCCCCCTCCTAAGTATGATTATCTCTCACTAGCCCATCAGGAACACAAATATTGTCTCCTTCCATCCATACGTCTATCTCGATATCTCTCGGGGCATCTTCTATCATGCACACACCTTGTCACTCGATCTCTCACCCATGTAGTCCCATCATGATCTCCAGGGGATCTCTCTATGACAAACATACACTCTCTCCTCCCCATGTCTGCATTTTCTTCGTACGTCTCTCTCGACCTCTCTCCCTTGTTTGTCAGACCCCTCTTGGCCACGTGCTAGGCGTCTTGCTCTCTCGGTTCCAAACAACCACACACTATCTCCTCACCTTGCCTCCGTTGTAATGCCTCAATTGTGGTATTTCCACGCAATTAACTCGTGTGGCAAAGACGTGGCCGCCGGTGAGGTGGAAGATTGCGAGCGAGAAGGTAGTGTAGCTGGGCTCGAGGACTTTAAAGAGGGACAGTGAGGCGGCGGCGGTGTGGGGCACGAGGTGTGGCGGCTGGAGCGCGAGCATCTCGCCCCCGAAGAAG
The DNA here is from genome assembly GCA_021437245.1 of Aegilops speltoides. NCBI lineage: Eukaryota > Viridiplantae > Streptophyta > Magnoliopsida > Poales > Poaceae > Aegilops > Aegilops speltoides. The sequence continues at coordinate 438,143,437 of CM038143.1, forward strand.
AACTGGCCAATTAGGGCACGACGCCCTCCCCTTTCCGACGATGAGGGAGCAGGTGATGAGGAGGAGGGTGGGAGGAGGCACGCGACAGCTAAAAACTTCAGCACCACAGTTGGCATGCGCCCGCGGGGTTTGTTTTTCTTTTTTCTTTTTTGTGGGGCACAGCGGGATTTGTTTTTAGGTGTGGCTAAGACTGAATCGACTAACTTAACCAAAGTTTCAGTGGGCTAACGTAATCGGTCTGTGGCCTACCCAATTTATTCCGCCCATCCAGTTTTGGGCTGGCCTTGTTTTGTCTTTGTCTCTCTCTTTCTAATATAAAACCCAAATCTTGTTTATACTAGCGATTACTAGTAAATGTACACGTGCAAGAGCACGTCTCAATGGTGAACCTCGTTAACAAATCTCGGTGTCGTGCTCGTATGATTGCTTGGTACTCGGTAGATCGACTATGTGCCTCGGATTTATTCTAACACGACGAATGAGGAGTGGAGGGTCATGGTGGCAGGGAGGTCGCTGGGGAGTGTAGAGGTGGTGGGGCCGAGGAAGCTAAAAGGCAGAGGAGGGACTCCTGGGGTGGAGCTACGCAACAGCGGCGGCGGCAGCGCTGCCCGCGTCTATCGTGCCATTCCTATAGAAAAACAGAATAAGGAATACCAATTAACTTTTTGTCCCATCACAACTATCACTAGCTACTTGAAAACCTCATCGATACATAGCCCTTTCCCATGGCCTACATATTTGATCACTTGGCGCATCCGTGACATGTTACATATATTTATTCTAGCACTACTACTACTGCAGATTGGCAATACAACAATTATTCTATGTTTATCCCTTCCTTCGGGTGTTTTTCTTGTTCCCTCCAATCCAACTTCTTGATCTGCCAACCATCATCTCAATCATGACTGAACACAAGAAAACATCCACCAAACACTCACAGATATGTACACGCTCGGATGCAAATGCAACAACTGTGCGTGCAAATGCAATAATCTAGAGAACAGGTTGCAGGTTCGCTAATTATGCAAAAGCTCATGGAAAACACAAATTGGCAGGTTCTCAGATTATGCATAGCTCGTATATAAAGCAAATCCGCAGGTTCTCATACTATGGTAACTCAAGAAACTCAGGCGTTATACAAAGTTCCATGTACATCTCCGATAACAGAATGTTTCTTCCATAACACACTTTTATCAGTCTATCTCTTGACAGCAAGATATTGAACAGACTAAATAAACATTGCAGTAACAATAAAAATAACTAATCAAAGCTACATCAATCTGACCCAAGGCATGTTGGATGATCTTGCAAGATTACTAAACAACATAGTCAGTTCACTAAATGCACAGAATCTTAGGTCAATTTCGTCTCCATTGTTTGTGATAATGTCCAGAAGGGAATAAGCCCACCAATTTTTATTGGCCTAAGGATTTCTCTGAAGAAACCTAAGAGGCGCAGTGAAGCTACATATATAGAATAGTAAGTTATGCTAAAGCAATAGGATAACTCACATTTTAGCAAGTAGGAACTTGGGATTCAAACCTGGCACTGTAGTGGTGAAGACAAAGAAATAAAATGCTCAAAGGTAATTGTAGTGTCGCAAATAAACTATATGAACTTGATAATGGCATGAGCATCCGATCCCAGAAAAAGTTAAATTATGCCCCCCCCCCCCGGGTGTAAGAATAATTGCCGCCGATTTAGTACAAAGTTGTACTAAATTAGCGACACTTTATTTTGGGACGGAGGGAGTGATAGTCATGTGTAACCACTAAAAGTGGCATACATGATGCATAATAAAGTAGTAAGGGTGATTGCTGATTGGCTTGCTTCATATGCAAATAAAAGGAGATAATGAATTCTTTGCACTTCCCCAAAACCAATTTGGTTTGCATCTTGTATTTCAACTAAAATATTATGGAAGGCGACATGATTAACAACTTCAAAAGAAAAATTAATTGTACAAAAATTGCATTCAGACAACCCTGGATAATATCGATTGCACTGAAAAGATCAATAATATATTACCACTAATATTTATAGCAAAAAGAATCAAAAAGAAGTATAAACTGGAATTTCTACTAACAAATCATAAAATGGGAAATAAGAAAGAACCTAGAAGATACAAAATGAGAATAATCTTTAAGGTAATGAATGAAAAAGAATGGAAAATAAGAAAGAACTGATAGATTTTATGTAATGGCTAAAAACAAACTTAATGGGGGTATGTACTTACATAATGCGTATTTTCCAAGGATATGAAAACTATGTAAGATTGCAGGCAGCAAGACAGTGAAGGAAATATGCCCTAGAGGCAATAATAAAGTTATTATTTATTTCATCATATCATGATAAATGTTTATTATTCATGCTAGAATTGTATTAACCGGAAACATAATACATGTCTGAATACATAGACAAACTTAATGTCACTAGTATGCCTCTACTTGACTAGCTCATTAATCAAAGATGATTATGTTTCCTAACCGTAGACATGTGTTGTCATTTGATTAACGGGATCACATCATTAGGAGAATGATGTGATTGACTTGACCCATTCCGTTAGCTTAGCACTTGATCGTTTAGTATGTTGCTATTGCTTTCTTCATGACTTATACAAGTTCCTACAACTATGAGATTGTGCAACTCCCGTTTACCGGAGGAACACTTTGTGTGCTACCAAACGTCACAACGTAACTGGGTGATTATAAAGGAGCTCTACAGGTGTCTCCAAAGGTACATGTTGATTTGGCGTATTTCGAGATTAGGTTTTGTCACTTCGATTGTCGGAGAGGTATCTCTGGGCCCTCTCGGTAATGCACATCACTATAAGCCTTGCAAGCAATGTAGCTAATGAGTTAGTTACGGAGTGATGCATTACGTAATGAGTAAAGAGACTTGCCGGTAACGAGATTGAACTAGGTATTAGGATACCGACGATGGAATCTCGGGCAAGTAACATACCGATGAGAAAGGGAACAATGTATGTTGTTATGCGGTTTGACCGATAAAGATCTTCGTAGAATATGTAGGAGCCAATATGAGCATCCAGGTTCCACTATTGGTTATTGACCGGAAATGGTTCTCGGTCATGTCTACATAGTTCTCGAACCCGTAGGGTCCGCACGCTTAAGGTTTCGATGACAGTTATATTATGAGTTAATGAGTTTTGATGTACTGAAGTTTGTTCGGAGTCCCGGATGTGATTACGGACATGACGAGGAGTCTCGAAATGGTCGAGACATGAAGATTGATATATTGGAAGCCTATATTTGGATATCGGAAGTGTTCCGGGTGAAATCGGGATTTTACCGGAGTACCGGAGGGTTACCGGAACCCCTCGGGGGCTTAATGGGCCTACATGGGCCCTAGTGGAGAAGAGAAGAGGAGGCAAGGGCTGGGCCGCGCGCCCCTCCCCCCTAGTCCGAATAGGACAAGGAGATAGGGGCGGCGCCCCCCCTTTCCTTCCTCTCTTGCTCCTCCTTCCCCCCTTCTCCTAGTTCAACAAGGAAGGAGGGAGTCCTACTCCCGGTGGGAGTAGGACTCCCCTTGGCGCGCCCCCTCCTAGGCCGGCTGCCCCCTCCCCCTGGCTCCTTTATATACGGGGGCAGGAGGCACCTCTAGACACAACAATTGATCTCTTGATCTCTTAGCCGTGTGCGATGACCCCCTCCACCATAGTTCTCCTCGATAATATTGTAGCGGTGCTTAGGCGAAGCCTTGCGACAGTAGAACATCAAGATCGTCACCACGCGGTCGTGCTGACGGAACTCTTCCCCGACATTCTGCTGGATCGGAGTACGAGGATCGTCATCGAGCTGAACGTGTGCTAGAACTCGGAGGTGCCATAGTTTCGGTGCTTGATCGGTCGGGTCGTGAAGACGTACGACTACATCAACCGCGTTGTTCTAACGCTTCCGCTTTCGGTCTACGAGGGTACGTGGACAACACTCTCCCCTCTCGTTGCTATGCATCACCATGATCTTGCGTGTGCGTAGGAAAATTTTGAAATTACTATGTTACCCAACAGACAGGACCAAGGCACTAAGGGGGAGAGAACAACACGCGAATATGAGAGACGCCTGTCAAGCCAACACGAAGCCTGTCAATTATAGAATGACATTTGATACTACTTCCACAATTATTCTCTCGTGAAGAAGATATTTATCAGCAACACACAATGCAACATGCAAAAGGAGCTTTTGCATGATGATATTTGTCTGGTAGGGCAACGACGACGCAAAAAAATCAATTACCATTTAACTACTATTATCCTATTTCACATCCACAGAATATGTGTAGGGATAATAATAATAATAATAATAATAATAATAATAATAATCAGATAGTTACTCTATAGAATAGTATTCAATGTGAATCATTGCCCATGCCAAAAGGAAAAAATATAAGAGGCTCTACAATACTGGAATAAATTCAGAAAAGCACATCTTGCCTTAGAGTAAAGTAAGCAGAGGCGGCAGAACAAGATTCTGATAATTTCCAACCTAAAGTACTCATTTAACGGTCCATGGTAAAAATAAAATAAGAAACTGGAAATTCTACTCTTCCATATGTAACTTTCAATTACCATAACCGAAAGAATATCCTCTCACCTTCACCATAAGCCATAAATCAAATTGTTTATTTAGATATAATAAAAACCATAACTAAAACAGAGGCAACTTTTAGAAATAAGGACCTGATAGCATGTCCGATTTGGTCCAATTGGCCATGAATCATGGCTGCGAGCATCAATCGACTGAATCTCATAACTATGACAAACATGTAGTGGGATTGGTGAAGAATTACCTATGTATTTAGTCAATATCATGCAATGGAGATGTCAGCGAAGGGAGACGGAGTCTCATATGGGCAGCACAAAAGCCACAACGGTGCTGACGTTCTCCACCATGGCTCTGTTCTGTTCCTCAGACGTACATCACTAGCAGCATGGACGATGTTCGTCGCAACACCTACTATGGCTGGCATTAGAGAATACTTGCAGAACAAACAGTCAAACAAATAAATGAGCCACAAGTGTACATGCATCTTCTCTTGAATGCAGATTAGCGTCTGCCCGCCCGAAGAAGCTGTTGATGTTGCTGCACATTGGCGTCCTCCTGCAGATTAGCGAGACCGGCAACAAGCGCGCCGGCGAGGGTGGGGGCACAGCGGTGACTGATACGTCTCCAACGTATATATAATTCATGAAGCATTCATGCTATTTTATTATCTATTTTAAATGATCACGGGCTTTATTATATACTTTTATATTACTTTTGGGACTAACTTATTAACTGGAGGCCCATCCCATATTGTTGTTTTATTGCATGTTTCGGTATTTCAAAGAAAAGGAATATCAAACAGAGTCCAAACGGAATGAAACCTTCGGGAGCGTGATTTTTGGAACGAACATGATCCGGGAGACTTGGAGTACAAGCTAGGGAACCTTCTAGGAGGCCATGAGATAGGAGGGCGCGCCCACCCCCCCTGGGCGCGCCCCCCTGTCTCGTGGTCCCCTCGAGGCTCCCCCGACCGACTTCTTTCGCCTATATATTCCCATATACCCTAAAAACATCGAATACGAAGATAGATCGGGAGTTCCGCCGCCGCAAGCCTCTGTAGCCACCAAAAACCTCTCGGGAGCCTGTTCCGGCACCCTGCCGGAGGGGGAATCCCTCACCGGGGGCCATATTCATCATCCCGGCGCTCTCCATGATGAGGAGGGAGTAGTTCACCCTCGGGGCTAAGGGTATGTATCAGTAGCTATGTGTTTGATCTCTCTCTCTCTCTCTCGTGTTCTCTCTATGGCATGATCTTAATGTATCGCGAACTTTGCTATTATAGTTGGATCTTATGATGTTTCTCCCCCACTACTCTCTTGTGATGAATTGAGTTTTCCTCTTGAAGTTATCTTATTGGATTGAGTCTTTAATGATTTGAGAACACTTGATGTATGTTTTGTTGTGCCTATCTGTGGTGACAATGGGATATTCACGTGATCCACTTGATGTATGTCTTGGTGATCAACTTGCGGGTTCCGCCCATGAACCTTTGCATAGGGGTTGGCACACGTTTTCGTCGACTCTCCGTTAGAAACTTTGGGGCACTCTTTGAAGTACTTTTTGTTGGTTGAATAGATGAATCTGAGATTGTGTGATGCATATCATATAATCATGCCCACGGATACTTGAGGTGATAATGGAGTATCTAGGTGACATTAGGGTTTTGGTTGATTTGTGTCTTAAGGTGTTATTCTAGCACGAACTCTTGAATAGATTGATCCGAAAGAATAACTTTGAGGTGGTTTCGTACCCTACCATAATCTCTTTGTTTGTTCTCCGCTATTAGTGGCTTTGGAGTGACTTGTTGTTGCATGTTGAGGGATAGTTATATTATCCAATTATGTTATTATTGTTGAGAGAACTTTCACTAGTGAAAGTATGAACCTTAGGCCTTGTTTCCTACCATTGCAATACCGTTTACGCTCACTTTTATCATTATTTACCTTGTTGTTTTTATAATTTTAGATTACAAAAACCTATATCTACCATCCATATTGCACTTGTATCACCATCTCTTCGCCGAACTAGTGCACCTATACAATTTACCATTGTATTGGGTGTGTTGGGGACACAAGGGACTGTTTGTTATTTGGTTGCAGGGTTGTTTGAGAGAGACCATCTTCATCCTACGCCTCCCACGGATTGATAAACCTTAGGTCATCCACTTGAGGGAAATTTGCTACTATCCTACAAACCTCTGCACTTGGAGGCCCAACAACGTCTACAAGAAGAAGGTTGTGTAGTAGACATCAAGCTTTTTTCTGGCGCCGTTGCCGGGGAGGTGAGTGCTTGAAGGTATATCTTTAGATCTTGCAATTGAATCTTTTTGTTTCTTGTTTTATCACTAGTTTAGTTTATAAAAGAAAACTACAAAAAAATGGAGTTAAGTTTGTCTCATACGCTTCATCCTTTTAATACCTTTCGTGAGTATGATGAAAAGGAAAATTGTGCTCAAGTGCTAGAAGAAGAAGTCTATAAAATGTTTGGTATTACATCTTTGAATGATGAGCATGATTGTATTGTTGTTAGTATGAACTCTTTGAATATCCATAGTACTAATGATGATTGCACAAGTTATGATGAAATAATCTCTTATAACCATGTCGATTTTTGTGGAGTAGATTGGGTTTGCAAGTACACACCAAATAGGGAAGATAGATATTGCAAAGGCATAAGCATTTAGAAACTAAATTGTTGCAAGAAAGCCTTGACGATTGTGCTGAAAAATTCAATATTTTTTGTGATCCTTGTGAACTTTGCAATGAACGTGGTCATTTAAATCTCCAATGCAAATTGTTTCATGATCGAATCGTGTCCAAAAATTGTGATAACTTGATTACCCTTGAGCATCATAATGAGCTTAGTCTTCTTTTGGGGTATGAAGAAATGAAACGTATAACTGAGGGTATTCCAAAATTCTTGATTGATTTCTTGATTTTGATCTAGAAAAGATTTATTTGTATTATGCGGTGAATTGCATTGAAAATCCTTATATTGCCAATTACATAAGGTAAAGAAAGCAAACAGAAGATGATACTAATGAAAGGGAATAGACTTCCCAATCCCCTCCTGTTATTTCTTATGATGAATCAGGTAACGAGGAGGAGCTTTCTATTCAACCAATCTCATCAATAAGGAGCTCAAAGAAGAAGGTTGAACCCACACATAATATGAAGAAGATAAAGAAAAGAAGAAGCAACAAAGGTAAAAAGGTATCTCTCTCAAATGAAGTTGCTCCTACTACTCATTGTGATGATGATAATTGCTATACTATTGGTGTCATCCATACTATTAATGATGAGAGTGACTATGCTTATGATATGAAAAGGCCCAAGCTTGGGGAAGCTATGTTTGATGAGGATGACATATTTGAGAATATATTCGCTGAAATTAATGTTTGTCCCAAGCTTGGGGATGCTACGTTTAATGAAGATGATATTTTTAGCATCCCAAGTTTTGATATGTAAAGTTGTTATGATGATAGCATGCCTCTTACCTATGATGATTATATTGATGAAAGTGGGTTTGGAAGAGTGTCAACTTTAGGAAGTAGTGATCCCACTATTTTGGAGGATGTTGAATTTTATTGTGATGAATACGAAAGTGGATTTGGAAGAGTGTCAACTTTATTTAGTGATTCCACTATCTTGGGAGAGGTTTCAATCGATTATGATGAGAACGAGGTTGCTAGTTATGATGATTATTGTGATGAAACTTATGCTATAAAAATTAGTGATGATTATATTTATAAAACTTGTCATGATTATAATTACCCCTTTTCTGAACATTACTCTTTTAATGTGGAAACATTTTTTAGTGTTCAAGTCTCTTATGATACTCCCACTATTCCGAATGAGAAGAATTTTGCTTATGTAGAGAGTAGTAAATTTTCTATGCTTGTAGATCATGAAAAGAATGCTTTAGGTGCTGGTTATATTGTTGAATTCATTCATGATGCTACTGAAAATTATTATGAGGGAGGAACTTATGATTGTAGGAATTGCAAAAATATCAAGTTTCCTCTCTATGTGCTTAAAATCTTGAAGTTATGCTTGTTTTACCTTCCTATGCTAGTTGATTATTGTTCCCATAAGTTGTTTGCTCACAAAATCTCTATGCATAGGAAGAGGGTTAGGCTTAAATGTTCTAGTCATATGCTTCATGATGCTCCCGTTATGTTTCAATTCTTATCTTTTATGAGAGCATCATTGTTATCATCATGCCTAGCTAGAAAGGCATTAAAGAAAAGCGCTTGTTGGGAGACAACCCAATATTTACCCTTACTGTTTTTGTGTGTTCACATGATTATGCTACTGTAGTAATCATGTTTGATAGCTTTTGTTTCAATAAAGTGCCAAGTAAGACCTTAAGGATAGCTTATGGTGATAGTTGTGTTGATCCTGCTGAAAATCAGAAACTTTTGCACCCAGTAAATTAGTTTTGTTAATTCACAGAAACGTTATCTTGATCTGATTATTGTTTCTGTGGATTGGTAAAATAATTTTTTAGGACTTCCTAATTTGGTAGGATTTTTGGAGTTCCAAAAGTATACATTTGATACAGATTACTACAGACTGTTCTGTTGTTGACAGATTCTGTTTTCTATGTGTTGTTTGCTTATTTTGATGAATCTATGAGTAGTATCGGAGGGTATGAACCATATATAAGTTGGAGTGCAGTAGATATTACAACAATATGAATTTAGAATGAGTTCATTACAGTACCTAAGTGGTGGTTTTATTTTCTTATACAAACGGAGCTTACGAGTTTTCTGTTGAGTTTTGTGTTGTGAAGTTTTCAAGTTTTGGGTAAAGATTCGATGGACTACAGAATAAGGAGTGGCAAGAGCCTAAGCTTGGGGATGCCCATGGCACCCCAAGATATTCAATAATAGCCAAAAGCCTAAGCTTGGGGATGCCCCGGAAGGCATCCCCTCTTTCGTCTTCGTTCATCGGTAACTTTACTTGGAGCTATATTTTTATTCACGACATGATATGTGTTTTGCTTGGAGTGTCATTTTCTTTTGTTAGTTTTGCTTGATGTTATTTAGAATAACGTTTTGCATCTTTAGTTTCAATAAAAATGTCAAGTATAGCCTTTGCCATGCTTATTTTGCTAGTATACATGTTGCTGTTTGAAAACAGAAAGTTTACCGCTGTTGCAAAAGTTCCCTAGAAAAGTCAGAGAATGATATAATGTTGAAACTTTTTGCATAATGAGATCTTATAAATCTTCTACATCTTTGTATTTTTTCCATAATTTTTGGAGTTAGGGAAGTATTGATACTCTTGCATTCTTTACAGACTGTACTGTTTTGGCAGATTGCTGATATGTTTGCATTGTTTGCATATGTTTGCTTGTTTAATGATTCTATTTAAGGATAGGAGTATTAAATATGCAGAGGCATTTAGAATGCAATGTTGAATAATAATTTTAGTGATTTGTTGCAGTAGAAAATGATAAGGTTTTGCATTGGTTTATACTAACCTATCTCACGAGGTCTTGTTGAGTTTGGTGTGGATGAAGCTTTTGATAAAAAGAGAAACCATGATATGAGAGGAATTAAGGAGACACAAAAGTTCAAGCTTGGGGATTCCCAAGGCACCCCAAGATAATATTTCAAGAAGTCTCAAGCATCTAAGCTTGGGGATGCCCCGTTAGGCATCCCACCTTTCTTCTTCAACAACTATCGGTTAGTATCGGTTGAGCCTAAGTTTTTGCTTCTTCACATGAGTTGTGCTATCCTTGCAATGTCATTTTATTTTTTCTTGCTTGCTGTTTGAATACCAAGATCTGAAATTCTTTAATGGGAGAGAATCTTCACATAGTTACATAATTATTTAGCTACTCATTGATCTTCACTTATATCTTGTTGGAGTAGTTTGTCATTTACTCGTGTGCTTCACTTATATCCTATGAGTAAATGGTTGAATGAGTTGATTGGCATAAATCTGAAATTATATATGTCTCATTTGCTTATCCCGTGGGGAGTAATGACTTCACATCTAAGAAGTAGAGGTTGTAAATTTATTGAAAGTTAGCAAGCATTGTATTGGTCATTTGAACAATTCATGAAAGAATATTAAAGGAAGAGAGATTTCACATATAAATACATTATCCTAGACATCTTTTATAATTGTGAGCACTCATTAAGTATGACATGCTAAAGAGTTGATGTTGGACAAGGAAGACAACGTAATGGGTTATGTTTTCTCACATCTCAGTTAAAGTATATTGTCATGGATCATTCAAACATGTTGAGCTTGCCTTTCCCCCTCATGCTAGCCAAAATTCCTTGCACCAAGTAGAGATACTACTTGTGCTTCCAAATATCCTTAAACCCAGTTTTTGCCATGAGTGTCCACCATACCTACCTATATGCGGTATTTACCTGCCGTTCCAAGTAAATTTGCATGTGCCAAACTCTAAACCTTCAAATAATAATCTGTTTTTGTATGCCTGAATCGCTCATGTAGCGACTAGGGGCTGTCAGTATCTTCCATGCTATGTGGGTTATTCTCAAGATGAGTGGACTCCGCTCATCATTCACGCGAAAAATGGCTAGTAACCGGGATGCCCAGTCCCATGATCAAAAGATCAAAATCAAATCAAAAATAATTGCAAACAACTCCCCAGGTTTGATGTTAGTTGAGGCACCTGTTGTTTCGGGCAAGCCATACATTGATGATTGTTGGTGGACGGGGAGTAAAAACTTTTACCATTCTATTTGGGAACCGCCTATAATGTATGTAGTATGGAAGATATTGGGAACTCTTGGTTGTTATGTTGACAATGAGATCATACCTCTCAAAATTATTTATCTCTATTTCAAAATTGTGATCTGGCACCTCTGCAAATCCCTGCTTCCCTCTGCAAAGGGCCTATCTTTTACTTTTATGCAAGAGTCAAGGTGATCTTCACCTTTCCCCTTTTTCATTTTATCCTTTGGCAAGCACTTCGTGTTGGAAAGATCCTGATATATATCCAATTGGATGTAAGTTAGCGTGAACTATTATTGTTGACATCACCCAAAGATGAATACGTTGGGAGGCAACACTATAAGCCCCTATCTTTCTTAGTGCCCGATTAAAACTCCATAACCATAAGTATTGCGTGAGTGTTAGCAATTGTAGAAGACTATATGATAGTTGAGTATGTGGAGTTTGCTAAATCAAAGCTCTGACATAGACCCTTCCTGAAAATAAGATGAATTGTAATTGTTTGATGACTGAGAACATAGTTTGCTAGTTTTCAAGAAAGTTTATGGTCTATGCTTTAACATGTGAATTGCTTGTTACTTGTTCGTGAGAAGTTTTATGAGATGAACTACTGTTATGACATATAATCATGCTAGAAAAGGTGATTGAAATTACCATTGATCAAACTTGTGCACCTGCTAGCATTCACACTTCATAAATTCTTTCTTTTATCATTTACCTACTCGAGGACGAGCAGGAATTAAGCTTGGGGCTGCTGATACGTCTCCAACGTATCTATAATTTATGAAGCATTCATGCTATTTTATTATCTGTTTTGAATGATTACGGGCTTTATTATACACTTTTATATTACTTTTGGGACTAACCTATTAACCGGAGGCCCAGCCCATATTGTTGCTTTATTGCCTGTTTCAGTATTTCAAAGAAAAGGAATATCAAACGGAGTCCAAACAGAATGAAACTTTCGGGAGCGTGATTTTTGGAACGAACATGATCCGGGAGACTTGGAGTACAAGCCAGGGAACCTTCGAGGAGGCCAGGAGATAGGAGGGCGCGCCCACCCCCCTGGGCACGCCCCCCTGTCTCGTGGGCCCCTCGAGGCTCCCCCGACCAACTTCTTTCGCCTATGTATTCCCATATACCCTAAAAACATTGAATACGAAGATAGATCGGGAGTTCCGCCGCCGCAAGCCTTTGTAGCCACCAAAATCCTCTCAGGAGCCCGTTCCGGCACCCTGCCGGATGGGGAATCCCTCACCGGTGGCCATCTTCATCATCCCGGCGCTCTCCATGATGAGGGGGGGGGGTAGTTCACCCTCGGGGTTGAGGGTATGTACGAGTAGCTATGTGTTTGATCTTTCTCTCTCTCTCTCTCGTGTTCTCTCTATGGCACGATCTTCATGTATCGTGAGCTTTGCTATTATAGTTGGATCTTATGATGTTTCTCCCCCTCTACTCTCTTGTGATGAATTGAGTTTTCCTCTTGAAGTTATCTTATCGGATTGAGTCTTTAATGATTTGAGAACACTCGATGTATGTCTTGCCGTGCTTATCTGTGGTGACAATGGGATATTCACGTGATCCACTTGATGTATGTTTTGGTGATCAACTTGCGGGTTCCGCCCATGAACCTTTGCATAGGGGTTGGCACACGTTTTTGTCTTGACTCTCCGTTAGAAACTTTGGGGCACTCTTTGAAGTACTTTTTGTTGGTTGAATAGATGAATCTGAGATTGTGTGATGCATATCGTATAATCATGCCCACGGATACTTGAGGTGACAATGGAGTATCTAGGTGACATTAGGGTTTTGGTTGATTTGTGTCTTAAGGTGTTATTCTAGTATGAACTCTTGAATAGATTGATCCGAAAGAATAACTTTGAGGTGGTTTCGTACCCTACCAAAATATTTTCGTTTGTTCTCCGCTATTAGTGGCTTTGGAGTGACTCTTTGTTGCATGTTGAGGGATAGTTATATGATCCAATTATGTTATTATTGTTGAGAGAACTTGCACTAGTGAAAGTATGAACCTTAGGCCTTGTTTCCTACCATTGCAATACCATTTACACTCACTTTTATCATTAGTTACCTTGCTGTTTTTATAATTTCAGATTACAAAAACCTATATCTACCATCCATATTGCACTTGTATCACCATCTCTTCTCCGAACTAGTGCACCTATACAATTTACCATTGTATTGGGTGTGTTGGGGACACAAGGGACTCTTTGTTATTTGGTTGCAGGGTTGTTTGAGAGAGACCATCTTCATCCTACGCCTCCCACGGATTGATAAACCTTAGGCCATCCACTTGAGGGAAATTTGCTACTGTCCTACAAATCTCTGCACTTGGAGGCCCAACAACGTCTACAAGAAGAAGGTTGTGTAGTAGACATCAGTGACCCGGGGTGCGGGGTGGGGGCAACGATGCCGGGGAGTGTGCCAGGTCCAGCGAAGGGGTGAGGAGGCCCGCCAAGAACGCTCTGGCAAGGGTGTCGGGAAGGCGGCCGGGAGGCCGGGAGAGAGGGCACCCGTGAGGAGTGGTGGGCAGTTCGGGAGAGGGTAGTGCAGAGGGCGAGGCGTCCCGCGGCGGCCTGCAACGAAGGGCGAGGCGGTGGGTGGCTCCGGCGGTGAAGGGGGCGCGGCGGTGGGTGATGTGTACTACGCAATTTTATTCTTGTAGACACGTGTTGGGCCTCCAAGCGCAGAGTTTTGTAGGACTGTAGCAATTTTCCCTCAAGTGGATGACGTAAGATTTATCAATCCGTGAGAGGTGTAGGATGAAGATGGTCTCTCTCAAATGAGCCTGCAACAAATACAAGAAATCTCTTGTGTCCCCAACACACCCAATACAATGGCAAATTTTATAGGTGCACTAGTTCGACGAAGAGATGGTGATAGAAGTGGAATATGGATGGTTGAAATATATTTTTATAATCTGAGTAAATAAAAACAGCAAGGTAACAAATAGTAAACGGGCACAAAAATGGTATTGCAATGCTTGAAAATGAGGCCTAGGGTGCATACTTTCACTAGTGCAATCTCTCAACAATGCTAACATAGTTGGATCATATGATTATCCTCAAAGTGCAATAAAGAATCACTCCAAAGTTCCTATCTAGCGGATAACATAAGAATAAATTGTTTGTAGGGTATGAAACCACCTCAAAGCTATTCTTTCCATTCAATCTATTCAGGAGTTCGTACTAAAATAACACAAAGTTATTCTTTCCGTTCGATCTATCCTAGAGTTCGTACTAAAATAACACCAAGCAAATTCATATTCATAATACTCAATCCAACACAAAGAACTTCAAAGAGTGCCCCAAGATTTCTACCGGAGAAACAAAGACAAGAACGTGCATCAACCCCTATGCATAGATTACCCCAATGTCACCTCAGAATCCGCGAGTTGAGTGCCAAAACATATATCAAGTGAATCAATATGATACTCCATTGTCACCACGAGTATTCAATTGCAAGATATATATCAAGTGTTCTCAAATCCATAAAAGTATTCAATCCGATAACAATGAAATCTCAAAAGGAAAAACTCAATTCATCACAACAAGATAGAGAGGGGAAAACATCATATGATCCGACTATATTAACAAAGCCCACGATACATAAAGATTGTGACATCTCAAGAACACGAGAGAGAGAGAGAGAGATTAAATACATAGCTACTGGTACAAACCCTCAGCCCCGAGGGTGGACTACTCCCTCCTCATCGTTGTGGCTGCCGGGATGATGAAGATGACCACCGAAGATGATTCCCCACTCTGGCAGGGTGCCGGAATGGGGTCTAGATTGGATCTCATGCTGGAACATTCTGGAGCTACAAAGATAGTTATTAAATCGTTAGTGCAAGCGCCAGTAGCGTAGGGCGACCGGGCCAGCCGAGCGGATACAGAGGCCTTGCAGCGGCGGAACTTCTGATATAGGGCTACCCCGAAGGGTTTTGGAATATTTGGAAATTTATAGGGTGAAGAGGCGGTCCAAGGGGCACCCGAGGTGGGCAGCACCCACCAGGGCGCGCCTGAGCCTCCTGATGCGCCCTGGTGGGTGTTGCTCCCCTCGAGCAGCCCCCCAGGTGCTTCCTTGGCCCACTTGCTTTCTTCTGGCCCAAAAAAATCCTCCAGGAGTTTCGTTGCATTTGGACTCCGTTTGATATTGATTTCCTATGATGTAAAAAACAAACAAAAAGACAGCAACTGGCACTTCGCACTGGGTCAATAGGTTAGTCCCAAAAAATGATATAAAGTTGCTATAAAATGATTGTAAAACATCCAATAAGGATAATATAATTGCATGAATACTTCATAAATTATAGATACATTGGAGACGTATCAGTGGGCGGCTCCGGCGGCGAAGGGGGAGGCGACCCGCGGTGCCTTGCGGCGAAGGGCGCCGCGGGTGGCGAACGGTGGCGGCGAACGGCTGTGGGAGAATCGGCGGGGGGCAAACGGCGCGCAGGAGGAACGACCCGTGCTGTGGCGTCTGTTGGGAGGTGGGGGCCAGGGGCGGAGCCAAAATTTAGACTTTTTTTGCATGGTAGTACGTGTCTCATTCATATCATAAAGATCAAAGTACAAGTCACATAAGGACTGACATGATAAAACTGAAAAGATAATAGAACATCTCTCAGTTTGACACCAACGCCCGTCACCTACCTCTGGAACCACCATAGCAGCTACCGAAGAAAAGAATGATGGATCACCTCCTCACCCGAGCTCGACACGGCTCCATCGCTGATATGCAGCTTTGCAAACCTCCAAGTCGGATCACCAAAAGTGAATCCCTTGTTGAACGAATCATACCGGGCAACACCCCGAACACGCCATCGAATTAAAGATCTAGCACCCCACCACGATTAAGACGGCGAAGGAGGAAACCATTCCTGCCATCCACGAACCACAAACCCAACACACGTTCTGTCTTGTAGATGTCGTCGATGCAGACCACAATCTGCATCCGCTCCTGGACTACCTCCCAAGCTCCACGCCGATGCTGGAGCAAACGATGTTGCAACGACGGAGCCCGAGGACACAGGTCCACCACGAGGATGCCGCCACCGCCATGCCATCCTTACTTGAATAGACTGGTTTCCAAATCCATCCCCAACCATAGGACCGATGGCCTTGTCAGGGAAAGATCCAAAGAATCAGCGCTGTCATCATCATCATCGAAGCCAAGACGATGAATAGCCTAAAAACCTAGACTATGAGAGTATAAAAAACGATCCACATGCGTGGATCCGATGACCCCCTCACCACCGACGACCGAGGTCGCCGGCGGAGAGGAGTCACCGGAGAACGGCGCTGGAAGATTGGACTCTCCTGGCGGCGGCTAGGGTTCCAGCCGCCAGGAGCGAGAAATATGTGGATGTGGTTTGGCAGCCAGGATTTAGACTTGAGGGGGAGGGGCGAATAAGACATCACATGTTACAATATACTAGGTCTTTGTATAGATAGCGTATTGATAACAAGAAAGGCATTTTGGAGGCCGATCTTCATGGAGGCCTTTCTTTTTGAAAAATTCAAATTCAAATTTTTATGGTTCAAAAAAATCTAAAAAAATTCATGTATGTAAGGATGTAACTCACATGTGTGTAAAAATTCATGATGAAATACCTTGAGTTGCGACCTGTACAAAAAAGACAAATCCATGGCCTGGGAGGATGAATAGTATCATGTGTTAAATAGCCCCAGATTTGTCTTTTTTACACAGCCCTCATTTCAATGTATTTTGAACTGAAAATTTACACACATGTGTATTATGCCATCATGTAGATCTGTAATTTTTTTCAGAATTTTTTGAAATGTAAAAATACGAATTTCAATGAAATTTCAAATTTGAATTTGGAGACCTCATTGGCTCCCGAGCTCCAAAAGGGATTTCCGATTGATAACCAAGCATATGCTTTGGCAATAATAATACATTTATTTTCACTTAATCTCTATGATGACCATGTCTCGCTCAACAAGCAAGTTGATTATTGATAACCCGCAAGTATACGGGATAGTTGTAGCCTCTTTCGATAAGTAAGAATGTCGAACCCAACGAGGAGCTAAAGGTAGAACAAATACTCTCTCAAGTCCTATTGGCCACTGATACGACTCTACGCACGCTTGGCGTTTGATTTACCTAGAACAAGTATGAAACTAGAAGTACTTTGTAGGTGTTGTTGGATAGGTTTGCAAGATAATAAAGAACGCACAAATAAAAACTAGGGGCTGTTTAGATAAAGATGCAATAAAGTAAATATAGCGAGTGTGGAACAGTGGTGGTAGGAATTGTGGAATTGTCCCTAGGCAACTGACTACGTTACTAGACCGGTAATCACTATTGCAATTCTATTTGAGGGAGAGGCATAAGCTAACATACTTTCTCTACTTGGATCATATGCACATATGATTGGAACTCTAGCAAGCATCCGCAACTACTAAAGATTCATTAAGGTAAAACCCAACCATAGCATTAAAGTATCAAGTCCCCTTTATCCCATATGCAACAATCCCCTTACTCGGGTGTGTGTTTCAGTCACTCACACAACCCACTATAAGTGAATCATGAACGCATTGCAACACCCTACAGTGGGAATCCCTCACGCTTGCGCGACACGGAGGGCACCATAGGACAGCACCAATAATAAAATATGCAACTAAAACCAATCATAGCAATTCATCAATCACCGATAGGACAACGGAAATCTACCCAGACATCATAGGATGGCAACACATCATTGGATAATAATATGAAGCATAAAGTACCATGTTCAAGTAGAGGGTACAACGGGTTGCGAGAGAGTGGACCACTGGATATAGATGGGGGAAGGTGATGGAGATGTTGGTGAAGATGATGGAGGTGTTGGTGAAGATCGCGGTGATGATGATGGCCTCCGGCAGCGCTTCGGCGCCACCGGAAGCAAGGGGGAGAGAGCCCCCCTTCTTCTTCTTCTTCCTTGACCTTCTCCCTAGATGGCAGAAGGGTTTCCCCTCTGGTCCTTGGCTCCCATGGCGTGGGAGGGGCGAGAGCCCCTCCGAGATTGGATCTATCTCTCTGTTTCTGCGTTCTGGAATTCTGCCCTCGCACCATTTCCTTTATATCTGGAGATCTGTAACTCCGATTGGATTGAAACCTTCGCCCAGATCGTTTTCCAAAAATTAGCTTTCTTGCGGCCAAAGAAGGGCATCAACCACCTTACAGGTGGCCCACGAGATTGGGGGGCGCGCCCCCCTGGAGTGGTGGCGTGGGCCACTCTCGTAGCCACCTCGGGCATCGTTTTGCATTGATTCTTCCTCCCAAAAATCACAAATATTCCAAAATAATTCTTCGTCCATTTTTATCCCGTTTGGACTCTGTTTGATATGGGTTTTTTGTGAAACAAAAATATGCAATGAGATGAACTGCACGGCAATTTGGATCAATATGTTAGTCCCAAAAAATAGTATAAAAAGTTGCCAAAAGTATATAAAAGTTGTAGAATATTGGCATGGAACAATCAAAAATTATAGATACGACGGAGACGTATCAATTATCTTATCCGAGTTGACCTTTTTAGGCATTTATTTCCAACAGTAACAATCATGTGATGCATATTTCTCTTAGAAAAATAAACATACACTGATTATCAGTAAATTAGTAGATCGTTGTATAGGATAGTGTACAAATTAACCTTGTATACTATAATTCTGGAAAACAGCTAAATAGTGGTACTACTAGTGGTAGATTGTGTAGAGTGTAGACAAATCTGGTTTTAAAATCCAGTGCTTCATCAAGTAAATAGGTATACTTATGGTGACAAAAGCTGAAACGACGCAAGAAAAAAAAGGACTTCCCCTCTCGTTAAGGTTTCTCTCCTCGCGGCGGCGGCAACTAGTCCCACCGTAGAGATCTGATCTCCCCTGCTCCCCTCTTCCTTGCCGATGACCGTCAGAGCTAGGCTCGGACGGGGGTGTGGGAGACGGGTTCATTTGGGTTCCTACCGCCCGCGGGACTGTTTAACCTCGGGCTAGTGAAACAATGGATGATATGGCATCGGGATTGGGCACAACCACTTCTGATCTCAAAGCAATGATGGAAGAACTTGGATTGAAGGAGGATGACTTGCAGGATGTAGTTATCGAAGAGGAAGAGTTGCCCAAGGAGGCGACCCGCTGGATGGCTATTGCAAGGGTACAGACTGATAAACCCTACTCCCAATACTGGTTTTTCAAGAATATGAGGGTGGCCTGGGATCTAGCACAAGAGGTAAAGATCAGACCCCTCAAAGATAAACTATACATGATGCAATTTTCGTGTTTGGGTGATTGGGAACAGGTCATGGAAGAAGGGCCCTGGAATTTTAAAGGGAAAGTTGTCGTTCTTTCACATTACGATGGATTCACCAAGCCTTCATCAATAGAGCTCAACAAAATAGAGATATGGATCCAGATCCATGAGCTACCTGATGGCTACTTCCCCAAGATCAAAGCTTTGTCGTTGACGGTGGGCAAGTTCATCTTTGCTGAGCCGAAATCGTCGGACTTTGAAGGAATTTTGGCCCGTGTAAGGGTGAGGATTGATGTCACAAAAGCTCTCAAGAATGTTGTTTCCCTTGTGAACAAGCGTAATGATACCATTCATAGAGAGATTTTCAAGGTAAAGTACAAAAGACTGCCTGACTGGTGCTCAGTTTGTGGTTTTTTGGGGCACTCTTTCAAGGAGTGTGGCGATGGGGTCCATCCACCCAAAGCACTGGTGTTCAAGGAACTCTGAGAAACATGGTTCAGAGGGCCCGGCAGAGGGCCAGGGGAAGGCTCAGGGGCAAGAGGAGGATGAGGCAGGTCATTTAGAGGTCAAGGCCGTGGCGCTGCCCAAAACCAATACTATCAGGATACCAATGAACATCTAGAGGGTGATGTTACTATGGAGGAGGCAGACAAAAGCAAGAAGAGAGGGTCAGCAGCTGGCGCTGATCTAAAAGCATGGGAGACTGCTTCTATGAATTCCAATGCGAATAAGCTTCTACTATTGCCTCCACCAGAGACTCCCTTGATCCCTTCGTCAAAGAAGAAACCAAAAAGAGCAAAGGCAACTCCAACAGCTATTGACAAAACTCCAATAAAAAACCTTGTTCCATCCAAAACCAATGATGCACATATGGCGGGCCTCCCAGGGGGGCTGCGCCTAGCGCAGTGAGTCTGCTATGCTGGAACTGTCGCGGGGCTGGCAAACCCGCGACATTTTGTGAGCTTCGTGATCTCACGAGGCGACTTGCCCCCTCTATTGTATGCATCGTTGAAACTCAGATAGAGGGCTCTTGAGTAGAGAATTTAGCAGGCACTTTAGGTTTCAATAAAAGTTTTGAAGTAAGTAGCTCTGGTAGAAGTGGCGGACTAGGTATTTTTTTGGAATGATCATATAAAGCTTGAGATTCTAGGTTACTCTGAGTACCATATTAATGTTATTGTTGATGGTTTGACTAAGGTTAGAACAAGAATTGCGTTTGTCTATGGAGAAGCCCAAGTAAGCGAAAGATACAAAACTTGGAATATGTTGCATGGCATAGTGAGTTCTAATGATCTCCCATGGGTTGTCATGGGCGATTTCAATGAACTACTTCATGCCCATGAGCATGACAGAGATGGAAATAGAAGCCAAGCACAAATGGATGCATTCTAAGATGCCCTAGATACATGTGGCTTGTCAGATATTGGCTACTTAGGCACCGGATGGACTTCTGAAAGGAAAGTGACCGGGGGGGACTTACACTCGTGTGTGACTAGATAGATGTATCTCAAACCCCGCTTGGTCGCTGGCTTACCCGTCGGTGGTACTTGAGCATAAAAATGTTGCAACCTCTGATCACGTACCCATCCTCCTGAAGCTAAGGCACGTGCATGCATGCGCTCGTGGCTCGAAACGCTTTAAATGTGAGCTATGTTGGGAGAGGGACCCGCGGCATGCGGACGTGATTGGAGCAGGCTGGACACTATCACATCAATAGAGTCTGGTGGCATCAGTGGAGACAGTGCGACAAAAGCTTATGTGTGTGGTAGAGGATCAATCCACCTGGGATCACACCCAGTTTGGGAATGTCCGCCTACAGATTGCACAACTATAGAGGCAGTTATAGGAGTTGTAGAGAGTACGAGGAGGATCTGGGCCCTCACATACCGAATTAAAAATTACAGAAAATCTCGTTGAGCTCTACCACCGAGAAGAAATTCTATGGCGTCAGCGAGCAAGGCTGGAATGGCTGATGCATGGGGATAAGTGAATGAAATATGCCCTAGAGGCAATAATAAAGATATTATTTATTTCCTTATTTCATTATAAATGTTCATTATTCATGCTAGAATTGTATTAACCGGAAACATAATACATGTGTGAATACATAGACAAACATAGTGTCACTAGTATGCCTCTACTTGACTAGCTCGTTGATCAAAGATGGTTGTGTTTCCTAGCCATACACATGAGTTGTCATTTGATTAACGGGATCACATCATTAAGAGAATGATGTGATTGACTTGACCCATTTCTTTAGCTTAGCACTTGATCGTTTAGTATGTTGCTATTGCTTTCTTCATGACTTATACATGTTCCTATGACTATGAGATTGTGCAACTCCCATTTACCGGAGGAACACATTGTGTGCTACCAAACGTCACAACGTAACTGGGTGATTAAAAAGGAGCTCTACAGGTGTCTCCGAAGGTACATGTTGAGTTGGCGTATTTTGAGATTAGGATTTGTCACTCCGATTGTCGGAGAGGTATCTCTAGGCACTCTCGGTAATACACATCACTATAAGCCTTGCAAGCAATGCGACTAATGAGTTAGTTGCAGGATGATGCATTACATAACAAGTAAAGAGACTTGCTGGTAACGAGATTGAACTAGGTATTGAGATACCGACGATCGAATCTAGGGCAAGTAACATACCGGTGACAAAGGGAACAACGTATGTTGTTATGCGGTTTGACCGATAAAGATCTTCGTAGAATATGTAGGAGCCAATATGAGCATCCAGGTTCCGCTATTGGTTATTGACCAGAGACGTGTCTCGGTCAAGTCTACATAGTTCTCGAACCCGTAGGGTCCGCACGCTTAAAGTTCGGTGACAATTTATATTATGAGTTATGTGTTTTGATATACCGAAGGTAGTTCAGAGTCCTGGATGAGATCGGGGACATGACGAGGAGTCTCGAAATGGTTGAGACGTAAAGATCGATATATTGGACGACTATATTCGGACATCGGAAAGGTTCCGAGTGATTCGGGTATTTTTTGAAATACCGGAGAGTTACGGGAATTCTTATTGGGCCTTAATGGGCCATACGGGAAAGGAGAGAACGTCCCCAAAGGGTGGCCGCACCCCTCCCTATGGACTAGTCCGAATTGGACTAGGGAGGGGGGCGTCCCCTTCCTTCCTTCTCCTTCTCCCTTCCCTTCTTCCACTCAAACAAGGAAAGGAGGAGTCCTACTCCCGGTGGGAGTAGGACTCCCCCCTTGGCGCACCCTCCTCCTAGGCCGGCCGCCTCCCCCCTTGCTCCTTTATATACGGGGGCAGGGGGCACCTCTAGACACAACAATTGATCATTGATCTCTTAGCCGTGTGCGGTGCCCCCCTCCACCATAATCCACCTCGATAATATCATAGCGGTGCTTAGGCGAAGCCCTGCGTCGGTAGAACATCATCATCGTCACCACGCTGTCGTGCTGACGGAACTCTGCCTCAAAGCTCGGCTGGATCGGAGTTCGAGGGATGTCATCGAGCTGAACGTGTGCTGAACTCGGAGGTGTCGTGCGTTCGGTACTTGATCGGTCGGATCATGAAGACGTACGACTACATCAACCGCGTTGTGCTAACGCTTCCGCTTTCGGTCTACGAGAGTACGTGGACAACACTCTCCCCTCTCGTTGCTATGCATCACCATGATCTTGCGTGTGCGTAGGAAATTTTTTGAAATTACTACGTTCCCCAATAGTGACATCCGAGCCTGGTTTTATGCGTAGATGTTATATGCACGAGTAGAACACAAGTGAGTTGTGGGCGATACAAGTCATACTACTTACCAGCATGGCATACTTTGGTTCGGCGGTATTGTTGGATGAAGCGGCCCGGACCGACATTACGCATACGCTTACGCGAGACTGGTTTTACCGCCGTGCTTTGCACACAGGTGACTAGCGGGTGTCAGTTTCTCCAACTTTAGTTGAACCGAGTGTGGCTACGCCCGGTCCTTGAGAATGTGTAGGTAAGAACGGTTCTTGCTCAGCCTGTAGCAGCCACGTAAAACTTGCAACAACAAAGTAGAGGACGTCTAACTTGTTTTTGCAGGGCATGTTGTGATGTGATATGGTCAAGACGTGATGATATATAAGTTGTTGTATAAGATGATCATGTTTTGTTGAAGTTATCGGCAACTGGCAGGAACCTTATGGTTGTCTATTTATTGCATAAGATGCAAGCACCAAATACTTGCTTTACTTTATCGCTATGCGATAGCAATAGTTGGCGAGACGACCATGTGACGACACATTGATATAGATCAAGATGATGGAGATCATGGTGTCATGCCGGTGACGA
Organism: Aegilops speltoides; assembly: GCA_021437245.1. Taxonomy (NCBI): domain Eukaryota; kingdom Viridiplantae; phylum Streptophyta; class Magnoliopsida; order Poales; family Poaceae; genus Aegilops; species Aegilops speltoides. The sequence goes on from CM038143.1 coordinate 438,167,301, forward strand.
TGGAGATCATGACAGTACTTCGGAGATGGAGATCAAAGGTGCAAGATGATCATGGCCATATCATGTCACATATTTTGATTGCATATGATGTTTATCTTTTATACATCTTATTTTGCTTAGTTTGATGGTAGGATTATAAGATGATCTCTCACTAAATTTCAAGGTATAAGTGTTCTCCATGAGTATGCACCGTTGCGAAAGTTCTTCGTGCTGAGACACCACGTGATGATCGGGTGTGATAGGCTCTACGTTCAAATACAACGAGTGCAAAACAGTTGCACACGCGGAATACTCAGGTTAAACTTGATGAGCCTAGCATATACAGATATGGCCCCGGAACACTGAGACTAAAAGGTCGAGCGTGAATCATATAGTAGATATGATCAACATAGTGATGTTCACCATTGAAAACTACTCCATCTCATGTGATGATCGGACATGGTTTAGTTGATTTGGATCACATGATCACTTAGATGATTAGAGGGATGTCTATCTAAGTGGGAGTTCTTAAGTAATATGATTAATTGAACTTTAATTTATCATGAACTTAGTCCTGATAGTATTTTGCAAATTATGTTGTAGATCAATAGCTCGCGTTGTTGCTTCCCTATGTTTATTTTTGATATGTTCCTAGAGAAAAACTATGTTGAAAGATATTAGTAGCGATGATGCGGATTAGATCCATGATCTGAGGTTTATCCTCATTGCTGCATAGAAGAATTATGTCCTTGATGCACTGCTAGGCGACAGACCTATTGCGGGGAGGCGGCATCTGCGATGTTATGAACGTTTGGCTAGCTCAATATGATGACTACTTGATAGTTTAGTGCACCATGCTTAACGGCTTAGAATCGGGACTTCAAAGACATTTTGAACGTCATGGACCATATGAGATGTTCCAGGAGTTGAAGTTAACATTTCAAGCAAATACCCGAGTTGAGAGATATGAAGTCTCCAACAAGTTCTATAGCTAAAAGATGGAGGAGAATTGCTCAACTAGTGAGCATGTGCGCAGATTGTCTGGGTACTACAATCGCTTGAATCAAGTGGGAATTAATCTTCCAGATAAGATAGTGATTGACAGAGTTCTCTAGTCACCATCACCAAGTTACTAGAACTTCGTGATGAACTATAGTATGCAAGGGATGACGAAAACGATTCTCAAGCTCTTCGTGATGTTGAAATCGACGAAGGTAGAAATCAAGAAAAGAGCATCAAGTGTTGATGATTGACAAGACCACTAGTTTCAAGAAAAGGGCAAAGGGAAAGAAAGGGAACTTCAAGTAGAATGACAAGCAAGTTGTCACTCCCACGAAGAAGCCCAAAGCTGGACCAAAGCCTGAAACTGAGTGCTTACACAGCAAAGGAAATGGTCACTGGAAGCGGAAATGCCCTGAATATTTGGTGAATAAGTAGGATGGCAAAGTGAACAAGGGTATATTTGATATACAGGTTATTGATGTGTACCATACTAGTGTTTATAGTAGCCCCTGAGTATTTGATACTTGTTCGGTTGCTAAAAATTAGTAACTCGAAACAGGAGTTACAGAATAAGCAGAGACTAGTTGAGGGTGAAGTGATGATGTGTGTTGGAAGTAGTTCCAAGATTGATATGATCATCATCGCACACTCCCTATACTTTCGGGATTAGTGTTAAACCTAAATAAATGTTATTTGGCGTTTGCATTGAGCATGAATATGATTTGATCATGTTTATTGCAATACGGTTATTCATTTAAAGTCAGAGAATAATTGTTGTTCTGTTTACATGAATAAAATCTTCGATGGTCATACACCCAATGAAAATAGTTTGTTGGACCTCGATCATAGTGATACACATATTCATAATATTGATGCCAAAAGATTCAAAGTTGATAATGATAGTGCAACTTATTTGTGGCACTGCCGTTTAGGTCATATCGGTGTAAAGCGCATGAAGAAACTCCATAAAGATGGATTTTTGGAATCACTTGGTTATGAATCATTTGATGCTTGCGAACCGTGCCTTTTGGGCAAGATGACTAAAACTCCATTCTCCGGAACAATGGAACGAGCTACTGACTTGTTGGAAATAATACATACCAATGTTTGCGGTCCAATGAGTGTTGATGCTTGTGGCGAGTATCATTATTTTCTGACCTTCACAAATGATTTGAGCAGATATGAGTATATCTACTTAATGAAGCACAAGTCTGAAACATTTGAAAAAGTTCAAAGAATTTCAGAGTGAAGTGGAGAATCATCGTAACAAGAAAATAAAGTTTCTACGATCTAATCGTGGAGGAAAATATTTGAGTTGCGAGTTTGGCCATCATATAAAACAATGTGGAATAGTTTCACAGCTCACGCCACCTAGAACACCACAGCGTAATGGTGTGTTCAAACGTCATAACCGCACTTTATTGGATATGGTGAGATCTATGATGTATCTTACCGATTTGCCACTATTGTTTTGGGGTTATGCATTAGAGGCAGCTGCATTCACGTTAAAAAGGGCACCATCAAAATCCGTTGAGACGACGCCTTATGAACTATGGTTTGGCAAGAAACCAAAGTTGTCGTTTCTTAAACGTTTGGGGCTGCGATGCTTATGTGAAAAAGCTTCAACCTGATAAGTTCGAACCCAAATCGGAGAAGTGTGTCTTCATAGAATACCCAAAGGAAACTGTTGGGTACACCTTCTATCACAGATCCGAAGGCAAGATATTCGTTGCTAAGAATGGATCCTTTCTAGAGAAGGAGTTTCTCTCGAAAGAAGTGAGTGGGAGGAAAGTAGAACTTGATGAGGTAATTGTACCTTCTCCCGAATTGGAAAGTAGTTCATCACAGAAATCAGTTCTAGTGATTCCTACACCAATTAGTGAGGAAGTTAATAATGATGATCAAAAAACTTCAGATCAAGTTATTATAGAAACTCGTAGGTCTTCCAGAGTACGGTCCGCACAAGAGTGGCACGGTAATCCTATTCTAGAAGTCATGTTACTAGACCATGATGAACCTATGAACTAAGAGGAAGCGATGATGAGCCCAGATTCCGCGAAATGGCTTGAAGCCATGAAGATAGGATCCATGTATGAGAACAAAGTGTGGACTTTGGTGGACTTGCCCGATGATCGGCAAGCCATAGAAAATAAATGGATCTTCAAGAGGAAGACAGACGCTGATAGTAGTGTTACTATCTACAAAGCTCGACTTGTCGCAAAAAGTTTTTCGACAAGTTCAAGATGTTGAATACGATGCTATTTTCTCACTCATATCGATGCTTAAGTTTGTCCGAATCATGTTAGCAATTGCCACATTTTATGAAATCTGGCAAATGGATGTCAAAAACTGCATTCCTTAATGGATTTATTAAAGAAGAGTTGTATATGATGCAACCAGAAGGTTTTGTCAATCCTAAAGATGCTAACAAAATGTGCAAGCTCCAGTGATCCATCTATGGACTGGTGCAAGCATCTCAGAGTTGGAATATATGCTTTGATAAGTTGATCAAAGCATATAGTTTTATACGAACTTGCGGTGAAGCCTTTATTTACAATAAAGTGAGTGGGAGCACTACAACCTTTCTGATAAGTATATGTGAGTGACATATTGTTGATCAGAAATGATGTAGAATTTTTCTGGAAAGCATAAGGAAGTGTTTGAAAGGAGTTCTTTAAAAGAAAGACCTCAGTAAAGCTACTTACATATTGAGCATCAAGATCTATTGAGATAGATCAAGACGCTTGATAAGATTTTCAATGATTACATACCTTGATAAGATTTTGAAGTAGTTCAAAATGGAACAATCAAAGAAAGAGTTCTTGCCTGTGTTGCAAAGGTGTGAAATTGAGTAAGACTCAAATCCCGACCACGGTAGAAAATAGAAAGAGAATGAAAGTCATTCCCTATGCCTCAATCAAAGGTTCTATAAAAGTATGCCATGCTATGGACCAGACCTATTGTATACTCTGCCTTGGTTTGGCAAGGGAGTACAATAGTGATCTAAGAGTAGATCACTGGACATTGGTCAAAATTATCCTTAGTGGAATAAGGATATGTTTCTCGATTATGGAGGTGGCAAGAGGTTCGTCGTAAAGGGTTACGTCGATGCAAGTTTTGACACTGATCTAGATGACTCTAAGTCTCAATCTGGATACATATTGAAAGTGGGAGCAATTAGCTAGAGTAGCTCTGTACAGAGCATTGTAGACATAGAATATTTTGCAAAATACATACGGCTCTGAATGTGACAGACCCGTTGACTAAACTTCTCTCACGAGCAAAACATGATCACACCTTAGTACTCTTTGGGTGCTAATCACATAGCAATGTGAACTAGATTATTGACTCTAGTAACCCCTTTGGGTGTTGATCACATGACGATGTGAACTATGGGTATTAATCACATACAGATGTGAATATTGGTGTTAAATCACATGGCGATGTGAACTAGATTATTGACTCTAGTGCAAGTGGGAGACTGAAGGAAATATGCCCTAGAGGCAATAATAAAGTTATTATTTATTTCTTATTTCATGATAAATGTTTATTATTCATGCTAGAATTATATTAACCGAAAACATAATACATGTGTGAATACATAGACAAACATAGTGTCACTAGTATGCCTCTACTTGACTAGCTCGTTGACCAAAGATGGTTGTGTTTCCTAGCCATACACATGAGTTGTCATTTGATTAACGGGATCACATCATTAGGAGAATGATGTGATTGACTTGACCCATTCCGTTAGCTTAGCACTTGATTGTTTAGTATGTTGCTATTGCTTTCTTCATGACTTATACATGTTCCTATGACTATGAGATTATGCAACTCCCGTTTACCGGAGAAACACTTTGTGTGCTACCAAACGACACAACGTAACTGGGTGATTATAAAGGAGCTCTACAGGTGTCTCCGAAGGTACATGTTGAGTTGGCGTATTTCGAGATTAGGATTTGTCACTCCGATTGTCAGAGAGGTATCTTTGGGCCCTCTCGGTAATACACATCACTATAAGCTTTGCAAGCAATGCGACTAATGAGTTAGTTGCAGGATGATGCATTACATAACGAGTAAAGAGACTTGCCGGTAACGAGATTGAACTAGGTATTGAGATACCGACGATCGAATCTCGGGCAAGTAACATACCGGTGACAAAGGGAACAACGTATGTTGTTATGCGGTTTGACCGATAAAGATCTTCGTAGAATATGTAGGAGCCAATATGAGCATCCAGGTTCCGCTATTGGTTATTGACCGGAGACGTGCCTCGGTCATGTATGCATAGTTCTCGAACCCGTAGGGTCCGCACACTTAAAGTTCGGTGACGATTTATATTATGAGTTATGTGTTTTGATGTACCTAAGGTAGTTCGGAGTCCCGAATGAGATCGGGGACATGACGAGGAGTCTCGAAATGGTCGAGACGTAAAGATTGATATATTGGATGACTATATTCGGACATCGGAAAGGTTCCGAGTGATTCAGGTATTTTTCGAAGTATAGGAGAGTTACGAGAATTTGTATTGGGCCTTAATGGGCCATACGGGAAAGGAGAGAAAGGCCCCAAAGGATGGCCTGCCCCCTCCCCATGGACTAGTCTGAATTGGACTGGGCAGCGGGGGCGCCCCCTTCCTTCCTTCTCCTTCTCCCTTCCCTTCTTCCACTCCAACAAGGAAAGGAGGAGTCCTACTCCCGATGGGAGTAGGACTCCCCCCTTGGCGCACCCTCCTCCTAGGCCAGCCGCCTCCCCCCTTGCTCCTTTATATATGGGGGCAGGGGGCACCTCTAGACACAACAATTGATCATAGATCTCTTAGCCGTGTGCGGTGTCCCCCTCCACCATAATCCACCTCGATAATATCGTAGCGGTGCTTAGGCGAAGCCCTGTGTCGGTAGAACATCATCATCGTCACCACGCCGTAGTGCTGACGGAACTCTCCCTCAAAGCTCAGCTAGATCGGAGTTCGAGGGACGTCATCGAGCTAAACGTGTGGTGAACTCGGAGGTGTCGTGCGTTCGGTACTTGATCGGTCGGATCGTGAAGACGTACGACTACATCAACCGCATTGTGCTAACGCTTCCGCTTTCGGTCTACGAGGGTACATGGACAACACTCTCCCCTCTCGTTGCTATGCATCACCATGATCTTGCGTGTGCGTAGGAAATTTTTTGAAATTACTACGTTCCCCAACAATAAGAACACCTAATTCTTCCACCTCAAAGCTAGTAGGCGACGCATGAAGAAGCAGATTAAAGCGTTACAGAGGGAGGATGGTCAGCTCACAGAGAATATAGATGAGATGGAGGCTATGACAAATTTGTTCTACCAAAACGTGTACACTCTTGAGGGGGTGCAAAACATGGACCAAGTATATCCATGGTACCATGCAAAGTGACTCAAGGGATGAACGATATGCTAAATGCACCATACTCTCCTCAGGAGGTCATAACGGCACTATTTCAAATGTTCCCAACAAAGTCACCCGGTCCGGATGGGTTCCCTGCTCATTTTTTTCAGCGCCATTGGGAGGTTTGTAGAGACGATATCACCAAAGCCGTTCCGAATATAGTGGAAGGGAAGTAGTCGGCGGAGAGCCTAAATGAGACAATTCTGGTTCTGATCCCAAAGGTAAAAAACCACCCTTCTCTCACGGTTTCGGCCTATCAGTCTTCGTGCTCTATAAGACAGCTTCCAAGGTGATATCTAACCGTCTCAAAGTGGTATTAGCTGACATCATATCTGAAGAACAATAAGCTTTTGTTCCTGGGAGACTAATCACAGATAACATTACCACTACCTATGAGTGTTTACACTTCATGAAGAGGAACAAAGCTAAAAACACCAGTCTTGTGCCTTAAAACTTGTTATGATGAAGGCCTACGATAGAGTCAAATGGCAATATCTAGAGGCTATTATGCTGAAGTTGGGTTTCTCGGAAAGATGGGTTGGCATAATTATGAACTTGGTGACAACTGTACGATTCTCAGTATAGTTTAATGAAAAGAAATTGGAGGAGTTTACACCATCACGTGGGATCCGGCAAGGGGACCTGATATCTCCGTACTTGTTCTTGCTAGCAGCAGAGGGCCTGTCGTGCCTTTTAAAATCTAGAAGTGAGTTATTGAACCTGAGTGGTCTGCAAGTGGCGCCCCTGGCACCGCCGGTAAATCACTTATTATTTGCTGATGACAGTCTGCTATTTTTCAAGGCAAACGGTACGGGGGCTACCGAGGTGAACCTAGTCCTGGATATGTATTGCAAGGCGATGGGGTAGCGGATAAACTACAACAAGTCTTCTATCTATTTCAGCAAGGGTGTACCTGAGAGCACACGCCTAGAAATAAAGACTTTGTTACAAGTACCAAATGAAACACTCAATGAGAAATATTTGGGAATGCCTTCTGACATTGGGAGCTCAAAGAATGGGGCTTTCAAATATCTCAAGGATCGACTATGGAGCAAAGTGCAAGGATGGATTGAAAATACAATGTCTGCAGCAGGCAAGGAGGTATTGGTAAAGGACGTTTCTCAAGCGGTCCTAGTGTTCTCTATGTCATGTTTCAAACTTCCTCGAGGCCTCTGCGAGCACTTAAATATGATGATCCGGAAATTCTGGTGGGGAAGCAATGAAGGAAAACGTAAACCACATTGGGTATCATGGAAAGCTATGACACAACCCAAAGGTATGGGAGGGCTTGGTGTTAAGGATTTTGAACTGTTTAACATGGCAATGTTAGCCAAGCAGGCTTGGCGATTGCTACAGTCTCCGGACTCATTGAGTGCATGCCTTTTGAAGAGTATATATTGTCCAAATTGTTTGGTCCTTGAAGCGGCGTTAGGAGGGCATCCAGCCAAGTTTGGCGAGCCATGATTGAAGGGAGAGATACCCTGAAGCTGGGTTTGATCAAACGGATTGGGAACGGTTCCTCAACTAAAATATGGGACGACAACTGGCTTCCAAGGAAGGAGATGATGAGGCCCTATGGATGTGTCAGTCAGAATCCCCTGGAGTTTGTGTCCAAACTCATCGACCAGACCGCAGCATGCTGGGATGTATAGAGGATTTCAGCAGTGTTTATGCCAATAGATGCTCGCGTAATTCTGGGCATCCCCCTCTGTACAAGAAATATGCCGGACTTTTGGAGCTAGCATCATGAGAAGAATGGTTTGTTCTCTGTTAGATCAACATATAGAATTCTCGTCGCAACAAGATCAAGAAGGGAAGCTTGGCTGGAGAACAGAGTGGGCACATAAAGTGCAGCGGGGGACGAACGTGCTTGGAAGAAGCTATGGAAAAAACAAGTTCCGGGGAAGGTGAGGACCTTCCTTTGGCGGCTATCAAAACACTCAATCCCAACTAATGATGTCTGAGCTCATAGACACATGACAGATTATAGTGCATGTGGTTTGTGCGAAGACCAAGATTCTTGGAGACACTCTTTACTGGAATGCACAATGTCACGATGCACATGGACCCTAGTTAACGAGGAGCTGGCCCAAACAATGGCAACAGTCACTGAACCAAGTGCAAAACAATGGATCTTCACATTGATGGAACTTCTCTCACCTGAGGATTTTGTAAAGCTTTCGGTGACACTATGGGCTCTTTGGGCAGCTCACCGCAAAGCGATACATGAAGGGATCTTTCAAAGCCTGTAGACGATCAATTCTTTCGCCAACAGCTACATCACCGAGCTCGATGTTATTAGGGGAAAGCAAGAGCGGGTGCCTCGAGCTGGTACAGGGGGTAATATACCTACTGGAAAACCAAGAGCTCCTCCTCCTCAAGGATACGCAAAAATCAACATAGATGTGGGGACCCGACGCAAAAGGTGATCTGCTGTTGCTGTGTGCAGGGATAACACAGGTGCATACTTGGGTAGTTCTGCATTGGTCATTGATGGACTAGATGACCCGGTGGCTCTTGAAGCAAAGCTTGTCGCGAAGGCATGGCGCTAGCGGCAGACCTCCACATAAACCAATTTGTGATTGCCTCGGATGCACAAGCAGTGGTGAGTGAGATCAACAAGGGCAGCTTAGGCACCTATGGGGCAATTATCAATGAAATAAAACTTCTGTCTGAGTTATTTCGATGTAATTTTATTTTTGAAGGTCGTGCCTCGAATCGGGAAGCATATACTTTAGACAAACAATCACTTTTCCTAGGTCTAGGACGTCATGTCTGGTTTGGCCAACCCCGTGATCTGAAATGTATCCCACTCAACGTAGTTTTTTATGAATAAAGTTTGGATTACCCCTAAAACACATATGGTGATAAAATACCTGATTGGCCAGACAACAGGCGAGAGTGCAAAATCAACAGAGTTCTTGAGCCCTAGCATCATGGCTGAATCACAGCGGTGTCCTGGTTTGGTCATCCACGGCGCATGCGGACGGGGAGCAACGACAAGCCCTAGCAGTGAGGCACAAAGTTATGATCGACTGATTGTTTGGCGGCGCCAGGTCGCTATGGTGGAAAAGAACAGGCAGTTTGCAAGCCACGATGGCTTAAGAGTTACGAGTGTCAGGCTCGTAGTGTGCTTGGGATTATGCGCCAGGTTAACCTTCAGGTTAAGTCTAATCAGTAACCAACAAGGCCTAATTGCAGCCTAGTACCTCACGTAAATTGCTGATGGGGCAAACGGTTGGGGTGTCTAGCCCCTGCCCCCTGTCTCCGCCCCTGGTGGGGGCGATAGGTCGTGCGGGTATGCGTTGTTGGCAGCGTCTTTCTTTTCTTGAACGGCGGGGCAGTTATCGAGGGCTTATGCGTGGTTTGTAGTTTTAAACAACGAAGGATTAAGGACCATTAGATCTTGTTGATGGATGGGTCTGATTGTTTGGATCTACCTTCTCTTTTTTATAGGGGTAAAAGATAGATAGATACTCCCTCCGTAAACTAATATAAAAGTGTTCAGAATACAATAAAGTAGTGATCCAAACGCTCTTATATTAGTTTACCGAGGGAGTAGTATATAGATAGATAGATAGATAGATAGATAGATAGATAGATAGATAGATAGATAGATAGATAGATAGATAGATAGACACAGAGCACACCATCTTGCAGGAAAACTTTACCTTCCCCAGTAACTACCGGGCCGGCCCATTTTCCTCAATTTTCAAAAATTTATAATGTCTCGATGTCCAACGTTTTCATACACATTAAATTTTTTCTGTATATCTAGAACGTTTTAAATACAAGTTTAACATTTATGATATATATGATTAATATTCTTAAAATATATGTGTAGGATCGAAAGTATGTCTAGAGGGGGGTGATTAGACTACTTGACCAAATAAAAACTTGTCCTTTTCCCAATTTTAGTCTTTGGCAGATTTTAGCTATCTTAGCACAAGTCAAGCAATCTTAACACAATTCAAGCAAGCATGCAAAGAGTATATGAGCAGCGGAAAGTAAAGTATGCGACTTGCAAGAATGTAAAGGGAAGGATTTCGAGGATTCAACCGCAATTGGAGACACGAATGTTTTTGTCGTGGTTCCGGTAGGTGGTGCTATCGTACATCCACGTTGATGGAGACTTCAACCCATGAAGGGTAACGGTTGCGCGAGTCCACGAAGGGTCCACGAAGAAGCAACCTTGTCTATCCCACCATGGCCGTCACCCACGAAGGACGTGCCTCACTAGCGGTAGATCTTCACGAAGTAGGCAATCTCCTTGCCCTTACAAACTCCTTGGTTCAACTCCACAATCTTGTTGGAGGCTCCCAAGTGACACCTAGCCAATCTAGGAGACACCACTCTCCAAGAAGTAACAAATGGTGTGTTGATGATGAACTCCTTGCTCTTGTGCTTCAAATGATAGTCTCCCCAACACTCAACTCTCTCTCACAGGATTTGGATTTGGTGGAAAGAAGATTTGAGTGGAAAGCAACTTGGGGAATGCTAGAGATCAAGATTCATATGGTAGGAATGGAATATCTTGGCCTCAACACATGAGTAGGTAGTTCTCTCTCAGAAACAGCAAGTTGGAAGTGTAGGTTTGTTATGATGGCTCTCTCTACGAATGAAGAGGAGGTGGAGGGGTATATATAGCCTCCACACAAAATCTAACCGTTACACACAACTTGCCAAACTCGGTGGGACCGAATTGATAAACTCCGTCAGACCGATTCAGCAAATCTAGTGACCGTTGGATTTTCGGTGGGACCGACATGGAACTCGGTAGGACCGATATGGTTAGGGTTTAGGGCTTAACGTAATCTCGGTGAGACCAATTACACAAACTCGGTGAGACCGATTTTGGTAATAATCTAACCAGAGAGTTGGTCAGGTAAACTCGGTGGGACCGATTCGCTCATTTCGGTGGGACCGAAATGTTACGAAAAGGAAACAGGAGTTTACATTGCAATCTCGGTGGGACCGATCGCTCATCTCGGTGGTACCAAACGTTACTGAAGGAAACAGAGAGATTACAATCCCATCTCGGTGAGACCGAGATCCCTATCGGTGAGACCGATTTGCCTAGGGTTTGTGGCAGTGGCTATGACATCTGAACTCGGTGGCGCCGGGTAGAAAGAATCGGTAGGGCCGAGTTTGACTTTTGGTTTAGGTCATATGTGGATGTGAGAAAGTAGTTTAGGGCTTTGGAGCATATCACTAAGCACTATGGAGCAAGAAACTCATTAAGCAACACCTCATCCCTCCTTGATAGTATTGGCTTTGCCTATAGACTCAATGTGATCTTGGATCACTAAAATATAAAATGTAGAGTCTTGAGCTTATGAGCTTGAGCCAATCCTTTTGCCCTTAGCATTTTGAGGGATCCACTTTTCTCATCCATGCCATGCCATTCATTGAGCTTTTCCTGAAATATTTAACTTGAGGTAGCATTAGCTCAATGAGCTATATGTTGTTAGGAATTAGCAAAACCACCTAGGGTTAGTTTCACTTTCAATCTCCCCCTTTTTGGTAATTGATGACAACATATTGATCAAAGCTTCGACAAATGATAATAAGAGTGAAAAACATTGTCGCTTTGAGAAGTATGTGATAAGCAAGAGCTCCCCCTAAATTTGTGCATAGTTTAAGATTTGCTTTGGACTGCAAATGCACAAGGAGTTAGTCTCATGGGTAACTCTTCCATGTCACATACATCTTGGTGGAGCGCTCAAAATGATAATGATTGAATACATGCACTCATCACCAAGCAAAGTGAATGATCATATTGGGATAAAAGGATAATGTCATGCAACAAGCATTAATGTAGCATATGATCAAACACATGATCATCCAAGTATCACACAGACATAAAGTATCTCAAACAAGCAAATAAAGTTCAACCACCAATGCAAGAGAGAATAAAAAGCAACACTCTCTCTCGAAGCCTATGATCTATACATTTTTCTCCCCCTTTGGCAACAAGTTACCAAAAAGTTCATAGAAAATGCATAGCACTAGATCGACTCTCAGGCTTGATCTTCAGGTGGTGGTGTAGAGATGGCTCCTTGGACGAAGACTTCAGTAGATGTGGATGGAGCTGGAGGTGTAGGTCTTGGAGCTAGTTGCCTTTGAGCTGTAGGAGCTGTGGCTGTGCGAGATGAAGTGGCTCGGTGTCTGCACACCGCACTGCAGCTGATCTCTGAGCTCTAGGCACTCTGGCAAATGCATGAGTGGTTGTCTTGCCCTTCCTCTCCTGCATATCATCCTGAAGCTGCTCAACAATAGACTGGATCTCAGTTACCTTCACGTCCAAGTCATAGAACTTCTGCTCCATGATCCTCTCCAGGATCTCCTGGTTTTGAGTCAAGGTGGCCAGCCCCTTCTCAATCCTCAGAGTGGATGCAATCAAGTAGCCTAGCTGATCTTGTTTGCTCTTCAGAAAGTACTGAGATGCCTGTTCCATTGTTGGCATCTTGGTAGCCTTCTCTGTCCTTGCCTTCTCCTTCTTTGCTTGAGCATGCACAGAAGATGGTTCATCTTCATCCATAACCACTTGGTTGTCCTCAAAGTCTGGATAGATAGGCATGTGATCCTTGTCCAATAAGTATGTGCTTGTGCCCATCTTGGAGTTGATCAGCTCCTGGATCTGTGGGGCATACCCACAACTTCTCTTCTGGTCAGCTGTTGTCCTCTTGATAGTCTCAACTATGAGGCTCATGACCTTGAACTTCTGTGGCACATCAAATAAGTGTAGCAAGTTTATTGCATGGCCTCTGATCATGTTGTGGTCACCTGACTTTGGCAATAGAGTGTGCCCGAGGATCCAGTTGATGGTTGGCAGTCCTGACAGAAGATAGTGTACTGATCCAAACTTATGTGTCTCAACAGCAGCATCTGGGATCTCCTTGTACATATGTGCCATAGTGTTGTAATCCATCTTCTTCTTGGCATAGACATCCAAGTCATCTTCTTTCTCCTTAGGTGCATTGATCAGATTTGCCCATTCTTCAATTGTTGATTGGTACCTAGTAGCTTCAGACATCCATACTATCCAGCCATCTGGATAGAAGTGTGTTGTGGAGTAGAATTGCATTATGAGCTCATCATTCCACTTTGTGAGCTTCTGCCCAACAAAGTCTGCAACTCCACAAGCATTAAAACTGTCATTCACACCAGGATAGTGTTCCTCATTCTCCTTCATGTAGGTCCAGTCCACCCACCTCATGTCACACACTATAGCTTCTTGTCCAACAACACTGTCTCATAGAAATCCTGTTGTTCCTTAGTACGGGACCTGTAGTCAACAACAGTCCTTCTCCTGATTGCATAAGGATCAGACAACCTCCACTGTCTGAGGCATGCATCCTTTCTCAACTTCATGTTCTCAGCCACAGGATGAGCATCATTATGATCTGGAATCTTTGGCTTCAACTTTCTCAAGACATGCTCTTCATCATCTTTCTCTTTAGCAACAGTCTCACGCACTGGGGCCTTGTTCTTCTTAGCAGCAGATATGTTTCTGGTATTCCTCTTTGGTGCAATCTTGGGCTTGGAGGCAGCTTTGGGTGCTTCTTTGGGCCTTGATAATGCAGCCCCTGACCTAATAGCATCACCCATAAGCTTCTGAGCCTTGGGTGCTGGTGCAGCAAACTCTTCTTCTTCTTCCTCTTCCATCATGGAAGGCTTTCCAACAACTCTGGCCATGGTCTTCTTGACCCTTTCCTTCCTCTTCTTCCCTTCTGCAGCAGCCTCTTTAGGTTGAGATTCCAAAGGTACTTGAGTAGAGGCTCTGGCTTTAGACATGGGAGTTCTCTTTGCAGGTACTTTGGTCTTTATACCAGGCTTAATGGCAGTAGTTGTGCCATACTCCTTTTTGAGCACTTTCTTCTTGGAAGTGGCCTCATCCTCAACTGCCACATAGTCTTCATCCTCAGATTCTGAGGTTTTCTTCTTTCTGGCCCTAGTGGCAGCTTTGGGCAGGTTGCTTGGGATGCTCCTACTACCATCATCAGAGGTGCTAGAGGGACTAGTGCCCTCACTCATCTGAATTTGCTTCCCTTCCCTTTTCTGGCTGTCACTTTGATCAAACATGTTGCGAACACTGACTGCAGACCCTGTGAATAGATATAGATGAGATAGAGTGGATGAGCATCACAAAATACAGAGGTTTTTGCAAAGAATGATTCAAAAACTTAGTTTTAGTTTTCCACAGAAAGCATTTCGGATCAACCGATTTGCAAACTCGGTGATACTGAAGCAACTTTTGGAACCTAAACTAGTGAACTCGGTCGGACCGAGTCACAGTTTGGTGGCACCGAGACTGCTAGGGTTTCACAAAGTCCTGAACTCGGTCACACCGATTTGCAATTCTCGGTCAGACCAAGAATCACTTGTGCAATGGCCTTAGCCGAATCGGTGGAACCGAGTTCTCCAACTCGGTGGGTCCGAGATGGTTTCGGCGGAAACCTAACCCTAAATTTTCAAATCACTTCTAATCTATGGAGTGTTTTGACTGGATAGAATAGTTTCAATCGTGGCAAGATTCATGACGAACACAATGTGCTAGGAATCGGACGGGGATAGCACAGTGATCGAGTCCATACCCTAGTTCGGCGATGAACTCGCTATGGAGGCAATGGCGGGGATGATTTCTGTTGACGGCGGCGGAGACCAGCGACTGGAGGCGGCTGGCGACGAGGAGAACAATCCAGAGACCCTGGAGGCAGAGCGAGCTACGCGCGGGCGAAAGAGTTCGGGGAAAGTTTCCAAATTTTTGCCTGTGGGTATATATAGCCTGACCCTGTCGGTGTGACCGAGTGGAACAACTCGGTGGCATTGAGATGCATAACTGTTGACAATTACAGCAACTCGGTGTGACCGAAAAGTTCAAATCGGTTGCACCGAGATTGAAAACCTAGATCGAGTTAGTGATCTCGGTATGACCGAAATGGAAGAATCGGTCGGACAAACGCACTAAAGAAGTTTTGGAAGTTTAAGTCTATGACTAATCGGGACTCAGAGTGCTCCTCACACAGAGTGGTTCGAATCTGACTTGATCAAATTTTGTGATGTAGCATGAATAGAGTTTGAGACAAGAAAAGCATAGATAGCTAGAGAAGGTTCTTAGGCATTCTTGTCCATCCACTTGGCAAAAGAAAAAGAAACCAATCAATCAAACCAACAAGTGGATGTCCTCGAATGAGTAAAATATGCAACCAACATGCTCACACAATAAAATGGCAAATGAAATATGTGGCAAAGCATTCACAACCAATTCTAGCATCTATCAAACAATTGGCGATGACTAGGTCATCTATATATGAGTATATTGACTTAGGAGTCAAATGAGAACATTTGATCATAGGCCATACTCATCGTTTAAGCTCAAGTGGGGTTACCACTTTTACATAATGCATTGATGTGTTCACACCATTAGAGTTGCTTTGACTCAATTCTTAGAGTTAAGCTCCCCCTAGATGTGAGATCCCCCCTTAGAGGGATGAACTAACCTTGGGTTTTGTCGATGATGACTTCATGTAGGTGTTGAAGATGTGGATGCTCAATGTTGATGTAGATCATTTGGAGCAATCCTTTGGTGCGAGTTGCACTTTCAATACCTACATGGGTTAGTCCCACAAGGAACAAACAAGGATATCTATAGACATAGAGTGATGCACACACAAGATAATGTCTATGAAAGCATTAGGTTACCTTGTCCCCTGTCTTACCAACAAGAGGGTTTGTGACTCCTTGAACTAGTGCAAAATGTGGAAGTTGATTGCACTTGTTGTTGCCAAAATGATATGAGTGGAATATGTTGGCGGAATCACCCTCAAGAACTTTCTTGTTCTTCTTCTTCGGGATCCACATCATCTTGATGGGAATCCTTGGAGTTGTAGTTGTACTTGATGAAGTAGAACTTGATGTAGTCTTGGGAACCCACTTGACCAAGGCCTTAGGAGCTTCTTAAAATGCATCAATCTCCTCTTGAAGCTTGTCCTTGCCTTTCCGCTTGTGGTCTTGTGGTGGAAGATCATCCTGAGCTTGTGTTCCCTTGAAGGAAGTAGGATCATACTTCTCTTGTTGAGGAACAAACTTCGTCTTGGGGTATTGATCTTCTTCCCACTCAACTCCATTGGCATTGAACTTTCGTTCAAAACCAACACCTTGGTTCTTCTGGTGCCTTCCGTGCTTGCGTACAATTTCCTCAAATTGTTTACTCCCGGCAAGGCTCTTGTTGTTGGGGAACGTAGTAATTTCAAAAAAATTCCTACGCACACGCAAGATCATGGTGATGTACAGCAACGAGAGGGGAGAGTGTTGTCTACGTACCCTCGTAGACCCGAAGCGGAAGCGATCACAACGTAGAGGAAGTAGTCGTACGTTCTCCTCGCGATCCGACCGATCCCGGCGGCGTTACTCCGGCGCCCCCGAGTTCTTGACACACGTACAGCTCGATGAAGTCCCTCGTACTCCGATCCAGCCGAGTGTCGAGGGAGAGTTCCGTCAGCACGACGGCGAGGTGGCGATCTTGATGTTCTACGGCGAGAGCTTCGCCTAAGCTTCGACGATAAGACCGAGGTGGAATATGGTGGAGGGGCACCGCACACGGCTAAGGAACGATCCGTAGATCAAACTTGTGTGTTCTAGGGTGCCCCTGCCCCGATATATAAAGGAGGGAGGGAGAGGTGCGGCCGGCCCAAGGGAGGCGCGGAGGAGTCCTACTCCCACCGGAGTAGGACTCCCCCCTAGTTGGAGTAGGATTGGGGAGGAGAAGAAGGAAGGCGCCCCCCCCCCTCCTTGTCCTATTCGGACTAGGGGGGGGCGCAGCTGCCACCCCTGGCCGGCCCTCCTCTTCTCCCTCGAGGCCCACTAAGGCCCAATAGCCTCCGGGAGGTTCCAGAACCCCGGTTTCCGGTAAAATCCGATTTCACCCGAACCATTCGAACTCAAATATAGGCTTCCAATATATCAATCTTTATGTCTCGACCATTTCGAGACTCCTCGTCATGTCCGTGATCACATCCGGGACTCCGAACTTCTTCGGTTCATCAAAATACATAAACTCATAATATAACAGTCATTGAAACCTTAAGCGTGCGGACCCTACGGTTCAAGAACAATGTAGACATGACCGAGACACGTCTCCGGTCAATAACCAACAGCGGGACCTGGATGCCCATATTGGCTCCTACATATTCTACGAAGATCTTTATCGGTCAGACTGCATAACAACATACGTTGTTCCCTTTGTCATCGGTATGTTACTTGCCCGAGATTCGATCGTCGGTATCAATACCTAGTTCAATCTCGTTACGCAAGTCTCTTTACTCGTTCCGTAATACATCATCTCACAGCTAACTCATTAGTTGTAATGCTTGCAAGGCTTGATGATGTGTATTACCGAGAGGGCCAGAGGTACCTCTCCGACAATCGGAGTGACAAAGCCTAATCTCGAAATCGCCAACCCAACATCCGCCTTTGGAGACACTGTAGTACTCCTTTATAATCACCCGATTCGTTGTGACGTTTGGTAGCACCAAAGTGTTCCTCCGTAAACAGGAGTTGCATAATCTCATAGTTACGGGAACATGTATAAGTCATGGATAAAAGCAGTAGCAACATACTAAGCGATCGTGTGCTAAGCTAATGGAATGGGTCATGTCAATCAGATCATTCTACTAATGATGTGACCTTGTTTATCAAATAACAACTCTTTGTTCATGGTCGGAAACATAACCATCTTTGATTAACAAGCTAGTCTAGTAGAGGCATACTAGTGACATATTGTTTGTCTATGCATTCACACATGTATCATGTTTCCGGTTAATACAATTCTAGCATGAATGATAAACATTTATCATGAAATAAGGAAATAAATAATAACTTTATTATTGCCTCTAGGGCATATTTCCTTGATCTCCCACTTGCACTAGAGTCAATAATCTAGATTACATAGTAATGATTCTAACACCCATGGAGTCTTGGTGTTGATCATGTTTTGCTCGTGGAAGAGGCTTAGTCAGCGGTCTGCTACATTCGAGATCCATATGTATCTTGCAAATCTCTATGTCTCCCACGGACTAAGTCCGGATGGAATTGAAGCGTCTCTTGATGTGCTTGGTCCTCTTGTGAAATCTGGATTCCTTCGCTAAGGCAATCGCTCGATATTGTCACGAAGATTTTCATTGGACCCGATGCACTAGGTATGACACCTAGATCGGATATGAACTCCTTCATCCGACTCCTTCATTAGCTGCTTCCGGCTGCTATGTACTCCGCTTCACATGTAGATCCCGCCACTGACGCTTTGTTTAGAACTCGCACCAACCGACAGCCCCTCCGTTTAGTGTAAATCGTATCCGGTCTGCGATTTAGAATCGTCGGATCGATGTCAAAGCTTGCATCAACGTAACCGTTTACGATGAGCTCTTTGTCACCTCCATATCTGAAAACATATCCTTAGTCCTTTTCGGTATTTCAGGATGTTCTTGACCGCTGTCCGATGATCCACTCTGGATTACTTTGGTACCTCCTGCTAGGCTTATAGCAAGGCACACATCAGGTCAGTACACAGCATTGCATACATGATAGAGCCTATGGCTGAAGCATAGGAACATCTTTCATTTTCTCTCTATCTTCTGCGGTGGTGGGGCATTGAGTCTTACTCAACTTCACACCTTGTAACACGGCAAGAACCCTTTCTTTGCTTGATCCATTTTGAACTTCTTCAAAATTTTGTCAAGGTATGTGCTTTGTGAAAGTCAATTAAGCGTCTTGATCTATCTCTATAGATCTTAATGCCCAATATGTAAGCAGCTTCACCGAGGTCTTTCATTGAAAAACTCTTATTCAAGTATCCCTTTATGCTATCCAGAATTCTATATCATTTCCGATCAGCAATATGTCATCTACATATAATATCGAAATGCTCTGAGCTCCCACTCACTTTCTTGTAAATCTGAGGCTTCTCCAAAAGTGCAGTATGAACCCAAATGCTTTGATCACACTATCAAAGCGTTTATTCCAACTCGAGATGCTTGCACCAGTCCATAAATGGATCGCTGGAGCTTGCACACTTTGTTAGTTTCCTTTGGATCGATAAAACCTTCGGTTGCATCATATACAACTCTTCTTCGTAAATCCATTCAGAATGCGTCTTTACATCCATTTGCCAAATTTCATAATCATAAAATGCGGCAATCGCTAACATGATTCGGACAGACTTAAGCATCGCTTCTGGTGAGAAGGTCTCATCGTAGTCAATCCCTTGAACTTGTCAAAACCTTTGCGACAAGTCGAGCTTTGTAAACGATAACATTACCGTCGGCGTCGGTCTTCTTCTTGAAGATCCACTTGTTTTCTATTGCTTGCCTACCCTCGGGCAAGTCAACCAAAGTCCATACTTTGTTTTCATACATGGATCCCATCTCGATTTCATGGCCTCAAGCCATTTTGCGGAATCTGGGCTCACCATCGCTTCTTCATAGTTCGTAGGTTCATCATGATCTAGTAGCATGATTTCCGAACAGGATTACCGTACCACTCAGTGCGGATCTTACTCTGGTTGATCTACGAGGTTACAGAGCAACTTGATCTGAAGTTTCATGATCAACATCATCAACTTCCTCACTACTTGGTGTAGGTGTCTCAGAAACCGGTTTCTGCGACAAACTACTTTCAAGTAAGGGAGAAGGTACAATTACCTCATCAAGTTCTACTTTCCTCCCACTCACTTCTTTCAAGAGAAACTCCTTCTCTAGAAAGGATCCATTCTTAGCAATAAATGTCTTGCCTTCGGATCTGTGATAGAAGGTGTACCCAACTGTCTCCTTTGGGTATCCTATGAAGACACATTTCTCCGATTTGGGTTCGAGCTTATCCGGTTGAAGCTTTTTCACATAAGCATCG
This sequence comes from Aegilops speltoides, assembly GCA_021437245.1. Taxonomy (NCBI): domain Eukaryota; kingdom Viridiplantae; phylum Streptophyta; class Magnoliopsida; order Poales; family Poaceae; genus Aegilops; species Aegilops speltoides. Next base: position 438,187,600 of record CM038143.1, read on the forward strand.
CATCCCCAAACTTTAAGAAACGACAACTTTGGTTTCTTGCTAAACCACAGTTCATAAGGTGTCGTCTCAACGGATTTCGACGGTGTTCTATTCAGTGTGAATGCGGCCGTCTCTAGAGCATAACCCCAAAACGATAGCGGTAAATCTGTAAGAGACATCATAGATCGCACCATATCTAGTAAAGTACGATTACGACGTTCGGACACACCATTACGATGTGGTGTTCGGGTGGCGTGAGTTGCGAAACTATTCGCATTGTTTCAAATGTAGACCAAACTCGTAACTCAAATATTCACCTCCACGATCGGATCGCGAAACTTAATTTTCTTGTTACGATGATTTTCAACTTCACTCTGAAATTCTTTGAACTTTTCAAATGTTTCAGACTTATGTTTCATTAAGTAGATATACCCATATCTGCTTAAGTCATCTGTGAAGGTGAGAAAATAACGATATCCGCCACGAGCCTCAACATTCATCGGACCACATACATCTCAGATGTATGATTTCCAACAAGTCTGTTGCTCTCTCCATAGTACCGGAGAACGGGTTCTAGTCATCTTGCCCATGAGGCACGGTTCGCAAGTGCCAAGTGATTCATAATCAAGTGACTCCAAAAGTCCATCGAGATGGAGTTTCTTCATGCGCTTTACACCGATATGACCTAAGCGGCGATGCCACAAATAAGTTGCACTATCATTATCAACTCTGCATCTTTTGGTTTCAACATTATGAATATGTGTATCAATACTATCGAGATTCATCAAAATAGACCACTCTTCAAGGGTGCATGACCATAAAAGATATTACTCATATAAATAGAACAACCATTATTCTCTGATTTAAATGAATAACCGTCTCGCATCAAACAAGATCCAGATATAATGTTCATGCTCAACGCAGCACCAAATAACAATTATTTAGGTCTAAAACTAATCCCGAAGGTAGATGTAGAGGTAGCGTGCCGATTGCGATCACATCGACTTTGGAACCATTTCCCACGCGCATCGTCACCTCGTCCTTTGCCGTGTTAAGCAATCCGTAGTCCTGTTTGAGTTGCAAATATTAGCAATGTAACCATATCAAATACCAGTGCTCTGCAAGCTCTAGTAAGGTACACATCAATAACATGTATATCACATATACCTTTGTTCACCTTGCCATCCTTCTTATCCGCCAAATACTTGGGGCAGTTCCGCTTCCAATGACGATCGCTTGCAATAGAAGCACTCGGTTTGGGCTTAGGTCCGACTTGGGTTTCTTCTCTGAGCGACAACTTGCTTGCTGTTCTTCTTGAAGTTCCTTCTTCTTCCCTTTGCCTTTCTTCTTGAAACTAGTGGTCTTATTGACCATCAACACTTGATGCTCCTTTTGATTTCTACCTCCGCAGCCTTTAGCATTGCGAAGAGCTCGGTATAGTCTTTACTAACCCTTGCATATTATAGTTCATCACGAAGCCTTTGTAGCTTGGTGGCGTGATTGAAGAATTACATCAATGACACAATCATCCGGAAGATTAACTCCCAATTGTGTCAAGTGATTGTAGTACCCGGACATTACGAGTATGTGCTCACTAACGAACTATTCTCCTCCATCTTGCAGCTGTAGAACTTATTGGAGACTTCATATCTCTCAATCCGGGCATTACATTTGGAATATTAACTTCAACTCTGGAACATCTCATATGCTCCATGACGTTCAAAACGTCGTTGAAGTCCCGGTTCTAAGCCGTAAAGCATGGCACATGAACTATAGAGTAGTCATCGGCTTTGCTCTGCAGACGTTCATAACATCCGTGTTGCTCCAAAGAACAGGCACCCAGCGGTGCATCCAGGCGTAACTCTTACATGCAGCAATGAGGATAATCCTCGAGTTCACGGACCCGATCCGTGTAATTGCTACCATCATCTTTCAACTTTGCTTTCTCAAGGAACGCATTAAAATTCAACGGAACAACGGCGAGCCATCTATCTACAATCAAACATAAACAAGCAAGATACTATCGGTACTAAGTTCATGATAAATTTAAGTTCAATTAATCATATTACTTAAGAACTCCCACTTAGACAGACATCTCTCTAGTCATCTAAGTGATCACGTGATCCAAATCAACTAAACCATAACCGATCATCACGTGAAATGGAGTAGTTTTCAATGGTGAACATCTTATGTTGATCATATCTACTATATGATTCACGCTCGACCTTTCGGTCTCCGTGTTCGAGGCCATATCTGCATATGCTAGGCTCGTCAAGTATAACCCGAGTATTCTGCGTGTGCAAAACTGGCTTGCACCCGTTGTAGATGGACGTAGAGCTTATCACACCGATCATCACGTGGTGTGCAGGCACGACGAACTTTGGCAGCGGTGCATACTCGGGAGAACACTTCTTGATAATTTAGTGAGAGATCATCTTATAATGCTACCGTCGATCAAAGCAAGATAAGATGCATAAAAGATAAACATCACATGCAAATCAATATAAGTGATATGATATGGTCATCATCATCTTGTGCTTCGTGATCTCCATCTCTGCGGCACCACCATGATCACCATCGTCACCGGTAGCGACACCTTGATCTCCATCGTAGCATCGTTGTCGTCTCGCCAAACTTATGCTTCTCGACTATCGCTACCGCTTAGTGATAAAGTAAAGCATTACGAAGCGATTGCATTGCATACAATAAGCGACAACCATATGGCTCCTGCCGATTGCCGATAACCGGTTACAAAACATGATCATCTCATACAATAAAATATAGCATCACGTCTTGACCATATCACATCACAACATGCCTGCAAAAACAAGTTAGGCGTCCTCTACTTTGTTGTTGCAAATTTTACGTGGCTGCTACGGGCTTAAGCAAGAACCAGTCTCACCTCGCATCAAAACCACAGCGATACTTCGTCAAATAGACTCCGTTTAACCTTCTCAAGGACCGGGCGTAGCCACACTCAGTTCAACTAAAGTGAGAGAGACAGACACCCACCACCACCTTTAAGCAACGAGTGCTCGTGGCGGTGAAACCAATCTCGCGTAAGCGTCTGGCGTAATGTCGGTGCAGGCGCTTCATCTCACAATACCGCTGAACCAAAGTATGACATCTTTGGTAGGTAGTATGACTTGTATCGCCCACAACTCACTTGTGTTCTACTCGTGCAAAACATCAAACCATAGAAAAACCTAGGCTCGGATGCCCTTTGTTGGGGAACATAGTAATTTCAAAAAATTTCTACGCACACGCAAGATCATGGTGATGTACACAGCAACGAGAGGGGAGAGTGTTGTCTACGTACCCTCGTGAACCCGGCGGAAGCGATCTGGCGTAGAGGAAGTAGTCGTCGTTCTCCTCGCGATCCGACCGATCCGGCGCCGTTACTCGGCGCCCCGAGTTCTTGACACACGTACAGCTCGATGGCGTCCCTCGTACTCCGATCCAGCCGAGTGTCGAGGGAGAGTTCCGTCGACCTGACGGCGTGGTGACGATCTTGATGTTCTACGGCGCAGGGCTTCGCCTAAGCTTGACGATATGACCGAGGTGGAATATGGTGGAGGGGCACGCGCACGGCTAAGGAACGATCCGTAGATCAAACTTGTGTGTTCTAGGGTGCCCCCTGCCCCGTATATAAAGGAGGGAGGGGAGGTGCGGCCGGCCCAAGGGGCGGCTGCGGAGGAGTCCTACTCCCAGGGAGTAGGACTCCCCCTCTTAGTTGGAGTAGGATTGGGGGAGGAGAAGAAGGAAGGCGCGCCCCCCCTCCTTGTCCTATTCGGACTAGGGGGGGGGCGCGCCACCACCTGGCCGGCCCCTCCTCTTCTCCCTCGAGGCCCACTAAGGCCCAATAGCCTCCGGAGGGTTCCGTAACCCCGGTTTCCGAGAAAAATCGATTTCACGGAACCATTCGAACTCAAATATAGGCTTCCAATATATCAATCTTTATGTCTCGACCATTTGAGACTCCTCGTCATGTCCGTGATCACATCAGGGACTCGAACTTCTTCGGTTCATCAAAATACATAAACTCATAATATAACGATCATCGAAACCTTAAGCGTGCGGACCCTACGGTTCGAGAACAATGTAGACATGACCGAGACACGTCTCCGGTCAATAACCAACAGCGGGACCTGGATGCCCATATTGGCTCCTACATATTCTATGAAGATCTTTATCGGTCGGACCGCATAACAACATCGTTGTTCCCTTGTCATCGGTATGTTACTTGCCCGAGATTCGATCGTCGGTATCAATACCTAGTTCAATCTCGTTCACGGCAAGTCTCTTTACTCGATCGTAATACATCATCTCACAGCTAACTCATTAGTTGTAATGCTTGCAAGGCTTCGATGATGTGTATTACCGAGAGGGCCCAGAGATACCTCTCCAGAAATCGGAGTGACAAAGCCTAATCTCAAATCGCTAACCCAACATCGCCTTTGGAGACACCTGTAGTACTCCTTTATAATCACCCGATTCGTTGTGACGTTTGGTAGCACCAAAGTGTTCCTCCGTAAACGGAGTTGCATAATCTCATAGTTACGAGGAACATGTATAAGTCATGGATAAAAGCGGTAGCAACATACTAAGCGATCGTGTGCTAAGCTAATGGAATGGGTCATGTCAATCAGATCATTCTACTAATGATGTGACCTTGTTTATCAAATAACAACTCTTTGTTCATGGTCGGAAACATAACCATCTTTGATTAACAAGCTAGTCTAGTAGAGGCATACTAGTGACATATTGTTTGTCTATGCATTCACACATGTATCATGTTTCCGGTTAATACAATTCTAGCATGAATGATAAACATTTATCATGAAATAAGGAAATAAATAATAACTTTATTATTGCCTCTAGGGCATATTTCCTTCACTTGTAAACACCTTTCTCTATAATTCCCTTCAATAAGCTATTTTCTTGCTCAAGTGTAACTTGGCTAAAAGAATCATTAGTGGAATCAAGAGAGCTACTAGAAGCAACAACATTGGATTTAGCATGATTATTGTTACTACTAGAGGAAGAATCCTTCTTGTTCTTGTTAGTGGACTTGACTTGAGGCATGTAAGTGGATAAGAGTAAACGCTTGGCAATGTAAGTGTGACGCCCCCGATTCAATCGTACACTAATCATGCACGCAAACGTGTACGATCAAGATCAGGGACTCACGGGAAGATATCACAACACAACTCTAAAGACATAAATAAGTCATACAAGCATCATAATACAAGCCAGGGGCCTCCAGGGCTCGAATACAAGTGCTCGATCATAGACGAGTCAGCGGAAGCAACAATATCTGAGTACAGACATAAGTTAAACAAGTATGCCTTAAGAAGGCTAGCACAAACGGCCCAATAGTATAGCAAGGCAGACTGACAAGAATGTAGGGCCAATGATGATAAACTAGCATCCTATACTAAGCATTTAGGATTGCGGGTAGGGTACCAATGACTCTAGCAACAATGACGGGCTATCTGTGTAATAGGAGTAACCAAACAATAACATGCTACACTACTCTAATGCAAGCAGTATAGAGAAGAATAGGCGATATCTGGTGATCAATGGGGGGGCTTGCCTGGTTGCTCTGGCAAGAAGGAGGGGTCGTCAACTCCGTAGTAGTACTGGGTAGCAGCGGCATCGGTCTCGTAGTCTACCGGAAAGAAGAAGGGGAAGAAACAATAAATATCATGCAAACATGAGCATGACGATGTATGACATGACAATGAGCGGTGCTAGGTGTGCCCTAACGCGGTAGTAGGTGATACCGGCGAGAGGGGGAAACATCCGGGAAAGTATCCCCGGTGTTTCGTGTTTTCGGACAGATGAACCTGAGGGGGAAAGTTGCGTGTTTGCTATGCTAAGGATGTGTGACGGATGAACGGGTTGCGTATTCGGATTCGTCTCGTCGTTCTGAGAAACTTTCATGTATAAAACTTTTTAATCCGAGTTACGGTTTATTTCCTATTAATTTTCAAACTTTATACAATTTTTTGAAATTTCAGCATTTATTTAAACCGAATTGACCAAGTCAACTTGACTGGTCAAAAGGGCAGGGCGTGGCCCACATGCCACAGGAAGCAACTAAACTATTATAGTTAAATAGATTAAGTAGCCTGAGGGTCCACTTGTCATTGACTTAGACATTTTTATGTTGTTTTATTTTCTTAATCTAACAATGGGTCCTGCATGTCATTCGCATATACTCCTATTAGACTAATTAACCTAACCACTAATTGCTACTTGTTCCTAGTTAACAAGGGTTGCTCTTTTCACGTACACACACATCACGCACACACTCAACACACACAGGCGCTCAGCCATGGCCGGCTGTAGTAGCAACGGCAACAGAAGCACGAGCAGCGGCAGGAGCTAAGCAGCAGCAGCAGCAAGCAACATAGCAGCGGTGGCATAGCAGCGGCAAGGTAGCAGAACAGCAACGTGGCAAGAGCAGCCGTGAGCAGTAGCAGCACTAGCAAGCAGCGGTAGCACGCAGAGGCAGCAGCAAGCAGCATAAGGCAATAGCGGCCGAGCAGGGCGTGGCCCAGGCGGGCGCTGGCGCGCGGGGGCGCGCAGCCTGGAGCGGTCAGGGCACGAGGCAGGGGAGCCCGGGGCGCGGGTTCGCTGCGGTGAGCACGAGCTCGGGCGGAGGTGGTGCACAACGTCTACGGCGATGGAATCAAAGGGGAAACAGGGGGAATCGACATGGTGCTCACAGGGGAGCACAAGGGTGGCTCGGCGATGGCTTAGGAGCAGCAGAGGCGGCGGATCGACGGCGGAGGCGGTGGTGCCCGAGGAAGAAGAAGGCGTCGATCCCGTCGATGCAGGGGCTCCCGGTTCCAATTGGTGGATGTAGTCGAAGGAGTGGACGTCGACGAAGCTCGTGGACGAGGTGGCTGGGCGCGGGGAGCTCGGTAGGCACGTGGACGTCGGAGACCATGGCGCCGAGGGTTCGGGCGTCTGCGAGGGTAAGAGCTACGGCGCGAGGGGGAGGGAGGAGAGGTTAGGGTTCGACCAAGGGGGGGTACTTGTAGGTTGCCAGGGAGGTGGTGGATGGCTGCCACCACGGCCATGGCGCCGTGGATGGCCGCCACGCCCTACCTCCTGCAATGTAGGGAGAGGAAGGGGGTAAGTGGGAGTGTGGGCTGGGCCAAAAGGTATTGTGGTCATCCATTTTCTATTTTCCCTTTTTTTAATTTAGTTAGCCACTGTTTGTATTTATTTGAGTGATAAAAATGAATTTAGTCAAACTTGAATTTGGCACACAATTTTTAGAACAACATTGTGGTGTCGCGTAAAAAGTTTTAGAGCCAACGGAATTGTTCAAGCATTTTTGGAAATTGAATAAGCCAATTAATATGTCGTTGGGCCACTTTATATTTTCCTAGGGATTAAAGGGAGAGCCAAATGATGTTGGTTGCCACATGATAATTAGCTAGTGAATATTTGCAACAAAACGAACATTTTTGTTTTGACATTTGAAAACTTTATTTGTTTGACTTAATTTTTAATTTTGAATTTGAACCGGTTTCGAACAAACACGAGTTTAACAATAGTAATCGTGGTGATGTGGCATCATGAGTAGAGGATTACTGTAGCTTGATTATCTGGGCGTCACAATTCTCCTCCACTACAAGAAATCTCGTCCCGAGATTTAAGAGGTAGAATAAGGGGGAAAGTTCTAGTTACGCAATCCTAACGGATCTTCTTGATCTTGGCTGCTCTTCTCGAAGAGATCGATCCATTACATTGATGTCTTCATTCCACTGCTTCAAGTCACCATGATCAAGTTGTCATCCTTTCTTCAGGATCTCCATCGCCCTACGAACGCAACTAAGGGGAAAACTCCGAAAGAACGCATCTCCACAATGCTGGGCATCTGACGGTAAAGTCAATGGAAAATACACAAGGCACCCCACGAGTTGTATTTCAGTGAATTCGTTGTGTGCAATATACGATGATACCAAAGTTTCAAACGGGTAGGCAATCATTTGATGACTAGAAAGAAGCTGGAATGGGGGTTTGAACAATGAGAACAACATGGTGTTTGATTCTAGAATGATTAATGGTATAGAATTTAGCTCGTGAATCACATACGAAGCCAGGTGCAAAGGATACATTAGAATCCGGGTTGTAAAGAAGAGTCAGGTCTCGATCCAGTGGACCTGTGGGTTATGGGCCCACCATGTGGGTTGAAAGTAGGAAGGGTGGTGACATCTTGCACAGCCACGACAGGGAGGCATGTGAGTGAATAGCTTGTCAACTATGCTGGCAACAATATCGGTACCAAGGACGAGGCACGAAGAGAACCATTCTCCTGCTCGTTGAACGAGGCGGACCAATAGGCAAAGTTCTCGTCCATCGGTGGTTACCGAAATGTCATCAACAATAGTAGCAGGGTCTTACTGACACGATTGTACACCTAGGTGTTTACATAAGCAGAAGAATATTACTGCTTAGATCATATAGATCACCAGAAAGGTTAAACAAAACAATGTAAAGGAAAAGGTGATCATCAGATTGAATAGAACAATGGAAAGGAAAATGTGTTTAAACACATTATTCAGGGGTATATCCTTCCCAAGGACAAACAGAGCATGATATCCACAACAGGATATAATGTAGAAAACCCTTTAGGAAAGGGGGGAGAAAATTTTCTGACATTACCCAAACAACAACGTTTGAATAATTGATAAGAAAACTAGCATTGTGCTTCAAATGTTCTTATTGATGACAGGAGTACCACATACATGCTTCGAGATAGTATGGACATGGTCTTCAAGCAAAGATCGGACTTTGGATACACAAAGGATCCACCAGGAACAACTTATAAAATAAGTCTTACGATTTCCTCATGGAAGAATTGGTAAACTAGTTTAAAAAAAGATACTACAGCAATAGGTCCTCCAGCCAGGTGTGCTAGGCATGACATCACCTTACCGATATATAAGGACCAATGTTATAACTCTTGGAAATATGTCCCAACCATCATATCTGACCGAGATTCAGATCTGATTGGTGTCAGGATACCTCAGACTCGGGACGCCTGAGAAGAAAAGGTGCAACACAAATTGATGAAATTACATTGCAAGATTCTCGGGAAATGAACTATGGGAGTGGGTTCCTAAAACAATAGTTCACCATTAAATCGAGGAGAGGGTGAGGAGGTGACTGATGCGCTCAGCGACAATTCATCGAGAATTCCAAACGGATGGATTTCCACAATTATGTGAACAAGGAGATAACATTTAACAGATCAAACGATATAATGATGTATGCTCGAGGAAAACATACACAATTAATCACTGGTTGAAAGTGCACCCGAAATATGGGCTTAGGTAGCAAGATCAATGTTAGAATGGTGATTCGATAACCAATGGTCTAAGAATGAAATGTCGACCATTAACTTCAAAGCAATAGGGTTGCTAGAAGTACAGAATCCAAGCAGCATGGTTCACGTGTTGGTATCCCGGTTAGAATCAACACGGGGACCAAGAAAGAATGGTGAGGGTGAGAAGTATCACAATACCAAGAATTCCTTAAGAGGTGGAGCAATTCTCACAACATCCTTGACATAAAAAGGTGGTAATACTTCAAGGTAAATAGGAACAAATGCTGGATAGCAAGGAACTCAAGGTATAACACAAAACACGAACAAGTTTGTGTTGGGGGGAAGGTAGTAGAGTGGTTGATGATAACACAAATCATCGAGGCAAGGATGGTATTTCTCATCATGAATCCGATTGATATCCTGGAAGAGCTCATAAGGTTGATGATGATCACGACACATTTGTCGAGAGGTTACACGAAGATGTAATTGATCGACGATGACATCTAGTCAAACGAATGATGAAGCGAGAGGTTATTGGAACCACGGTTAGGACACAGACTCCAAAGCAAGCTTGCTGTCCAAAGCGAAATGATATGATGAGGAAAGATCGACGTAAGCTTAGCTCATCGTCAAAAATTATGCTTTGGGAAGAGGACGAGGTAGCACAGTTATAATCGGCATGACAAGGATATAGCCAAACAGGCTAGGAATGACGTGATTGAGTTCAAAATCGTAAGTGATGAAGGTTACCAAGAGTTGCTTAATCGCGATGTGGACTTGGGTCAGTTACAGGTGTCTTTGAGCGTTAAATAACTCAGAGCCCGTGAAAAATTGGAATCAATGAGAATGTAGCACTTGATGAAGAACTCATAAGAAGTTATGCAATTCCGTGATAATCTTGAGATACCAGGGGGGTAATACTCGAGGACAATTCAAAGTAGAGGTTGGACTGGGGTATTACTCTACAGAAGACAAGTGCTTAAACTTGCATGAGAAATGGTATTTAAAGGAGAACATGGTCTGAAACCTCGATCATAAATGATCGAACCACGGATACAGGATGAACTTATAACAAGGGGGTAACTATTTTTACGAGCAACTTCCATGATAAGTTATACATCGTGTCCATGGGCATGCACGCAAGGTTCAAGGTCGACTCCCACTTCTTCAATGTATAACCTCCCATTCACTTCTCGCTTTGATAAGGGCATTAGTGTTGAATGTTTTACCTGGTGTAATACCAGATGAGTATGACTCGTGAAAACTTTCAAGTTCACACATATTAAGGAAGGCATAGGTTCAACCCGTCAGGGTATCGTGGAAGCATAAACCACAAGCTTCAATAGTAAATAACACAAGCTCGATAGTAGAGCATGGTTGACAAAAACAGAGCATTCAATTTACCCAAGGCATTATGTACCAGGAAAGAACTTCTCGAGGTTTTTGTATACGAAGGACACTGTCGGATGATATTTCAACAAAGGATCCGACGGTCCATAGTGAAACTGATGTGAGTATCGGCACACAACCAGAGGAAGAAACAATGCGAAGGCATTGGATTATAGAAGCAACTGACTAATTCAAAGCTCACATGTAAAGGAATTATGATTACCAAATCAAAGGATTAGAAGCAAACGCTCTGATTAAGGATGGATAGGTTGAGTAAGCTTAGGGGTAAAATCGACAACAATTTGATTGGTCGAGATCAAGCTCATGTTTAAAGTGACATCTGAGTCGGAAAGATAATTTAAAAGGATCAACTGATGATTGCGTGCATTCGCACTCATGTTGAATCAATAGGATCAAAATGACGGTGCCTAAGGATGCTAACGAATATTGCGAGACATATGGAAAGCATCCATAATGCAAGCGGAACAAGTATTGCGAGCGATGGCTACTAAGGATTTTTTGGAGGATCGAATAGTATTTCGAAGACCATTGTGAAACACATGAACAACTGGGGGATGAGCGGATACTCGATAAGTGCGAGAATTATCCATAGGGGTATTCAGGTGATAAAGAACAACAAGGCAGTAAGCTCAAAGGATTATCGAAACAACGACGAGTGTTTCGGGGTATCTGGTAATAACAAGACCAACTAGGGATGAATGTAAGAATAACAACTGTAAGTAGTTATCCATAAGGGTTGACGGTGGAAGGGGAATTGCAAATGTGATGAACACAAGTTCTCGGGTTAACAGCGGAGAGTATCTTCAGGGTCTTCACATGCAGCAGATGATCATCAGTAATAAGGGGCTCTCCGGGTGAAAGTGATAACGAGATCCTAATGTTAGATTTAGCAAAATTCATTTAACCTGAATAGAAGAGAGATCATAGTCCCGGAGTATAGACGAGGAGTAAAAGATCCTAATACCATCCAATGGCGACGTGCGCCCATGGGCCACACAGCCATGTTAGTAAAAGTTCTGCAATGACTAGACTCGACTTCAGCCAAGGAGTTTGGAAGGGGGATTCCTACAGGCAGTCGGCTCTGATACCAACTTGTGACGCCCCCGATTCAATCGTACACTAATCATGCACGCAAACGTGTACGATCAAGATCAGGGACTCATGGGAAGATATCACAACACAACTCTAAAGACATAAATAAGTCATACAAGCATCATAATACAAGCCAGGAGCCTCGAGGGCTCGAATACAAGTGCTTGATCATAGACGAGTCAGCGGAAGCAACAATATCTTATTACAGACATAAGTTAAACAAGTATGCCTTAAGAAGGCTAGCACAAACTGGGATACAGATCGAAAGAGGCGCATGCCTCCTGCCTGGGATCCTCCTAACTACTCCTGGTCGTCATCAGCAACCTGCACGTAGTAGTAGGCACCTCCAGTGTAGTAGTCATCGTCGACGGTGGCGTCTAGCTCCTGGGCTCCAAAATCTGGTCGCGACAACCAGGTAGAAGGGAAAGGGAGAAAAGGGGGAGAAAGCAACCGTGAGTACTCATCCAAAGTACTCGCAAGCAAGGAGCTACACTACATATGCATGGGTATATGTGTAAAGGGCCATATCGGACCGTGATGCAGAATGCGAAATAAGAGGGGATAGCTAATCCTGTCAAAGACTACGCTTCTGGCAGCCTCCGTCTTGCAGCATGTAGAAGAGAGTAGATTGAAGTCCTCCAAGTAGCAACGCATAGCATAATCCTACCCGGCAATCCTCTCCTCGTCGCCCTGTTAGAGAGCGATCACCGGGTTGTATCTGGCACTTGGAAGGGTGTGTTTTATTAAGTATCCGGTTCTAGTTGTCATAAGGTCAAGGTACAACTCCAAGTCGTCCTGTTACCGAAACTCACGGCTATTCGAATAGATTAACTTCCCTACAGGGGTGCACCACATAACCCAACACGCTCGATCCCATTTGGCCAGACACACTTTCCTGGGTCATGCCCGGCCTCGGAAGATCAACACGTCACAGCCCCACCTAGGCACAACAGAGAGGTCAGCCCGCCGGTCTAAATCCTATCTTGCGCGAGGGTCTAGGCCCATCGCCCATTGCACACCTGCGACGCTATGAGGGCGGCGGAAGCGACCTAGCAACCTCCATTACAAAGGAAGTCACGTTACGCGGTCCAATCCGGCACGCGCCGCTCCGTCGCTGACGTCAAGAAGGCTTCGGCTGATACCACGACGTCGAGTGCCAATAACTGTTCCCACGTAGGTGGTTAGTGCGTATAGGCCAGTAGCCAGACTCAGGTCAAATACCAAGATCTCGTTAAGCGTGTTATTATGAAGCAACCGCGAACGCCAACCAGGGCCAGGCCCACCTGTCTCCTAGGTGGTCTCAACCTGCCTGGTCGCTCCGCCACAAAGTAACAGTCGGGGGCCGTCGGGAACCCAGGCCGGGATGAACCCACGGCCCAATAGTATAGCAAGGCAGACTGACAAGAATGTAGGGCCAATGATGATAAACTAGCATCCTATACTAAGCATTTAGGATTGCGGGTAGGGTATCAATGACTGTAGCAACAATGACAAAGCTATGCAATGTAATAGGAGTAACGAACAAGAACCGCTACACTACTCTAATGCAAGCAGTATAGAGAAGAATAGGCGATATCTGGTGATCAAGGGGGGCTTGCCTGGTTGCTCTGGCAAGAAGGAGGGGTCGTCAACTCCGTAGTAGTACTGGGTAGCAGCGGCGTCGGTCTCGTAGTCTACCGGAGAGAAGAGGGGGAAGAAACAATAAATATAATGCAAACATGAGCATGATGATGTATGACATGACAATGAGCGGTGCTAGGTGTGCCCTAACGCGGTAGTAGGTGATACCGGCGAGAGGGGGAAACATCCGGGAAAGTATCCCCGGTGTTTCGTGTTTTCGCACAGATGAACCTGAGGGGGAAAGTTGCGTGTTTGGTATGCTAAGGATGTGTGACGGGTGAACGGGTTGCGTATTCGGATTCGTCTCGTCGTTCTGAGAAACTTTCATGTATAAAACTTTTTAATCCGAGTTACGGTTTATTTCCTATTAATTTTCAAACTTTATACAATTTTCTGAAATTTCAGCATTTATTTAAACCGAATTGACCAAGTCAACTTGACTGGTCAAAAGGGCACGGCGTGGCCCACATGTCACAGGAAGCAACTAAACTATTCTAGTTAAATAGATTAAGTAGCCTGAGGGTCCACTTGTCATTGACTTAGACATTTTTATGTTGTTTTATTTTCTTAATCTAACAATGGGTCCTGCATGTCATTGGCATATATTAGACTAATTAACCTAACCACTAATTGCTACTTGTTCCTAGTTAACAAGGCCTGCTCTTTTCACGTACACACACATCACGCACACACTCAACACACACAGGCGCTCAGCCATGGCCGGCTGTAGTAGCAACGGCAACAGAAGCACGAGCAGCGGCAGGAGCTAACCAGCAGCAGCAGCAAGCAACATAGCAGCGGTGGCATAGCAGCGGCAAGGCAGCAGAACAGCAACGTGGCAAGAGCAGCCGTGAGCAGTAGCAGCAATAGCAAGCAGCGGTAGCACGCAGAGGCAGCAGCAAGCAGCATAAGGCAATAGTGGCCGAGCAGGGTGTGGCCCAGGCAGGCGCTGGCGCGCGGGGGCGCGCAGCCTGGAGCGGTCAGGGCACGAGGCAGGGGAGCCCGGGGCGCGGGTTCGCTGCGGTGAGCACGAGCTCGGGCGGAGGCGGTGCACAACGTCTCACGCGATGGAATCAAAGGGAAACAGGGGAATCGGCGTGGTGCTCACCGGGAGCACAAGGGTGGCTCAGCGATGGCTTAGGAGCAGCAGAGGCGGCGGATCGGCGGCGGTGGCGGTGGTGCTGAGGAAGAAGAAGGTGTCGATCCCGTCGGTCAGGGCTCCGGTTCCAATTGGTGGATGTAGTCGAAGGAGTGGGCGTCGACGAAGCTCATGGACGAGGTGGCTCGGCGGGGAGCTCGGTAGGCACGTGGGCGTCCGGAGACCATGGCGCCGAGGGTTCGGGCGTCTGCGAGGGTAAGAGCTACGGCGCGAGGGGGAGGGAGGAGAGGTTAGGGTTCGACCAAGGGGGTACTTGTAGGTTGCCAGGGAGGTGGTGGATGGCTGCCACCACGGCCATGGCGCCGTGGATGGCCGCCACGCCCTACCTCCTGCACTGTAGCGAGAGGAAGGGGTAAGTGGGAGTGTGGGCTGGGCCAAAAGGTACTGTAGTCATCCATTTTCTATTTTCCTCTTTTTTTAATTCAGTTAGCCACTGTTTGTATTTATTTGAGTGATAAAAATGAATTTAGTCAAACTTGAATTTGGCACACAATTTTTAGAACAACATTGTGGTGTCGCATAAAAAGTTTTAGAGCCAACGGAATTGTTCAAGCATTTTTGGAAATTGAATAAGCCAATTAATATGCCGTTGGGCCACTTTATATTTTCCTAGGGATTAAAGGGAGAGCCAAATGACGTTGGTTGCCACATGATAATTAGCTAGTGAATATTTGCAACAAAACGAACATTTTTGTTTTGACATTTGAAAACTTTATTTGTTTGACTTAATTTTTAATTTTGAATTTGAACCGGTTTCGAACAAACACGAGTTTAACAATAGTAATCGTGGTGATGTGGCATCATGAGCAGAGGATTACTGTAGCTTGATTATCCGGGCATTACAGTAAGAAGAACTTTTCTTACGGAGATCATCATTGATTGCCTTTAAGAACTCATGCTCTTGCTCAAGATTGAGCTTTTCAAAGCGTAACTTCTCATGAGTCCTTAAAAGTTCTCGATGATCCTCTAAGATAGTTTCATGGGCTAACTTAAGAGTGTTTAGTTCTTTAGTTAGAAGCTCAATCTTCTCCTTATCATTGTCATTCGTTTTATCTTGATTAGCATGATTAATTGACATTTCATCATAGTATTCATCACTAGAGTTGTCAACAAGTAAATCATCATCACCTAACAAGTCATCTTCATCACTATTGAAATCAACATACTCGGGGTGTGTTACCTTTGGGCCTTTAGCCATGAAGCATCTTCCAAGTCCTTCATTTGGTGAATCAAATATGTCGTAGGAGTTGGTTAACACAAGTGCTAGACCGGCAACACCTTCATCTCGAGTATATTCGGAGTCGGAGTGATAGCTTCTCTCGGAGTGATTGTCGGAGTCGGAGCCGGATACCCATTCACCAACATGAGCTTGATGTCTTCGTTTTGTGTATCTCCTTGATGACTTGTCCTTCCTTTCCGAATCCTTGCTTCTCTGGGATGTTCTTCGTTCATAACGATCATCTCTACTCCTCCTCCCTATTGGTGGTGATTCTTCTCTTCTACTTCTCCTCTTGGGTGATTCTTCTCTTCTTTTGTAGGGTGTCGTACACTCATTGGAATAGTGTCCGGGTCTCCCACAATTGTAGCAATTGCGCTCTCGACTAGAAGATCGTTTGTCATTGGAGGACCTTGACCTGGAGCTTCTTTCTTTGCTTCTATTCTTGTAGAACTTGTTGAAGTTCTTCACCATTAAGCTCAATTCTTCATTAAAGGTTTGTTTCTCACTTGATGATTTGGGGGCTTCACATGAGGCTTTGTAAGCACCACTTGACTTGTTGTGAAGTTCTTCCTTATCCTTGAGTGACATCTCATGAGCAACAGTTCTTCCAATGACTTCCGTTGGCTTGAGATCTTTGTAATTGGGCATCATTTGGATCAATGTGCACACGGTATCATATTTTCTGTCCAAAGCTCTTAGGATCTTCTTGATGATGAATTTGTTGGTCATCTCTTCACTTTATAAGCCGGCAATCTCATTTGTGATAAGAGCAAGCCTAGAGTACATTTCAGCGACACCTTCACCATCCTTCATTTTGAACTCGTCAAGTTGACTTTGGAGCACGTCCAACTTGGATTCCTTGACGGAGTCGGTACCTTCATCCATATCAATCAAAGTGTCCCAAATTTCCTTTGCATTCTCAAGACGGCTGATTTTTTTGAATTCTTCGGGGCACAATCCGTTGAAGAGGATATCACAAGCTTGAGCGTTGTATTGTAGCATCTTCAACTCTTCCACGCTAGCTTCACGGTTTGGTTCTCTCCCATCAAAGAATTCACCTTGCAAGCCAATACACACAATAGCCCAAACGGCGGGGTTATGTCCAAGAATAGCATTTTCATCTTATGCTTCCAACTAGCAAAATTAGTACCATCAAAGTAAGGACCTCTACGGTGATAATTTCCCTCGCTAGACGCCATACTCTCCTAGATTGTGAAACCAAGGCTATGACCACCAAAAGCTATGGAAACCAAAGCAAATGGAGACCAAAGCTCTGATACCACTTGTAGGATCGAAAGTATGTCTAGAGGGGGGTGATTAGACTACTTGACCAAATAAAAACTTGTCCTTTTCCTAATTTTAGTCTTTGGCAGATTTTAGCTATCTTAGCACAAGTCAATCAATCTTAACACAATTAAAGCAAGCATGCAAAGAGTATATGAGCAGCGGAAAGTAAAGCATGCAACTTGCAAGAACGTAAAGGGAAGAGTTTGGAGGATTCAAACGCAATTGGAGACACGGATGTTTTTGTCGTGGTTCCGGTAGGTGGTGCTATCGTACATCCACGTTGATGGAAACTTCAACCCACGAAGGGTAACGGTTGCACGAGTCCACGGAGGGCTCCACCCACGAAGGGTCCATGAAGAAGCAACCTTGTCTATCCCACCATGGCCGTCGCCCACGAAGGACTTGCCTCACTAGCGGTAGATCTTCACGAAGTTGGCGATCTCCTTGCCCTTACAAACTCCTTGGTTCAACTCCACAATCTTGTCGGAGGCTCCCAAGTGACACCTAGCCAATCTAGGAGACACCACTCTCCAAGAAGTAACAAATGGTGTGTTGATGATGAACTCCTTGCTCTTGTGCTTCAAATGATAGTCTCCCCAACACTCAACTCTCTCTCACAGGATTTGGAATTGGTGGAAAGAAGATTTGAGTGGAAAGCAACTTGGGGAAGGCTAGAGATCAAGATTCATATGGTAGGAATGGAATATCTTGGCCTCAACATATGAGTAGGTAGTTCTCTCTCGAAGCGACAAGTTGGAAGTGCAGTTTGTTCGATGGCTCTCTCTACGAATGAAGAGGAGGTGGAGGGGTATATATAGCCTCCACACAAAATCTGACCGTTACACACAACTTGCCAAACTCGGTGGGACCGAATTGATAAACTCGGTCGGACCGATTCAGCAAATCTAGTGACCGTTAGGATTTTCGGTGGGACCGACATGCAACTCGGTAGGACCGATATGGTTAGGGTTTAGGGCTTAACGTAATCTCGGTGAGACCGATTACACAAACTCGGTGAGACCAATTTTGGTAATAAGCTAACCAGAGAGTTGGTCAGGTAAACTCGGTGGGACCGATTCGCTCATTTCGGTGGGACCGAAATGTTACGAAAAGGAAACAGGGAGTTTACATTGCAATCTCGGTGGGACCGATCGCTCATCTCGGTGGTACCAAAACGTTACGAAGGGAAACCGCGAGATTACAATCGCATCTCAGTGAGACCAAGATCCCTATCGGTGAGACCGATTTGCCTAGGGTTTGTGGCAGTGGCTATGGCATCTGAACTCGGTGGCCCCGGGTAGAAAGAATCGGTAGGGCGAGTTTGACTTTTGGTTTAGGTCATATGTGGATGTGAGAAAGTAGTTGAGGGCTTTGGAGCATATCACTAAGCACTATGGAGCAAGAAACTCATTAAGCAACACCTCATCCCTCCTTGATAGTATTGACTTTTCCTATAGACTCAATGTGATCTTGGATCACTAAAATATAAAATGTAGAGTCTTGAGCTTATGAGCTTGAGCCAATCTTTTTGTCCTTAGCATTTTGAGGGGTCCACTTTTCTCATCCATGTCATGCCATTCATTGAGCTTTTCCTGAAATATTTAACTTGAAGTAGCATTAGCTCAATGAGCTATATGTTGTTAGGAATTACCAAAACCACCTAGGGATAGTTGCACTTTCAATATGTTTTGATGTCTACTTTTCTCCGAACACATCGTACATTTTTTTATACATCTGATACATTTTTATACATGTTTTAAATTTTACATATGTATGTTTAATATTTCCAAATACATGATTAACATTTTCAAACATATATTGTTGGATATCTACTTCTTCCATACACATTATATGTTTTTTATATGCATCTTTATAATTTTCCACATACACGATTAACATTTTTGGAAACTTACATTTTGTATGTCTACTTGTTTTCATACATATACATTTTTCATATACATCAAAATCATTTTTACTATACACATTTAAAGAATCAAATGAATGATTAAATTTTAAAAAAGGTATGCAAAGTAATTTTGTAATATATATTTAGAATATTTAGAAAAAAAGTGAAACAAAAAACAGAACAAATGAGGCAGTGGCCTCCCACGCGCTGGGCCGACCAAGTTAGGCAGGCGCGATAGGTCGTGCGGGCGTGCATTGTTGGCAGCGTTTTTCTTTTCCTGAACGGCGGGGCAGTTAGAGATCGAGGGCTTATGTGTGGTTTGTAGTGTTAAACAACGAAAGATTAAGGGCCATTAGATGTTGTTGATGGATGGGTCTGGTTGTTTGGATCTACCTTTTTTTATAGGGATAATAGATAGATAGATACTCCCTCCGTAAACTAATATAAGAATGTTTAGAATACAATAAAGTAGTGATCTAAACGCTTTTATATTAGTTTACAGAAGGAGCAGTAGATAGATAGATAGATAGATAGATAGAGCGCACAAAACTTTACCTTCCCGAGTAACTACCGGGCCGGCCCATTTTCCTCAATTTTCAAAAATTTATAATGTCTAGATGTCCAATTTTTCATACACATTTTTTTTATGTATCTAAAAAATTTTAAATACAACTTTAACATTTATGATATATATGATTAATATTCTTAAAATATATGTTTTGATGTCTACTTTTCTCCGTACACATCGTACATTTTTTTATACATCTGATACATTTTTATACATCTTTTAAATTTTACATATGCATGTTTAATATTTCCAAATACATGATTAACATTTTCAAACATATATTGTTGGATATCTTCTTCTTCCATACACATTGTACATTTTTTATATGCATTTTTATAATTTTCCACATACACGATTAACATTTTTGGAAACTTACATGTTTTATGTCTACTTGTTTTCATACATATTGTACATTTTTCATATACATCAAAATCATTTTTACTATACACATTTAAAGAATCAAATGAATGATTAATTTTTTAAAAAAAGTATGCAAAGTATTTTTTTGTAATATATATATTTAGAAGAAAAAAAGTGAAACAAAAACAGAACAAATGAGGCAGTGGCCTCCCACGCGCTGGGCCGATCAAGTTAGGCAGGCGCCTGGTTGTGCGTGCTAGTTGGACTTTTGTGGTTTGAGAGCGCGTCAAGTGGTGCATCCATCAACTGCCACATGGCGTGTTGGCGCTCCCTCTGGAATTTAATTTTTTATTATTCTGTACACATTTTCAGGGTTTCGATGTGTTTTTTATGGATTGCGTGGTTATCCCTAGGTTTTGAGAAAAAAAGGTCTTTTGGAAATAAAAATTGTGCTTCCATGAGAAGCACATCGAATGGGAAAAAATGTGCTTCGTTGAGAAGCGCATATTTGTAGTGGAAGCGTAGATTTACTTCCGCAAGAAGCACAACCTTGAAAAGGAAAAAAATGTGCTTTCATTAGAAGCACATAATTGCTTCTGCGAGCTATGCTTCTCCGGAAAAAAAGTGCTTTCACGAGAAGTACAACTGTGCTTCTCGAAAAAGAAAAATAAAGTGAAAAAACGCAAGTGTGCTTTGGTTTTTCTTTCTTTTTTCTGTTATTCGTTTTTTCTGTTTTCGTTCTTTTTACTAGTTTTTTGGTATTTGTTTTTCTGGTTTTGGGTTTTCATGAAAAAGTCAGCGAAATATGTTAACATGGGATCTAATTTAAATATCTCAGCACAAGAAATTCAACAATGAAAATGGTTCGGGATTGACGACGGTTCAAAAGATAAAACATTTTAATAAACAAATCAGAAAAAACACCCAGGTTGAGAAGATGTGGGGAGTGACCTTTGCTCCGTGCGTCATTTTTAGGTAATCGATAAGAGCATCAGTGTCAAGATTAGGACTTGAACCCTGGTGGGTTGAGATACCACTATCCTTCCAACCATTCAATCACAGATTGGTTTGTGTTTATTTATTTCCCTAACGTGCTATTTCTTCCAACTTTATCTGTTTTTTAAATTATAATTTACATGTTTTCCCTTTTTTTTGTTTCTTAGAAAAAGCTTAAGTATTTGTCATGATGTGTGCGATGTATTGCACACTATTTGGCAAACAAAATTGTGTGTAGTGAGTTCACCTGTCGCCCACAGCTTGTTTGGAAAATGTGTGAGATGAAGTACACGCACTGTTTTGTTACACAAACTGTGTGCGTTAATATTTGTGTGATTCTATTATGAGAAATCGTGTAGGATATAGTTTTCACGTTAATAACAAAATGTTTGTGTGTGCTATTGCAAAATGTATAAGAGCGACCGTCAGCAAGAGATACTTCTGAAACTATAACTTTAAACCAACAAGCTTTGCTCGGAACGATCCCACATGGCAAAAGCACAGAAAAAACAGAATAGATCAACAAGCGAAGAACACAATCTGTGGCAATGGCGAGCCTACAAAAAGATGGGTAGAAGAGACCTACAAGGATGCACGAACATAAGGAGCAAGAGTTAACCGAATGAAGAAGAGGAACATGAATGAAGAACGTAAAGAAGTAAGGTAAATTGTGTGGTAGAAGGGCCAACATGAATCGGTATGTATGAAGTATCTATGCAAGACGGAGTTATATGCGGTCAGGTATTCAGAGTGTATCGGATTTGAGTCAGATTTTCAGGATAATGATAATGACAATAAAAAGCGTGAACTGAGCGTTTCTTAGAGGATTAGGATCCTCGTGTGAAACCAAATCCTAAATTTGATAATGGTGGTCATATTTTTCTGAATTTATTTCAGGCCACTCGGTGATATGCATTTAGTGGGAGGAAACGTTCTCATCGACTACGAAGGCACATGTGACGATTTTGTCAAAAAAAATTTGCGGGGACGATTTTGTCAATCTCAATATGATGTTTCGGCTTAGTCTCTCTGAGATGCTCGTAAGGTGCGTGGGCGCGTTGTGTATGTGCGCCTGTGTAAAAAAAAACAATGAAAAGCATACGAGAATCCTTTATTTCAAAATGGGTCCCAAAAGCCCGGTACCCAGCGTGGTACTGCGCCACCTAGCAGGAACCCAACAAAAATCCGGTCTCCTCCGTGTGGCTCATTGAAGAAGTGGACTGTGGTCGCTTCGCAGTCCGGCTTCCACAATAAAGAAACCACTCTGACGCGGCTCTGCCAACACGCAACGCGATGATCTCGCCCCTCCTTCCTCCCATTCCCACTCCATCTCCGCGAACCTAGCCCGCTGCAGGCGCATTCAGCTGCCGCCTCCTCGTAGCCGCCGCCGCCGCCGGTTCGTCACCTCACAGGACTCCCGTCCATACGCAATCTTTTTCATCTAGGTAAACCCTGGCCTCCCCGGTTCGTCCGTACATCGGCATTATCACTGCTTAGTCCGTCGGTGGGCCCCGTTGATCGCCGAGTTAGGGTTTACCGGCCGCCGACAAAGCGCACACCGTGGTGGTGTGCGTTGTTTCACAACCGAAATTTGGCGCTCTGCTGTGCTGACTTCTGACGAGGCGATGCATTTTGCTTCAAGTTGGAGGGTTTTGAGAGATTTTGGGGGAGGCTCTGGTTGCTTGCCGGCCACCGCGCCATTTCCGGCCCTTGCTTTACTGTAGAGGCCTTTGTGTGATGTACTAGTAAGAAATACCATGAGTTCGAGTATTTTGTATTAAGAAATTAGAATCTCTGAACAGGGGAAAAATAAGTCCTTACCAACCAAATTACTCGTGGCACTGGGAAAATGTGCTATTCAGTACGTTTGGTTTGGATTTGATCTGCTATCATTCATAGTCGCATCGTCTTGTTGCGTTGCACGAATAAATGTTGACGGAAGGTGTCGACAAGATCCGTTATAGCTGCAATTTTCTTATGTGCAAGTTCTCGGTTTCGGGTCTGCCTTGCCTCAAGTCTCAACATGTTCTATTTTTAGGAAGAGACAAATGTGTTTGGTTTCCTCAATCCCTCAGAGCAATTACCCTGACCAAGAAACCTTTAATAAACATGAGAATACTTCATGGAGAAAATAGCTTCATGCTTCCATTTACATTGTGTTGACATCAAACATGTGCAAATGAAAACCAGGGCAAACATCCTCCTTTATATAACCGATAAGGTTTGATGATGTTTGAATATTCCGAAGTGGTTGATTTGGAAGCGGCGGAGGGCTTACACCTTTGATGGCGAGCAGCCAAATGTCGAATGCTTGACGCTCCCCATCCAATCTGAAGCACGTATGTGTGCTACAGGCTGCTTGGCGGGACTTCTAGCAATACCCTAAGGGGTAACTGCAATCAGTGGCAGGGCCACCTCCAGGCAACCCCAGGCAGCTTCCCAGGCGTGGCCAGAGATCATCCGCTGAGAAGTGGTGTGATCCTAGAAGTTGAAGATGGTGTTTGTTTGGCAAAAGCTTACTCACGTAGCCATAGTCAGGCTTGCCTAGGCTCCAAAGTCCGGCTGGCTCCGCCACTGATGCCGTGTCCGATTGTTAGTGGGTGTTGTCTACCCTTAGTCTTGTACATAAACCTTTTCGTTCTATCAACGCATCAAGGCACAAGGCTTTTGCGCTTAGATGAGAAAGGAATGTTCTTAATTTATATTTCGTTATAAATTGTCAGTGGGTGTTGCCTACCCTTAGTCTTGTACATAAACCTTTTTGTTCTATCAACACATCAAGACACAAAGCTTTTCCGCATAGTTGAGAAAGGGATGTTCTTAATTTATATTTGGTTATAAATGATTTATAATGCTTAGGCAATGCTATTTTGTACTCTTTTAACTTATTGATTATATATGTAACTTATTCTGCAGGGATTCAGCATGGTTGAGCTCGTCCAAAACTATGATGTGCTGGAGAAGTGTACAAAAGATATTCTCTCCATAATCAAGCCAACAGAGGCCGATCAGAACAAACGACTGCACGCAATTCAGGAGATTGTGGATTCCATCTATTTAGTTGGTCGCTTGGGAGGTAAGTTCTCATTGTTTGGTTACCATATGGCTCTTTTCCATCTCTTGGAAACAACCACTTGCAATCCTGATATTTATTAAGGGTGCGGTGTTGTAATTGTTTGACATAAAGCTTGGCTAGTACTTAATTATATAAATTATGGAAGGAAAATGTTCTCCCTTCTTGCACATGCTGTAGATTCCTCGTAGATTACTTTAACATAGACCCCCATCCGAACATTTTATTGCAACTTCCGTTACTCGTATTCATCAAAGATCTCCAGGAAGGCTTTTCCCCTTCAACGGACTATATAGGTTGTGGTCTCTGGGTAACATTTGCATTCTACGAAAACACTAATAAGTGACAATCCTATAAAATCCGTATAACCCTAAAGTGGATAAGTCTGATTTATGTCAAATGACTGGCAATTTTCCTACTGTGAGTGCTGTAAGTGGGAAGGCATTGGCTACTCAATGACTGACATACGGAAGCTGCTCAAACGGCAATACCATTTTACTGTTCTTATTCTTTTGTTATACTATGCCTAGTGAGTCAAATTTCTAGGAGGTGTTGAGAGGTTTATTACTAGTATGGTTTTCTTACTTTTCCTATTTCCCTTAACAGATGCTGCTGTCAAACCTTTTGGATCCTTTTTATCAAAACTTTACGCAAAATCAGGTGATTTGGATGTATCAGTTGAGCTGCCAAATGTCTTAGGCTTCCCTACAAGCAAGGAAAAGAAGCAAAGTCTCTTGGGAGAACTAATGAGAGCTTTAGAAGTTAGAGGTAACTTCTTTTAAATCCATGCACCTGTGTCCATAACGGAATGTCTTGTACTCTAATCATGTATATGTTTGATCATTCTATTCAAGACACGAGAGCATCCTCTTGTTTTTTGGTTGCTTCCGACATCCAGATAAATTTTCTCAGGCAACCATGTTCCAGCTTTGCCTGTTTGAATGCAATACCTTTTGCTATCTGTGTGGCTGTACTCATTTAGATTTTGTGAGATCATTTTTTACGAGAGATTGAAGGGGAGCCTTGTGACCATGAGGTCACGGGTTCGAGTCCTGGAAACAGCCTCTTACAGAAATGTAGGGAAAGGCTGCGTACAATAGACCCAAGGTGGTCGGACCCTTCCCCGGACCCTATGCAAGCGGGAACTACATGCATCGGGCTCCCCCCCCCCCTTTCCCTTCAGTTTTTACGGGAGTTTCTTATTTTCTGTTCCCATACTTTTATTTAGGTGTTTCTAGAGATGTGAACTTCATTCCTACTGCAAGAGTTCCAGTTCTTCAGTATGTGAGCAACCACTTTGGTGTTTCTTGTGATATATCCATCGATAACTACCCTGGTCGACTTAAATCCAAAGTGCTGTACTGGATCAATACTTTAGATGGCCGCTTTGGAGATATGGTTTTATTGGTAAGTTCTTTGTACCCAAGAGATAGTTTTCTTTCCAACAATTTCTTAGTTCAGCTCAAGCTTAGTACCATATTTTCTTGCAGGTCAAGGAATGGGCAAAAGCTCAAAACATCAACGATCCAAAAGATGGAACCCTCAACTCCTATTCGCTTTGCTTACTTGTACTCTTTCATTTTCAGGTGCCCTTTTCAATTTAGATGTCACCTATTTATCCATCAATAGTTTTATCAAAGTTGAACAGCTTATGTCATGTTCTTAATCTTGCATTTGCAGACATGTAAGCCTGCGATTTTACCACCTATGAATGAGTTTTTAGATGTGAACATTTCAGCAGGTGAGATGAAATTGGCTTGTTTGTGAGACTAAAGATTGTCTGGTGTACCGTGTATTGGTGCTGGTAATTTACCCTTTGCATTCACATGCAGAAAGTGGGCCTTATAATGAAAAAAATCTTGATGAGATGTGTGCGGAAAGTATAGCAAAGTTTCGACGCCGGGACATAGGGCAAAGGAATCAGAGCTCTCTGTCTCATCTCCTTGCAACTTTCTTTGAGAAGGTAATTGAACTTATTGTCCGCTATATTGACTAAGTCATCGCCATCTAAATTCTAAATTCTAAATGCTGTTCAAAGAATGGTAAATATGATATTCATGTTTCGAAGCACATCTTCTGCCTATGTTGTAGCCCTTGGCTGCCATATTTTTGGGCCATCTTTTGTCTTATTTTGAGATGTTCACCATCATACCATAATAAACTTAGCATAGTGATAAACAAGGGTGCGCTTGGATCTTTCGCCGTTCATGCCCAGGTAGACAAGGCTTTTGAGCTATATCTTACATGAGCAAAGCAAATATTTGGTTCAGCTAACAACCTCAATGTCCAAGCACAATTCCAGTGGCCATTATCTTGCCGACGGAGGAGAGCCAAATTGGCCCTCCTACTGGGTCAAGGCTTTTCTAGCCCATGCAGTCTAGATTGAACAGTAAAGCTAGTTATTTTGTTTTTATCCAACAACTCTCCTATCTAGCTAAGACTAGAATTGCTTAGGCACGAAACACATCCGAAGTTGCCTATGTTTGGGCGCTAGCTAATAGGTTTATATGTCTTATCCAGAGAGAAGCTCAAGCAAAGCACATGTTCTTAAATGGTTTAGTTGAGTTTGGTCAAGCGCATACAGTCCTTACTGGGGTTATGACTTATAAGTACTTAGGCCAACCTAATTAGATAACCTTTTTGCCAACTACAATTTTGAGGGGAAATCAGCTAATCACTTACCTAACCAAAATGTGTTCATTTTTGTTAGCTCAAGATATTTTTGTTAAAAAGCACATTTGAGTTTCAGGTGAAGTGCACTATTTGCCGTATGTATTTGCAGTACTGTGATGAGATTTGGTATTAATAATTTTCATTGGAAAAAAGCATAACATGGACAATGTCAAAATGTTGCAGTTGTACTATTCAAAATTGTAGCACTGTCATAACATGAGATAAAAAAAATCTAGTGATGCCCATTCTAGTGATCATGTTATATCCACTTACACGGGTCGGCTCCAGCGAAAACAAGGCGGACTATATTGGATGACCAGATCTTGCTGCTTATTTGTAAGTATTCCCTTCATCGCGCATTTGGTGGCTATATTCAAAATGTAAAAGAGAAATTAAAAAATTAGCCTCACATGTACACTGTTTTTTTCTTGTTTATTAGGTTGAAGATCCATTTCAGAGACTTGATAATGCAGCAAGAACGGTTGATGTGCTAGGGCTTCATGATATTGCCACAGCCTTCAAAAATGCTAAAAATCTGATATTATCTGATGGGCCTGTTGACCGGAATGAATTGCTTTCGCTGCTTTGTACGCCTGAAGTTGGTTCAAAACTGGGTGCAAGAGCCACGACTGGCCGTTACGCAACTCCTGCAACGATCCTTCAGGAGGACAGATTCACAGGATTTCTGGAACGTTTGGCAGCTAACCCATTCGATAATCAGCATCGCCCAAGAGCCCAAGGATCAACAGGAAGCAGATCAATTCATAGCCCACAGCCACAGGGGTACAATTCAGGCAGGCAGGCAGCCGCTCGACGCCAGAGCCAGCAGCGCAGAGAGGAGTACACTTCAGATCGTCAAGCTAGTGGTCATGCTCTGAATGCGATGTTTGATGAGATTTTGGGTAGACGTCTCCACAATGGTTCAGCACCCAACTCACGATCCCAAGCCTCCTCCAGCAGGTCACCAGGGCAATACTGGTAGCAAGTCAACGGCAACAGCATCGATTGACAAGTAGTCCCAGGGTAGCAGCAGATGATCTTCAGCTTTTTTACCGGCAGTGTGGACCAAGTTATGTTTGATCAATTAGCTTTTTCCTGACAATCTGCATCCGTTTATGTTACTTAACGTACTATCTCAGTCCCAAAATATAAGATCATTTTTGACACTATCATATGGTATTACATTTTGGGAAGGAGGAAGTAGTTCCCACTTCCCAGCCGGCTCATGTGCTTGAGCCCGTGGTTACGTGGATTGTAGGATCGAAAACTTGTAGTCTTGCTTGACAGAACCTTCTTGGGAATTCCTCGCTATACATGTATGTGCAATGAAATTGAAAGACAGGAGGGCTCTGTACTTCTGTAGTCATGCAATCATTCTTTACATTGTAAAGTAGTTCATCGCACCGTGTGCTAAGCTCTGGGACGTACAAATTGCCACTAAGGCAGTGTTCGTAATCGCTCCGCAACTCAGCTCCCGGAACGGGCGGAGCTATAGTTGGAAATCAGGGAGCTGCACTTTCCTCGCTCCCGAGATTCCTGAAGTGGGTGGGTTTCCGAACAAGGCCTAAGTCACGGAAAGACCAACCGAAGCTTCCATGATTTCATACCGGATGAGAACACATTGTTGGAACAATAATGGGGGAGACTAGTATAGGATCTGCCCTTAGGTGAGATCAATCTTTTTGAAGATACAAAACATAAAAAATTCTAAAATAATTTGGAGACACACATCCATGTTTGATGTACGATCTCAAAAAGTTTCAGCTGCTAATTCAAACTACACTTAGAGAAACAAAAAAGACAAAATCGAATGTGAATAGTGACACACTATTCACCTAAAGCTGACATTATTCACAGTTGAATTTGTCATTTTTGTATCTCCAATTGTAGACCGAGTTTTGAGCTGATTTTTTTTGAAGTTGTAGATATACATCACCACAGGTATGTTGTCAAATAATTTCAGAATTTTTTGGATTGTCTAAATATGATTATTTTTTTGGTTGATCCCACAATCTCACGTAAAGGGCAGATTCTATTCTAGTCTCCCCCGCACAATAATGGTGTTCGATGGACCCAACTTATGATATACTACGAGTTCACATAGTCACTATGTTGTCGGTATTATCATATTATGTGTTAACTTTTACTCCCGTACGTAGACCATGTGAATATCATAGGACCTTCATACCGGATGGTTACTTTATGTTAAATGTAGCTATGGGTATACCAAAAAAGTATGTCAAGATTCTCGATGGCTCTAGATTGGAATTTGCTCCTCCGATGATGGAGAGGTACTTTTCGGGCCCACTCGGTATAACGTTACCCATCATCGCTTGGCAGAAACAAACGTGATTGTTATCATGGGGATACTGAAATACAGAAATGAGAAAGAGAACAATACTGATAAGGAGGATAACATGTATAGTGATCAAAGTGTTGATCACGGAAATACGGTCTCGCCTCAGGTTTTGTAAATGTACTGTGAAGCAAAGGGACGTGTATGCGGTAACAAAAGGTTCACCCAATAAAGATCTTCCTGTATATGTGGGTATTATCATGGGTGTGCAGATCCCGATGTTATTATTGACGAGAAGATGTTCCAGGTCATGTCCACATTACCAAACTTGCAGGGTCACGCGCTTAACGACTACTGTTTTTTAGGAAAACTAGAATATCATAGGAGAATGAGAGAAGGACATCAGAAGTGTTCCGAATGATTCTATAAGTGTTGCAGGAGGTCCCGGGAGTCCGGAAAGCATTTGAGATTGTCCAAGAAGGTTGCGAAACCTTCTGAAAACGTCTGGAATCTTTCGAAGGGTCCTAGTGGTCTAAATCCTTGGCTGACCCAAGGGGTGATGCCCACATGGACCTTAAAGGCCTAATTATGGGGCGCCACAAGGTGGCCTGGGGGCAAGCCACGAGGCAGAGTTACATGAGAGCATGGTTAATAATATAACCAGCTGCTGGCTATATGATGTTGCCATGTCACATATAGCCAAGCTTATAGCCAACAAGTACAATAGCTAGATATAAATATGTACTACTTTGTTGATACATGGCCCACCCCACTCTCTCACAAAGTACCTAGGAGCACGTGCTGCAGCCGGCTGTTAAGTAGTAGCCCGCTTCTCTTCTCTCTCCTCTTCTCTCTCTTCCAAGTAAGCAAGAATATAATATTTAATGTCTTACAGCCCGCCTACATCACCTTATTGTACTTGCTCTGAGGACTTCACCTCCTGGCTCCTCGGCCATAGGAGAGCTTGGCCTCCAAGTCGGCCGACCCGCTATAGCCACCTATAAATTATGTGAGGAAGGGAGGGCACCCCTAGAGGCACACATAACACAAGTCCTTTGGATGCTACCCCCTACCTGCACCTAGTTTCTCTCCCCTCTAGTTTAGAACTAGAAGGTAAACTGTTAGGCTGTCCCTCCCTCTCGTTGCTTTTGGTGGCTATTTGCGTTGGTCCATGAAGTGTCGTCAAACCTTTAATTTGGTACATGTGTACATCTCTGAGGGGTTGTCTACTTTGATTCTTGCGGATCACCTAGGCGAAATTCTCGTGACTGGAGGTATAACCCAGATGCGACAATCGACAAGTCTTCACCAACATCTACTTTCTCGCTACCGCGTTCTTGTTGGTGAGTTTGATCTATCCATGCATCTTCATAGTGTCCCTGGGTGTGATCGTAGGTGTAACGCCCCACTCATGGCCACTGGTTCCCGTCAATTACACCTGACAGGATCTAGACTGACCCCACACACAAATACTAGTCTTTCATGCGCATTTTATTCTCATCCGTGTGCATTCGGAATCAACTTTCCACTCGGTCTCCCATTCTCAAATTGCTCCAAGTGAAGAGAGCTTAACTTTGAGGTTTCTTGCGAATGCCCACCCAAAAAAGAAGAAATTCCTTATTGATATGAGTAGTCTACCATTTCTATAAGTCAAAATGTCAGATACACCTTCACTCCAAGAAATTGAGATCCTCATCGGCCCAGCAGAAACATTGTCTATGTTCCCCTTAGTGAAATATTAATCCTCAAATTATTAACAAATAATAAAGTCTATAATGATCGAATGAAAATACCAATAAATTCTATAATTTTATTTTTTTTAATATCCTATAGTTAAGCATATCAAGCTAACTTTATCTTTAAGAAGTTTTAGTATTTTTTTATTTTTATAAGTAGAGCTTCAAATTTAGAACTAATTAATAGCTAAGATTAATAACTAATATATATGAGATTTTACGGATTTCCAAGGAGGGGGATGCCTAAGGCTAGGCTTGCGACTGAAGTGAAGTCGTAACAAGGTAGCCATACTAGAAGGTCCAGCTGGATCACCTCCTTTTTAGGGAGAGCTAATGCTTATGCTTATTGGATATTTTGGTTTGACACTTCTTCATGCCCAAAAAGAAGGCAGCTACGATCTGAGCTAAAATTGGATATGAAAGTCTTCTTTTGTTCAGGGTGAAGTAAGACAAGGCTCATGAGCTTGTTATCCTAGGCCGTAACAAATTAGTTGATAGTGATATGATCCTTTTTTGGCGTCCCCATGCCTCCCTTGTGGTGTGGCGGCATGGGGATGTCAAAAGAAAAGGGGTGGAGTTTTTCTCGCTTTTGGCTTAGCAGGCCTCCCTTTGGGAGGCTCGTCGGCATGCCAGTGCCAGCATCCAGATGTACCCATGTCGTGTGTCGTAATAGGCCACACATGTCATGTGTATGTTTGCGCAACTAACCCGCATATGCCCTTGTAACCGCGAGGGTCAGCTCTGATACTATTTTTAACGCCCCGGCCACAGCCACTGGTTTCTAGCCATTACGCTTGACGGGTTCTAGACTGGTCTCACAGACCAACAGTAGTCTTTCATGCACACTTTGTTCTCACTTGCACACACCCAAGATCAACTTCCCAGTCGGTCACCCATTCTCAAATTGCTTCAAACTATGCACGCTTAACTTTGAGATTCCTTATGAATAGGCTCCTGGAAAAGAAGGAATTTGTTGTTAATATGAGTAGTCTATCATTCCTATTAAGTTAGGATTTCGTAGTATGTAAGTTTTTTTAATGCGTAGCACATTCCCTTACCACGGGGGCATCTAAGAGAGCACCTCGCCACTTATTAGCGACAATGGAGGGGAGGGATAAGAGGTAGGCCGGCGGGAGGGAAAGGAGCGGCTACACGTGGCTGAAGGCGGTGAAAATTATGGAGAGGGTCTCGGTGATGACATCATGAGGGTTTGAAATGAGGACATGCAGTGGACACAAATTATAACGGTGTGCGTACACAACAACACTGACCGGTGAGAAAAAGAGAAGAGTCAGTTTGAATGACAACACTGATGAGCCGATGATGACCGGTCTATTTTGGGCATCAGAAGGTGGCACGAACACAACATCACTGACCGGTCCATTTTAGGCTGGTCAGTTATAACCCTTTAGCCGAGCTCGGGACTCTATCATTGATGTCTTTGAAGTGTTCGATTAGTGCTAATGCGGATCACTGCCGTGTAGTCATGATCACGTTATTGATGAGGGATGCTAACTAAAACAATTTGTAGTGGCCTCCACATCAACGAAGACATCATTTGCAACAAAAGGGCACTGACGGTGGTGGGACACGATGGTAGTGGGTGTGAACTCGGGTTGGACTACTCTTATCGTTGGGTCTCCCCTGACGGATGCGTGACCCCTCACCGTATTTTTGGGTAGGAGTACATCAGTAAACGGGTATATAGTGTATATCAAAACATATAAAACAAAACATCAACAATATACATGTTTTTCTCTAGAAAAACTATATGTGCACGTCTCGAAATTTTGCTCAACAATTTTTTTCTTGATTTATTAAAGCTCTCCCTTTTCTTATTTTTGATGAGAAGGCTTATTTTATTAATCAAATTATAGTTTTTTTAGGGATATCAAATAATAGTTACATCCTCGGCTAACAATTCCATGATAAACTCAGGCGGGGCATCAAGCAAAGGCAGAAGTCCAAGCCGGTTCGGATCCTACATACAAATACCCCCTCCCACTTGAAGCCACAGCCCATTTGCTCCGAACCCCGCACCGGAACCTCCAGTTTCTTCTGGCCTCTCTCAATAATAAGTACTAGTAGCTCACAACTGTATTAGTTTCTTTATCACCAAGATCAATCTTTTGTGGCGTCCAATCATGGAGTCACCTCGCAACACTGTAAGCTTATTACATCCTTTCGGAATTTTCGTTGTTACCTCACCCTCACGTTGTAACCTTTGTCCTCATTTTTTTCAGTTAACTGCTTTGCATAGCAAAGATGAAGGTCGAATTTGTGCGAACGAAGATGAAGATAGAATCAGTGCTCTCCCCAACGACATTCTTCTCTAGATCCATGGATACCTTGACATGCGCATGGCGATTCAGGCCAGCGTAGTCTCTAGACAGTGGAGGCACCTCCTTCATCAGCGCTCTCGTCTGCTCATTGTCAGAAATAGAGTTGTAAACGTTCTGGACATGTAATCTCAACTTCCTCTATCTCTATCCTCTCCCGTATCCTTCTATCTCTCCTTTAAGTTGTAACCACCGAATCCAAGAGATCGTGAGACATCTTGTAAACCACGGCAGAGGTTGTTTCTGCCCACAATCAATATATACGACGCGGCTCCTCCAAGGAGGAGTAGGAACGCTTCCACCAATTCTTTCATGGTATACAGAGCCAACCTCTTCCAACCGATCTAGCGTCCACAGAGAAAACCAATCTACCTCGCCATGTCTTCCTCTTCTCCTGTCGCCCTTAACCTTGGAGCGCCACCCACCGAGAAGCTAGCAAGGGGAAACTTTCTCCTCTGGAAGGCCCAGGTCATGCCGGCCCTGCGAGGAGCGCAGGTCACCGGACTCCTGGATGGCACCGATGCAGCGCCCCCGAAGATGGTGGAGCAGCAGCAGTCGGACAAGAGCACATCCATGGTGCCCAACCCGGTCTACGGACCATGGCTGTCAAGGGACCAGCAAGTCCTTAGCTACCTGCTCAATTCCCTCTCCATGGAGATACTAGTGCAAGTCGTCGGTAAGGAAAGTACCTTCGATTTGTGGACTGCACTTACGACTCTCTTCGCCTCGCAGTCTCAGTCTCGGATCACGAATCTGAGGATTGCCATCTCCAACACAAAGAAGGGAACCATGCCAAGCACCCTGTTCATGGCAAAGATGAAAGTTTAGGAGATGAACTAGCTGCTGCTGGTCGACCCGTCTCTGATCCGGAGATGGTCGACTACATCCTAGCTGGTCTCGACTGTGACTACGATCCAGTGGTTGCAGCGGTCGGCGCCATCAAGAATACAATCTCTGTGATGATTTGTTTGCGCAGATTGCTGCTTTTGATCAGAGAATGGAGATGCTAGGAGATGCTCCCGCTGGCGGCTATCACGGATCTGCCAACGCCGTCTACAGAGGGCGCGGTCAGAATCGGGGCAAGGGCCCCCGTGGTCGCGGCACCAGAGGGCGTGGGCGTGGGCGTGGGGATCGCTCATCCTCGTCTCCAGCCCGTGGTGGTGGCGGCGGTGGCTACCACCAGCGCTCACATCCACGACAGCAACAGCAGCAGGAGGATCGTGACTTTCCAGAATGTCAGATCTGCTACAAGCACCATGTCGGCGGCGCTAGGGCGTGCTGGCATCGTTACGATGACGACCACCAAGAAGAAAAAAGGGCAAACATGGTCACCACCAACTCTTATGGTATTGATACTAATTGGTATGCAGATTCTGGTGCAACCGAACACATCACGGGGGAGCTCGACAAATTAACGATGAGAGAGAAGTATCATGGTGGCGACCAAGTGCACACGGCAAGCGGTTCTGGTATGAAAATCACTCATATTGGAAATTCAATTGTTAAAACCCCGTTAAAAATTTACATCTAAACAATGTTCTACATAGTCCTCAAGCATCAAAGAATCTTATCTCAGTTCATCGCTTTGCTCTTGATAACAATGTTCTTATCATATTTTACCCTTACTCTTTTGTTATCAAGGATTTGGCAACGAGGAGAGTCATCCTTAGAGGAAAGTGTGAGGGGGGCCTTTATCCACTCATATCATTGTCATCATCATGGTCGAATAAACAAGCCTGGAGTGTCACCAAGCCAACTTCAGCAAAGTGGCACAGTCGCTTGGGTCATCCATCCTCAGTCATCGTTCAGCATGTCCTTAGCAAAAATAAACTTCCCTATAAGTCTAGTGTTGAGTCAGTTTGTGATTCGTGTCAACAAGCTAAAAGTCATCAATTGCCATACCCTATTTCTACCAGTGTATCCACAGCTCCATTACAACTTATTTTTTCAGATGTGTGGGGGCCAGCCCCCACATCAGTTGGTAGATTTTCATATTATGTAAGCTTCATTGATGACTATAGCAAATTTACTTGGATTTATTTGTTAAAGAAACGATCCGATGTTTTTCAAGTCTTTAGCAATTTCCAGAATCTTGTTGAACGACAATTGAACTCCAAAATTCTTGCCATGCAAACTGACTGGGGTGGTGAATATGAGAAACTTAATTCCTTCTTTCAGAAAATTGGAATATCACACCATGTCTCTTGCCCCCATGCTCACCAGCAAAACGGTTCAGCTGAACGTAAACGCCGTCACATTGTTGAAGTAGGACTAGCATTGCTAGCCAATGCTTCTATGCCTCTAAAATTCTGGGATGAAGCCTTTCTCACAGCTACATATCTCATCAATATTCGTCCTAGTAAAGTCATAAAATTTGAGGTGCCCATCACACGCCTCTTTGGTATTACTCCCGATTACACATCCCTTCTCATCTTTGGTTGTGCATGCTGGCCAAACCTCAGACCATATAACACACGCAAACTTGCGTTTCGTTCAAAACAATGTGTCTTCTTAGGTTACAGTCCTATGCACAAGGGAGTAAAATACCTTGACATCTCCACAGGCAGAGTCTATATCTCTAGAGATGTTGTGTTTGATGAATCTGTTTTCCCTTTCAAATCTCTCCATCCAAATGCCGGTGCCCTTCTTCGCAAGGAAATACTCCTTCCACATAACCTCCAGAGTTTTGATCACGGGGGAGACAACAATTGTGATAACCAATATGACAGTAACCATGCTAGTTCTAGTCTTTCTCTCATGCTTGTGCAGGTCCTTGAAGAAAATGGCACAAAAAATGGTCAAAATGATCAAAATCTGGCAGGAAATGATGCTATATTGCATGTAGATGGAGAAGAGGGAGCAGGCGCTGAAGGAAATATGCCCTAGAGGCAATAATAAAGTTATTATTTATTTCCTCATATCATGATAAATGTTTATTATTCATGCTAGAATTGTATTAACCGAAAACATGATACATGTGTGAATATATAGACAAACATATAGTCACTAGTATGCCTCTACTTGACTAGCTCATAAATCAAAGATGGTTATGTTTCCTAACCATAGACATGTGTTGTCATTTGATTAATGGGATCAGATCATTAGGAGAATGATGTGATTGACATGACCCATTCCGTTAGCCTAGCACTTGATCGTTTAGTATATTGCTATTGCTTTCTTCATGACTTATACATGTTCCTGAAACTATGAGATTATGCAACTCCGTTTACGGAGGAACACTTTGGTGCTACCAAACGTCACAACGTGCTCGGGTGATTATAAAGGAGTACTACAGGTGTCTCCAAAGGTAGATGTTGGGTTGGCGTATTTCGAGATTAGGTTTTGTCACTCCGATTGTCGGAGAGGTATCTCTGGGCCCTCTCGGTAATGCACATCACTATAAGCCTTGCAAGCAATGTGGCCAATGAGTTGGTTATGGGATGATACATTACGTAACGAGTAAAGAGACTTGCCGGATACGAGATTGAACTAGGTATTGAGATACCGACGATCGAATCTCGGGCAAGTAACATACCGATGACAAAGGGAATAACGTATATTGTTATGCGGTTTGACCGATAAAGATCTTCGTAGAATATGTGGGAGCCAATATGGGCATCCAGGTCCCGCTATTGGTTATTGACCGAGAATAGTTCTAGGTCATGTCTACATAGTTCTCGAACCCGTAGGACTCCACACTTGGCGCGCCCCCTCGTAGGGCCGGCCTCCTCCCCCCTTGCTCCTTTATATACGGGGGCAGGGGGGCACCCCATGACACACAAGTTGATCTACGGATCGTTCCTTAGCCGTGTGCGGTGCCCCCCTCCACCATATTCCACCTCGGTCATATCGTCACGGAGTTTAGGCGAAGCCCTCGCGCCGTAGAACATCATCATCGTCACCACGCCGTCGTCTTGTGGAACTCATCCCAAGCTTTGCTGGATCGGAGCCCGGGATCGTCATCGAGCTGAGCGTGTCTGAACTCGGAGGTGCCGTCGTTCGGTGCTTGGATCGGTCGGATCATGAAGACGTACGACTACATCAACCGCGTTGTGCTAACGCTTCCGCTTACGGTCTACGAGGGTACGTGGACAACACTCTCCCCTCTCGTTGCTATGCCATCACCATGATCTTGCGTGTGCGTAGGAAATTTTTTGAAATTACTACGTTCCCCAACAGGCGCGCCGTACGAGGATGATTCGGCGGCGCCTTGCACGCCTGCGCGTCAATCAGCCTTGGATCACGCGCGATCTGCGCTGAATCCCACGCTGAACAGTGGACAGCGGGGCCGGGCGGTGGCAACCCAGTCCGGCGCAGCCACGTCATCACATGGTGGAGCGAGCGCGCGCCTGCGGCCGACAGCCCCTGGACCAGCGGGCGCGTCAGTAATCGGTGTGGGATCGTCTGCGCAGGAAACGAGCATGGACTCCAGCGGAAACAGTGCAAGTCTGGCCACATCAGATGCCACACGATCGTCTGCGTCAGCTCACCTGGAATCGTCTGCCGCAACGCATGCAACGAGCCTAGAAGGCTCTTCTGGATCATCTGCGGCCAGCCAAAATACGCAACCTCCTGTGCAGCAGCAACAAGTTGCTCCTTTGAGGGCTACGACCCGGTTGCAGAAAGGTATTAGAAATCCAAAAATAAGGACTGATGGTACTATACCATATGGCATGCTGTGTATTTCAGGTGAACCAACAAAATTGGATGATGCATTTGACGATCCCAGATGGAGAAAAGCAATGGAAGAAGAATATGTTGCACTTATGAAGAACAAAACATGGCATTTGGTGCCAAGTCAGAAAGGTAAAAACATCATTGATTGCGAATGGGTTTATAGAATCAAAAAGAAGGCAGATGGCTCCATTGACAGGTACAAGGCGCGTTTAGTTGCAAAAGGTTTCAAGCAACGCTATGGTATTGATTATGAGGATACTTTTAGCCCTGTTGTAAAAGCTGCAACTATACGACTTGTTCTGGCTATTGCTGTATCCAGAGGATGGAGTCTGAGACAGCTAAACGTATAGAACGCGTTCTTGCATGGTATTCTGGAAGAGGAGGTCTATATGAAGCAACCACCTGGGTATGAAAATAAACAAAAACCTTACCATGTGTGCAAACTTGACAAGGCACTTTATGGTCTGAAGCAAGCGCCTCGAGCATGGTACTCCAGGTTGAGTTCAAAGTTAAAGCACCTTGGTTTCATTGCATCTAAAGCTGACACCTCTCTCTTTATTTACAACAAGGCAAACACCATCATTTTTGTGCTCATATATGTTGACGATATCATAGTTGCAAGTTCCTCACAGAGTGCCACTAATGCTCTTTTGCGATCTAAGTTTAGAGTTTGCCTTGAAGGACCTTGGTGATTTGCATTTTTTCTTAGGCATTGAAGTCAAGAAGATTCAAGATGGCATAGTGTTGAATCAAGAAAAATATGTCACCGAACTTCTGACTCGCATGGGAATGAAGGATTGCAAGCCTTCACCCACACCACTATCTTCTTCGGAGCAACTCTCAGCACATGAAGGGGAGCCTCTTAAGGAAGAAGAAAGCACAAGGTATAGGAGCACTGTTGGAGCACTACAGTACTTAACCTTGACACGGCCAGATATTTCTTTTGCTGTCAATAAAGTGTGTCAGTATTTGCATGCTCCTACATCCATTCATTGGACAGCTGTGAAAAGAATTATACGATATGATAAGCACACTGCAGGCTTGGGACTTCAGTTCAGACGCTCTAACTCTACACTTGTCAGTGCTTTCTCTGATGCTGATTGGGCAGGTTGTAGTGATGATAGAAAATCAACTAGAGGATTGCAGTTTTCTTTGGCTCTAATCTTATTTCATGGAGTGCTAGAAAACAAGCAACAGTATCAAGATCAAGTACAGAAGCAGAATATAAGTCTCTAGCAAATGCTACTGCTGAAATTATTTGGTTGGAGTCTTTGCTTGCAGAATTGGGAATAAAGCAACAGCGCATCTCATGTCTATGGTGTGATAACTTGGGTGCTACCTATCTATCGGCTAACCTTGTGTTCCATGCTAGAACAAAGCACATTGAAATAGACTTTCACTTTGTGCGAGAAAGAGTTCCAGAGAAGAAGTTAGAGATACGATTCATTCCTTCAAAAGATCAAGTTGCAGATGGGTTCACCAAAGCCTTACCAGTCAAGTCATTTGAAGAGTTCAAGAACAATCTTAATATAGGATAGTTGAGATTAAGGGAGGGTGTTAGAAATAGAGTTGTAAACGTTCTGGACATGTAATCTCAACTTCCTCTATCTCTATCCTCTCCCGTATCCTTCTATCTCTCCTTTAAGTTGTAACCACCGAATCCAAGAGATCGTGAGACATCTTGTAAACCACGGCAGAGGTTGTTTCTGCCCACAATCAATATATACGACGCGGCTCCTCCAAGTAGGAGTAGGAACGCTTCCACCAATTCTTTCACTCATGAACGTGGGCGACTTTCGCAACTCCAAGCGCACGGTGGATCAGGTAATGGCCACCTACACTGACGCGACACTGAAATTTTTGTCTCCTCTGACGTGCAAATGTCGTCGTACCATCAAGACCCTGCAGCTCAGCTTCTACCTGACAGAGCCTTACATATCCTCTATTGTCCATGCGGTTGGTGACGTCGTGAAGAGCGGCATAACTGAACACCTTGAGTTCGCAATATATGCTGAGGTAGATAATCCAAGTGATGCCCAATTAGTCTTGTTCGGGCAGCGGTTTATGTCCTTCTTCCATGCTAGCCTCAGTCCGTTCAAATTGCTCACAAAGCTAACGCTCAAGGACCTTGAGTTTCAAGACTCGGATCTCCCCAATCTTCTCAGCACTTGCAATAAACAGAAGCTCCTTTCCCTGCAAGCGTGTGGATTGGGCCCAGACTCTATCCTCAGGATAGATGCCCCCTGCTCGGAGCTGCAGGCGCTCGAGCTCATCTGCTTTGGATGCATACGAGTTGAGCTAATCTGTCACCCCAAACTGTGGCGTGTGGTGTACGATACATGGTACGGTGAAAACCCACCTGTGTCTTTTGGCTACGTACCTCAGCTTCAACACCTAAGCTTTGCCTCTCCTGCCCTAGATGGGCAGGCACCATTCACGTTAAGCGAGTGTATTTCTAATAGCAACAGAAACCTGTCGAAACTGCATTTAAATTTTCGAACTCAGATGGTGAGCTTCTTCTTCCACATCTACATCTTTTTTATATGTTTGGTTATATATGCTAATTGCTGCATGTTTTTATTCTTGTTTCTGCAGATTTGGGTTAAACCTCAAAATCCAGAGCAGCTCTCTCCTATATTCGGCAAATTGAGAGATGTGGATCTTTGCAATATCTTTGCTGAGTGCGATCTGAGTTGGACTCTTTTTATCCTTGAAGCCGCACCTTCCCTGGAGAAGTTTTATGTAAGCCTCTTACTTTGGTTCTTTTAATCCTCGTCTTAGCCTGGATATTTGTACTCCCTCCATGTCAAAATATAGTGCATATTGTGAACCGAGTGTAGCTCAGATGGTGAGGTTCCTTGTCCCGGGTTCAAGTCCTGCCAAGGGTGCTCGCATTTTTGGGGATTTATTCCGATCTTTCCGGTGATGTTCGTTCAGTGGGAGACAATGTTCCCACCACTACAAGGCGTTTGTGATGACTTTCTCTAAAAGATTTCCCGTCTCAGTCTTTTGAAGATGCTCACAGGGATGGGCGTGTGTGTACGTTCATATAGATGGATGTACGTGCGTATATGCTAGCGTCTGCATTTGTACTATGTTTCTCAATTGAAAATGTAGTGCATACTAGTGTTGCTCCAAGTCAAGTTCTGTAGACTTTGACCAAGTATATAGAAAAAATTCTTAATATTTACAATACCAGATCAACATCATCAAATCCATCATAAAATGTATTTCAATATTATAATTATTTGATATTTATTTTGCTATAAACTTGGTCAAACATTGCAAAGTTTGACTTAGGACAAGCTAATATACACTATATTTTGACATGGAAGGAGTATGCCATGTTTCCAGATAATATTCTATCACTCGCTAGATACATTACATTTGAGTTAGTAAAAGTAGTACATACAAACCTCTATGGGATGTATGAATATGGAAAACATATGAATTGCATAGGCATTAAGAAGAATCGACAAAACAATGGTTACAGTGAGAAGAGCCCAGGCCCTCGCACACTCAGGATTTTCATGAACTCCAGTTGGATCCACTTAGCCGTATCTAGGCCGATGGCATGAGGTCTAACCTTGTGTTGTGGAACTTCTCCGAAGTTTCTATGATCTGTGTTGTAATTTACCAATTTCAGGCAAATTATACATGTTCATTTATTTGTTTGAAAGACTATAGGAAATTATCCAATGTGATTTTAGTTGTGCATTTTTTTCCAAAAATCTACGTACACTTCAAAAAGGGTCTAGCCATTTTAGCAAGAACACATTTACTTGTAAGTCTTAGCTCTCTCGCTTTTTTTAAGCAAGTCTTAACTCCTGTTGCTAACATTTTGCATATTAATATTGATGTTGATGCCCATTTCGAATGCAATGTGTGTCTACTAATTTTCTTTACACTTTTGACTCCATGTAGTTATCTCGGCATCCATGTGAACTCAACAAGTCTGAGGACAGTGCTGAGAGGACCAACTTGGTATGGCAAACATCCAATTTCAAGCACTTGAACTTAAAGCTGCTGGTGATACAAGGGTTTGAGGAGGAAGACATGGTAATGAATTATATAAGGCTTGTCATGGAATGAGCTGGGGTTTGAAGAGAATTGAGTTGCATGATAAAAGGCGATGCAGTAAGTGCAATGCTTTAAATTTGGAATCAAAATTTCCCTCAGATGAAGCCAGCAAGGAATGTATTGGGCAGCAACTCACTTATAGTTTCTCCTCATCCATAGAGATAGTTTTCAAGGAATAGTTGGCAAAGATAATAACTGGAAGATGGATTATGTCGAGTAATAAAGTGGTCTTCTTGCCTTTTTTCTTATTGCGACTAAGTGCTCTTCTGGTTGGTGTAGAGTAACCAACTTGAGTGATGTGTTAGACCGTGTGCTATTCCGTGGCTGGAAATAAGTTGAAGAGGTGTGTTAGAATATGAACCATTCAGTTGGATTTCTATTTTGGTTTAAATTATTGATAGCCAATAAATTGTAATTTAATCCCTGATTGCAACCAATGTGATGTATATACACTGCAAGTATTTTCTCTTTCTTAAGCAAAAGGTTTTTCGCCCCATTCCATTCGCATTGAAAAATGAAATTTTAACAATTCATTTACAACCCTTATCATGGTTTCCCTTGGATTACTTGTACATGCATTTACTACTTACAAATATCACATTAGAGAAATACTATGAAGAAAAACTTGTTTACAACCCAAGATAGACATGAACCAGAACATCATCTTAGAGGCATGACCTATCTAGAGAACCAAACGACCTAAGGATCGTCAACCCAAGAATCGATGATCCGCAACTAGTAGACCAACATACCCAACCTAGAATAGAACAGGAGTGCCACACAGGGCAACAACAAGACAAACATCCACTGTGAAGGCATGAACAACAGCTAGCAACAACGCGACGCGTACATACTACTAGGGATGTAGATGCGGGTCCCGCTAGTCCCGCATAACATGGTAAGTTAGTTTAAAATAAACTGGCAGCTCTAAACCCTCGTAATGAAGGGATGAGATTCTGCAAAGCTGGATGCGGGACGGGTCGGGCGCCGCTCTGCACCCCTACATACTACCAAGACAATGACCACAAGTGCCACAGGGACAAGTCCACCATTAGCCATGAGTCGACATCACTTGCACGAGTGTAAGCATGATGTCATCGAGCAACGAGACCCTAGCGGACGCCATGAGATCGACGGCCACCCAGGTCAAAGAAGGAGGATCGACGAGTAAATGAGCAAGAACTATGGGAGCACGAGTCGCACCACAGCGAGGACGACACCATCCACGACCAACGACCTGGGTAGAAGGAGAGGAAAGTGGTTATTGGGTAAGGGTTTGTCTAGGACACATCTAGACAAGTCCGGGCACATTTTAATGACCGACGTTGGAGGGCAAAAATTGTGTGAACAATCCAATCCAGCTGTTTAGGAACGATTCGACGAAAGAGTTGCCCTAAGAAGACCCGATAAATTAGCGACCTGATCGACAAATTTCCATGACCCGTATGACTGACAGAGTATGTAGAATCCAGAACTTGTATTGACTGACAGAACCTTCTTGGAAATTCCTTGACGTGCATGCACGTGCTATGAAAATGAAAGACGGTTAGCATTCAGAAAAAAAATGAAAGACGGTCACGCAATCACGCTAACTTTGTATACCGCACTAATGGCACCATGCACGTACGCATTCACCCCGTCCTTTTTTCCAGTGGAAATCAGAGAGCCGGCAGTCGGTATCGAAAGCTAAAGACGAGACGTGTGCACGCACATTCCTTCAGTGCTCAGTGTGGTGACGCCATTTTCAACAAGGCATTTATTTCCGAATTAATTTCAGCATTCCGACGATGCGCATTCAAT
The DNA here is from genome assembly GCA_021437245.1 of Aegilops speltoides. Classification (NCBI taxonomy): domain Eukaryota; kingdom Viridiplantae; phylum Streptophyta; class Magnoliopsida; order Poales; family Poaceae; genus Aegilops; species Aegilops speltoides. Next base: position 438,231,219 of record CM038143.1, read on the forward strand.
GGGAGAAGATGTTTTCGTCGATGACGAGATGCCTACGATGACTTCATAAATTTCAAAATGATATGTCGGCTCAGTCTTTCAGAGGTGCTCATAGGGGTATGGTGTGCGTTCATACGATGAGTGTATGCGTGTGTATATGAACGCTTGCGTCTGTACTATGATAAAAAAAAAAACAAATCAGTTCAGAAACAAAATCAATCAGAGCCAACTTTGTCTCTACCTTTTGAAGTCATTCCATACTGAACCATCGAGGAAGGTGAGAAACAAAATAATCAGAGCAACCGACGAGAGAACATTCATCGACGGCGTCGCCTTGCACCTCAAGGTGCCGCGCCGTCACGACCAGAGACGATGCGAGCGACTGACCTGCTAGTGTCCCCCATGTAAAGTCCCCGACCGCACACCAGCCACTGATCGAGCTCCGCGTCTCGAGCGCACGTGCCGCGCCACGGCAGCCATGGCGGCGAGCGAGCGATCACTGCCGTGTCTCGTCCTCCACGGCGTGAGCGCCGCGGTCCACCTTATCCTCGCGCTCGCCGTTGCTGGGAGCCGGCTCTTCCCCCGCCGCGGGAAGGACACGGCCGTCGCCATGGGCGGATTCCGGTGCCACACGGTGGCGGCCTGCGCCACGTGGGCTCTGGCGGCGTTCCAGCTCCTCCTCGCCGCGTACTCCTGCTACCTGGGCGCCGGCGCCGGGTGGACGCTGGACGCGGCGGTGGAGCAGGCGGATGCCGCCACACGCGCGGTGGCGTGGCTGCTGCTCGCGGCGTACCTGCAGTTCGAGTTCGGGCGGCGTCACCAAGAGGAGCGATTCCCCGCGCTGCTCAGGCTCTGGTGGGCGCTCTTCCTGCTGCTCTCGGTCCTCGAGGTCGCCGTGCACGCCGCGACGAGCCTCGACGGGCTCCCCGTGCCCGCGCGTTCGTGGGCGCTCGACGTCGTCTCGGTCCTCGCGGCCGTGGTGCTGCTCGTCGCCGGCCTGTCGGGCAAGAGCGAAGCAGGCGGGTCTCCTTCAGAGGAGCCCCTACTAGATGGCGCGAGCGAGAGCAGCAGCGCCTATGCCTCTGCGTACGCCGGCGCCGGCCTCCTCGGCGTCCTCACCTTCTCCTGGATGGGGCCGCTGCTCGCCGTGGGCCACAAGAAGGCCCTCGGCCTCGACGACGTCCCGGGCCTCGACCCCGGCGACAGCGTGGCCGGCCTGCTCCCCTCGTTCAAGGCCAACCTCGAGACGCTGTCCGGCGACGGCACCCCCGGCCAGAGGGTGACGGCGTTCAAGCTCGCCAAGGTGCTGGTGCGCACCTTCCGCTGGCACGTCACGGTGACCGCGCTCTACGCGCTGGTCTACAACGTGGCCACCTACGTCGGCCCGTACCTCATCGACTCCCTCGTGCAGTACCTCAACGGCGGCGACGAGAGGCACGCGAGGAAGGGGCAGCTCCTCGTCCTCGCCTTCATCGCAGCCAAGGTGTTCGAGTGTTTGTCGCAGCAGCACTCGTGCTTCCGGCTGCAGCAGGTCGGGATACGGGCGCGGTCCGCGCTCGTCGCCGTCGTGTACGAGAAAGGACTGGCCCTCTCCGGCCGTTCCAGGCAGGCCCACTCGAGCGGCGAGATGGTCAACATCGTCGGCGTCGACGCCGACCGCGTCGGGAACTCCTCCTGGTACATCCACGACCTGTGGCTGGTACCGCTCCAAGTAGGCATGGCGATGTTCGTCCTCTACTCCACTCTCGGGCTTGCCTCGCTCGCCGCGCTCGGCGCCACCGCGGCCGTCATGCTTGTCAACGTTCCTTCGGTGAAAGTCCAGGAGAAACTCCAGCAGAATCTGATGAGGAGCAAGGACGTTCGGATGAAGGCCACGTCCGAGATCCTACGCAACATGAGGATTCTCAAGCTGCAGGGGTGGGAGATGAAGTTCTTGTCCAAGATCATCGCCCTCAGGAAGACAGAAACAAACTGGCTCAAGAAGTACCTTTACACCTCGACCATGATCACCTTCATCTTCTGGAGTGCCCCTACATTCATCGCCGTGGTCACCTTCGGGGCGTGCGTCCTAATGGGGATACCATTGGAGTCGGGCAAGGTGCTGTCTGCATTGGCCACACTCCGGGTGCTGCAGGAATCGATATACAACCTTCCGGACAGGATCTCGGCCATCATTCAGACCAAGGTGTCTCTTGACAGGATAGCATCCTTCCTATGCCTCGAGGAGTTCCCGACGGACGCTGTGCAGAGGCTGCCGATCGGCAGCTCAGATGTTGCAATCGAGGTCAGCAATGGGTGCTTCTCCTGGGATGCCTCGCCTGAAATGCCAACGCTCAAGGACCTCAACTTTCAAGCTCGGCAAGGCATGCGTGTCGCCGTCTGCGGCACGGTCGGCTCCGGAAAATCGAGCCTGCTCTCTTGCATTCTTGGCGAGGTTCCGAAGCTATCAGGAGTGGTCAAGACCTGCGGGACAATAGCGTATGTGAGCCAGTCAGCGTGGATACAGAGCGGCAAGGTTCAGGACAACATACTGTTCGGCAAGCAGATGGACAGTGAGAAGTATGACAGAGTGCTAGAGCTGTGTTCGCTGAAGAAAGACCTGGAGAGCTTCCCGTCGGGCGACCAGACGGTCATTGGAGAGCGAGGCATCAACCTCAGCGGTGGGCAGAAGCAGAGAGTTCAGATAGCACGGGCTCTGTATCAGGACGCCGACATTTATTTGTTCGACGACCCCTTCAGTGCTGTCGATGCTCATACAGGATCCCACATATTCAAGGTATAATGATATCTTGTATGTTCCACAGGAATTTGACAAGACGCTGCTTAAGCTTTCTATATCTTCTCTAGGAATGCTTGCTTGGGGCATTGGCTCAAAAAACAGTGGTGTACGTCACTCATCAGCTTGAATTTTTACCTGCAGCTGATCTTATTCTGGTGAGATTTTCATGAGCAAATCATTCGTGCATATTTCTTTTTGAAATATCTTCATGTGATATTTATTGCCATGAAGTGCTTCTCTTATAAAGTAACTGTATTGTAGGTAATTAAAGACGGCATAATAGCACAATCTGGAAGATACAACGAAATACTTGGCTCAGGGGAAGAGTTCATGGAACTGGTCGGTGCTCACCAGGATGCTCTTGCAGCAATTGACGCAATCGATGCTCCAAATGGAGCCAGTGAGGCCTTCTCGTCTAGCGGCGCAGCAAGCCTGTCCGGGTCACTGCCATCAGCTGACAAAAAGGATAAGCAAAATGTCAAACAAGATGATGGCCATGATCAGAGTGGGCAGCTGGTGCAGGAAGAAGAAAGGGAGAGAGGTAGGGTGGGGTTTTGGGTCTACTGGAAGTACCTCACCTTAGCTTATGGAGGAGCTCTTGTGCCATTCGTGCTGCTCGCGCAGATACTTTTTGAAGTGCTTCACATTGCTAGCAATTACTGGATGGCCTGGGCTGCTCCTGCGTCGAAGGATGTCGAGCCTCCGGTCAGCATGTACACGCTGATATACGTCTATGTAGCATTGGCTCTTGGAAGCTCGGTGTGCACCTTCGTGAGAGCCCTGTTTCTTGTGCCAGCTGCATACAAGACAGCAACTCTGTTGTTTAACAAGATGCATGTATCCATATTCAGAGCTCCGATGTCTTTCTTTGATTCCACTCCAAGTGGGCGCATCTTGAATAGGGTAACTCATTCTCAAAAACAAATCCTAGGAAAGTTCAGTTTATTTGCTTGGAGCATGTTATTACAAGAACTTGTTTTTTTAGGCTTCGACAGATCAAAGCCTGGTGGACACCAGCATTGCTAACAGGATGGGTTCTATTGCGTTTGCCTTCATACAACTTGGTGGAACTATTGTTGTGATGTCTCAGGTTGCATGGCAGGTCTTTGTTGTTTTCATTCCTGTAATTGCTATCTGCCTCTGGTATCAGGTACTTTATCCTACTCGTTATCCTTCGCTGTTTTAGCCGCAAGATCAACATATATATAATTATATAGAGAGAAATATTCCTTAGTACCACTGAACATCACTATTTCGTTTCGATTCGATGTATCCTCATCCTCATTCAATGTATTCCCCTGAGGTGTGCAAAGACTATTTTTCACTTGTAATGTGATTCTTTCTATGCATGCTAAATACTCCATGTCCTTGGCGCCAAAAGTTGACGTTGAGTCTCAGCAGAACTTTTGTACAAACTTTGAACAAATTTGTAAATATTTTTTGCACAAATTTCTGTGCATAATTTTTGGGGGGGCAAAATTTTTACAGAAATTTGGAAGACTTCAAACGCCTTTCTACAGAAACTTAGACCCATTTTCCATAAATTTATAACTTGTGCGTGTACAATTTTCTTACCAAATTATGGCACAGCTCTTCGGGAGAAAATTGATCAAATTTCTGTACAAAAATAGATGGAATCAAAAAACAAAACTAGTGGTAAATGTTCAGCGGTATAGAGAGAATTATGGTTTTATTCGGTGGTACAAATGGAATTTTTGCTTATATTTATCGTTTTGCAGCGTTACTACATTGATACAGCCAGAGAGTTGCAAAGGATGGTTGGGATTTGCAAAGCTCCTATCATACAACATTTTGTAGAATCAATAACTGGATCAACAATCATTAGAAGTTTTGGCAAGGAAAATCAGTTTTTATCAACTAATAACCAGCTAATGGATGCCTACTCACGACCAAAATTCTACAATGCTGGAGCAATGGAGTGGCTTTGCTTCCGCATGGATATGCTCTCATCCCTGACATTTGCCATCTCTTTGATATTTTTAATCAATCTACCAACCGGTATCATTGATCCAGGTACGATGCTAGTTCCCGGCATTTTTTGTTTTGAAGATAGGGGGGAATTTACACCGGTATTAACCAAAAAAACAGGAAAAGGTTTCAAACACATTTATACTGAAACAAAAGGGTGGGAGAAACGATCTGAGTTTGCAACTGAAAATTCCATCCCACGCCCAGGAATTGCTGGCCTTGTAGTCACATATGGGCTTAATCTGAACATAATGCAAGTAACACTTGTAACAAGCATGTGCAATTTGGAGAACAAGATCATCTCAGTAGAGAGAATTTTGCAATACCTAAGCCTTCCTGAAGAGGCCCCTCTTTCAATATCTGAAGATGGGTTGGCTCATAACTGGCCGTCAGAGGGAGAAATTCAGCTCCATAACCTCCATGTAAGTACATTTTTTGCCTTGTCAGTAAACTGTCAGAAATCTAGACTCATGTCCAAAGTAATTGTTAGATTCGGTGCTTTGCCATCACAGGTCCTTGACATTTTAAGAATGATGCAGGTGAAATATGCTCCACAACTACCGTTTGTTCTGAAGGGCCTTACAGTCACTTTTCCTGGAGGCATGAAGACGGGTATTGTTGGTAGAACAGGCAGTGGTAAATCAACACTCATACAGGCCCTTTTCCGTATCATGGATCCCACTGTCGGCCAGATAATAGTAGACGGCGTCGACATTTGCACCATCGGGTTGCATGATCTGAGATCTCGATTGAGCATCATTCCGCAAGACCCAACGATGTTCGACGGAACCGTGAGACACAACCTTGACCCTCTAGGAGAGTACACTGACAATCAAATCTGGGAGGTAGTCTCGATGTTCACATGCTTCATTTCTCGAATTATTACACTCTCTAAAACCACTCACTTAAAAAAATGTTACTCTGCATTTCAGGCCTTGGATCACTGTCAGCTAGGAGATGAAGTTCGGAGAAAGGAGCTCAAACTTGACTCGCCAGGTCTGATCTATTGAACCATACAGTTCACATTCCGGTAGTCTGGCTTCTTCTGAAATTCAAAACTCCGCTCGCAGTGGTGGAGAACGGAGAGAACTGGAGCGTGGGCCAGCGTCAGCTCGTCTGTCTCGGTAGGGTGATCTTGAGACGGACCAAGATACTGGTCCTGGACGAGGCCACCGCTTCGGTGGACACCGCAACAGATAACCTGATCCAGAAGACACTGCAGCAGCATTTCTCGGGGGCGACCGTCATCACGATCGCGCATCGAATCACCTCGGTCCTTCACAGTGATATAGTCTTGCTTCTTGACAATGGTCAGCTACCATATCACCACCCCTTCAAATGAACTTTAAGCTACGTCTTGTTAATCTGCCCAATCTGGGTGTGACACTTATGTACTGGACTGACGAACACAGTGGCAAAATTTTACAGGCATGGCAGTGGAGCACCAAACGCCAGCCAGGTTGCTGGAGGACAAATCCTCTCTGTTCTCGAAGCTTGTAGCAGAATACACGATGAGGTCGACGCGCACTTGAGCCGGCATTACTTGTGTGATCAAACGAAATACCTAAACTGAATTGCGATGTGTAAATGCCAAAAGGAAAACAAATTCATGATTTTTTTTACTAAAGGCTTCAAGCTACCAAAAAACCAAGATATATAACTGAAAGAAAGCAAGATCATTTGAAATTTTACCTTCAAATTGGCAGGGGCCGCGCGGACGCGTACCCCATCTAGCACAAATTATGACGTCCATTCTCCCACTTGGGGAGATGGTAAGCCAGCACTCCTCCCAAGTGCAATGGAGGCTGCTAACCTAGGCCATGAGCCTTCTTGATCGCTCATTGACCCCGTCCAGGTAAGTGAGGATTGAGGTTGCAGCTGATCCCTTTTAATAGCCTCTTCATCTTGCCTGATGCTATGGACGAGCGATGTGGGACTAAACAAAATTTGCCCTAACCAACGTGGCAGCTGGCGCTGTGTCTACCACACAGCGGGCCGCGGGATCTGAGACGAGAAGTTCGTTTAGGGTCAGTTCTTATTATTCGGCCTGCTGGTCTTTTGTGGGAGCCCATGGTACAGACCACGGCAGGTACACTTGATAAATGCTCAAATATTGTTCAAAAAAAACCTCGAAGAAAAATATTGTTCCAAAAAATTGAACCACATGTCAAGCTGTCATCGGGTACTGAATTTAGCTTTTTTATTTATTTTCCAGTTCTCCGTTTTTTGTTTTTGATTTCCTGCATAAAAGTTGACATGAAAAATGTGCAGAGGCAACTCCAACTCTACATGAGATTCAGTGGACCAACGTAACAGTAAAAGATTGGAATTGAGATACCCAACACACGCAAAAAAATGCAGCGGTGACAAAAGGACACTATTCTTTTTTGTTTTGTGACAAAAAATGACTCGAACAGCAAAACAAAACCTGCATGGCGATCATTTTGTCGTGGTCAAAAAAATACTATAAAAGTGGTACTTTTTTTTGGCCACGGTATCTTTGTTATACTACGTCGACTCAAAAATATGACTCGAAACCATGGGCCTTGCTGAAATTGGCGTCCCGTAGAAAAAAGGTCCTGCACGCCAAGCCCATGGTTAACATCTGCATTTCCAATTCGAGGAAAATAACCGCAATGTGTAGCCACTCACATCACAGTAGGAGCTATACATCTTCTCAAAAAAAAAAAAAAGGTAGGAGCTATACATGATCCAAGAAAAGGATGTCTCACACTGTATTAAGTCTATTATGACCTAAATGAAACCAAGCTTTTCTTCGAGAACTGGGCTAGGCAAGGACACAATGGTGTTTCTTTGTAGACCAGGGTTCAACTCCCGTCGGAAGCGAATTTTCACGATCTCACCCGGTGGGCTTCTTCTATAAAAATATGTCCTAGATGCTAGTGTCCATGGATCTTCTTTTTTTGAAACCAAGCTTTTCTTGACACAACATCCACACCACTTTTCGTGTCCATCAGGCAACATGCCAGGTAAAGAGCTAGTCTACAAACTCTTGCTTGAAATACTAAGATCCTATTTTTTGCCAGCTTATTGCCGAATAATAAAAATAAAATAGCCACCAAACAGAATTTAGAAGCCGCAAATTGCTACAGTTGTGACAAAGATTACCTTTTCTCGGTGCTATAGCCTTTTGCTCGCAGCAAATAAGCCACTCCAAATCGAAAATTCGTTTCTGGTCGTGGGAACAGATGAGGCCGGAATCACAGCCTTTGGTTGCCCTCGAGACCCACGCGTATTCTCGTTTTATGGAGCGTATGCGCTCCTGTATTTGTCGATGGGTCACGTTCATTTAATGAGAGCTCAAACGGCCACCGCGTAGCGGTACGTGTTAGGCGTGGATGGATCTGAAATTTTCCTGAGCCTACCCGTCCCGTTGCTGCCAACGATGCTGTAAACCTTGTTCAGATGGACATTGTTTGCCCCAGTGGCGGAGGACGGATTATTTTTGAGGTGGGGCGAACTCTTAAGCATATACTCCATCCATTCACAAATACTCCCTCCGTTTTTAAATATAAGTCTTTTTAGAGATTTCAACAAGGAACTACATACGGAGCAAAATGAGTTCTACACTCTAAGATGGTCTAGTAGCTTTTTCTTGAATTGAATGTATGTAGATATATTTTAATGTGTTTGTTCACGCATTACAGTCCGTATGTGGTCGATGTTTAAAAATCCAAATATCGTATACATTTATGAACGGAGAGAGTATATTTTTGATGTGGCTAACAACTACCAGAAAATTTTATTTTCAAATATGCAATTCATCACAAAAAAATGCCACCAATCATTATGTGTAGATTATCAAACCATTGTCTAAAAAATTGACACTAAAATTCAAAACCAAATTACCTATGTTCAGTATCTTTGCTAGCCATATTCCCTTCCCGTTCATGGTCTCCTACTGGCCACTGGCCTCACGCGCACAGTGTACTGCTGGTAGCCGGAAACATGAGTACACGACCACGTTTGCATGCGCGCTCCTTCTGGCCGTTGGCCTCACGCGCGCGCTTGGTTGGCCGCGGCGAACGTGCGAGCTCGCCCCTTTTCCTGCTAGGGTTTGTGTGTCGACTAGAAGCGGAATCGCTCGACTCTGGATCCTGGAGCTGGCGTGGGGACGATCGATAGAGTGGATCGAGCGAGGCGTCGGGACCTGCTACTTGTTACGGCCCAGTTGGTTGGGTAATCACGACCCAACAAAACGTTTCATGCTGATTTTTAAGCCGTTTTATTTTTTAGCGATCGATCACGTTATATGTACGTATACACAAAACAGAAACGCCAAAAATCAAGGTAGGGCGAGCGCCCAACCTCGCCCTACCGGGAGCTCGGCCTGTGGTTTGCCCGTAGCTGCTTCACCAGATCTTTTTGTATACATCTATGTGCTTGTGAGACGGCCAATGAACCTTTTCCCCGCTGTTAGAAGGGAGAGAGAGATTTGATGGAATATTTTGTTCATGTATTGCTTGAGCCTCGTAGACATATATATAGGAGTACAATTATTTACTTGGAGTACAAGACAAGCCAGAACAAATCCTAATCTATCTCGTCTTTTCTAATAATCACGATACTCAACATCCCCCTGCAGTCACAACGGTAGCAACGCAGACGGTGAGACTGAAGAAGAATCCGATGGCAAGCTGACGGACCCCCCCCAGTCGTAACGGTCGATGCATCGCGGAGTCATGGCTGGAGTGAAAACCGACGAGGTTGCTCAAGCAGGCGGTATCCCTTTGTGCCGTTTATCAAGGTAGCCGAGAGCGTGAGTGGTGGAGCCGTGGTCGAGGTAGCCGTGCGAAGAATGCCGTGGTCGATGTCGAGTCGGGGTAGCCGGTGTCGAGGAAGTCGTCGTGGAGCCACGGGCGCAAGAAGGCGCCGAGTTAGTCATGGGCGCAGGGGTGTCGAAGTAGTGGTGCACCAGGAAGTAGATGATGTTGACGATGCATCGCACCGGGGTTTCCAACCCCGGGGACACATCGTAGACGAAGGCACGCATCGGTGTTGCCAGCACCGGGCATGCATAGACGGACGAAGACGAAGTTGACGAAGTGCCGCACCAGGCTTGCCAGGCCCGGAGACATGTTGTGGACGAAGGCACGCAGTTGTGTTGCCAGCATCGGGCATGCGTAGATCGGGACCTGCACGAGCTGTATGCCATGTCGAAGAAGATTGAGAGGCCAGTAGAGAAGGACTCGACGACGGTTGCGGCGCCAATCGGCGCGGGGCCAATGTCGCCCGCGGTTGTCGGAGTAGATGAAGCGGTCGGGGTAGATGACGGCGACGCTGGTGACGGGCTAGTGCTAGACAAAGACGAAGGGGGTGGACGGGCGGCTGCGGCGGCTACGGGGGTAGCGGAGGCGGCGACCGAAGAAGAGCGGCGGCGGCGGCAAGGTTAGGAGCGCGGCGGCGATGCTCGAAGTAGGCGAAGAACCCTGACAGCATGACGAAGACTGGCGCGGACGGTGGCGTTCCCGCGCCAAGGGAGACGGCGTGATGCATACCACAGCAAGTCGACGCGCGGGGACGGGGAAGTGGACCGCGGGCCGCGGCACTACGACCCGAAGGGGCGACGCAGCGGCGGCGGGCAGGTCGGAGCGACGGCAGGAAGACCTCGGGGCGAAGGCGGGGACAGCCAGGCCGCGGCGCTACGCCCCGAAGGGCCGGTGCAGCGGCAGAGTGCGGGTCTATGCAACTGCAGGGGACGGCCTCGGGGGTGGCGGCTGGGACCACGTATCGCAGCACTACGACCCATAAGGGGCGACGCAGCAGCGACGCATGAGTCGATGCAGCTGCGAGGAGAACCCCGGGGAGGCGGCGCTGCGGCCCGACGGTGCGACGCATCGGTAGCCCGTTGCTCGATCGGCGAAGGGGCGCGCTGAACTCATGGACAATCTTCACGGGACCTGCGGAGGCACGCGCAACTAACGGGCCAGGTTGGTCGTGCGGCGTAGATGGGGCGGATTGTGGCGGCGAGCGGGTGATCAAGCCAATCGCCCGTGAGGTCGAGGACGCCGCTTGATGGAGGCGTAGTGGCGACGGAGTCCGGGATGAGGCCGGCGATGACGGGTGGCGTGGGACATCGTGCGGACGAGCATGTTAGCACCGCCACCCAGGCTGCCAAAGCAGCGCCGGCGCCCGGACAGCGAGGCCCGAGCGACCAACGGAGCAGTGGTGCCCGAGTTGAGGCATCCGACGAGCGTGACGCAGCCGTCCCGACGCAGCCGAGGACGAGGCCAGCGAGGTAGACCGTCGGGCCGCCGTGCAGACACGGCGGAGGTGGGTGACGTGGATCAATGGGCGAGCCAGTGCGCGAACGACGGCTATGATTGCCCATCGCATGGTGCGAGGCCGCCGGGTCGGGGCGATGCAGGTGTCCCGGTCGGAGCAAGGCGGTGACGGTCGGCGTAGATCGACGGGCGGGGCCGGTGCGCGGACGACGGCCGTGATGGGCCGTCGCATTGCGCAAGGCCGTCCGGTCGGGGCGACTGGCGGGCAGACGCACTGACGACGGCCGTGAGGAGCAGCCTGTCGCGCGAGGCCGCTGGGTCGGTGAAGAGGCTGACCGGTCACGTGGTGTCGGAGTAGAGGCGCATGGGGGTCCACGGCGACAGTGGGCGACGCAAACCGATCCAATGGATCGCAAAACCAAAAAATAGACGCTGATCAAAGCGATCGGCGCGAGAGATAGAGAGAGAGAGAGAGAGAAACCTGGATCAAAGGATCGGGAAAAAGGCTCTCTAGGGCAGCCGGTCGACACGACCGGCGGACGAACCCTAGGTATGGGCGACGCAGCCTCCAGCAGCGTTCATTGAGACCGACCGCCCCGTGTGCGGCACGCGGGTGCGGAAGCGGCGACGGCTAGGATTTAGAACCCGGAAACTGATACCATGTTAAAAGGGAGAGAGAGATTTGATGGAATATTTTGTTCATGTATTGCTTGTGCCTCATGGGCATATATATAGGACTACTTGAAGTACAAGACAAGTCAGAACAAATCCTAGCCTATCTCGTCTTTCCTAATAATGACGCCGGCTGTTCTCTTGTTCTGGTTTCCCCTGCAATTTTTCTGGTCAGATTCAACACATATTTTTCACTAATGAATTTTATTTGCAACAATCATTCAATAATATATATGACAATATGGTTTTGCAGAGGATTTATGACTGACCGAGCATCCACATACGATTTCCTGCATACATTTTGTCCACTCGACATTCAAACGGCTCTTGCCATGCCTTATAGAAAATTCAAGCTCTCAAGAATACAAATTGTAAAAATCGCATGCTTCTCCAAGCGAATCAAAACTCATACCAATCTCTGGTTTTACTACATTTTCCGTAGGTTTGTCAGCGTATCTACTTATAGTTTCTTCCAAAGGTGTAACTCTACCAGAACAGGGTGTTCTATCTGGGGGAGCACGCCCAAGTCGCAACATGTCATAAAGGATTAAGTTGTTTTCAGCAGCTACAATTTTATGTTTTTACTCTCTTGAAGGGTAAGCTTCCTTCATGTTCTTTTGCTGAACAGAGAGCATTTTTTAACTCACTAGTCTACTTATCAATTAAAATCGCAATCTCATGCATACCTTCTGGTCCATCCCGGCGCCTTTGGGTTCACCTTCCCTGTGGACTCGCCCGATTACGTGGGCGAACACTTTCTCTTGTTGACGGGTCTGTTCTGTTCAGAAGAGTCGTCGAGGTTGCCAACAACAACCGCACACGACGAGTCGGCAGTAGCCGGTGCTGACCGGCGGACGTCCATCAGCACCAACGGATCTGGCTGCTCAACATCGACAGTGACCTCTGTCAACGGGAACCTATGGCATGCCCACCAGATCGGACGACAGTCAATTTTTCCTCTCTATGCGAATCCCGCCCCGGAAAACAATCCCCCCATACTCTTAAACGTATGGAATAGATCACAACAGTGGAAAATGTACCTGTCAACGGGAACTAGCAGAAATTCAAGGCCGTTTTGGAGTATTCCGCCGGACATCGCCGCACTTTCCGCCGCCGCCATGGTTTTCGCCTGTGGCCGGGTTCAACACGGGGAGGGTGGGATGGAAAGGGGAAAGGGGGGAAGGGGTTTCAGTTGGCCAGGATTTCTCCATTCGCTACACAATTCAGCTACCAACCAGCATTTACTGCCACACTGACGGAGCTGTCATCGGAGCAAACCGCCCGCTTATGTTCCTGATCCGAGGGTCAAGTTCTAGTGACAGACCCGAGCCACGGATCGGCTCGTCGACGTTACGTGCATTTCCCATGTCCCACGTCTAACGGGCGGCGTAGAGCACTATGCATCTCCGTATTCTACCGAGCCACCCCATTTCCACCTCCCGTATTTGTTTAAAGGGGCCTACTAGCGCCTATCCCCAGGGCTGTACCAACGAACATGATAACGTGTTCAGCTGCCGCCCTTTTCAGTAACGCCACTCTCACTCCAAATGTTTAAACAAATTTATTCTTATGAGAAACATTGAACTATGAAAACTAAACTCTTGCGACTCTTTCAAAACTGATGTATACATTTTGGGAAACTATGGATTGGACATGCTTATTTACATGTTTACATGTCTTTATTTTCTCTTCTTCGTATGCTTTCTTTTGTTTTGTTTTTCAACTCCCATGTGTGTATATAGAACTATCCTCTACTTCATTCATATTTCCAGTTGTTGCTGGCGGTCCTTTCTGTCCGCCGCAGTTGGAACAGGATTGACCACAGGACTTTGGTATTCTTATTGCTCCGCTGGTAACCACTACAAAGTAAATTTAAAGTTCGCATTCTTGGGCTGCACCAGAAGATCTCCCCCATTTATATATCAGGGGTGGAGGGGCAAATGCCCCCCACACACACACACACTCACACACACAATATATTTGTTCAATGGTTGTTTATGGTTGAGTATATGCATGTTATATTCACTATATGTATAATTTAATTACAAATATATGGTGTATTAAGCGGAAAAATGCTAATGGTGGTTGCTATCCTGTCCGCCCTTCCTCCGTGTGATCCCCAAACTAGCGCGTATATGGGGTACAGCTAGCACTGTATATTGCACTGCATGCGCGTATTCCGGCTGAAATCCACCCTACTGCTAGCAAGAGACTCTCTCCCGGCCCTCCAACCAATTAATATGCCGCGCAAATGCATTAGCATTTTTCAGAAAACACATGTACGCAAGCTCATCGACTAGGAGAATATCGTGTGATAATGCTCCAAGACTCCAAGTTTGGAAAGGTCAAATTTAGAGAAAAAAATTAATGTCACAACACATATGTTTACACCAATTTCAAATCTAAATTCAAAATACACATTAAGAACAAAAAAGGTAAATCCAACATGAACAGTGTCAATATAAAGACAACAAATTGAATAGTGTCCAAAACAAAACTATTCACATCTGAATTTATTTATTTATGTTTCTCAATGTGTATTTTGAATTTGGATCTGAATTTTTTTTAGGAGTTGTAGACATATGTCTTGTGAAGATTCATAAAAATAATCAAAAAATAACACTTCCAAATTTGACCTTTTCAAACTTAGAGCATGGGAGCCCTTGAGTCATGGTATCACCTGATATTCTCCTATGGAGTGTACTCACATGTACGGTAGCTCATGATCTGTACTCAGGCCGGTGATAACATTTCTTGCGTACGTGGAGGTAGTACTTTTTTTTTTCGGAATACGTGGAGGTAGTACTGTCCACAAGCAGTAGATAATTGAGCTCTGCCAGCATGCGGAGTCAATTTGTTTGGCATTAGGTGAGACAGATCTCATAGTCATTTAGATTTTCGTTTTTCTTTGTGAGGAAAAAATTAGATTTTCACATAATGGTACGGTTTAGGGCTCCGCTGTTATTGCTCGGCCTGTTGGGCTTTTGTGAGAGCCCATGGTCAGCGATGCAATCGGACTCTAAACTAAAAATCAGAATACAATATTCCAACCCTACTTGCTCTAATAAAGTTTTAACAAAAATCCTACTGCTCTAAAAATTTGTTATGTTTCTCAAAAAAAAAAGTGTTCCAATCATATTGCTCATTTCCAAAACAAACAAACAAAAAAGTCCTACAGACCGATCAAAATAAAATGCTCCTGTCTGTCTTAAACTAGTTGTATACGGAATTTTTTGTTCAATTTTCCAGCTTGTCATTTTTCACCCCCACATATAGCATTCAAGTATGGAACTGTACCACATACAGCATGGAAGAACATATCAATGCTACATAAAAGTTGACATGGAAAAGCTGTCGACACAACTCCAATTCTACATGAGATCCAATGGACCAACGTTAACAGCAATAGAACATTTGTAAACCTCGGTCAGTAGAATAGAGACATCCTGCACGCAAAGGAGCAACCACTCTTTTTATCACAGCCCAGTACAACAAAAATCTCATCCATTCTCTTCCTCGAAGAGAAAAAAGAACTCATCCATTCTCTATTCACCAAAACCTTTGCCAAGTCTTCTTTCGATCACCGTATATATATGTTACAACAAAAACACGCCGAGCTAGATCGGACTTGTACAAACAAATGATGAATCGAATTAAGTTACAGCTTTGACCTCCACCTATAACCTATCTACGGAGCACAATGTCAATCTCCAGTCCACTGCAGTTCTTGTAGTCGGTTCCAACGGTGCCGGAGAACTAAAACCGCAGGCACCCGCCACAGCATTGCTTGCCGGAGAATGCTCTGCCTGATCGGCTAGCGCACCATCGGCTTGTCACACATCAAAACCTTCCTGCTAGCATACGCGCCTTCAGCAGTGTCACGTATGGTGGATCTCCATCCCATCGCGTCTGTTATTTCCTTGATCTCCACTATCGTTTCCTTTTTATCACGGATATACGCCCTACCACCAGGTCTGAGTATCCGATCCATCTCAAGCAAGATAATTGAGGCGTTACACCTGGTAATGAGAGAAAATATGGTGAACTGCAAATAAGGTATATCCGATGAATGACGTAAGGTCGGTGCTTCTGCATTACAACTACCACAGAGTAATAGATGACACAATAATCCAAGCAAGGTGTTGTCAACCGGGTGCTTAAACAGTGCAACGTAGTTACATAGCCGGGCATCCATGTAATAAAGCATCTCCTTTAACGTAAGCACCTCAATTGTTTACATGTTTTGCTAAAGGCTAGAAGGCCTAAAGCAGCAGTTTGTTCTCAATTGTATTCTTGGGTTTCCTGGGTTATACAACCATGGAAATTTCTACATATCTTTTGTCAAGAAATCTGAACAAAGAACTAACATGAATTTATGTTCAAAAGAGCTGGTTACCTTTTCTGCTCCTTTGAGAATAGCCCGAATGCATGCAGCAGATCATAAGTCCTTGGATATGTGTCAAATGGTTCACACCTGTCCATATAAACATATAAATTGCAGAATGGGCAATATCAAGGTGGAAACTACATGATGCCCTTTGGGTGCCTTTTCTTCTTCTTCAAGAAAAAGGTGGAAACTATGCCATGAGCTCATTCACGTCAAGCATCTACCAGCTGCTTCTTAGAAAGAAGTTTGATGTCCGGAAAATATAGGAAGCAAAGCACTGATAATATTATAATAAAAAATGTTGGCTAATTCAATGCATGGCAACTCGTTCCGAGGAACTCATTCAAACACTTCAGGAAGACAAGATGCAATGAGAAGAAAATGTGGCTGATATGCTATGCTTAGAACTCCATGTTGAAGTGCAATATTTTTTTCGGAAGAGCAATTCCAACTTAATATTATGCCAGGCAACGAATATACCAAAAACTTACCAGTCATGGGCCACTCCAAGAAGTCCCCGGTCATAAATTACAGGCAGTGTGTTTGGCTCAGTAACAGGAACAACATTCATCACCCAGCAATCAAGCTTGCGACCGATCAATGCAGCAGCAAACCTACACGCAAAATTGGTAATAGAAATGAGATGTTCAGCAAAACAAACAATATTCCACATCAAGCACAAAAGTCTGATCTGCTAATTATTTTGTATTCAGGACAACCCATAGCCTGGTATTAGAGCAAAAGGTTGTGACAGCCGAGGTCATCGGTTCCAGCAGTATTTCCATGTATTCTCGGTCTATATTCATCCAAACAAATGTGAGTCCTCCATCTAGTAGCTTTGCTAACAACCTTCTAATGGTCAGAGGTGATTGGAGGCTATTTCTATGTTTGAAACAACAAGAGAGAGAATGGAGGGACCAGGAAAGAAAGGGCTTTGAGCAAATAAATTACCCTCCAAATCCAGCCCTCATGTCCATTACATTCCGGAGTTTGAACTTTTTCCACTTGAAAACACGAATATAACCTTCGAGTATATCATCCCAAAATTTCGTCTCTGCTTTGAAAAGCTCATTCTTTGATGAGTAGGCGTCCATTTCAACACCTTGAAGTCTCCTTGGAGGCTCCATTAAGCGTGCAGGCCATGGAAAGGGAGTTGATCCGTCACTATTCACAGGTAGTCGACTGATACATGCTTTCAGACCAACATACCTGAAACCGAAGAGAACGTATAGCGCAAAAAAAGTTTGTGTCAAATAAGCTCAGTAACAGTATAATATAGTCCAAGAAAGGAGAAGCAGTCTATATGAATTTCAACATCTGTTAAATGATCGCAGTGCAAACGAACAAGATGAACAGGTTAAAGCACATTGTTGCCCCAACATTAATTATACGCCACATTCTTGCAGATTTTGCTGTCAACATGCTTTGTGTTTATCAGGTATTGTCATACTGATGGCAAATGCTTGACAGATCTTGCTAATGATGATGGAAATGAAAGATCGTTCGCATCTAAAGTGCTATTTTAAGGCCCGACAAGAATTAAAGATCTTAATGACAGAGAAAACAATGTGGCCAGTAATGAGAGTTATTAAGTTATTTCCACTGCCAAGACTTATCCAAGAAGTGACTAAAGTGTTAAACTGAGGCTTCAATAATAAAACCGGGTCAAGTGAGGTCGAAACATACCAGACATTATCTGGATTATCATCAGTATCACAAAGTGGAGGTTTGACCCCTGGATCACGGCTCATATAGCACGAGTTATTTACAGGCTTCCTCCACATAGCAACATATCCCTCTTTCTTCACAAGCTCCCAACAAAGTCGGGTTGTGAGGTCCTCCATCTCTACAAATATATTTATCTGTGAGCAATCATTTTGGAAACAAAAAACAATGCAGCATTTCATTATCAGAGGCTTCTTGACCTGATATAAGTAATGTTATCAAAAACTATTATTACAACATCCCAAGGATTTGCAG
The DNA here is from genome assembly GCA_021437245.1 of Aegilops speltoides. Classification (NCBI taxonomy): domain Eukaryota; kingdom Viridiplantae; phylum Streptophyta; class Magnoliopsida; order Poales; family Poaceae; genus Aegilops; species Aegilops speltoides. Next base: position 438,249,250 of record CM038143.1, read on the forward strand.
TTTAAACTATGCACTTCCAATTTTCGTCATCCTTCACATGAAAGAATATCTCTGGCATACTGTAGATTTAATCAGGCCATCTGTGCATATTAGCAGTTTGGCGTAGATAGTTGTTACTAGAAAAATATTGTTCATGTGTAACCATAGGAATCCATCCTCTTTCTAGTTGTGCAATTTAACTTATGCGGGAAACAGGGAACAGCCAAATAGGTAGTAGAGCACAGAATTCAGGTCAAAGCATTTGTGTATGCCAAAGATACAGGCATACACAATATGATAACATTTTTCCTGTCAAGACTGTGTTAAGTTGTTCTGGCTGAGATCAGTTTGTATTTTGCAATAGGATAGCACGATCAAAAACAGATCCATTAGGTAATGCCTGTAGCTCAAGATCGAGTTTTCTGGCAGTGCATCAGACTCGTTTCCCTCTAGTCCTAATGAACTTCCTTTTCCATTACCAGTCAACGGGAATCCGGTTTGAAAACAAAAGAAGACTTTACTCTGACTAGATCCTAAAATCAACAAATGGATAACTATGGATGCATCTTGTGGAAAAATAACAACAGTGTAAATTGACACATAGTGTATATAGCCCTAAAGAAACAAAATTTCACATAGTACTAAGCAGCAATACCTTTCCACGCCTCTTGCTGGGCCTCTTCATGCTTATAAACAGGCTGTGCTGCCCAAGCAAAATACCCACCAGCTCTTAGCATTCTATTAACCTCCAGGAGCAGGATTCCATCTTAGAAAAGGTAAATTATGACAACAGGAATTAAGTGGTTTGTCAATCGAAGGAATAAAGTAGGTGCATTATCAAGAAAATAAATAAAGTAAAACCACACATCAAAATGAGTGCTCACCGTCACGTGTCCAATTTATTCTGCAGCGGGAACAATGGATAATCTCAAATGCTTGACTGGGATATAATAGTCTGTGTGTTGCAAATGCTGCCACCATTGCAGGAACACCACGCTCAAGAGCAAACTGTATCTGATTCTCATGAACATCTTTGGGAGCAATGGACAATGTCAACACGTCACGTGAAAGTAAGTATGCGCCAAAACTTGCTACACCACAGCCAACATCCAGAACAACTCTAGTGCGAGAGCCAAATGCAATATCTGGTACCATCTGGACAAACAGAGAAACATGTGCTTCGAATGAGATTCAGAAATGGTAGAGGTTTTTTAGCAGTGGAAGCTGATGCAGTCCATGAAACTTTAGCGGTTATTTGTCTTTTGCATGTTCCTGTTAAGCACGGATGCATCTAGAACCCATATGTGTTATGTTCTACTTTTACTTATACACTCTCTAGAAACTACTCGTTTGCTTTCATGTTTTAAGCAATTTGAAGTTACCTTTCACGTTTCCAAAAAGATTTGAGTAATTTATAATATATAATCAAGGGAAACCTGAGATATCTGATCCAGGTATTGACTTGCTCCATGTATGAACTGGGTTCCTCCCCCAGGAAATGTAAATTTATCTTTAGCCTTGGTAATCCAATTCTGCCCTCCTTTGTCGTCAACCAAGCGTGTATGAGGTACATTGCTAAACCACACCTGCAATTCACAGAAGTACATAAATTCCATTACATGGATGCTGCAGTTTCTGGGGAAAAAGCCAACCCAGTTGGTTCAATTCGATTCTGCAGCAATAATGGCATACATCAAATGTTGCTTAAATCATGTCTAGTTCATTCAAGCTAAAACTTTGAGTGCTGTGATTGGTGAAACAATAAACCCTGTGTGCAGAGAGGTGCTAGCAGAAACCCAAGAAGAAGATTACTACAGTACAAAGACATACTATTCCATTGCAGTAAAACCGAAAGGTTCTTTACCAGTTGAACCGGCAAGAATCAATACAGATACTCACCTCGTCTCTGCTCCGAGGCCAGGGGATGGGCGCCCTATACCCCTTGGGGGCTGGCACGAGGCAGCTCAGGGCCTTGTCCTTGGCCGGGCAGTGCCGCTCGAACCGCTCCCCACGCTCCGTGGAGGGCAGCCGCCTGATCTCCTCGTCGTTGTCGAGGCAGGGAATGTACTCCCTCATGCTCGCGGGGCAGGCAGGGAACTTCCCAATCCGGGCCCTGTTGCCGCCGCCGGCGCCCGCGTTGCCAAGCTCCTCCGGCGCGCCCTCGTCGGTGGCCAGATCGGTTTCGTTGACGACGGCGCCGATGTCAAAGTCGTCCCGCATAGCGCCGTCCTCGCCGACGATGCCGAGGCGGACGGGCGGGGGAGGGGGCGAGGGCGGGAGGGGAGGCGGCGGTGGTGGCGACGGAGTTGGCGTTGGAGGCGGCGGAGATGCCACTGGAGGCGGCGGCCGGGCATTGGGGGTAGACGAAGCGGGCGGAGCAGCTGCGGGGGCGGGGATTAGGGATGGGTCGAAGGAGATGTTGGAGTTAGGCGAGATGGCGACGGAAGGGGAGCGAGACGATATGCGGGAGGAGGGGGACGCCGGGGAGAAGACGGACGAGAAGAAGAGGGGGCTCGCGGAGGCGTCGGACCAGCGGTAGCCGACGAGGAAGGAGGCGGCGCAGGCGAAGAAGAGCACGGTGGCGCGGACGAGGTGCGGGCCGCGGAGCAGATCGGAGGCGTGCGCGCCGAGGGCCTTCATGCTCGCCCCGCCGGCCGGCCGCCCTTGGGTGGAGAGCGATCGGCGTCGGCGCGGTGCCTTGCCGATGCGGAGGGGATGGGATCGTACAGCGGAGTGAACTGGACTCTGGCGTGTTGCTTCGAAGGGGAAATCCCACTTCCGTTATTATTGTTTCTCGGAGGAGTATGTACAGTGGTTGATAGAATATTTCTTTTTTAAATTTTGCATGTAATGTAATGATGACAATAAAAATATATCTACAATAAGTTATGCTTATCTAAAATAATTAGTTACTCCCTCCGTTCCTAAATATTTGTCTAAAGATTTCAAATGAACTATCACATACGGATGTACTCCCTCCGTAAACTAATATAAGAGCGTTTAGAATACTAAAATAGTGATCTAAACGCTCTTATATTAGTTTACAGAGGGAGTATATAGACATATTTTAGAGTGTAGATTCATTCATTTTGTTCCGTATGTAGTCATTTGTTAAAATTTCTAGAAAGGCAAATATTTAGGAACGGAGGGAGTATTTCTTAAAATCATGGACATTTCTGCTAAAAAACTCCCTCCGTTTCAAAATAGATGACTCAACTTTGTAACTCTTAAAAAGAGAGGCGACTGATAAGCGCCCCAAAGTATCGACCGGTCGCGCGCGGGCCTTTCGATGCCAATCGTATAGACCGTCGGATCTACAGAAAAAATGGTTCACTAGAGCTCCCTTCTTCCTCACGCAGCACCCACGTCTCCCACCGCGTCTTGCGCATGCACCCCCTCCCCCGCGCGCCCGCGTCTCGGTAGCTCGCTGAGGCGCCGCGCTCTCCTACTGCCCCCTCCATCCGTCCCTCGCCGCACCTCATCGCGGGCCACCCACTCGTCGGCCATTGACCTCACAACAGGTTGCACCTCGTCGCACCCACCCCCGTAGATCACAGCTAGCCAATGTCGTTGTCGCCGCAGCTGGGCGATGAAGTCGTAGCAATTCCGTCGCCGCCGACCATCGACACATGCAAACACTCGCCGCTTGCTCGTAGCACTGGTGTCGTGGAATTGTCACGGCAGATGTCCTAGTGAAAGGACTTAGACGTGGAGCCATTGTGACGTAGTTAGCTTAAAGGAGTTAAACGGGACAAAGGACACGAGGAGTTTATACTGGTTCGGCACCCTTACGATGAAGGTAAAAGCCTAATCCAGTTTGAAGTGGTATTGCTAGGGTTTCGATTACCAGGGAGCGAATACGTTTGGCCTGGCTTTCGATCTGTTGTTTCTTGTCCTAAACCGCCGTCGAGTCGTCCCTTTATATACATAGGTTGACGCCCCGCGGCTTACAGAATCCCGGCCGGCTCATAAACGTGTCCGGCTCGGTATCTAACCCCGCATATCTTACAATATAAGTCATACACATATGGCGGTTTACACTTATGGGCCCTAACCCGCCTTTGGGCTTTGGGCCTCTTAATAAGTCTCCTTCGTAAATCGCCATCTCCACGTCTTCATGGGCTTCAACTTGGTAAACCGCCATGGGCATAACCCGGGCCCTCCTGGGTGGGTTATATTCATTAGTTATATCCCAACAACTGGCAGCCGCTTCCAGCATTTGCGGGCCATGGTTTCAACATTTCTCCACCGCAACCACAACACCCCCCGCTTGGTCATGGTCACCGCCGGGGAGCTCGTGTTCGCGGGGTCCAGTTTCTGTTAGCCCATGGTTCCAGCAAATTCCCATTGCGGTTCCAGCATCCGGTAAATGCGATTGCAACATTCCTTGCGCCGCCGTCGTCGCAACGCCCCGGCGCAAATGCATGGATGTAGCGAAAATCTTTGCCGGTGGTAGCAAAATCGAAGCATAGTTGCAGCAAAAGATCGTAGTCACCGTTGTTGCTGGTTGCAGCTAATCCATGAATGGATGTAGCAAAAATCAGCGGCAGTCGAAGCAAAAAAGTTGCCGCCGTCGCCGCACGTCGCAGCTAAGTTGTGAGGCATGTAGCAAACAATGACGCTGATAGTAGCAAAATCGAAAATGATTGCAGGCAAGTGTTGTCGCTGTCGACCCGGGTCGCAGCAAATCCGTACATGGTTTGTAGAAAAAAACACGCCGGTGGTAACTCCACCATAGCCGTTGTGGCACCCATAGTCTTGGTTCTAGCAAAAACGTACAACTTGTTACTTGTTGATCAGCGCCGTCGTACCTTGTCCACCTGCCGTAGCCTGGTTGAAGCTCCGAGGGCACAAGGTTTCTATAGAGCATCTTCAATAGACGATTCATATGTAAAAATAACTAACTTTTAAAGCTTTGAGAGCAGAAAGCGCTACCATAACAGACGATCCACATGTAAAAGAAAAATTGGACCACGCCTCCGGTGATGTATAATTCAACACCTTGCGATGCAAATATACATCACGAGATACAAGTGGTGTAAAACCACGGCCGCCCGTGAAATGACCAACTGCCAGTTCCTTTGCCTTCCCGCTCGCGACCGCCCGCCCGTCCCCCCGCCTTCCGCCGCCGCCATGGCCGAATCCGCCGCCGCCGCCGGTGGTGACCCACGTCGCCGCCTCCGCGCCATCGCGACGAACTCGCCCTTCGCCGTCGCGTCCATGCCACCGCCCCTCGCCCGCCGCCCCGGATTCGCGCCACCGCGCTGGCGGTTCCTACGAAGGCGACGATGGCACGAGGTGAAGGCGACGGCCGACAAATCGCAACTGGAACCCGGCCGAAAGTGCGGCTCGGCCGGCCAAAATCTCGAAGGCAGCCGCGGTGGCTCGGGCCGCCGACTCGCAGCCACGGCCGTCGGCGTCCTCCAGCAGCCAAGGAGCTGTTCCTCCACCTCCGCCGCCGCCACAGCCGACCGTACAGTGGCTGAACAGCAGCCGTGTGGCCGCCGACCGGTTTACATCTTCGTTTTGGACCATCTGTTGGAGTTGTTGTTTTTTTACATCTTCGTTTTGGACCATCTGTTGGAGTTGAGCCTTTTTGGGAGATGTAAAAAGCATTTTTTGGTGCTCTAAATTTGGACCATCATCGGCTTGGACCACCAAAATTTGCATCATCTATTGGAGATGCTCTTAAAATTTCTCTTGTGGTGCAACACCTCCCAAACCACCGTGTTTTCAGTTTGCAACTCCTCCCCGGCATGGTGGATTGTAGATTGGCCATGTCTACTAACTCACCCGGCTGTGGGCGTCCATGGGGACGATCGCACCCAAATGTGGCCGGCTATGGCGACGAGCACGCCTAGATGCGCACTATCTTCAAGCTCAGGTGCGCTGATGATGCGTTGCTACAACCTGCAACGCCAGAGAGGAGAGGAAGAGGAGGGGTGCCGGGAAGAGAGCAGAATGGGGGCAGGGAGGGGGTTTGCTAGCGTTGCATGGGACCCACGTAGCCGCGCGTGTGGCATAAACCAACTCTGGGTGAGATGGCGCGACGCGAAAGGGCGTGCGTGTGACCGGCCGAGCGTTCGGTCGGCGTGTCGATTGTAAATGTTTCCCCTTTTCTTATGGATTCTTTCCCTTCCACCTCAGCATTTATCCTATGTGACACATCTAAGTTAGTACTAATGTACATGCGCTAATACTACATGAAGGTTACTTGATATTTTTTTTACAAAGCAAGCCGATGTGGGGATTATGATTGGTAATATGGCGATAAAGGAGCCTGTCAAAGTGGAATTCAGGAGAAGAGAGAATTAAAGTTGGAGAAGTTAAGTAAAACATTTATAATTCTTAGTAGGTCTAACATTACTGTCCCCCTCAAAAAAGAAAGTGTTATTGTTCTAGGAGTGTCTAAGTTTTTCGTTCTATTTTTTATTCCCCCACAGTCAGCTTTTCCGAACTATCTGATCTGGTTTTTCTTTCTTCTTCTTTATATACTTTGTTTCAATAATGTTATAAAGAACGTCAGCTAGGAGGGGATGGCAAGCGAACGTTGTTTGATGGTGCTTTTAGTTGTGAGGCCCAAAAATTACCTTCTCGAGAAGAAACTGTCATGGCGCCCCAAAAAATGCCACTTCTCACCACATCCTCTCAATTAGAACTGCCACAAAATCGTTCACATATGCCATCCTCCTGGCGAACGTTGGCCAACTAACATGGTCCTTTGTTTTTCTTCGTTTTTCTTTTTTGTTTCATTATCAGTTTTATTTGTTTTTGATTTTCCAACACATGTCTACTTTGTCAAGCTGTATATTTTTCGTATACATGTAACATTTTTTATACTTGTTTAACACTTTTAAAACGCATGTTTAACATTTTTACAAAACATGTTTTGAATATATTTTTTGAATACGTGTTAAGCATTTTCTCAATACATGCTGAAACATTTTGATAAAAAATAGTTATTTTAAAGTGTGCAAACATTTTGTAAATTTTATAATTATTTATTTTTTGAAATGTCAAGAATACACTTTTGGAACTTGTGACTATTTTATTACAACACGATCATTTTTATATTGTACAAAACATTCTGAAATCTCATGTACATTTTCTTAAATGCGCGCCATTTATTAATTGTCACATACATTTACACTTGCTTAATATTTTTGTTACACATGATACTTTTTTCATTCATGTTTTACATTTTTTTCGTATACGCCAAAAATATTTTTCTATACATGCATGAATTTTTCTTTTCCGTTTGGGTCGACTTAGTTCAGGCTCGCTGCAGGCGAGCCGTGCCTAGGCGCCGCAGTAGTCACATCCCTATCTTTACTCATAACTAGTAGTATGCCCGTGCGTTGCCACGGGCTTCTGAAATATATAGTTGAAGGTATATAAAATAATTCATGTAAAATATCACAGAAAGAAACAATATAGCATGGACACAATTGCATAATAATTGAAGTCTACTTCACTTGTAATGTAAACTGATAACAAAAAGGTAAATTGACGATGTATACACATAAATCGATGATCCGGCTAAAAATATGTTACAAATTATTCAAATCTACTTGATGCGCTTAAGAAATTCTCGCACAATATCAAGAAAGTTTTTTTTCCTTCATTCGCACGATGCTTGAGCAAGTATAATAAAAACTGCTTTCTCAACTCAAACTCATCATGCAAAAACAATAGTAGAACGCCCATGCGTTGCTACGGACTGCTACGGACAACAATGCATATAAATGAATTAGAGAAACAATTAAAGTTGTATTCAACATCTAAGCTTATTTTTTTCCTCATACGTCCGAATGTGTTCGGACATCAAACGGGCTACTACAACCGTCTTGATAGTCCGGGTGCCCCAAATCCAGCCCATATGTAAGAAAGAAATGTTGCTATCCAGACTATTCGTGATGTTATCTCCAACATGTGAAACCAACGCAAAACCCCACCACCACGACACACCCTCTGCTTTTCTCATCGAACCCTCCCCTTCCCGCTCTGTTTCTCGCCGTAGTGGGTGACGTCTGCCTCACTTTCATCATGACACCCTCTCTCCTTCACACCATACTTCCTCATAGACCGTTAAGGAGGAGTCCCCCGTAATGCCTGCCCCGCTCTCCGCCATGATCCCCTCCCCCGAGTCCGTGTGTTTTCACCACTGCCATCAAGAGGAAGGAGGTATTGCGCCGCCTGTGGCGCCCCCAAAGCCAGGAATGCAAATTTGTAAGTAAACATACCAAACCCAACCTCCGTCCCGCTCACTCTTATCACAAAATCCATCAACTTGTATTTTAAGTGAGCCGGTGATCAACATCACCGTGGCCGGCCAGCAGCAAGGGTTAAGGGCGGCAACCACCTTCCCATCTTAGTGCTAGTACCTCCTGGTTCTATACTGGACCCACCCTTCATCCCGGGCTCTACAACGACAGCTCCACACTCATGTGTTCTCATGGAAAAGAAAGCTATGCATAAAAATGTTCGCCCAGAGCATGAAAAATGTCAATGGTTCTCTCCTCTTTCCTCCTCGTGCGCACATGCCTGATTCAATCAGATATTAGTGAATAAACCAAATAGATAATTAAATGACATGTCTGAAGCACACACACACACACAACACACAATACACAACACACACTATATACATGGTAATACTATTCATCACCCAGGGTGGAGTATAAGTTATTCTTCACCCGAGATAATATTACAATCGGTTCATAAATAAATTTCATTTTGTTTACAGAGGGAGTACATTAGTAGTCTTTTTAGAGATACATGCAGTCCGTCTGGAGATCGAAGATGGCACTCAGTTTCAAAACTCATGGAATATTGAGCATCTCCGTAAGTACTACCCGTAAGGCGCGAGGCTGTCGGGCACTGCCCGGCAGCCACCCTTTTGTACATGCCTTGCCTCAGCTGCATGTAACCCCTTGTACAAAGCCGGGCGATGACCCCGTGCAAGAGAAAATAAAGAAGCGTTGTAGGGGGCCCCAACTAAGATTGCATGCATGCATGAGCACACCAAGATCACTGCATAAGCATTTCATTAGTATTTGCATATGCATATAGATAGGATTGCATCCTGCATTCATTCTCATCTACATGGAGTTGTAGGTTCCTGCCGTGAACTTGGCTTTGACAAAGGATGAGAAGATTGCATGGCACAACGATCCCCGACAAAGCCAAACAGATGAGTTTTACCTCTTGTCCATTAGTGTTCTATAAGGCTATAACTTTGCATGAGAAAACCTCGCCTCTCATTTGAAACTTAGGTGCTCCCATCCATGACTCGAACGTTGCTTCAGTCAGGATGGTCGTAGTAGCCTTTGGTAAAAAGGAGCTAGCGGGGGGCTGGCCCCTTTGTCTGTTCCCGGTAGACATAGCTCTTCGACAGACAAATAAGGTGCCGACAGGATATCCTGCCGGGAAAAACTCGTTTATTTTCATTAAAGAGGCACTCCACCTCTGCAAGGACATACACATGCACGGGTTCCCGGCAAGGTTCATCTTTTTCATTCGGAATAAATGCATACCTTTTTTTTTGCATTTGCATGGGAATAAATGCATACCTTTTCTTGCGGGGAATAAATGCATACCATCGATGGCATGTGCTTGGTGACCCACAAGTGTAGGGGATCTATCGTAGTCCTTTCAATAAGTAAGATTGTCGAACCCAACGAGGAGCAGAAGGAAATGACAAGCGGTTTTCAGTAAGGTATTCTCTGCAAGCACTGGAATTATCGGCAACAGATAATTTTGTGATAAGGTAATTTGTAACGGGCAACAAGTAACAAGTGTAAATAAAGTGCAGCAAGGTGGCCCAATCCTTTTTGTAGCAAAGGACAAGCCTGGACAAACTCTTATATGGAGGAAAGCGCTCCCGAGGACACATGAGAATTATCGTCAAGCTAGTTTTCATCACGCTCATATGATTCGCGTTCGGTACTTTGATAATTTGATATGTGGGTGAACCGGTGCTTGGGTGCTGTCCTTCCTTGGACAAGCATACCATTTATGATTAAACCGTATTGCAAGCATCCGCAACTACAAAAGAAGTATTAAGGTAAACCTAACCATAGCACGAAACATATGTATCCAAATCAGCCCCTTACAAAGCAACTCATAAACTAGGGTTTAAGCTTCTGTCACTCTGGCTACCCATCATCTACTTATTACTTCCCAATGCCTTCCTCTAGGCCAAAACAATGGTGAAGTGTTATGTAGTCGACGTTCACATAACACCACTAGAGGAAAGACAACATACATCTCATCAAAATATCGAACGAATACCAAATTCACATGACTACTTGTAGCAAGACTTCTCCCATGTCCTCAGGAACAAATGTAACTACTCACAAATCATATTCATGTTCATAATCAGAGTAGTATTAATATGCATAAAGGATCTGAACATATGATCTTCCACCGAATAAACCAACTAGCATCAACTACAAAGAGTAATCAACACTACTAGCAACCTACAGGTACCAATCTGAGGTTTTGAGACAAAGATTGGATACAAGAGATGAACTAGGGTTTGAGAGGAGATGGTGCTGGTAAAGATGTTGATGGAGATTGACCCCCTCCCAATGAGAGGATCGATGGTGATGATTTCCCCCTTCCGGAGGGATGTTTCCCTGGCAGAACAGCTCCACCGGAGCCTGATGTCTACGACACAACCTTCTTCTTATAGACGTTGTTGGGCCTCCAAGTGCAGAGGTTTGTAGGACAGTAGCAAATTTCCCTCAAGTGGATGACCTAAGGTTTATCAATCCATGGGAGGCATAGGATGAAGATGGTCTCTCTCAAACAACCCTGCAACCAAATAACAAAGAGTCTCTTGTGTCCCCAACACACCCAAACAATGGTAAATTGTATAGGTGCACTAGTTCGGCGAAGAGATGGTGATACAAGTGCAATATGGATGGTAGATATGAGTATTTCTAATCTGAAAATATAAAAACAGCAAGGTAACAAGTGGTAAAAGTGAGCGTAAACGGTATTGCAATGCTAGGAAACAAGGCCTAAGGTTCATACTTTCACTAGTGCAAGTTCTCTCCACAATAATAACATAATTGGATCATATAGGTATCTCTCAACATGCAACAAAGAGTCACTCCAAAGTCACTAATAGCAGAGAACAAACAAAGAGATTATGGTAGGGTACGAAACCACCTCAAAGTTATCCTTTCTGTTCTATCTATTCAAGAGTCCGTAGTAAAATAACATGAAGCTATTCTTTCCGTTCAATCTATCATAGAGTTCACACTAGAATAACACCTTAAGACACAAATCAACCAAAACCCTAATGTCACCTAGATACTCCATTGTCACCTCAAGTATCCGTGGGCATGATTATACGATATGCATCACACAATCTCAAATTCATCTATTCAAACCAACACAAAGTACTTCAAAGAGTACCCCAAAGTTTCTACCTGAGAGTCAAGACGAAAACGTGTGCCAACCCCTATGCATAGGTTCATGGGCGGAACCCGCAAGTTGATCACCAAAACATACATCAAGTGGATCACGTGAATATCCCATTGTAACCACAGATAAGCACGACAAGACATACATCAAGTGTTCTCAAATCCTTAAAGACTCAATCCGACAAGATAACTTCAGAGGGAAAACTCAATCCATTACAAGAGAGTAGAGGGGGAGAAGCATCATAAGATCCAACTATAATAGCAAAGCTCATGATACATCAAGATCGTATCACCTCAAGAACACGAGAGAGAGAGAGAGAGATCAAACACATAGCTACTGGTACATACCCTCAGCCCCGAGGGTGAACTACTCCCTCCTCGTCATGGAGAGCGCCGGATGATGAAGATGGCCACGGTGAGGATCCCCCCCAGTGAGGTGCCGAACAGGCTCCCGAGAGGTTTTTGGTGGCTACAGAGGCTTGCGGCGGCGGAATTCCCGATCTATTGTTGTCTTTGATGGTTTTAGGGTATATGGGAATATATAGGCAAAAGAAGTTGGTTGGGGGAGCCACGAGGGGCCCACGAGGGTGGAGGGCGCGCCCAGGGGGGATGGGCGTGCCCCCTGCCTCGTGGCCTCCTCGAAGCTTCCCTGACTTGCACTCCAAGTCCCCTAGATTGCTTCCGTTCAAAAAATAATGCTCCCGAAGGTTTCATTCCGTTTGGACTCTGTTTGATATTCCTTTTCTTCGAAACACTAAAATAGGCAAGAAAATAACAATTTGGGCTGGGCCTCCGGTTAATAGGTTAGTCCCAAAAGTAATATAAAAGTGCTTAATAAAGCCCATAAACATCCAAAACAGACAATATAATAGCATGAATGCTTCATAAATTATAGATACATTGGAGACGTATCAGCATCCCCAAGCTTAATTCCTGCTCGTCTTCGAGTAGGTAAATGATAAAAGAAAGAATTTATGAAGTGCGAATGCTAGCAGGTGCAAAAGTTTGATCAATGATAACTTCAATCACCTTTTCTAGCATGATTATATGTCATAACAATAGCTCAATTCATAAAACTTCTAAGTAACAAGCTATTCACATGTTAAAGCATAGACCATAAACTTTCTTGAAAACTAGCAAACTTCATTCTCAGTCATCAACCAATTGCAATTCATCTTATTTTTAGGAAGGGTCTATGTCAGAGCTTTGATTTAGCAAACTCCACATACTCAACTATCATATGTCTTCTACAATTGCTAACACTCATGCAATACTTATGGTTATGGAGTTTTAATCGGACACTAAGAAAGACAGGGGCTTATTTTCGCCTCCCAACGTATTCACCTTTGGGTGATGTCAACAATAATAGTTCATGCTAACTTACATCCAATTGGATATATATATATCAGGATCTTTCCAACACGAGGTGCTTGCCAAAGGATAAAATGAAAAAGGGAAAGGTGAAGATCACCTTGGCTCTTGAATAAAAGTAAAAGATAGGCCCTTCGTAGAGGGAAGCAGGGATTTGCAGAGGTGTCAGAGCTCGATTTTGAAATAGAGATGAAAACAATTTTGAGAGGTATGCTTTCATTGTCAACATTACAACCAAGAGTTCCCAATATCTTCCATACTACATACATTATAGGCGGTTCCCAAACAGAATGGTAAAGATTTTACTCCCCCTCCACCAATAATCACACTCCACGGCCATCCGAAACAACGGGGTACCGTCCATACCAACAACAGTCCTGGGGGAGTTTTGTTTGCAATTTTTTTATTTGATTTTGATCTTTTGATCATGGGACTGGGCATCCCGGCTACCAGCCATTTTTCTCGTGAATGATGAGCGGAGTCCACTCATCTTGAGAATAACCCACCTAGCATGGAAGATACAGATAGCCCCTAGTCGCTACATGAGCAATTCGGGCATACAAAACAGATTATTATTTGAAGGTTTAGAGTTTGGCACATGCAAATTTACTTGGAACGGCAGGTAAATACCGCATATAGGTAGGTATGGTGGACACTCATGGCAAAAACCGGGTTTAAGGATATTTGGAAGCACAAGTAGTATCTCTACTTGGTGCAAGGAATTTTGGCTAGCATGAGGGGGAAAGGCAAGCTCAACATGTTTGAATGATCCATGACAATATACTTTAACTGAGATGTGAGAAAACATAACCCATTACGTTGTCTTCCTTGTCCAACATCAACTCTTTAGCATGTCATACTTAATGAGTGCTCACAATTATAAAAGATGCCTAAGATAATATATTTATATGTGTAATCTCTCTTCCTTCAATATTTTTTCCATGAATTGTTCAAAATGACCAATACAATGCTTGCTAACCTTCAATAAATTTACAACCTCTACTTCTTAGATGTGAAGTCATTACTCCCCATGGGATAAGCAAATGAAACATATATAATTTCAGATTTATGACATTCAACTCATTCAACCATTTACTCATAGGATATAAGTGAAGCACACGAGTAAATGACAAACTACTCCAAAAAGATATAAGTGAAGATCAATGAGTAGCTAAATTATGTAACTATGTGAAGACTCTCTCTCATTTAAGAATTTCAGATCTTGGTATTTCATTCAAATAGCAAGCAAAACAAAATAAAATGACATTGCAAAAATAGCACAACTCATGTGAAGAAGCAAAAACTTAGGTTCAACCGATACTAACCGATAGTTGTCAAGAAAGGTGGGATTCCTAACGGGGCATCCCCAAGCTTAGATGCTTGAGATTCTTGGAATATTATCTTGGGGTGCCTTGGGCATCCCCAAGCTTGAGCTTTTGTGTCACCTTAATTCCTCTCATATCATGGTTTCTCTATTTCTCGAAAACTTCATCCACATAAAACTCAACAAGAACTCGTGAGATAAGTTAGTATAAACCAATGCAAAACCTTACCATTTTCTACTGTAACAAATTACTAAAATTATTATTCAACATTGCATACTAAATGTCTCTGCATATTTAATACTCCTATCCTCAAATAGAATCATTAAACAAGCAAACATATGCAAACATAACAACAATCTGCCAAAACAGTACAGTCTGTAAAGAATGCAAGAGTATCAGTACTTACCTAACTCCAAAAATTATGAGAAAAATACTAAGATGTAGAAGATTTATCAGAGCTCAATGTGCAAAAGGTTTCAACATTATATCGTTCTCTAACTTTTCTAGGGAATTTTTGCAACAGCGGTAAACTTTCTGTTTTGAAATAGCAACATGTATACTTGCAAACTAAGCATGGTAAAGGCTATCCTTGACATTTTTATTGAAACTAAAGATGCAAAACATTATTCTAAATAACAGTAAGCAAATACTAACAAAAGAAAATGACGCTCCAAGCAAAACACATATCATGTGGTGAATAAAAATATAGCTCCAAGTAAAGTTACCGATGAACGAAGACGAAAGAGGGATGCCTTCCGGGGCATCCCCAAGCTTAGGCTTTTGGTTATCCTTAAATATTACCTTGGGGTGCCTTGGGCATCACCAAGCTTAGGCTCTTGCCACTCCTTATTCCATAGTCCATCGAATCTTTACCCAAAACTAGAAAACTTCACAACACAAAACTCAACAGAAAACTCGTAAGCTCCGTTAGTATAAGAAAATAAATCACCACTTGGTACTGTTGTGAACTCATTCTAAATTCATATTGGTGTAATATCTACTGTATTACAACTTATCTATGCTTCATACCCTCCGATACTACTCATAGATTCATCAAAATAAGCAAACAACACATAGAAAACAGAATCTGTTAAAAACAGAACAGTCTGTAGTAATATGTATCAAACATATACTTTTGAAACTCCAAAAATCCTACAAAATTAGGAAGTCCTAAGAAAATTGTTTACAAATCCATATAAAAAAGAATCAGATCAAAATCACGTTTATGTGAATTAAAAAAAAACTAATTTACTGGGTGCAAAAGTTTCTGATTTTCAGTAGGATCAACACAACTATCACCGTAAGCTATCCTAAAGGTCTTACTTGGCACTTTATTGAAACAAAAGCTACAAAACATGATTATTACAGTAGCATAATCATGTGAACACACAAAAACATTAAAGGGTAAATATTGGTTTGTCTCCCAACAAGCGCTTTTCTTTAATGCCTTTCTAGCTAGGCATGATGATGACAATGATGCTCACATAAAAGATAAGAATTGAAACACAACGGGAGCATCATGAAGCATATGACTAGCACATTTAAGCCTAACCCACTTCCTATGCATAGGGATTGTGAGCAAACAATTTATGGGAACAATAATCAACTAGCATAGGAAGGCTAAACAAGCATAACTTCAAGATTTTCAACACATAGAGAGGAAACTTGATATTATTGCAATTCCTACAAGCATAAGTTCCTCCCTCATAATAATTTTCAGTAGCATCATGAATGAATTCAACAATATAACGAGCACCTAATGCATTCTTTTCATGATCTACAAGCATAGAAAATTTACTACTCTCCACATAATCAAACTTCTTCTCATTCGGAATAGTGGGAGTATCATAAGAGACTTGAATACTATAAATTGTTTCCACATTAAAAGAGTAATGTTCAGAAAAAGGGAAATCATAATCATGACAAGTTTTATAAATGTAATCATTACTACTTTTTATAGCATAAGTTTCATCACAATAATCATCATAAGTAGCAACTTCGTTCTCATCATAATCGATTGAAACCTCTCCCAAGATAGTGGAATTATCACTAAATAAAGTTGACACTCTTCCAAATCCACTTCCATATTCATCACAATAAAATTCAACATCCTCCAAAATACTGGGATCACTACTTCCTAAAGTTGACACTCTTCCAAACCCACTTTCATCAATATAATCATCATAGGTAAGAGGCATGCTATTATCATAACAACTTTGCATATCAAAACTTGGGAGGCAAAAAATATCATCTTCATTAAACATAGCATCCCCAAGCTTGGGACAAACATTAATTTTAGCAAATATATTCTCAAATATGGCATCCTCATCAAACATAGCATCCCCAAGCTTGGGCCTTTTCATATCATAAGCATAATCACTCTCATCATTAATAGTATGGATAACACCAATAGTATAACAAATATTATCATAACAATGAGTAGTAGGAGCAACATCATTTGGAAGGGATACCTTTCTACCTTTATTGCTCCTTCTTTTCTTTTTCTTCTTCACATTATGTGTGGGTTCAACCTTCTTCTTTGAGCTCCTTATTGATGAGATTGGTTGAATAGAAAGCTCCTCCTCATTAACTGATTTATCATAAGAAATAATAGGAGGATATTGGGAAATATCTTCCCTTTCATTAGTATTCTCTTCATCTTCTATTTGCTTTGTTTTCTTTAGGTAATTGGCAATATAAGGATTTTCAATGCAATTCACCGCACAATACAAATAAATCTCCTCTAGATCAATATCAAGGAATTCCTCAAGGTTAAATTCTGGAATAAGCTTAGTTGCACATTTCAATTCTTCATAACCCAAAAGCAAACTAAGTTCATTATTATGTGCAAGGGAAATCAAATCATCACAATTTTTAGACACGATATGATCATGAAACAATTTGCATCGAAGATTTAAATGACCATGTTCATTGCAAAGTTCACAAGTACGGCGGAGATATTTTAAATTTTCAGCACTAACATTAAGACTTTCTTGCAACCATTTAGTTTCTAAATGGTTATGCCTCTTGCAACATCTATTTTCCCTATTTGGTGCGTACTTGCAAACCCAATGCTCTCCACAAAAATCGACATGCTTATAGGATACATTCTCATCATAACTAGTGCAATAAATATTAGTACTATGGATATTCAAGGAGTTCATACTAACAACATTGCAATCATGCTCATCATTCAAAGACTTAGTACCAAATATTTTATAGACTTCTTCTTCTAGCACTTGAGCACAATTTTCCTTTTCATCATACTCACGAAAGATATTAAAAAGATGAAGCGTATGAGACAAACTCACATCCATTTTTTTTGTAGTTCTTTTATAACTAAACTAGTGATAAAACAAGAAACAAAAAGATTTGATTGCAAGATCTAAAGATATATCTTCAAGCACTCACCTCCCCGGCAACGGCGCCAGAAAAGAGCTTGATGTCTACTACACAACCTTCTTCTTGTAGACGTTATTGGGCCTCCAAGTGCAGAGGTTTATAGGACAATAGCAAATTTCCCTCAAGTGGATGACCTAAGGTTTATCAATTTGTGGGAGGCGTAGGATGAAGATGGTCTCTCTCAAACAACCCTGCAACCAAATAACAAAGAGTCTCTTGTGTCCGCAACACACCTAATACAATGGTAAATTGTATAGGTGCACTAGTTCGGCGAAGAGATGGTGATACAAGTGCAATATGGATGGTAGATATGAGTATTTGTAATGTGAAAATATAAAAACAACAAGGTAACAAGTGGTAAAAGTGAGCGTAAACGGTATTGCAATGCTAGGAAACAAGGCCTAAGGTTCATACTTTCACTAGTGCAAGTTCTCTCAACAATAATAACATAATTGGATCATATAACTATCCCTAAACATGCAACAAAGAGTCACTCCAAAGTCACTAATAGCAGAGAACAAATGAAGAGATTATGGTAGGGTACGAAACCACCTCAAAGTTATCCTTTCTGTTCTATCTATTCAAGAGTCAGTAGTAAAATAACATGAAGCTATTCTTTCCGTTCAATCTATCATAGAGTTCATACTAGAATAACACCTTAAGACACAAATCAACCAAAACCCTAATGTCACCTAGATACTCCATTGTCACCTCAAGTATCCGTGGGCATGATTATACGATATGCATCACACAATGTCAAATTCACCTATTCAAACCAACACAAAGTACTTCAAAGAGTGCCCCAAAGTTTCTACCGGAGAGTCAAGACGAAAACGTGTGCCAACTCCTATGCATAGGTTCATGGGCGGAACCCACAAGTTGATCACCAAAACATACACCAAGTGGATCACGTGAATATCCCATTGTCACCACAGATAAGCACGGCAAGACATACACCAAGTGTTCTCAAATCCTTAAAGACTCAATCTGACAAGATAACTTCAAAGGGAAAACTCAATCCATTACAAGAGAGTAGAGGGGGAGAAGCATCATAAGATCCAACTATAATAGCAAAGCTCGTGATACATCAAGATCGTATCACCTCAAGAACACGAGAGAGCGAGAAATCAAACACATAGCTACTGGTACATACCCTGAGCCCCGAGGGTGAACTACTCCCTCCTCGTCATGGAGAGCGCCGGGATGATGAAGATGGCCTTCGGTGAGGGATCCCTCCTCCGGCAGGGTGCCGAAACAGGCTCCCGAGAGGTTTTTGGTGGCTACAGAGGCTTGCGGCGGCGGAACTCCCGATCTATTGTTGTCTTTGATGGATTTAGGGTATATGGGAATATATAGGCGAAAGAAGTCGGTCGGGGGAGCCACAGGGGCCCACGAGGGTGGAGGGCGCGCCCAGGGGAGGTGGGCATGCCCTCCTGCCTCGTGGCCTCCTCGAAGCTTCCTTGACTTGCACTCAAAGTCCCCTGGATTGCTTCCATTCCAAAAATAATGCTCCCGAAGGTTTCATTCCGTTTGGACTCCGTTTGATATTCCTTTTCTTTGAACTACTGAAATAGGCAAGAAAACAACAATTTGGGCTGGGCCTCCAGTTAATAGGTTAGTCCCAAAAATAATATAAAAGTGCTTAATAAAGCTCATAAACATCCAAAAAAGATAATATAATAGCATGAATGCTTCATAAATTATAGATACGTTGGAGACGTATCAGAGCCCTAGATTGGTTTGCCAAGGTTCCGCCTCGTGGCGGCGGTGTTTCGTCCCAAAAGCTTGCTTGCTATTTTTCCAGGGTAAAAGACTTCATATAGCAGAAGATGGGCACGGAGGCTGCCGAGGGCCCATGAGGTAGGGGCGCGCCCGAGGTGAGCGCCCCCCCCCTCGTGGATGGTGGGTGGCCCCCTCTGGTACTTTCTTCGCTCAATATTTTTTATTAATTCCAAAAATAACTTCCATGGAGTTTCAGGACTTTTGGGGTTGTGCAGAATAGGTTTGTAATATTTGCTCCTTTTCCAAATTTCGAAATTCCAAATATCAAGATTCTCCTCTTCATATAAAACTTGTAAAATAAGAGAGAATAGGCATAAGTATTGTGACATAATGTGCAATAACAGCCCATAATGCAATAAATATAGATACGAAAGCATGATTCAAAATGGACGTATCAACTCCCCCAAGCTTAGACCTCGCTTGTCCTCAAGCGGAAGCCGATAAAGATAAATATGTACACATGTTTAGAGATAGAGGTGTCGATAAAATAAAATACAGACATGAGGGCATCATGATCATTCTTATAACAGAAATGTATATAAATATTGTCATATGATTTCTTATGCTAAAGTAACAAGCTATTCACAATGTAAAGTATGAATCAGAAACTTCATTGAAAACTAACAATCTATGGTCTCGGTCATTGAAGCAATTGCAATTTATCATAACATCGGAAAGAGTCAATACAAGAGCTTTTCAGCAAGTCCACATACTCAACTATCATTTAGTCTTTCACAATTGCTAACACTCACACAATACTTATGGGTATGGAGTTTTAATCGGACACAGAGAAAGATAGGGGCTTATACTGTCGCCTCCCAACCTTTTACCTCAAGGGTAACGTCAACAACAATAGTTCATGATAACTTACATCCAATTGGATATATATATCAGGATCTTTCCAACACAATGTGCTTGCCAAAGGATAAAGTGTAAAAAAGGAAAGGTGAAGATCACCATGACTCTTGTATAAGATATAAGACAAGAAAAAGATAGGACCTTCGCAGAGGGAAGCAGAGGTTGTCATGTGCTTTTATGGTTGGATGCACAAAATCTTAATGCGAAAGAATGTCACTTTATGTTGCCACGTGTGATATGGACCTTTATTATGCAGTCCGTCGCTTTTATTTCCTCCACATCACAAGATCGTATAAAGCTTATTTTCTCCACACTAATAAATCATACATATTTAGAGAGCAATTTTTAATTGCATGCAACAATGACAACTTACTTGAAGGATCTTACTCAATCCATAGGTAGGTATGGTGGACTCTCATGGCAAAACTGGGTTTAAGGATATTTGGAAGCACAAGTAGTATCTCTACTTAGTGCAAAGAATTTGGCTAGCATGAGGGAGAAAGGCAAGCTCAACATGTTGGATGATCCATGACAATATACTTTATTTCGGGTATAAGAAAACATAACCCATTACGTTGTCTTCCTTGTCCAACATCAACTCTTTAGCATGTCATATTTTAATGAGTGCTCACAATCATAAAAGATGTCCAAGATAGTATATTTATACATGAAAACCTCTCTTTCTTTATTACGTCCTATTGATTGCAACGATGCCCAAAACTATGTTTGTCAACTCTCAACAACTTTTATTCATCATACTCTTTATATGTGAAGTCATTACTCTCCATAAGATCCATATAATCTCTTTATTCCTTTTTATTCTTTCTTTTTCTTTTATTTCCTCAAGATCAAAGTAAGATAATCAAGCCCTTGACTCAAAACTAATCTTTATTATATATAGCTCACGTACTCGATTACATAGAAGGATCATAAAGCAAAACTCAAAACTAGATCATACTAAAACTTTATTCTACTAGATCAAGATATTACTAAAAGGATTGAACTAGGAAAAACGGTAAAGATAGGAGTGTGATGGTGATACGATACCTGGGCACCCCCCAAGCTTGGTAGTTGCCAAGGGGAGTGCCCATACCCATGTGATTATGTCTCCTTCAAGGGTGGTGATGTGATATTCTTGGCGATGATTCCCCTCAGGATATGATTCTCTTCCCGACCTTATTGACTTGTTGCTTGAGGTCCATTATTTCCTTACGGAGCTTAGCCGTGACGGCTAAAGCTCCTTTCACCCAAGGATGTTGCATAGCTACGGGAGAGCAAGTAACACTCTTTTTCATATTTTCATAAGAAAGAAATTTAACATTGGAAGGGATGACCGAGTTTGGAATGGCTGAGCTTTGCAGTTCCCCCATCGTGAATCCGGATTGGAAACGAGAAGTAACTTCTTGATCCTTCTCCATGGCATCTATATTTTTCAAGTCGGCCTCCATCTCTTCCTCCGTTGATGGCCCAAAGTGGTCAGCATCGCTGTTTGCTCCTGGTCCCGGTGTCGGATGAGACACTCGACTCTCCCCGACTGATTCCCAAGAAGACATCTTGCTCTAATCTGTAGTAGAAACAGCTCGAAAAAAAACAGAGAATATTTGCGTGATACGAGAGTCAAAACCTTCGGGAGGTTATATAATGAATTTTTACCGACCAAAAGAAGTATCGTGCAAGAAAACAGAGTCCGGAGAGCACACGAGGTGCCCACGAGGCAGGGGGCGCGCCCAGGGGGGTAGGGTGCGCCCTCCACCCTTGTGGACGCCTTGTGTCCTTCCTGGACTGCTTCTTATTTTCCTATTTTCTTAAATATTCCAAAACAGAGAAAAATTACCATTAGAAATATTTTGGAATCGGTTTACTTACCGTACCACATACCTATTCCTTTTTGGAGTCTGAAACATTCTGGAAAGTCTCCCTTGTGTATTCCTCCGGATTTACGGTTTCAATAACATTAGTTTCAACATTTAAGGGATTACCTGAGATATATTGTTTGATTCTTTGACCTTTCACCACCTTCGGATTTGTGCCTTCGAAGTTTTTGATTTTTATGGCATCAGAACGATAGACCTCCTCGATAACGTAAGGACCTTCCCATTTAGAGAGAAGTTTTCCTGCAAAAACCCTTAAATGAGAGTTGAATAGCAAAACATAATCACCTACATTAAACTCATGCTTTTGTATCCTTTTGTCATGCCATCTTTTAACTTTTTCTTTAAACAGTTTGGCATTCTCATAGGCTTGGGTTCTCCATTCATCAAGTGAGCTTATGTCAAATAGCCTCTTCTCACCGGCAAGTTTGAAATCATAATTGAGCTCTTTAATAGCCCAATATGCCTTATGTTTTAGTTTGAGAGGTAAGTGACATGCCTTTCCATAAACCATTTTATGCCGAGACATACCCACATGATTTTTATATGCGGTTCTATAGGCCCATAATGCATCATCAAGTTTCTTGGACCAATTCTTTCTAGATCTATTAACAGTCTTCTGCAAAATTAATTTAAGCTCTCTATTACTCAGTTGTACCTGACCACTAGACTGCCGGTGATATGGAGACGCAATTCTATGATTAACATCATACTTAGCAAGCATTTTACGAAAGGCACCATGAATAAAATGTGAACCACCATCATTCATTAAATATCTAGGGACTCCAAACCTCAGAAAAATAACTTCTTTAAGCATCTTAATAGAGCTGTTATGATCAGCACTACTAGTTGGAGTAGCTTCTACCCACTTAGTAACGTAATCAACATCAACTAAAATATGTGTATACCCATTAGAGGAAGGAAACGGTCCCATATAATCAGAGCCCCAAACATCAAATGGTTCAATTACAAGTGAATAATTCATAGGCATTTCTTGACGTCTACTAATATTATCGATTCTTTGACATTCATCACAAGACAAGACAAACTTACGGGCATCTTTGAAGAGAGTAGGCCAATAAAAACCGGATTGCAATACCTTGTGTGCAGTTCTATCTCCAGCGTGGTATCCTCCATAAGCCTCAGAGTGACACTTGTGTAGGATTTGTTCCTGTTCATGCTCAGGTACACCACGTCTAATAACACCATCTACTCCTTCTTTATAAAGACGTGGGTCATCCCAGAATAATGTCTTAAATCATAGAAAAACTTTTTCTTTTGTTGGTATGCGAAACTAGGTGGTATAAATTTAGCAACAATGTAATTAGCATAATTAGCATACCATGGAGCAGTACGAGAAGCGTTTATGACAGCCAATTGTTCATCAGGACAGCTATCAATAGGTAGTGGGTCATCAAGAACTTTCTCTAACTTAGATAAGTTGTCTGCAACGGGGTTCTCCGCTCCCTTTCTATCAATAATATGCAAATCAAATTCTTGTAATAGGAGAACCCATCTAATAAGTCTAGGTTTAGCATCTTTCTTTTCCATAAGATATTTAATAGCATCATGATCATTGTGAACAGTTACTTTAGAATCAACAATATAAGGTCTGAACTTATCACAAGCAAATACAACCGCTCAAAATTCCTTTTCAGTAGTAGCATAATTTCTCTGGGCACTTTCTGTTGGAAATATGCCCTAGAGGCA
This sequence comes from Aegilops speltoides, assembly GCA_021437245.1. Taxonomy (NCBI): domain Eukaryota; kingdom Viridiplantae; phylum Streptophyta; class Magnoliopsida; order Poales; family Poaceae; genus Aegilops; species Aegilops speltoides. The sequence continues at coordinate 438,272,983 of CM038143.1, forward strand.
ATAATAAAATGGTTATTAGTATATTTCGTTGTTCATGATAATTGTCTATTGTTCATGCTATAATTGTATTAACTGGAAACCGTAATACATGTGTGAATACATAGACCACAACATGTCCCTAGTGAGCCTCTAGTTGACTAGCTCGTTGATCAATAGATGGTCATGGTTTCCTGACCATGGACATTAGATGTCATTGATAGTGGGACCACATCATTAGGAGAATGATGTGATGGACAAGACCCAATCCTAAGCGTAGCACAAAGATCGTGTAGTTTGCTTGCTAAAGCTTTTCTAATGTCAAGTATCATTTACTTAGACCATGAGACTTTGCAACTCCCGGATACCGTAGGAATGCTTTGGGTGTACCAAACGTCACAACGTAACTGGGTGGCTATAAAGGTACACTACAGACATCTCCGAAAGTGTCTGTTGGGTTGGCACAGATCGAGACTGGGATTTGTCACTCCGTATGACGGAGAGGTATCTCTGGGCCCACTCGGTAATGCATCATCATAATGAGCTCAATGTGGCTAAGTAGTTAGTCACGGGATCATGCATTACGGAACGAGTAAAGTGACTTGCCGGTAACAAGATTGAACGAGGTATTGGGATACCGACGATCGAATCTCGGGCAAGTAACATACCGATTGACAAAGGGAATTGTATACGGGATTGATTGAATCCCCGACATCGTGGTTCATCCGATGAGATCATCGTGGAACATGTGGGAGCCAACATGGGTATCCAGATCCTGCTGTTGGTTATTGGCCAGAGAACGTCTTGGTCATGTCTGCATGGTTCCCGAACCCGTAGGGTCTACACACTTAAGGTTTTGTGACGCTAGAGTTGTTATGGGAAATAGTATGTGGTTACCGAAGGTTGTTCGGAGTCCCGGATGAGATCCTGGACGTGACGAGGAACTCCGGAATGGTCCGGAGGTGAAGATTGATATATTGGACGAAGGGTATTGGAGTCCAGAACTGTTCTGGGAGTACCGGCTGACGACCAGCGTGACCGAAAGGTGTTTCGGAGGCCTCGGCAAGCGTTGGGGGGCTTATGGGCCAAGGGGAGGGGGCACATCAGCCCACTAAGGGGATGTGCGCCCCTCCCACCCCATCTGATGTAACGTGGAGAGGTGGGGGCGCCTCCCCTAGGGCAGCCACCCCTCCCGGCTTGGGGGGCAAGTTTCCTAGGGGTGGGGGCGCCCAAACCCATCTAGGGTTTCCCCTGTGGCCGCCACCCCTCCCCTAGGGAACCCTAGGGCGCCTCCTCCAGCCTCCCTTACCCCTATATATAGGGAGGGAGAGAGAGGGCAGCCGCACCCTTGCCCCTGGCACAGCCCCTCCCTCCTCCAACACTTCCTCCTCCTCCGTAGTGCTTAGCGAAGCTCTGCCGGAGAACCACGAGCTCCATCACCACCACGCTATTGTGCTGTCGGAGTTCTCCCTCAACTTCTCCTTTCCCCTTGCTAGATCAAGAAGGAGGAGACGTCCCCGGGCTGTACGTGTGTTGAACGCGGAGGCGCCGTCCGTTCGGTGCTTAGATCGTAATCGACCACGATCTGAATCGCTGCGTGTACGACTCCACCAACCGCGTTCTTGTAACGCTTCCGCATCGCGATCTTCTAGGGTATGAAGATCAACTCATCCTCTCCCTCTCTTGTTACTAGAATCTCCATAGATTGATCTTGGTGATGCATAGAAAATTTTGAATTATTGCTATGTTCCCTAACAGTGACATCATGAGCTAGGTCTATTGCGTAGATTCTATGCACGAGTAGAACACAAGTAGTTGTGGGCATTGGTTTGTTCAATATGCTTACCGTTACTAGTCTTATCTTGATTTGGCGGCATTGTGGGATGAAGCGGCCCGGACCGACCTTACACGTACGCTTACGTGAGACAGGTTCCACCGACTGACATGCACTTGTTGCATAAGGTGGCTAGCGGGTGCCAGTCTCTCCCACTTTAGTCGTATCGGATTCGATGAAAAGGGTCCTTATGAAGGGTAAATAGCAATTAGCATATCACCGTTGTGGCTTTTGCATAGGTAAGAAACGTTCTTGCTAGAAACCCATAGCAGCCACGTAAAACATGCAACAACAATTAGAGGACGTCTAACTTGTTTTTGCAGGGTATGCTATGTGATGTGATATGGCCAAAAGAATGTGATGAATGATATGTGATGTATGAGATTGATCATGTTCTTGTAATAGGAATCACGACTTGCATGTCGATGAGTATGACAACCGTCAGGAGCCATAGGAGTTGTCTTAATTTATTGTATGACCTGCGTGTCAATCAGAACGCCATGTAATTACTTTACTTTATTGCTAACCATTAGCCATAGTAGTAGAAGTAATAGTTGGCGAGACAACTTCATGAAGACACGATGATGGAGATCATGATGATGGAGATCATGGTGTCATGCCGGTGACGAAGGTGATCATGCCACACCTCGAAGATGGAGATCAAAGGCGCAAGATGATATTGGCCATATCATGTCACTCTATGATTTGCATGTGATGTTTGTCATGTTTACATCTTATTTGCTTAGAACGATGGTAGCATAAATAAGATGATCCCTTGCTAAGAAAGTGCCCCCCTAACTGTGCACCGTTGCGAAGGTTCGTTGTTTCGAAGCACCACGTGATGATCGGGTGTGATAGATTCTAACGTTCAAATACAACGGGTGTAAGCCAAATTTACACAAGCAAAACACTTATGTTGACTTGATGAGCCTAGCATGTACAGACATGGCCTCGGAACACAAGAGACCGAAAGGTCGAACATGAGTCGTATACTGGATACGATCAACATGAAGATGTTCACTAATGATGACTAGTACGTCTCACGTGATGATCGGACACGGCCTAGTTGACTCGGATCATGTATCACTTAGATGACGAGAGGGATGTCTATCTGAGTGGGAGTCCATTAAATAATTTGATTAGATGAACTTAATTATCATGAACATAGTCAAAAGATCTTTGCAAATTATGTCGTAGCTTACGCTTTAGTTCTATTGTTTAAGATACGTTCCTAGAGAAAATTTAGTTGAAAGTTGACAGTAGCAATTATGCAGACTGGGTCCGTATTCTGAGGATTGTCCTCATTGCTGCACAGAAGGCTTATGTCCTTAATGCACCGTTCGGTGTGCTGAACTTGGAGCGTCGTTTGTGGATGTTGTGAACATCTGACCTACACGTTTTGATGACTACGTGATAGTTCAGTGCGTAATGTTAAACGGTTTAGAATTGAGGCGCCAAAGACGTTTTTGAAACGTCACAGAACATATGAGATGTTCCAAAGACTGAAATTGGGATTTCAGACTAGTGCCCACGTCAAGAGGTATGAGACATTTGACAAGTTTCTTAAGCCTGCAAACTAAGGGAGAAAATCTCAATCGTTGAGCATGTGCTCAGATTGTCTGAGTACTACAATCGCTTGAATCGAGTGGGAGTTAATCTTCCAGATGAGACAGTGATAGTTCTCCATAGTCACTGCCACCAAGCTATTAGAGCTTCATGATGAACTATAACATATCATGGATAGACATGATGATCCTTGAGCTATTCGTGATGTTTGACACCGCGAAAGTAGAAATCAAGTAGGAGCATCAATTGTTGATGGTTAGTAAAACCACTAGTTTCAAGAAGGGCAAGGGCTAGAATGGATACTTCATGAACGGCAAATCAGTTGCTGCTCTAGTGAAGAAACCCAAGGTTGAACCCAACTCCGAGACTAAGTGCTTCTGTAATGAGGGGAACGGTCACTGAAGCAAAACTACCCTTGGTAAATGAGAAGGCTGTCAAGGTCGACAGAAGTATATTGGATATACATTATGATGTGTACTCTACTAGTACTCCTAGTAGCACCAGGGTATTAGATACCGGTTCAGTTGCTAAGTGTTAGTAACTCGAAATAAAAGGCTACGGAATAAGCGGAGACTAGCTAAAGGTGAGGTGACGATATGTGTTGGAAGTATTTCCAAGGTTGATGTTATCAAACATCGCACGCTCCCTCTACCATCGAGATTGGTGTTAAACCTAAATAATTGTTATTTGGTGATTGCGTTGAGCATAGACATGATTGGATTATGTTATCGCAATACGGTTATTCATTTAAGGAGAATAATGGTTACTCTGTTTATTTGAATAATACCTTCAATGGTCGTGCACCTAAAATGAATGGTTTATTGAATCTCGATCGTAGTGATACACATGTTCATGCCAAAAGATATAAGCGAGTAATGATAGTACCACCTACTTGTGGCACTGCCATTTGAGTCATATTGGTATAAAACGCATGAAGAAGCTCCATGTTGATGGATCTTTGGACTCACTCGCTTTTGAAAAGTTTGAGACATGCGAACCATGTCTATTGGTGTATACGCATGAAGAAACTCCATGCAGATGGATCGTTTGGACTCACTTGATTTTGAATCACTTGAGACATACAAATTGTACCACATGGGCAAGATGACTGAAAGGCCTCATTTTCAGTGAGATGGAACAAGAAAGCAACTTGTTGGAAGTAATACATTTTGATGTGTGCAGTCCAACGAGTGCCGAGGCACGCAGTGGATATCATTATGTTCTTGCTTCACAGATGATTTGAGTAGATGCTAAGTATATTTACTTGATGAAACACAAGTCTGAATTATTGAAAGGTTCAAGTAATTTAGAGTGAAGTTGAAGATCATCGTGACAAGAGGATAAGATGTCTATGATATGATCATAGAGAAGAATATCTAAGTTACGAGTTTGGCACACAATTAAGACATTGTGGAAATTGTTTCACAACTAATACCGCCTGGAACACCATAGAGTGATGGTGTGTCCGAACGTCATAACTGCACCCTATTGGATATGGTGCATACCATGATGTCTCTTATTGAATTACCACTATCGTTTATGGGTTAGGCATTAGAGACAACCGCATTCACTTTAAATAGGGCACCACGCAATTCCGTTGAGACGGCATCGTATGAACAATGGTTTAGAGAAACCTAAGCTATCGTTTCTTAAAAGTTTGGGGATGCGACGCTTATGTGAAAAAAATTTCAGGCTGATAAGCTCGAACCCAAAACGGATAAATGCATCTACATAGGACACCCAAAACAGTTGGGTATACCTCCTGTCTCACATCCGGAAGCAAAAGGGATTATTTCTAGAATCGGGTCCTTTCTTGAGGAAAAGTTTCTCTCGAAAGAATTGAGTGGGAGGATGGTGGGGACTTGATGAGGTTACTGAACCGTCACTTCAACTAGTGTGTAGCAGGACACAGGAAGTTGTTCCTGTGGTGCCTACACCAATTGAAGTGGAAGCTGATGATATTGATCATGAAACTTCGGATCAAGTCACTACCAAACCTCGTAGGTCAACAAGTGTCGTGGATTTGTCACGGCAGATGTCCTTAGTGTCAGGACTTAGTCGCGAGGCCAACGCATCTATGTGGTAGCTTGAGAGGGGTTGAGTGGAATCGAGAGACGCAACACAAGACAAGGGTTTAGACAGCTTCGGGCCCCGGGAAACATCATCCGGTAAAAACCCTACATGCTGTTTGAGGCTAGATCTCATTATCATCACGAGGGAGTCGCCGTAAACCGGCTCTCCTCTTGGTGTCTAGCCCTAGAGATTATTGCTTCTAACTCGTCCCTCTTTGGGGAGCCCCGCCCCTCCTTATATATGTTGAAGGGGCGGTTTACATGTGGAGTCCTATTAGGATTAGGACTAGTCTATTACAAGTGGAGTCCTAGTCTTGCTTCCTTTGTTGGAGAATAGTCCTGATGCTTTCCTCATAAACCGGACCACCACTAAACGTGAACCGGCCTTCTAGGCCATGGGCCTCGTCATCCATCTGACCCGCCCGCCGGGTTACTAATGAACCGCCAAGACCGGCGGGTATCCGTGAACCGCCAAGCTCGGGCGGGTTACCAATGAGTCGTCGATCCGGCGGGTTAAACTTCCGGCGGTTTACAACGCGGGTATATCCCGACATTAGCCCCAGCTTAATTTGGATTTATCCATGTTAAATCGATCTGTAAATAAACACAAGAACAAACTTGATAGGTTGTGCTCCGGGTTAAGAATTCTTGTAGACCAAAGACCGATCGTCCTTAAGTCCTTGTCATTTCCTCCTTCTAGAAAATCCGGGTCAATAACCAGCTTCATACTCAAATTGCTGATGTTGGCTTCTTATAGAAAAAATATTGTGAAGAATAATCCACTTGAATCGGCTTCCAAAGCGCCGTTTTAAGAAATATTGGTCTTGAAATACTCATCTGATATTCAGCCGGTCTGTAGATATAGAACTTGCCGGTTTATGATTACCACCCTTGTCGGGTTATAAAAACTGATAATTCCGGGTTATGATTGTTGCCAACGCCGGCTCATGATGATTGGTGATGCCGGGTCAATTTGGTTTGCTCAAACTGAAAATCGGAAGATATTTCTCCCTTATATCCATATTACCTGTAGCCCCCAAGTCTTGAACTGAACAAAGTGATGATTTGAGACTTGTTTCCATACAATTACTGCCACTTTGAAGAAATCCATATTGTTCATCTCTAGTAAAAACTGAATACTCCATATTATGTAGCCCCCAAGTGCCGTGTCATTATGCAATAATGAGCAGGGACTTTGTAGGTATAATCATATAGATTTGAGCAATGATGTGTAGCCCCCAAGGGCCGGCTCAGTAAGATAATATTGAATTGGGACTTGATATATGCTTCAATGAAAATAACATCATATAATGTAACCCCCATCATGGGGCTTGAATTCACGTCCACAAGGTTAAGATCCTTGTGCTTTACCAACTGAGTAGTAGACCCTTCAATATAATGAATAAAAAGCTTTGTACCTTGAATTGTTTAACAGAGCAATTGGTAGCCCCCAAGGGCCACTCATTATAATGTGATGAGCCGGTCTTCAATAATATGAGCAAAAATGACTTTGCATTAGCCCCCAAGTGTCATGGTGCATGCTTGCGGCGACATGAGCCTTGCATATTTGATGTAATCTCAACTTCAATAATGTAGCCCCCAAGTGCGGTTTGTAAGCTGCGCAAGAACTCGGGACTATTCCTTCAATTGTAGAATAAAAGCCATATCCATTGATAACATAATATCCATTGCGCTAAAGCGACTTTGAAAACCTCAATCATAATATTAATAACCATAATAAAAATCCAGCCATGTTGGCTATTCAAGACAATATAATCCGGTATGAAAACCTTATTCATAATAATGGTTATTGATAACCATAATAGAAATCCAATATCATAATGAAAATTCAGCCAAGTTTGGCTATTTGAATAATATAACCCAATCATTTATAAGCGCATGATTCCAATGGCGCAAATCAAATATATACTGGCGACGTATAGTCCAAAGCCAGGCCGGTTTAATAAACACCGGATAATTCCCATCATATACTGGCGACTTATCGTCTTAAAGCCAGGCCGGTTTAATAAACACCAGATAATTTATAATCATGCTTTATTCAACCTGTTTCTGCATACAACAAGTTTAAAGTGTCCTGGCGGTTTACCACGGACGGGTCATAATGCCCAACATATAACTTTGGGTTTATAACCAAGGCTGCATTTAATAATAATCAAATATGAAATATATCATACCGTGACATTGAATCACATTGTTGGTTTACCAACTTTTGTAGTAAGGGTGATAATCCCAATCTTGAGTCTTCGATAACTCCGTCCATATTATACGGTTTATGATAAAACCGCATCGGGTTATGATAGACACCGACTAACAATATATATCTTGGCGACTTGTAGTCGAACCGCACCGGGTTAATAATCGCGGATTATAATTTGATCGTAATCTGACAACTTGTAGTTGAAAGCTGAGCCGGGTTGATAAACACCGGTTTACTCCATAATAGGATGGTAACAGAAAATCAAACCGGGCAGATAGTCTCCGGTTTAAGAATTGACCATGTCCCGTCAATTGACAGTCGAACCGGATTAAAATGTTGTCGGTTTAAAAAATGCAACAAAAATCGAATACCAATTATGAAAAAAATATGGAAACAGAGGCAACAACTTTGTGCAAAAGAAAAGCTTTACTGAGCTGGTCAGATGGCGTTACCATGGTCAGACGCAACCAAGCTCCCCGAAGGCGTAGCAATGGTGCCAGTCGGCCAGGTCCCCAAAAGACTCGTGGCATTACGCCGGCCAAGTGGCATGACATTGGTTCGGGTTCGACCAAGCCCCCAAATGACTCTAGCCTGTAGGCCGACCAAGAGGCGTGACCGGTTCAGACTTGACCGTGTCCCCAAATGATCTGGTGGCTTTCGCCTATCAAGAGGTGTTGCATTGGTTCGGACATGACCAAGCCCCCTAGTGATAAAAAACAAATGTCAAGGGGTAAACCGGAGGCCGCTTTAAAAACAGAATCACTCCATGTAACCACGCATGATAAGAAAGAACAGAGACCCCGCTTTATGAAGCAGAAGCCCCCATATGATCAATAATATATTAGGCCAATAAGGCATGATACCCATGTTTGAACCGCGTATTATAACAGCAGGTCCTCTTCGGTAATTTTTAACTTTTTTGCAAGAGATAAATTCTTCTTGAACCGGATATGGAGAGCTTCAAAGCTTTGTGGGAGACATCTTTCCCTTGAACCGGATTTTAAACCGGAATCTTCATTTTCAGCCGGAAATTTTCTGACGGCCTTTAAACTCGAACTTGCGAGAAGTTAATTCCTTATTGAACCGGATTTGAGAGCTTCAGTGAGACTGGCTTCCCTTGAGCCGGATTTTAAACCGGAATCTTTTCGATGACCCGAACTTCTTCATCGAGCCGGATTTTGTAATTGTCATATACTTTTCCAAGCCGGAAATCTTCCGACCCTTCAAATAACATAGCCTCCGGACCGGGTTATCTTTCCTCCATTGCCTGGGGTTTTAAATTTGCTAAAGCGCAAGACCGGTTGAGTCATATCATCGTAGCCCCGAGTCTCAAGGTGACTCAAAGAGTTGGCTTGAGATTCTCCATATTTGACTGTCATATAAACCGGCATAACTTGTATATCATTGGTGTTGATAGCACGATGTGAATCCATAGAATCTTGAGGTGACTGCGGCGGGTTATAAACGATCCCGTATGAGCCGTGTCAACCTCGCCAATGATTCCTTCCAACCGGTGATTTGAAGATAACCAAAGCAGAAGGCGGCGACTAGTGCGCCGCCCATTGAGCCATCCAAAGTCGCGGCGACGGTTGATGATAATTTGCTTCCAATTTGAAAGAAAACCAGGCTACCCAAGCTGTGACTTGTTCATACTCAATAAACAGCTCATCCAGACAAGTGCAGACCGGTGCGTTGATGTAGACCAGGCCGCGAGAGACGGACAGTAAAATGGCCGCCGCATCAGAGGTGGCTCAAAAGAGATGAGTCGGCCGCAGTGCGGTAAACCGGCGCGGGCGAGTCAACCACGTTGTCCTGCATCAACAATAGTGCATACCAAGGCAAAGATAAACTGCTCTTTGACAACAATGATATGTGCCAATAAAATATATTTAAAATGGATATCACCGATCGTCGGGCCGTAAATAATCATCTGCGGAGTTGATGATCACCACGGTGAAGCTGAAATCAATCATGGACAAATCGGCCATACGAAAGCGACGGATGAACCACCATGGCGTAAATCCGTCTGACGGACGGGCGAAGTCGGCGGTAGCGTAAACCGTGCGACGAGCAAGTTGTCCTCCGCGTTGTAAACCGGCGCAGACGCATGAACCGGTGGCCAGGGCGGACGGGCAATCGTCCGTGATGTTGTAAGGTGGTGCAGACGAGCCAGTTGTTCTCCGCGTTATAAACCGGTGCGGACGCGGGAACCGGCGGCGAAGGCAGATGTAAACCGGATTGCGGAGGCGGCGGTTTGCGTTCCGGTTCACCAATGTGATATGCGCAGATGCCGGGGTAGAACATCTAGCGCTCGCCATCCGCGGTAGGGCATCACTTTCATAGTGAGCACTTATCCTGTATAAAAAAGATATAGGCCAGAGTAATCGTTTTCAAAAAATTTAGTATGCATTGATAACATATATAAAAAAGATAGCACCTAGTATTTTCATCGACTGAGCGCGGACATAGCACGTCTTGACTGTAGTCACTGTAGCCTCAATCTCACGCAGAGTAGTATGGCCTGCTCACGGTGATGCCATGGTGGCAACAGTGGCACACCCCCTTGTTTTTCTCTTATCTTCATAGCAGAACATCCGTACAAGCAGTAGTACTTAAAACATCCGTCGTTTCTCGTCAAACGCAGGCCTGATAATCACATCAGGTAGCTTGGCCCTTTCTTTTTGCAGGCTTCGGCCAGATTTAATATGCAGTACGTGCGTGTGTAAGGTGGATGCTGGCCCAACCTCCATCGAGGACGCATGAGATCTGTATCCGCGGAGCGATGTCATTTCGACAGTCAACTGACTGACCGTCACAACACTTGTTGCAGTCAATTGTCTCTTTCTTAGACTTCAGCCAGTTTATTTGGCAGCTGATGAAAAACGATGATTCCTTTTCTCCAGACGAAGTAGTGCACGGGCTCCACAATGGATCTTGGAGAGTTGAGTACGTATATACCAGTACTAATATCAATCCCTTGTCTTGTCCGCTTTTGTGAAGTAGTACTTTCAGTACCTTGATCTCTCGTATAGGATGCTTGAAAAACTAATTGACTCTCGCGTGACTGCTCACATGCATGAGCAAGCGATGACAATAGAGGTAGAGGCGACTTGACCAGGTATGATGCAGTTCGGAGGCGCACCGGCGACTCGCACCTACGGCAGCACGCGGTTGATGACAAACTAGGCCGGTCCGGCGCGGTTGTGGCCACTTAACGGCGGCTCAGAGAAAACTCCGGCGAGGGGCAGCAACTTGGGGCGGCTCCCTTCGAGATGGAGGCGAGGCCGCAGCGGCGCAGCACCGGTGACTCGGCGGCCCGGTGGAGGTGGCGTCGACTTTGAAGGCCGCGGTGGTGGCGAGTTGAGGCCTGGCACGGGTGGCTTGAAACGGCAACCTGCGACGGCCGCAGCGGCAATACCGGTGAGACGAGATCCAATAGCAGCGGCAGCGTCGGCCATGGCGGCTCATGGCAGTAGCGAAGCCCATGAGGCAGAGATAGAGCCAGCCCCGGCAGCTCATGGCAGTAAAGGACGGCAGAGACAAGCCAGGGGCCGCGGGCGAGCCGGTGTTGGAGTACAACAGCCATCGCGCCTCGGCGGGTCAACGGCGCGGGCAAGCCGGGCGGGTCCACGGCGCGGGCGAACTGCTCGTTCAGGGGCGCAGCCATAGCTGCAGCAAAAGCAGATATCGTATCGGCGTCAGAATCCGAGTCCCTGCAGCCCGATCCTCCTACGGGTCGCGGCCGGTTCCTGTGGTGGCTTTGAGACCGATGCGGCGAAGGAAGGTGCGGCAAAGGCGAGTCAGGGCCAACGACGCGGGTTAGCGACGGCGGTTGATGCAGGCTAGTGAAAACAGGTCCGCAGCGGCAGCTTTGACGAGGTATAAACGGCGGCTCAACGGAGCCCAGCAGAGGAGAGCACCTGCTGAAACTCTGCGGTGATGGCGACTTACACAACAGTCTTTGGATGTAATTGTTTCGTCACCTTTGTCACATGTAATTGGTCTGTACTTGATACTCATACTAGTACTAGTAGTTTTGATCTCCTTTCTTTTGACGTTGGTGTAGTTTTCCTCGAGCTCCGCTTTTTACACAACTTGATTTGTCTTGTACTCCCGTGGGCTAGCAGAACAAAACTGCTTCGGGACTTTGAGTTTTGTAACCCAGTAGCTGCAACTTGCGGGACTCGGCGGATCAGACAGCTAGGCGGTTTAAACAGCGAAAACTTTTTGTCCGTCTCCACAGATCGCCTCGCGTCAACGGCGCACAGAACGCCAAGCCCTACCTTTTTTACCTCAATCTCATACACGCTGTGCCAGCACTCCTTTATCTGTCTTATCGCGTCGATTCTTCTTGATCCGGACGGTCGCAAGCTTCTCGAGCCCTGAAGAGCTCCCTCCAAGAACTCAACACCACCGTGCGCAGGCCCCACGGTGGGCGCCAACTGTCGTGGATTTGTCACGGCAGATGTCCTTAGTGTCAGGACTTAGTCGCGAGGCCAACGCATCTATGTGGTAGCTTGAGAGGGGTTGAGCGGAATCGAGAGACGCAACACAAGACAAGGGTTTAGACGACTTGGGCCCGGAAACATCATCCGTAAAAACCCTACATCTTTGTTTGAGGCTAGATCTCATTATCATCACGAGGAGTCGCCAGAACCGGCTCTCCTCTTTGTGTCTAGCCCTAGAGATTATTGCTTCTAACTCGTCCCTCTTTGGGGAGCCCCGCCCCTCCTTATATATGTTGAAGGGGCGGTTTACATGTGGAGTCCTATTAGGATTAGGACTAGTCTATTACAAGTGGAGTCCTAGTCTTGCTTCCTTTGTTGGAGAGTAGTCCTTATGCTTTCCTCATAAACCGGACCACCACTAAACGTGAACCGGCCTTCTAGGCCATGGGCCTCGTCATCCATCGACCCTTGCGGGTTACTAATGAACCGCCAAGACCGGGCGGGTATCCCGTGAACCGCCAAGCTCCGAGCGGGTTACCAATGAGTCGTCCAGTCCGGCCGGGTTAAACTTCCGGCCGGTTTACAACGCGGGGTATATCCCCGACAACAAGGATGCGTACTATTTCAGAGTGGTACGTAGTCCTGTCTTGGAGGTCATGTTGCTAGACAACAATGAACCTACGAGCTATGGAGAAGCGATGGTGGGCCTGGATTCTGACAAATGGCTCGAGGCCATAAAATCCGAGAGAGGATCCATGTATAAAACAAAGTGTAGACTTTGGAAGAACTACTCGATGGTCGTAAGGCTGTTGAGTACAGATGGATTTTAAAAGGAAGACGGATAATGATGGTAAGTGTCACCATTAAGAAAGCTCGACTTGTCGCTAAGATGTTTTCCGACAAGTTCAACGAGTTGACTACGATGAGACTTTCTCACTCGTAGCGATGCTAAGAGTCTGTTGGAATTATATTAGCAGTTACTGCATTATTTATGAAATCTTGCAAACAGGATGTCAAAACATTGTTTCTTCGACGATTTTCTTGAGGAAAGATTGTATGTGATACAACCAGAAGGTTTTGTCAATCCTGAAAGATGCTAACAAGTAAGCAAAGCTCCAGTAATCCTTCTAAGGACTGGAGTAAGCATCTCGGAGATGGAATATACACTTTGATGAGATGATCAAAGATTTTGGGTTTATACGAAGTTTATGAGAAACTTATATTTCCAAAGAAGTGAGTGGGAGCACTATAAAATTTCTGATGAGTATATGTTGTTGACATATTGTTGATCGGAAATGATGTAGAATTTCTGGAAAGCATATAGGGTTGTTTGAAAGGTGTTTTTCAATGGAAAACCTGGATTAAGCTACTTGAACATTGAGCATCAAGATCTATAAGGATAGATCAAAAACGCTTTATAGTACTTCAAATGAATACATACCGTGACAAGATTTTGAAGGAGTTCAAATAGATCAGCAAAGAAGGAGTTCTTGGCTGTTTTATAAGGTGTGAGCATTGAGTAAGACTCAAGATCTGACCACGGCAGAAGAGAGAGAAAGGACGAAGGTTGTCCCCTATGCTTTAGACGTAGGCTCCATAGAATGCTATGCTGTGTACCGCACCTGAAGTGTTCCTTGCCATGAGTCAGTCAAGGGGTACAAGTGTGATCCAGGAATGGATCACAGGACAGCGGTCAAGGTTATCCTTAGTAACTAGTCGACTAAGGAATTTTCTCAGTTATGGAGGTGGTAAAAGAGTTTGTCGTAAAGGATTACGCCGATGCAAACTTTGACACTAATCTGGATGACTCTGAGTAGTAGACCGGATTCGTATACTAGAGTTGTTATTTGGAATAGTTTCAAATGGCGCGTGGTAGCTGCATATAGGAGATGACATAGAGATTTGTAAAGAACACACGGATCTGAAAGATTCAGACCCGTTGACTAACAACCTCTCTCACAAGCGAGATATGATCAAACCCAATGGGTGTTGGATTCATTACAATCACATAGTGATGTGAACTAGATTATTGACTCTAGTGCAAGTGGGAGACTGTTGGAAATATACCCTAGAGGCAATAATAAAATGGTTATTATTATATTTCCTTGTTCATGATAATTTTCTATTGTTCATGCTATAATTGTATTAACTGGAAACCGTAATACATGTGTGAATACATAGACCACAACATGTCCCTAGTGAGCCTCTAGTTGACTAGCTCGTTGATCAATAGATGGTCATGGTTTCCTGACCATGGACATTAGATGTCATTGATAGCGGGATCACATCATTAGGAGAATGATGTGATGGACAAGACCCAATCCTAAGCGTAGCACAAAGATCGTGTAGTTCGTTTGCTAAAGCTTTTCTAATGTCAAGTAACATTTACTTAGACCATGAGATTGTGCACCCGGATACCATAGGAATGCTTTGGGTGTACCAAACATCACAACGTAACTGGGTGGCTATAAAGGTACACTACAGGCATCTCCGAAAGTGTTTGTTGGGTTGGCACGGATCGAGACTGGGATTTGTCACTCCATATGACAGAGAGGTATCTCTAGGCCCACTCGGTAATGCATCATCATAATGAGCTCAATGTGGCTAAGTAGTTAGTCACGGGATCATGCATTATAGAACGAGTAAAGTGACTTGACGGTAACGAGATTGAACGAGGTATTGGGATACCGACGATCGAATCTCGAGCAAGTAACATATTGATTGACAAAGGGAATTGTATACGGGATTGATTGAATCCCCGACATCGTGGTTCATCCGATGAGATCATCGTGGAACATGTGGGAGCCAACATGGGTATCCAGATCCCACTGTTGGTTATTGGCCGGAGTGTTGGGGAACGTAGTAATTTCAAAATTTTCCTACGCACACGCAAGATCATGTTGATGGCATAGCAACAAGAGGGGGGAGTGTATGTCCACGTACCCTCGTAGACCGTAAGCGGAAGCGTTAGCACAACGCGGTTGATGTAGTTGTACGTCTTCACGATCTGACCGATCCAAGCACCGAACGTACGGAGCCTCCGAGTTCAGCACATGTTCAGCTCGATGACGTCCCTCGAACTTCGATCCAGCCGAGTGTCGAGGGAGAGTTCCGTCAGCACGACGGCGTGGTGGCGATCTTGATGTTCTACCGGTGCAGGGCTTCGCCTAAGCTTCACGACGATATGACCAAGGTGGAATATGGTGGAAGGGGGCATCGCACACGGCTAAGGAACGATCCGTAGATCAACTTGTGTGTCTATGGGGTGCTCCCCGCCCCCGTATATAAAGGAGCCAGGGGGGAGGAGGCCGCCGGCCTAAGGGGGCGCGCCAAGGGGGGAGTCCTACTCCCACCGGGAGTAGGACTCCCTTTTCCAAGTTGGAGTAGGAGAGAAGGAGGAAAGAGGGGAGGAGGGAAGGAAAGGGGGCACCGCCCCTTCCCTGTCCTATTCGGACTAGGAGGGGAGGCACGCGGCCCCTCCTTGCTCCTTCCTCTTCTCCCTCTTGGCCCATGTAGGCCCATTAACCTCCGGGGGGTTCGGTAACCTCCGGTACTCGATAAAATGCCGATTTCACCCGAACCATTCCGATGTCCAAATATAGGCTTCAATATATCAATCTTTATGTCTCGACCATTCCGAGACTCCTCGTCATGTCCGTGATCACATCCGGACTCGAACAAACTTGGTACATCAAAACTTATAAACTCATAATAAAACTGTCATCGAAACGTTAAGCGTGCGGACCCTACGGGTTCGAGAACTATATAGACATGACCTAAAACCATTCTCGGTCAATAACCAATAGCGGGACCTGGATGCCCATATTGGTTCCTACATATTCTACGAAGATCTTTATCGGTCAAATCGCATAACAACATACTTTGTTCCCTTTGTCATCGGTATGTTACTTGCCCGAGATTTGATCGTCGGTATCCAATACCTAGTTCAATCTCGTTACCGGCAAGTCTCTTTACTCGTTCCGTGTCGTCATCTCATAACTAACTCATTAGTTACATGCCCGCAAGGCTCGGTGATGAGTATTACCGAGAGGGCCCAGAGATACCTCTCCGACAATCGGAGTGACAAATCCTAATCTCGAATTATGCCAACCCAACATGTACCATCGTAAACACCAGAGAGCACCTTTATAATCACCCGGTTACATTGTGATGTTTGGTAGCACACAAAGTGTTCTTTCGTAAACGGAGTTGCACAATCTCATAGTTGCAGGAACTTTGTATAAGTCATGAAGAAAGCAATAGCGATATACTAAACGATCAAGTGCTAGGCTAATGTATGGGTCATGTCAATCACATCATTCTCTTAATGATGTGATCCCACTAATCAAATGACAACACATGTCTATGGTCGAAACATAACCATCTTTGATTAATGAGCTAGTCAAGTAGAGGCATACTAGTGACTATAGTTTTGTCTATGTATTCACACATGTATCATGTTTCCGGTTAATACAATTCTAGCATGAATAATAAACATTTATTATGATATGAGGAAATAAATAATAACTTTATTATTGCCTCTAGGGCATATTTCCTTGAGCCTCCCACTTGCACTAGAGTCAATAATCTAGATTACACAAAGAATGATTCTAACACCCATGGAGTCTTGGTGCTGATCATGTTTTGCTCGTGATAGAGGCTTAGTCAACGGGTCTGCAACATTCAGATCCGTATGTATCTTGCAAATCTCTATGTCTCCCACTTGGACTTGGTCCCGAATGGAATTGAAGCGTCTCTTGATGTGCTTGGTCCTCTTGTGAAATCTTGATTCCTTTGCCAAAGCAATTGCACCAAGATTGTCACGAAGATCTTCATTGGTCCCGATGCACTAGGTATGACACCTAGATCGAAATGAACTCTTTCATCCGCACTCCTTCATTTGCTGCTTGAAGCAGCTATGTACTCCGCTTCACATGTAGATCCCGCCACGGCGCTTTGTTTAGAACGCACCAACTTACAGCTCCACCGTTTAATATAAACACGTATCCGGTTTGCGATTTAGAATCGTCCGGATCAGTGTCAAAGCTTGCATCGACGTAACCATTTACGACTAGCTCTTTGTCACCTCCATATACGAGAAACATATCCTTAGTCCTTTTCAGGTATTTCAGGATGTTCTTGACCGCTGTCGATGATCCACTCTGGATTACTTTGGTACCTTCCTGCCAAGCTTATTGCTAAGCATACGTCAGTCCGGTACACAACATTGCATACATGATAGAGCCTATGGCTGAAGCATAGGGAACAATTTTCATTTTCTCTCTATCTTCTGCTGTGGTCGGGCATTGAGTTTGACTCAACTACACACCTTGTAGTACAGGCAAGAATCCTTTCTTTGCTCGATCCATTTTGAACTTTTCAAAATTTTGTCAAGGTATGTGCTTTGTGAAAGTCCTATTAAGCGTCTTGATCTATCTCTATAGATCTTGATGCCCAATATGTAAGCAGCTTCACCGAGGTCTTTCATTGAAAAACTTTTATTCAAGTATCCCTTTATGCTATCCAGAAATTCTATATCATTTCCAATTAATAATATGTCATCAACATATAAAACTAGAAATGCTACTGAGCTCCCACTCACTTTCTTGTAAATACAAAGCTTCTCCAAAAGTCAGTATAAAACCATATGCTTTGATCACACTGTCAAAGCGTTTATTCCAACTCCGAGATGCTTGCACCAGTCCATAAATGGAACGCTGGACCTTGCACACTTTGTCAGCACCTTTTGGATCAACAAAACCTTTCGGCTGCATCATATACAACTCTTCTTCTAGAAATCCATTCAAGAATGTAGTCTTGACATCCATTTGCCAAATTTCATAATCATGAAATGCAGCAATAGCCAACATGATTCGGACAGACTTAAGCATCGCTACAGGTGAGAAAGTCTCATTGTAGTCAACCCCTTAAACTTGTCGAAAACCTTTCGCAACAAGTCGAGCTTTATAGACAATAACATTTGTTGGGGAACGTAGTAATTTCAAAAAATTTTCCTACGCACACGCAAGATCATGGTGATGTATAGCAACGAGAGGGGAGAGTGTTGTCTACGCACCCTCGTGAGACCCAAGCGAAGCGATCACAACGTAGAGGAAGTAGTCGACGCTCTCCTCGCGATCCGACCGATCCGGCGCCACATACTCCGGCGCCCCGAGTTCTTGACACACGTACAGCTCGATGACGTCCCTCAGACTCGATCCAGCCGAGTGTCGAGGAGAGTTCCACAAGACGACCTGACGGCGTGGTGACGATCTTGATGTTTCACGGCGCGAGGCCGCTAAGCTTCGACGGTATAACCGAGGTGGAATATGGTGGAGGGGGCACCGACACGGCTAAGGAACGATCCAAAGATCAAACTTGTGTGTCTAGGGTGCCCCCCGCCTCCGTATATAAAGGAGCAAGGGGAGGGGCTGGCGGCCAAGGGTGGCGCGCCAGGAGTCCTACTCCCTGGGAGTAGGATTCCCCCAATCCTAGTTGGACTAGGATTCCTGAGGGAAAGAGAGAGAGGGGGCGGCCCCTTTCCTAGTCCTAGTAGGACTAGGGGAAGGGGGGAGGCGCGCGGCCACCTAGGGCTGGCCCTTCTCCTTTCCACTAAGGCCCACTATGGCCCATTTACCTCCCGGGGGGTTCCGGTAACCTCCCGGTACTCCGGTAAATTCCTGTTTTCGCCCGGAACCATTCCGAACTCCAAACATAGGCTTCCAATATATCAATCTTTATGTCTCGACCATTTCGAGACTCCTCGTCATGTCCGTGATCACATCCGGGACTCCGAAACTTCTTCGGTACATCAAAATACATAAACTCATAATAACTGTCATCGAAACCTTAAGCGTGCGGACCCTACGGTTCGAGAACAATGTAGACATGACCGAGACACGTCTCCGGACAATAACCAACAGCGGGACCTGGATGCCCATATTGGTTCCTACATATTCTACGAAGATCTTTATCGGTCAGACCGCATAACAACATACGTTGTTCCCTTTGTCATCGGTATGTTACTTGCCCGAGATTCGATCGTCGGTATCCAATACCTAGTTCAATCTCGTTACCGGCAAGTCTCTTTACTCGTTCCGTAATACATCATCTCACAACTAACTCATTAGTTGCGTGCTTGCAAGGCTTGATGATGTGCATTACCGAGAGGGCCAGAGATACCTCTCCGACAATCGGAGTGACAAAACCTAATCTCAAATACGCCAACCCAACATCGCCTTTGGAGACACCTGTAGTACTCCTTTATAATCACCCGATTCGTTGTGACGCTTGGTAGCACCAAAGTGTTCCTCCGTAAACGGAGTTGCATAATCTCATAGTTACGAGGAACATGTATAAGTCATGGATAAAAGCAGTAGCAACATACTAAACGATCGTGTGCTAAGCTAATGGAATGGGTCATGTCAATCGATCATTCTACTAATGATGTGACCTTGTTAATCAAATAACAACTCTTTGTTCATGGTCGAAACATAACCATCTTTGATTAACAAGCTAGTCTAGTAGAGGCATACTAGTGACATCTTGTTTGTCTATGCATTCACACATGTATCATGTTTCCGGTTAATACAATTCTAGCATGAATGATAAACATTTATCATGAAATAAGGAAATAAATAATAACTTTATTATTGCCTCTAGGGCATATTTCCTTCATCTCCCACTTGCACTAGAGTCAATAATCTAGATTACATAGTAATGATTCTAACACCCATGGAGTCTTGGTGCCGATCATGTTTTGCTCGTGGAAGAGGCTTAGTCAACGGTTCTGCGCAACATTCAGATCCGTATGTATCTTGCAAATCTCTATGTCTCCCACCGACTAAGTCCCGGATGGAATTGAAGCGTCTCTTGATGTGCTTGGTCCTCTTGTGAAATCTGGATTCCTTCGCTAAGGCAATTGCTCGAAGATTGTCACGAAAGATTTTCATTGGACCCGATGCACTAGGTATGACACCTAGATCGGATATGAACTCCTTCATCCGCACTCCTTCATTAGCTGCTTCGAAGCTGCTATGTATTCCGCTTCACATGTAGATCCCGCCACGACGCTTTGTTTAGAACTGCACCAACCGACAGCTCCTCCGCTTTAGTGTAAATCGTATCCGGTCTGCGATTTAGAATCGTCCGGATCGGTGTCAAAGCTTGCATCAACGTAACTGCCATTTATGAGCTCTTTGTCACCTCCATATACGAGAAACATATCCTTAGTCCTTTTCGTATTTCAGATGTTCTTGACCGCTGTCCATGATCCACTCTGGATTACTTTGGTACCTCCTGCTAAACTTATAGCAAGGCACACATCAGGTCCGGTACACAAGATTGCATACATGATAGAGCCTATGGTGAAGCATAGGAACATCTTTCATTTTCTCTCTATCTTCTGCGGTGGTCGGGCATTGAGTCTTACTCAACTTCACACCTTGTAACACGTGCAAGAACCCTTTCTTTGCTTGATCCATTTTGAACTTCTTCAAAATTTTGTCAAGGTATGTGCTTTGTGAAAGTCCAATTAAGCGCCTTGATCTATCTCTATAGATCTTGATGCCCAATATGTAAGCAGCTTCACCGAGGTCTTTCATTGAAAAACTCTTATTCAAGTATCCCTTTATGCTATCCAGAATTCTATATCATTTCCGATCAGCAATATGTCATCCACATATAATATCGAAATGCTACAGAGCTCCCACTCACTTTCTTGTAAATACAAGCTTCTCCAAAAGTCTCAGATAAACCCAAATGCTTTGATCACACTATCAAAGCGCTTATTCCAACTCCGAGATGCTTGCACCAGTCCATAGATGGATCATTGGAGCTTGCACACTTTGTTAGCTCCTTTGGATCGATAAAACCTTCGTTGCATCATATACAACTCTTCTTCCGTAAATCCATTCAGAATGCGTCTTTACATCCATTTGCCAAATTTCATAATCATAAAATGCGCAATCGCTAACATGATTCGGACGGACTTAAGCATCGCTACGGTGAGAAGGTCTCATCGTAGTCAATCCCTTGAACTTGCGAAACCTTTGCGACAAGTCGAGCTTTATAGACAATAACATTACCGTCGTCGTCGGTCTTCTTCTTGAAGATCCACTTGTTTTCTATTGCTTGCCTACCCTCGGGCAAGTCAACCAAAGTCCACACTTTGTTTTCATACATGGATCCCATCTCGATTTCATGGCTTCAAGCCATTTTATGGAATCTGGGCTCACCATCGCTTCTTCATAGTTCGTAGGTTCATCATGATCTAGTAGCATGATTTCCGAACAGGATTACCGCACCACTCAGTGCGGATCTTACTCGGTTGATCTACGAGGTTACAGAGCAACTTGATCTGAAGTTTCATGATCAACATCATCAACTTCCTCACTACTTGGTGTAGATGTCTCGAAACCGGTTTCTGCGATTTAACTACTTTCAAGTAAGGGAGAAGGTACAATTACCTCATCAAGTTCTACTTTCCTCCCACTCACTTCTTTCGAGAGAAACTCCTTCCCTAGAAAGGATCCATTCTTAGCAACGAATGTCTTGCCTTCGGATCTGTGATAGAAGGTGTACCCAACTGTCTCCTTTGGGTATCCTATGAAGACACATTTCTCGATTTGGGTTCGAGCTTATCGGGTTGAAGCTTTTTCACATAAGCATCGCATCCCCAAACTTTAAGAAACGACAACTTTGGTTTCTTGCTAAACCATAGTTCATAAGGTGTCGTCTCAACGGATTTCGACGGTGTTCTATTCAAGGTGAATGCGGCCGTCTCTAGAGCATAACCCCAAAATGATAGCGGTAAATCTGTAAGAGACATCATAGATCGCACCATATCTAGTAAAGTACGATTCGACGTTCGGACACACCATTACGTTGTGGTGTTCCGGGTGGCGTGAGTTGCTAAACTATTCCGCATTGTTTCAAATGTAGACCAAACTCAGAACTCAAATATTCACCTCCACGATCGATCGTAGAAATTTAATTTTCTTGTTACGATGATTTTCAACTTCACTCTGAAATTCTTTGAACTTTTCAAACGTTTCAGACTTATGTTTCATTAAGTAGATATACCCATATCCGCTTAAGTCATCTGTGAAGGTGAGAAAATAACGATATCCGCCACGAGCCTCAACATTCATCGGACCACATACATCTCAGATGTATGATCTCCAACAAATCTGTTGCTCTCTCCATAGTACCGAGAACGGGTTTTAGTCATCTTGCCCATGAGGCACGGTTCGCAAGTGCCAAGTGATTCATAATCAAGTGACTCCAAAAGTCCATCAAGATGGAGTTTCTTCATGCGCTTTACATCGATATGACCTAAACGGCAAGCACAAATAAGTTGCACTATCATTATCAACTCTGCATCTTTTGGCTTCAACATTATGAATATGTGTATCACTACTATCGAGATTCATCAAAATAGACCACTCCTCAAGGGTGCATGACCATAAAAGATATTACTCATATAAATAGAACAACCATTATTCTCGATTTAAATGAATAACCGCCTCGCATCAAACAAGATCCAGATATAATGTTCATGCTCAACGCAGCACCAAATAACAATTATTTAGGTCTAAAACTAATCCCAAGGTAGATGTAGAGGTAGCGTGCCGACCGCGATCACATCGACTTTGGAACCATTTCCCACGCGCATCGTCACCTCGCCCTTTGCCGAGTTCGCAATCCGTAGTCCCCTGCTTGAGTTGCAAATATTAGCAATGTAACCAAGATCAAATACCAGTGCTACTACGAGCTCTAGTAAGGTACACATCAATAACATGTATATCACATATACCTTTGTTCACCTTGCCATCCTTCTTATCCGCCAAATACTTGGGGCAGTTCCGCTTCAAAGGACTACCGCTTGCGGTAGAAGCACTCGCTTTGGTTTAGGGCCGACTTGGGTTTCTTCTCCGAGCAAAGAACTTGCTTGCTGTTCTTCTTGAAGTTCCTTCTTCTTCCCTTTGCCTTTCTTCTTGAAACTAGTGGTCTTATTGACCATCAACACTTGATGCTCCTTCTGATTTCTACCTCCGCAGCCTTTAGCATTGCGAAGAGCTCGTATAGTCTTTACTAACCCTTGCATATTATAGTTCATCACGAAGCCTTTGTAGCTTGGTGGCGTGATTGAAGAATTCATCAATGACACAATCATCCGGAAGATTAACTCCCAATTGTGTCAAGTGATTGTAGTACCCGGACATTACGAGTATATGCTCACTAATGTAACTATTCTCCTCCATCTTGCAGCTATAGAACTTATTGGAGACTTCATATCTCTCAATCCGGGCATTCTTTGAAATATCAACTTCAACTCTGGAACATCTCATATGCTCCATGACGCTCAAAACGTCGTTGAAGTCCCGGTTCTAAGCCGTAAAGCATGGCACATCGAACTATAGAGTAGTCATCAGCTTTGCTCGCCAGACGCTCATAACATCTGCAGTTGCATTAGCAAGAGTTCTGCACCTAGCGGTGCATCCAGACGAACTCTTACAGGCAGAATGAGGATGATCCTCAAATTACGGACCCGATCCGTAATTGCTACCATCATCTTTCAACTTTGCTTTCTCAAGGAACGCATTAAAATTCAACGGAACAACAAAGACGAGCCATCTATCTACAATCAAACATAAACAAGCAAGATACTATCGGTACTAAGTTCATGATAAATTTAAGTTCAATTAATCATATTACTTAAGAACTCCCACTTAGAAAGACATCCTCTAGTCATCTAAGTGATCACGTGATCCAAATCAACTAAACCATAACCGATCATCACGTGAAATGGAGTAGTTTTCAATGGTGAACATCTTATGTTGATCATATCTACTATATGATTCACGCCGACCTTTCGGTCTCCGTGTTCCGAGGCCATATCTGCATATGCTAGGCTCGTCAAGTATAACCCGAGTATTCTCATGCGTGTGCAAAACTGGCTTGCACCCGTTGTAGATGGACGAGAGCTTATCACACCCGATCATCACGTGGTGTCCGGGCACGACGAACTTTGGCAACGGTGCATACTCGGGAGAACACTTCTTGATAATTTAGTGAGAGATCATCTTATAATGCTACCGTCAATCAAAGCAAGATAAGATGCATAAAAGGATAAACATCACATGCAAATCAATATAAGTGATATGATATGGTCATCATCATCTTGTGCTTCATGATCTCCATCTTGCAGCACCACCATGATCACCATCGCCACCGCGCGACACCTTGATCTCCATCGTAGCATCGTTGTCGCCTCGCCAAACTTATGCTTCTCGACTATCGCTACCGCTTAGTGATAAAGTAAAGCATTACGATGCGATTGCATTGCATACAATAAAGCGACAACCATATGGCTCCAGCCGATTGCCGATAACTTCGTTTACAAAACATGATCATCTCATACAATAAAATATAGCATCACGCCTTGACCATATCACATCACAACATGCCCTGCAAAAACAAGTTAGACGTCCTCTACTTTGTTGTTGCAAATTTTACGTGGCTGCTACGGGCTTAAGCAAGAACCGGTCTCACCTACGCATCAAAACCACAACGATACTTCGTCAAATAGACTCGTTTTAACCTTCTCAAGGACCGGGCGTAGCCACACTCAGTTCAACTAAAGTGAGAGAGACAGACACCCACCAATCACCTTTAAGCAACGAGTGCTCGTGGCGGTGAAACCAGTCTCGGCGTAAGCGTCTGGCGTAATGTCGGTCCGGGCCGCTTCATCTCACAATACCGCTGAACCAAAGTATGACATGCTTGGTAGGTAGTATGACTTGTATCGCCCACAACTCACTTGTGTTCTACTCGTGCAAAACATCAAACCATGGAAAAACCTAGGCTCGGATGCCACCGTTGGGGAACGAGTAATTTCAAAATTTTTCCCACGCACACGCAAGATCATGGTGATGTATAGCAACGAGAGGGGAGAGTGTTGTCTACGTACCCTCGTGAGACCAAGCGAAGCGATCACAACGTAGAGGAAGTAGTCGACGTTCTCCTCGCGATCCGACCGATCCGGCGCCAAGCACTCCGGCGCCCCGAGTTCTTGACACACGTACAGCTCGATGACGTCCCTCAGACTCGATCCAGCCGAGTGTCGAGGAGAGTTCCACAAGACGACGGCGTGGTGGACGATCTTGATGTTTCACGGCGCAGGGGCTTCGCTTAAGCTTCGCGACGGTATAACCGAGGTGGAATATGGTGGAGGGGGCACCGACACGGCTAAGGAACGATCCAAAGATCAAACTTGTGTGTCCTAGGGTGCCCCCTGCCCCGTATATAAAGGAGCAAGGGGAGGGGCTGGCCGGCCAAGGGTGGCGCCAAGGGAGTCCTACTCCTCTCGGAGTAGGATTCCCCAATCCTAGTTGGACTAGGATTCCTGAGGGGGAAAGAGAGAGGGGGCGGCCCCTTTCCTAGTCCTAGTAGGACTAGGGGAAGGGGGCCTGCGCCACCTAGGGCTGGCCCTTCTCCTTTCCACTAAGGCCCACTATGGCCCATTTACCTCCCGGGGTTCCGGTAACCTCCGGTACTCCGTAAATTCCTGTTTTCTTGGAACCATTCGAACTCCAAACATAGGCTTCCAATATATCAATCTTTATGTCTCGACCATTTCGAGACTCCTCGTCATGTCCGTGATCACATCCGGACTCGAACTTCGTCGGTACATCAAAATACATAAACTCATAATAACCATCATCGAAACCTTAAGCGTGCATGGACCCTACGGTTCGAGAACAATGTAGACATGACCGAGACACGTCTCCGGACAATAACCAACAGCGGACCTGGATGCCCATATTGGTTCCTACATATTCTACGAAGATCTTTATCGGTCGGACCGCATAACAACATACGTTGTTCCCTTTGTCATCGGTATGTTACTTGCCCGAGATTCGATCGTCGGATCCAATACCTAGTTCAATCTCGTTACCGCAAGTCTCTTTACTCGTTCCGTAATACATCATCTCACAACTAACTCATTAGTTGCAGTGCTTGCAAGGCTTCATGATGTGCATTACCGAGAGGGCCAGAGATACCTCTCCACAATCGGAGTGACAAAACCTAATCTCAAATACGCCAACCCAACATCGCCTTTGGAGACACCTGTAGTACTCCTTTATAATCACCCGATTCGTTGTGACGCTTGGTAGCACCAAAGTGTTCCTCCGTAAACGGAGTTGCATAATCTCATAGTTACAGGAACATGTATAAGTCATGGATAAAAGCGGTAGCAACATACTAAACGATCGTGTGCTAAGCTAATGGAATGGGTCATGTCAATCGATCATTCTACTAATGATGTGACCTTGTTAATCAAATAACAACTCTTTGTTCATGGTCAGGAAACATAACCATCTTTGATTAACAAGCTAGTCTAGTAGAGGCATACTAGTGACATCTTGTTTGTCTATGCATTCACACATGTATCATGTTTCCGGTTAATACAATTCTAGCATGAATGATAAACATTTATCATGAAATAAGGAAATAAATAATAACTTTATTATTGCCTCTAGGGCATATTTCCTTCAACATTACCATCAACGTCAGTCTTCTTCTTAAAGATCCATTTATTCTCAATGGCTTGCCGATCATTGGGAAAGTCAACCAAAGTCCATACTTTGTTTTCATACATGGATCCCATCTCAGATTTCATGGCCTCTAGCCATTTTGTGGAATCTGGGCTCATCATCGCTTCCTCATAGTTCGTAGGTTCATCATGGTCAAGTAACATGACTTCCAGAATAGGATTACCGTACCACTCTGGTGTGGATCTTACTCTGGTAGACCTACGAGGTTCAGCAGAAATTTGATCTGAAGTTTCATGATCAATATCATTAGCTTCCTCACTAGTTGGTGTAGTTGTCACGGGAACCGGTTCTCGTGATGAACTACCTTCCAACAAGGGAGTAGATACAGTTATCTCATCAAGTTCTACTTTCCTCCCACTCACTTCTTTCGAGAGAAATTCCTTCTCTAGAAAGGATCCATTCTTAGCAACGATTGTCTTGCCTTCGGATCCGTGATAGAAGGTGTACCCAACAGTCTCTTTTGGGTATCCTATGAAGACACATTTCTCCGATTTGGGTTCGAGCTTATCTGGTTGAAGTTTCTTCACATAAGCATCGCAGCCCCAAACTTTAAGAAACGACAACTTTGGTTTCTTGCCAAACCACAGTTCATAAGGCGTCGTCTCAACGGATTTTGATGGTGCCCTATTTAACGTGAATGCGGCCGTCTCTAAAGCATAACCCCAAAACGATAGCGGTAAATCGGTAAGAGACATCATAGATCGCACCATATCAAGTAAAGTACGATTACGACGTTCGGACACACCATTTCGTTGTGGTGTTCCAGGTGGCGTGAGTTGCGAAACTATTCCGCATTGTTTCAAATGTAAACCAAACTCGTAACTCAAATATTCTCCTCCACGATCGTAGAAACTTTATTTTCTTGTTACGATGATTTTCTACTTCACTCTGAAATTCTTTGAACTTTTCAAATGTTTCAGACTTGTGCTTCATTAAGTAGATATACCCATATCTGCTCAAATCATCTGTGAAGGTGAGAAAATAACGATATCCGCCACGAGCCTCAATATTCATCGGACCACATACATCTCAGTATGTATGATTTCCAACAAATCTGTTGCTCTCTCCATAGTTCCGAGAACGGTGTTTTAGTCATCTTGCCCATGAGGCACGGTTCGCAAGTACCAAGTGATTCATAATCAAGTGATTCCAGAAGTCCATCAGTATGGAGTTTCTTCATGCGTTTTACACCGATATGACCTAAACGGTAGTGCCCCAAATAAGTTGCACTATCATTATCAACTCTGCATCTTTTGGCTTCAACATTATGAATATGTGTATCACTACTATCGAGATTCAATAAAAATAGACCACTCTTCAAGGGTGCATGACCATAAAAGATATTACTCATATAAATAGAACAACCATTATTCTCTGATTTAAATGAATAACCGTCTCGCATCAAACAAGATCCATATATAATGTTCATGCTCAACGCAGGCACCAAATAACAATTATTCAGGTCTAAAACTAATCCCGATGGTAGATGTAGAGGTAGCGTGCCAACCGCGATCACATCGACTTTGGAACCGCTTTCCACGCGCATCGTCACCTCGCCCTGGCGGTGCTCGCTTATTCCGTAGTCCTGCTTCGAGTTGCAAATATTAGCAATGTAACCAAGATCAAATACCAGTGCTACTACGAGCTCTAGTTAGGTACACATCAATAACATATATATCATATATACCTTTGTTCACTTTGCCATCCTTCTTATCCGCCAAATACTTGGGGCAGTTCCGCTTCCAAAGGACGATCGCTTGCGAGAAGCACTCGATTTGTGCTTAGGTCCGACTTGGGTTTCTTCTCTTGAGCAGCAACTTGCTTGCCGCTCTTTTGAAGTTCCCTTCTTCTTCCCTTTGCCCTTCTTCTTGAAACTAGTGGTCTTGTTGACCATCAACACTTGATGCTCCTTCTTGATTTCTACCTCCGCTGCTTTCAAAGATCGCTAACAGCTCGAAATAGTCTTGTTCATCCCTTGCATATTATAGTTCATCACGAAGCTCTTATAGCTTGGTGGCGTGATTGAAGAATTCATCAATGACACTATCATCGGGAAGATTAACAACTAGTTGAATCAAGTGATTGTTATACCCGCACATTCTCGAGTATATGTTCACCGACGTAACTATTCTCCTCCATCTTGCAGCTATAGAACTTATCGGAGACTTCATATCTCTCAATCCGGGCATTTGCTTGAAATATTAACTTCAACTCCTCGAACATCTCATATGCTCCATGACGCTCAAAACGCCGTTGAAGACCCGGTTCTAAGCCGTAAAGCATGGCACATCGAACTATAGAGTAGTCATCAGCTTTGCTCTCGCCCGGCGTTCTTAACGCCGCTCGGTTGATCGGAAGATGCACGCACCCAGCGGTGCTTCCAGGATGTAACTCTTACGTGCAGAATGAGGATAATCCTTAGGTTACGGACCCAGTCCGTGTAATTGCTACCATCATCTTTCAACTTTGCTTTCTCAAGGAACGCATTAAAATTCAATGGAACAACAAAGACGAGCCATCTATCAACAAACAAACATAGACAAGCAAGATACTATCAGGTACTAAGTTCATGATAAATTTAAGTTCAATTAATCATATTACTTAAGAACTCCCACTTAGACAGACATCTCTCTAGTCATCTAAGTGATCACGTGATCCAAATCAACTAAACCATAACCGATCATCATGTGAGATGGAGTAGTTTTCAATGGTGAACATCAATATGTTGATCATATCTACTATATGATTCATGCTCGACCTTTCGGTCTCCGTGTTCCGAGGCCATATCTGCATATGCTAGGCTCGTCAAGTTTAACTCGAGTATTCTGCGTGTGCAAAACTGGCTTGCACCCGTTGTAGATGGACGTGAGCTTATCACACCCGATCATCACGTGGTGTCTCGACGATTTAACTTTGGCAATGGTGCATACTCGGGGAGAACACTACTTGCTAATTTTAGTGAGAGATCATCTTAAAATGCTACCGTCAATCAAAGCAAGATAAGATGCATAAAGGATAAACATCACATGCAATCAATATAAGTGATATGATATGGCCATCATCATCTTGTGCTTGTGATCTCCATCTTGAAGCACCGCCATGATCACCATCGCCACCGCGCCGACACCTTGATCTCCATCGTAGCATCGTTGTCGCTTCGCCATCTATTGCTTCTCGACTATCGCTACCGCTTAGTGATAAAGTAAAGCAATTACTGTATGCGTTGCATTTCATACAATAAAGCGACGACCATATGGCTCCAGCCAGATTGCCGATAACTTCGGTTACAAAACATGATCATCTCATACAATAAAATATAGCATCACGTCTTGACCATATCACATCACAACATGCCTGCAAAAACAAGTTAGACGTCCTCTACTTTGTTGTTGCAAATTTTACGTGGCTGCTACGGGCTTAGCAAGAACCGTTCTTACCTCGCATCAAAACCACAACGATAGTTTGTCAAATAGACTCCGTTTTAACCTTCACAAGGACCGGGCGTAGCCACACTCAGTTCAACTAAAATGAGAGAGACAGACACCCGCCAGCCACCTTTAAGCACGAGTGCTCGTGAACGGTGAAACCAGTCTCGCGTAAGCGTCTGGCGTAATGTCGGTCCAGGCCGCTTCATCTCACAATACCGCTGAACCAAAGTATAACATGCTGGTAGGCAGTATGACTTATATCGTCCACAACTCACTTGTGTTCTACTCGTGCATATAACATCAACGCATAAAACCTAGGCTCGGATGCCACTGTTGGGGAACGTAGTAATTTCAAAATTTTCCTACGCACACGCAAGATCATGTTGATGGCATAGCAACGAGAGGGGAGAGTGTATGTCCACGTACCCTCGTAGACCGTAAGCGGAAGCATTAGCACAACACGGTTGATGTAGTCATACGTCTTCACGATCCGACCGATCCAAGCACCGAACGTACGGAGCCTCCGAGTTCAGCACACGTTCAGCTCGATGACGTCCCTCGAACTCCGATCCAGCCGAGTGTCAAGGGAGAGTTTCGTCAGCACGATGGCGTGGTGACGATCTTGATGTTCTACCGGCGCAGGGCTTCGCCTAAGCTTCGCGACGATATGACCGAGGTGGAATATGGTGGAAGGGGGCACCACACACGGCTAAGGAACGATCCGTAGATCAACTTGTGTGTCTATGGGGTGCTCCCCGCCTCAGTATATAAAGGAGCCAGGGGGGAGGAGGCCGCCCGGCCTAAGGGCGCCAAGGGGAGTCCTACTCCCACCGGGAGTAGGACTCCCTTTCCAAGTTGGAGTAGGAGAGAAGGAGGAAAGAGGGAGGATGGGAAGGAAAAGGGGCGCCGCCTTTCCCTTGTCCTATTCGGACTAGGAGGGGAGGCGCGCCCCTCCTTGCTCCTTCCTCTTCTCCTCTTGGCCCATGTAGGCCCATTAACCTCCCGGGGTTCCAGAACCTCCGATACTCCCAGAAATGCCGATTTCACCCTTAACCATTCCGATGTCCAAATATAGGCTTCCAATATATCAATCTTTATGTCTCGACCATTCGAGACTCCTCGTCATGTCCGTGATCACATCCAGACTCGAACGAACTTTGGTACATCAAAACTTATAAACTCATAATAAAACTGCCATCGAAGCGTTAAGCGTGCGGACCCTACGGGTTCGAGAACTATGTACACATGACCTAAAACCATTCTCGGTCAATAACCAATAGCGGACCTGGATGCCCATATTGGTTCCTACATATTCTACTGAAGATCTTTATCACCAAACCGCATAACAACATACTTTGTTCCCTTTGTCATCGGTATGTTACTTGCCCGAGATTTGATCGTCGGTATCCAATACCTAGTTCAATCTCGCTACCGCAAGTCTCTTTACTCGTTCCGAATACGTCATCTCATAACTAACTCATTAGTTACATGCTTGCAAGGCTCGGTGATGAGTATTACCGAGAGGGCCCAGAGATACCTCTCCGACAATCGGAGTGACAAATCCTAATCTCAATTATGCCAACCCAACATGTACCTTCGGAAACACCTATAGAGCACCTTTATAATCACCCGATTACGTTGTGACGTTTGGTAGCACACAAAGTGTTCTTTCGTAAACGGAGTTGCACAATCTCATAGTTGCGTGAACTTTGTATAAGTCATGAAGAAAGCAATAGCAGATACTAAATGATCAAGTGCTAGGCTAATGAATGGGTCATGTCAATCACATCATTCTCTTAATGATGTGATCCCACTAATCAAATGACAACACATGTCTATGGTCGAAACATAACCATCTTTGATTAATGAGCTAGTCAAGTAGAGGCATACTAGTGACTATAGTTTTGTCTATGTATTCACACATGTATCATGTTTCCGGTTAATACAATTCTAGCATGAATAATAAACATTTATCATGATATGAGGAAATAAATAATAACTTTATTATTGCCTCTAGGGCATATTTCCTTCACGGAGAACGTCTTGGTCATGTCTGCATGGTTCCCGAACCCATAGGGTCTACACACTTAAGGTTCGGTGACGCTAGAGTTGTTATGGGAAATAGTATGTGGTTACCGAAGGTTGTTCGGAGTCCCGGATGAGATCCCGAACATGACGAGGAACTCCGGAATGGTCCAGAGGTGAAGATAGATATATTGGACGAAGGGTATTGGAGTCCAGAATTGTTCTGGGAGTACCGGGTGACGACCAGCGTGATCGAAAGGTGTTTCGGAGGCCCCGGCAAGCGTTGGGGGGCTTATGGGCCAAGGGGAGGGGGCACATCAGCCCACTAAGGGGCTGTGCGCCCCTCCCACCCCATCTCACGTAACGTGGAGAGGTGGGGGCGCCTCCTCTAGGGCAGCCACCCCTCCCGGGGGGCAAGTTTCCTTTCTAGGGGTGGGGGCGCCCAACCCATCTAGGGTTTCCCCTGTGGCCGCCACCCCTCCCCTAGGGAACCCTGGGCGCCTCCCCCAGCCTCCCTTACCCCTATATATAGTGAGGGAGAGAGAGGGCAGCCGCACCCTTGCTCCTGGCACAGCCCCTCCCTCCTCCAACACTTCCTCCTCCTCCGTAGTGCTTAGCGAAGCTTTGCCGGAGAACCACGAGATCCATCACCACCATGCCGTCGTGGTGTCGGAGTTCTCGCTCAAATTCTCCTTTCCCCTTGCTGGATCAAGAAGGAGGAGATGTCCCCGGGCTGTACGTGTGTTGAACGCGGAGGCACCGTCCGTTCGGCGCTTAGATCGGAATCGACCGCGATCTGAATCGCTGCGTGTACGACTCCACCAACCGCGTTCTTGTAACGTTTCCGCATCACGATCTTCAATGGTATGAAGATCAACTCATCCTCTCCCTCTCTTGTTGCTAGAATCTCCATAGATTGATCTTGGTGATGCGTAGAAAATTTTGAATTATTGCTACGTTCCCCAACAGTGGCATCATGAGCTAGGTCTATTGCGTAGATTCTATGCACGAGTAGAACACAAGTAGTTGTGGGCATTGGTTTGTTCAATATGCTTACCGTTACTAGTCTTATCTTGATTTGGCGGCATCGTGGGATGAAGCGGCCCGGACCGACCTTACACGTACGCTTACGTGAGACAGGTTCCACCGACTGACATGCACTTGTTGCATAAGGTGGCTAGCGGGTGCCAGTCTCTCCCACTTTAGTCGGATCGGATTTGATGAAAAGGGTTCTTATGAAGGGTAAATAGCAATTGGCATATCACCGTTGTGGCTTTTGCGTAGGTAAGAAACATTCTTGCTAGAAACCCATAGCAGCCACGTAAAACATGCAACAACAATTAGAGGACGTCTAACTTGTTTTTGCAGGGTATGCTATGTGATGTGATATGGCCAAAAGAATGTGATGAATGATATGTGATGTATGAGATTGATCATGTTCTTGTAATTGGAATCACGACTTGCATGTCGATGAGTATGACAACCGGCAGGAGCCATAGGAGTTGTCTTAATTTATTGTATGACCTGCATGTCAATCATAACGCCATGTAATTACTTTACTTTATTGCTAACCGTTAGCCATAGTAGTAGAAGTAATAGTTGGCGAGACAACTTCATGAAGACACGATGATGGAGATCATGATGATGGAGATCATGGTGTCATGCGGCGATTTAAGGTGATCATGCCGCCTCAAGATGGAGATCAAAGGCGCAAGATGATATTGGCCATATCATGTCACTCTATGATTTGCATATGATGTTTGTCATGTTTACATCTTATTTGCTTAGAACGACGGTAGCATAAATAAGATGATCCCTCGCTAAAATTTCAAGAAAGTGTTCCCCCTAACTGTGCACCATTGCGAAGGTTTGTTGTTTCGAAGCACCACGTGATGATCGGGTGTGATAGATTCTAACGTTCGAATACAACGGGTGTAAGCCAGATTTACACAAGCAAAACACTTAGGTTGACTTGACGAGCCTAGCATGTACAGACATGGCCTCGGAACACAAGAGACCGAAAGGTCGAACATGAGTCGTATAGTGGATACGATCAACATGAAGATGTTCACCAATGATGACTAGTCCGTCTCACGTGATGATCGGACACGACCTAGTTGACTCGAATCATGTATCACTTAGATGACTAGAGGGATGTCTATCTGAGTGGGAATTCATTAAATAATTTGATTAGATGAACTTAATTATCATGAACATAGTCAAAAGATCTTTGCAAATTATGTTGTAGCTTACGCTTTAGTTTTGAGAAGTCTTTAATGAACCTCCTATAAAAACCGGCATGACCAAGGAAACTTCTTATACCTTTAATGTCCTTGGGACACAACATCTTTTCAATAGCATCATCTTTAGCTTTATCAACTTCAATACCTCTTTCAGAAATTTTATGCCCCAAGACAATACCTTCATTAACCATAAAGTGGCACTTCTCCGAATTCAAGACAAGATTAGTTTCTTCACATCTCTGCAAAACTCGATCAAGGTTGCTCAAGCAATCATCAAAAGAAGTTCCATATACGGAAAAATCATCCATGAAAACCTCAACAATCTTTTTCACAAAAATCGGGAAATATAGCCATCATGCATCTTTGAAAGGTAGCAGGTGCATTGCATAAACCAAAAGGCATACATCTATAAGCAAATGTATCGAAAGGGCAAGTAAAAGTGGTCTTTTCTTGATCCTCTTTTGACACATGTATTTGAGAGAAACCAGAATAACCATCTAGAAAGAAAAAATGTGTATGTTTAATCTTTCTAGCATTTGATCAATAAAAGGTAAAGGGTAATGATCCTTTTTAGTGGCTTTATTTAATTTGCGGAAATCAATTACCATCCTATAACCTGTAACAATTCTTTGTGGGATCAATTCATCTTTATCATTAGGAATGACAGTAATACCTCCCTTCTTAGGGACACAATGGACAGGGCTTACCCACTGACTATCAGCAACAGGATAAATTATACCTGCCTCCAGGAGCTTTAGTATTTCATTTCTTACCACTTCTTTCATCTTAGGGTTTAACCATCGTTGGTGATCAACAACCGGTTTAGCGTCTTTTTCCAATTTTATTTTGTGTTGGCATAGAGTAGGACTAATGCCCTTAAGATCATCAAGAGTATATCCAATAGCAGCACGATGCTTCTTTAGAGTTTTCAATAATTTCTTTTCTTCATGCTATGAAAGGTTAGCACTAATAATAACAACATATATCTTATTTTCATCAAGATAAGCATATTTAAGAGTATCTAGTAATGGTTTAAGCTCAAACACGGGATCACCCTTGGGTGGAGGAGGACCCCCTAGGATTTCAACAAGCAAGTTGTGTTTCAAAATAGGTCCCTGTTTAAAGAATACTTCATCTATTTCCCTTCTTTCATTCATAAACATATCATTTTCATGGTCTAGCAAATATTGTTCTAAAGGATCATTAGGAGGTATGACAATAGAAGCAAGAACAATAATTTCATATTTACTAGGCAATTATTTATCATGGGGTTGCCTACTAAATTTAGCAAAATTAAACTCATGAGACATATCTCCTAACCCCATAATAACAATATCCTTTTCACAATTTATCCTAGCATTGACAGTATTCAAGAAGGGTCTACCAAATATGATGGGACAAAAGTTATCTTGTGGGGAAGCAAGAACAAGAAAATCAGTAGGTATTTAATTTTCCCACACAAGACTTCTACATCTCTAACAATCCCAACCGGTGAGATAGTATCTCTATTGGCAAGCTTAATAGTAACATCAATATCTTCTATCTCAGCAGGTGCAATATCATGCATAATTTCTTTATATAAGGTGTAAGGTATCACACTCACACCAGCCCCCATATCACATAAGCCATGAAAACAGTGATCTCCTATTTTAACAGAAACAACAGGCATGCTAACAATAGGTCTATGTTTATCTTTAGCGCCGGGTTTAGCAATTCTAACAGCTTCATCACAGAAGTATATAACATGCCCATCAATATTATCGGCCAAGAGATCTTTAACCATAGAAATACTAGGTTCAACTTTAATTTGCTTAGGGGGTTTGGGTGTCCTAATATTACTTTTGTTGACCACAGTTGAAGCTTTAGCATGATCCTTTATTCTAACAGGAAAAGGTGGTCTCTCAACATAAGTAGTAGGAACAATAGGATCATTATAAGTGTTAGTCTTCTCTTCAACTTTAATAGGTGCA
The DNA here is from genome assembly GCA_021437245.1 of Aegilops speltoides. NCBI lineage: Eukaryota > Viridiplantae > Streptophyta > Magnoliopsida > Poales > Poaceae > Aegilops > Aegilops speltoides. The sequence goes on from CM038143.1 coordinate 438,309,384, forward strand.
ACTACTTTTACTTCAATGGGAGGATTATATTTAAACCACTTCTCCTTAGGGAGATCAACATGAGTAGCAAAGGATTCACAAAAAGAAGCTACTATCTCAGAGTCAAGTCCATATTTAGTGCTAAATTCATGGAAAACATCGGTATCCATAAAAGATTTAACACAATCAAACTTAGGTGTTATACCTGACTCCTTACCTTTGTCGAGATCCAAATCTTCAGAGTTGCGTTTAATTCTTTCCAATAAATCCCATTTGAATTCAATAGTCTTCATCATAAAAGAACCAGTACAAGAAGTATCGAGCATGGAGCGATTATTGAGAGAAAGCCGAGCATAATTTTTTTGGATAATAATTTCTCTTCAGAGCTCATGATTGGGGCATGAATATAACATTGACTTGAGCCTCCCCCAAGCTTGAGTGATGCTTTCTCCTTCGCGAGGCCAAAAATTATATATATAATACGATCACGATGAACAAGGTGCATAGGATAAAACTTCTGATGAAATTCCAATTTCAATCGATTGTAGTTCCATGATCCCATATCATCACATAGCCTAAACCATGTCAATGCCTTTCCCTTCAAAGATAAAGGGAAGACCTTCTTATTGATAACATCCTTGGGCATACCTACAAGCTTAAATAATCCACAAACTTCATCCACATAGATTAGGTGTAAATCAGGATGCAATGTTCCATCTCCTGTAAAAAGGATTAGCTAGCAGTTTCTCTATCATACCCAAAGGAATTTCAAATTAAACATTTTCAGTAGGTTCAGTAGGTTGAGGAGCAACTCTTTGCTCTACTGTTCGGGGTGAAGATACACCGAACAAGCCCCTCAAAGGATTACTTTCCATAGTAACAAGTGATAGTAGATTTCAGCACACTATATAAATTTTTCCTTACCAAATTCCACTTACCAAAGGCGCTTCACTCCCCAGAAACGGAGCCAAAAAAGAGTCTTGATGACCCACAAGTGTAGGGGATCTATCGTAGTCCTTTCGATAAGTAAGAGTGTCGAGCCCAACGAGGAGCAGAAGGAAATGACAAGCGGTTTTCAGTAAGGTATTCTCTGCAAGCACTGAAATTATCGGTAATAGATAGTTTTGTGATAAGGTAATTTGTAACGGGTAACAAGTAACAAGTGTAAATAAAGTGCAGAAAGGTGGCCCAATCCTTTTTGTATCAAAGGATAAGCCTGGACAAACTCTTATGTGGAGGAAAGAGCTCCCGAGGACACATGGGAATTATCGTCAAGCTAGTTTTCATCACGCTCATATGATTCGCGTTCGGTACTTTGATAATTTGATATGTGGGTGGACCGGTGCTTGGGTGCTGTCCTTCCTTGGACAAGCATCCCACTTATGATTAACCCCTATTGCAAGCATCCGCGACTACAAAAGAAGTATTAAGACAAACCTAACCATAGCATGAAACATATGGATCCAAATCCTCTTACAAAGCAATGCATAAAGTAGGGTTTAAGCTTCTGTCACTCTAGTAACCCATCATCTACTTATTACTTCCCAATGCCTTCCTCTAGGCCCAAACAATGGTGAAGTTTCATGTAGTTGACGTTCACATAACACCACTAGAGGAAAGACAACATACATCTCATCAAAATATTGAACGAATACCAAATTCACATGACTACTTATAGCAAGACTTCTCCCATGTCCTCAGGAACAAACGTAACTACTCACAAATCATATTCATGTTCATAATCAGAGGAGCATTAATATGCATAAAGGATTTGAACATATAATCTTCCACCGAATAAACCAACTAGCATCAACTACAAAGAGTAATCAACACTACTAGCAACCTACAGGTACCAATCTGAGGTTTTGAGACAAAGATTGGATACAAGAGATGAACTAGGGTTTGAGAGGAGATGGTGCTGGTGATGATGTTGATGGAGATTAACACCCTCCCGATGAGAGGATCGATCGTGCTGACGATGGTGATGATTTCCCCCTTCCGGAGGGATGTTTCCCCGGCAGAACAGCTCCGCCGGAGCCCTAGATTGGTTCCGCCAAGGTTTCGCCTCGTGGCGGCTGTGTTTCGTCCCGAAAGCTTGCTTGCTATTTTTTCTAGGGTAAAAGACTTCATATAGCAGAAGATGGGCACTGGAGGCCTGCTAGGGGGCCCACGAGGCAGGGGGCGCGCCCGGGGGGTAGGGCGCACCCCCACCCTCGTGGATGGTGGGTGCCCCCCCTCTGGTACTTTCTTCGCTCAGTATTTTTTATTAATTCCAAAAATAACTTCCGTGGAGTTTTAGGACTTTTGGAGTTGTGCAGAATAGGTCTCTAGTATTTGCTCCTTTTCCAGCCCAGAATTCCAGCTGCCGACATTCTCCCTCTTCATATAAACCTTGTAAAATAAGAGAGAATAGGCATACATATTGTGACATAATGTGCAATAACATCCCATAATGCAATAAATATAGATATAAAAGCATGATGCAAAATGGATGTATCAGTGCTACTAGCTTTATATATAGTGCCCTCTATCTTCTAGTTTTACAATCTCAACACAAAGCCAAGGGCGACCACTTGTGTTGGATGACCATGGCAAAGTATGCAGATATGCCTTTCATCCTTATGGTCCTTGTTCTACACACCAGCTTTCAAGCCCAAGGTATGAAACACACCTCTGGACTCTGGTCACTAAATTTAGGTATACCTACACAAAATTGTTATAGGAAGTTCACTAACACGATGCTGAAACAAATATAACAATCATCCATTGCATGATGATATATTTTGTGAATATGCTCTCACATGAAACATAATAAAAATTTATTGTCTATCTTTTTTATGGATGATCTCATAGAACTATTAGTAAAGTTTTTCCCTAATCATAAATAAATACTTGATATGCAGGACAACTAGGACTGACGGAGACACACAACATCACCGAGTACATTCCATTGGAGTTCACAAAGACTTTTTTCCAACCCCACGAAATACATCCCTCTGATACATCGATTGCATTTAAAAGGTGTAGGCCGTGCCCCTGCTGCCCAAAGGATCCCAAGAAACCATGTATTGAAGCACCAAGCTGTTGCTATCAGATAAACTGCAGTGATCCTAGGAAACCACTTGGTACTTGTAGTGAACGTGCAATCTCCTGTAATTGTGACAATAGTTGCAAGTGATCAATTACTTTGCCGCATGGTGATGGATAATAATAATAAAGTATGTTTCCCTTAAAAAATTGTATTTGTTTTCCCGCAAAAAAACTGGGTTTTTAGTTAGCTATGAAGAAGCAAAGATAGATTACGTTGACCCAAAACCATGTCAAGCATACCCAAAATTAAAATACGGTAAAAATATAGGTGGAAGAAAGTTGAGAATTGAGAACTATTCATGAAAAAGGTATTGTATTTTAAACGTCGGTTGTAATATCGTTACTTTTAGGTGGAAGTAATATTCGTCATGGCAATTGCAAAAACAAACAAAAAAAGATATTCGTCATGGTCGGATCCTCCACCGCCGGCCTCCCGCCACCGCCTCCCCGCTCGGGCATGTGCTCCAATGATGTCATCTCGCTCCAAAGACTACGGTAGCGGCCAACATGGCACTCGCCTCACGCCGACGCCCCACCATGGAGGCTTAGAGCATCTCCAGCCGTTGGAGGCCCCAGGACAATCGCCGGGCCAAAAATAGCGCGTCCTGGGGGGCAAAACATTTTCGCCGGATGAAACGCGAGTATGTTTTCCCAGCCGTTGGTGCCCCCAGGACAATTATCAGGCAAAAAGTGATTGGGTGGGCCAAGAAAAAGTACACGCATGGGAATATGATTGGTTGTTGCTTTCACCGGCGCCCCCAACAGCCCCCTAGCGCGCAGGGTTTCGGCTGGGTTTGCCGGCGCTATTTTGAGGTTTTGGGGGCGCTTGGGGGGCATGTCTGGGCCATTTTTTGCCTTTTTACATTGCCAGCACACAAAAAGTGGCCCGAGGGGGAGGGGGGCTCTTGGGGGCGCGGCTGGAGAAGCTCTTAGGAAGAAGAACGGGGGAATGATGGCATCGTGCGTGCAGCCCCGGGAGCCCACCTCCTCTAGCACAAAACTTCCAGACACTCATTTGTGATACATATACCAGCCAACCCATAAACCAAGAGTGTTGAACGTAAAAAAAAACTAAGAGTGCTGATCGATTCCCCTCTCACTTTCTTCCTTCTCCTGTTCTCCATTACCATTTTCTTTTGGTTTAATGACTACTCCTGCACACACTACAAAAAAATACACTTCCGTGATGATACGTGTTTGTCACAGTAGGTCGTGTTTTTTGTCATGCATGTACATCCATGACGATTTTATGACAGAATCAAGATAGTCATACCTGTGCTGTCGTAGAAGTGTTCCATGACATTACCAAAATTATCATCACGGAGTGTCCACTTCCATGATGATAAATCGCGTGTCACAGAAGTTCTTTCGTCAAGGGTGACCCACACATGGCATCCACCGTAACGGAACGCCGTTAAGCTATCGAGTCCGGTTTTGGATCCGATAACCCGTTAACAACCCAGACCAATGGGGATTTTCCACGTGTAAAATCATCATTGGCCATAGGAAACACGTGTTGCCTCACCGTTGGGACAGATGTCATCTACTCATTGGACAGAAGGCTCCTATGATAGGTCAACACGTGGCACGGCCCAACAGTGGCCCATTCCGGTGAAAAAGGCCGGCCCAGTAAAAACTAGTAGGCCGGCCCATATAAGGCGTACTTGTGTCAGGTCCATTTAAGCTCACGACCCATACAAGATGTGCCAATTCGGCCCGTCAACGGCCCATTAAAGATTTGACACCATTGCAACCCATCGCCGCCGAGCCCGTTAACGACTGCTATATATTTGGGCTCAATATCGCCGATGAGATTTCGCTCGTTAATGGCCCATTCAATGGATGGGCCAATTTTCAGATGTACATCTTCGCCTTTTAGCGACCCATTTAAATGTTGGGCTAATTTCCGCCCTGTGTGTCTTTCAACTGTTGACGCCCATAAATCTGATGGGCCATTTGTAGTCAGACCCGAGTTTCGGCCTTTTAGCGGCCCATTTAAGTGTTGGGCCAATTTCTGGCCCGGTGTCACTTTCAGCCTGTTGATGGCCCATAAATCAGTTGGGCCATTTGTAGTCGGACCTGAGTTTTGGCCTTTTAGTGACCCATTTAAGTGCTGGGCCAATTCCCGGCCCTGTGTGCCTTTCGGCTTGTTAACGGACCATAAATGAGTTGGGCCATTTGTCGTCGGACCTTAATTTTAGCCTTTTAACGACCCATGCCCTTCATGGTCCAATACCAGCCCGGTTTCTCTTTCGGCCTGCTAAAGGCCCAGAACACAGTTGGGCCATTTACAATACGACCTGACTTTCGGCCTCTTAGCGGCCCATGCTCTTCATGGTCCAAGACAAGCCCATTGTCTCTTTCGGCCTGCTAAAGTCCTACAGTATAGTTGGGCCATATGTAACCCAAACTTAGTAACGGCCTGTTAACAGCCCGTGAAATAAATTGGGGCCACCTGTTGCCCGCTTCGATGTCGGCCTGTTAACGACCTGGGAGGTAAGAGGGCCGACCATTAACTTTCAGCCTAGTAACGGCCCATTAACTTAATGGGCCCACTAAAGTTCGTACATGTATTTAGGCCAAATTAGACAATTTGAGCCCATTACAACGAGCAATTATGCACAGGACCAAAACCGATCAAGCAAAGGTATGGCATACAGGGAATAACGTTGCACATCCAGCATATATTACAGGAAATTACATCCACTTGGCAATCAAAGATTGATGCCAGTGCAAATAAATGAGCAGAACCTAACCATCTACAACGTCACAATCTGCAACCTTAGCACAGATGACGCCCATAAGCATGTCGGCAAGTTCTTGCTGCTTTGCTACACTGTCTCTGAAAACATTGATCAGTTGTTGTGTCGCACGACTCTGCACCTCTGATTCATCCGCCATTTCCATCACTACTTCAGCCATTAATTGGTTCACAAACATACATTTATTCCATTGCATTCGAGACTGAGGATACAGAACAGATTCAGATGGCGATTTTGGCAGGCTTGTATTATTGATAGTGGAGAGTGTCTCGACCACTGCATCATAACATAAATTAGGACGGGAACCAAACAGATTAATCATGAGTTATTGCCATATTACCTGACCTAGATTTACTGGAAAGAAACAATGGGGTTGCCTTGCTATTTTCAGAGTTTGTCTTCTTAACTTCAGCAGCCTGCACAAAATTAACGCACTAGCATTGCTATTATTGGCCAAGTCAGATAATAGGAAAGCAACATTGACACAACGAACGTTTGGGCAACTAGCCTACACCAAATTAACACAATATGGCACATCTATCATCAGCCAGGTAAGGTAATACGAAAGCAACATTGACACAATGAATGAATGGGCAACCAGAGAAGCACTACAATTCAGTAACGTGCATGATATGAGTTAGTACATTCATGCAGCTCAGTATGCAAAACTACCAGGCAGTTTTCCTTACAAAAATCAACATTGGTGCCTTTAACATTTTGCTACAACTAATTTTAGATCAGATAAAGGTTAGATTCACACCGATTAACAAAATACATGCTGATGTAAAAATATAGTGATATACAACAGGTACTTACATCAGCATTGGAGCACAGAGAATTCCCACAAGATATTTTCCTCGAATACGATCCCAATGGAGGAAGTTTTCTATCGCTTAACCTTATTTTCTAAAAGAGAGATGGGTAAGAAACATGTAGAAAATATGATCAGAATGCTATAAAATTTGATGATGCAAGGATACACACACGCTTCTTAGAATGGAGTTGACATTCTTTTGCTGGACTGGAGCGGACTAGTTCTTTGGCCACTGGAATCTGCTTATTATCAGTGGGAGTTGGATTTCTCTGTGCTGGAGCAGTATATATGAAAAATGGAGTTGGTTTATTATCTCCTGGCGTTTGGATCTTTTGCAAAGACCTGGTTTGTAACCCTTCAGATTCTAACATAGCCATCTTCCCCTTGCATGCCTTATATAGAAGAATGGTGATTCAGTTATAAAACATGCTACAACAGAGATGGAATAGGTACTAAAGAATAGAAAGACATGACATATTGACATGTATTCCCTCCATCCGGAAATAAATGGATGGGTCTAGGCGTATTTCAGTTCTAGATACATCCATTTTTATCCATTTCTGCGACATGTAATCCGGACGGAGGGAGTATGATGTAAGAGCTAGGGATACGACAGACAACACAAGAAAAAACACCGAAAAACCCACTGCAGAACCAAAGTATTCAAACCCACTGATATGAGATAGTACACTCATGCAGCTCAGGATGCAAAACTACCAGGCAGTTTTCCTTACAAAAATCTACATTGTGGCCTTTAATCATACATTTTGCTACAACTAAATTTAGATCAGATAAAGGTTGCATTCACGCCGATTAATAAAATACATGCTGATGTAAAAATATAGTGATATACAATAGGTACTTACATCTACATTGGAGCACAGAGAATTCTTCTATCTGTTAAGCTTATTTTCTAAAAGAGAGATGGGTAAGAAACATGTAGAAAATATGATCAGCATGCTATAAAATTTCATGATACAAGGATATGCACACGCTTCTTAGAATGGAGTTGACATATTTTTGCCGGATCGAGCGGACTAGTTCTTTGGCCACCGGAATCGCTTATTATCGTGAGGAGTTGGGTTTCTCTGTCTTTGGAGCAAGATCTACAAAAACTGCAGTTGGTTTATTATCTCCGGTGTTTGGATCTTTTGCAAAGGCCTTGTTTGTAACCCTTCGATTCTAACATAGTCGCCTTCCCTTGCATGCATTGTATAGAAGAATGGTGCTTTAATTATAAAACATGCGACAACAGAGAGATGGAATAGGTATCAAGAATAGAAAGGCATGACATATTGACATGTATTCCCTCCATCCGGAAAAAATGGATGGGTCTATGTGTATTTCAGTTCTAGATACATCCTTTTTATCCATTTCGGCAACATGTAATCCGGACGGAGGGAGTATGGTGTAAGAGCTAGGGATACAACAGGACAACACAGCAAAAAAAACACTAGTTGAATGTAAAACTATATGCTAGCGGAATACGTACAGAAATAACTAAGGCAACATACACGTGTATGATTGGGAAACTAAGATGGCATTGCAACAGAGCACTAGAACATCACTTCAATGTAAAAAAACATGGTATGGTAGACAGATGAAGTACATACTGATGAATAACAATGCATAAGATATTCAGAAGCATGATGTCCAAATTAAGCAGATGGCACTGCGCTAGAGTAGAATGATAGTACTTGAATTTGAAAACATGTTATCATGAATGGAATAGGTACTGAAAAACAGGGAGGCATGACATATTTACATGCATGATCAGCATGCTAAGCACATGGCATTGCAATAGAGTAGATACACTCCAGGACATTATATGCATGCTGTACCCATATCACAGGCCAAGTTAGAGCAAGGACCTTGCGGGGTGAAGAGGATTCATCATCTTTCTGCAAGTCTTCTGAAGACTTGCCTTTACATGTTCCATCATATTGGGTATCATTGACATCAAGTTTATTGGCCTTTACATTGCTCCGTGAGGTTCTTGTGGATATATCAGTGTGTGCAATTATATCTGACATGCATGGAAGACAACTAGTAGTTAGATTTATGTAATGAGTGCCTGTAGGAGATGACATAAATAGTAGGACTAGGGTTAACTAGCAGCAACAGGTCTCATAAACTAAAGCGAGAACACAAATGAAAGCTACAGAATATGTATCATTTGTACTCGAGATTAACTAGATGTCACACAAAAGTATTAAAGAACAACATAGGTTATACTAGAAGTGGTATAATACTATAATCACCAGCCTGTGGGATAGCATTGGTTGATGGATGATAACTATGGAACATTGTTACCTAACGAACAAGTATCTTAGATGAACTATGGAACAACGTTAACTCCTAAACAAGACCCATAAGAGATCAGCATGAATATACAGTGAAATGTGATGATCTATTTTCCGTGCTTAGATGAAATACAAAGCCATAAATGTTGCACACAAGTAAGATGAGGTTACAACCTATCTTGCTGCCATCCATAGGAGTGAGCATCATGTGCTGACTTGTCGATGGCCCTGCAGTTGTTGTGGCTGTCCATGTCAGGCACGCGCATTCGATGCAGGGAACTGTTGAGTGGGGACCATAGCTCCCTTCTGGTGTATGCTTCCCTTGTTGGAGCAATTGTGGTTAGTCGGAAGACGGTGTGTCTGAAGATGCAGATAATGCATAATGTTAAGAACGACATATCTCTTTGATCTGAAGAAATACACTAAGAGATCAACAACAAGGTACGAGAGTGGTCACACGTCTGTTGACTGAAGACTAAATTGGGGTCACACGATTTTATTTTATTTTGGTACTGTCCGATCTACGCCGGATGGCTTGATGGCCGTCTTGTGCCTCCCGGCTGACACTGTTTGGTATCTTCCCCGAAGAGTCAGCGACCAACGACAGAGCAGCCTGCCTCCGCCGTCCGTGGCCCCGGCCAAAACCCCGCTCCCCGCCCCACCGCACTGCCGTGGTTGCGCCGCCCCCGGGCCAATCCACAAAGACTCGCCGTCATCCAGATCCGGCGGCGGCAGTACCTTCAACCCACGCAACTCTAAAAGATAGCCATCTAAGCGCTGCTTCTGTGGCGAACTTGCGGGCCCGCACCCTTACGTTAGACACCAGCCAACCGGTAGCCTAGGAGCTCCGCTGCCTCGAGGGGTGCTGCTTCCCATTGGGAATCGATTGGCCCAGAATAAAAATTCAGACAACTGACGCCTAAATAAAGTGATTTGAGATGAGGGTGCGACCTATCTGGCGGCATGGTGAAGTAGGCAGGTCCAGCTGCCGAGTCGGTGAGGCCGACACGGTTGCGATGGTGACCGGCGGCAGGGAAAGAGCAATGTCGCGACGGTCGACGGCTACAGGGAAGCAGCACCAGGACTCTGGACGGATCCGAAGTTGGAGCCACTCTGGCGCCGTGAACAATGGCGGGGGTGAATCGGCTCCGGTACGGTTCACGCGGCCATCGTCGAGGTAGCACCAGCAGCACGGAGTAAGAGGCACACGGTCCAGTGCATGATGGCAAATGGACAGCGTCTCCGGCATTAGGAGGAGGGTGGCTATGAAATTGGTGCGGTGGGGGGTGCCATGGAGGTGGGGCTGAGGTTTCGCGGCTCGGGAGAAGGGAGCTTCCCGGGGAGAAGGTGATTTGGCGCCCACGAGGTATGAATGGGGGCGGAGGGGGGGGAGACTGGGAGGGGAGTGGAACCATGTCTTACGGACACATTTGTCTGAAATGTGAGGGGGAGTTACAGTTCTACCCTTGCCTATAGGCTTCTCGGCTTGGGTCTGTGTATTGAGGGTCGGGGATAGTAGAGTAACTTTGCTTCTCCCCAAATAGTGGGCGAGAGCGATTTCGGGCGAGGAGGGCGTGTTTTGAACTATAGTGGGCGCGAGCAATTTCGGGCGAGGAGAGCGTGTTTTGAAATAGTGGGCGCGAGCTATTTCGGGCGAGGAGAGCGTGTTTTGCCGACCATGGTTTATGAATTATTCGGCACATGTCATTTCAGCCGAGGAGAAGGCACGCTTGGATGAAGTTACGAACCTACCCTCGATGTACAATGGGCCAATTGATGCATGTCCCACATAGGATGGTAATTTCGCGTCTCCCATTTATTTGCTCGGGCGAATTCCACAGAGCAGAGAGGATGTTTAATGGTTCGTTCAAATTTTGGGAGAACGAGCATCCACGTCTACCTTACCAAGTCGATTCGAATCAAATTTTGAAATATTAGCTTGCAACTTCTTTTTTAGATGGAGAGATGATGCTCGGGAGTAATGTGTTTTTACATGCTCGTTGCTAGCGATTTACTATATGACAAATAGTTGACCCACTCAAAAGCGCGAATCAAACCCAAAATGAAATATCTCGATTCAATGAAATATCTCGCTTAGTAGGTCAAATAGTGAACTAAATCCAAAATTGAACACCTCAATCGAGTAGCATGTTGTACAGTATTATAGTACTCCATGAACATGTTGAAAGTCAAATTAATGAACTAGTTTGATATACGCATATATCCGTTCATGTGTGGATTGCAGACAACATGTTATCCAATTTAAATATTTGAATGCAAGTTTATATCGAAACATGGTTTATATCAGTCTTTGATGCATAAAACGCGACCTCCCCCTCTCCCGGACTCCTGTTCTCTCTCTCTCTCTCTCTCTCTCTCCAACAATCTTCAATTCTGTTGCATGCATCCGACAAAAAAACCTTGTTGGTCCCTCTCCCTTTCTCTCCATCTCTCTCTCTCTCTCTCTCTCTCTCTCTCTCTCTCTCTCTCTTTGTGTGTGTGTGTGTGGGGGGGTCTTTCTAGTTCGCATGCATATATACACCATCTATAGGTCTCTCCCGCACACTATGTATGATACTCTAGCTAGTCCAAGCTAGATATCTTGGGTGCACTCATCGTACGCACACAAATTCCTTGGATCTTTGCCCGTAACTCTCTCACGCACCACTGGCTGCCCTCTCGAGCTCTTCCCCTCTCTCAAACTCTCCATCCACTGGTCACACATACACATGCATATCTCACTGCACTGATAGGCCCATCTAAAATCTATCTCTCTCCCTCGTTCTCTCTCCATCTCACACGCACACACACAATCTCATGCCCAGCTAGCCAAGTATGATGGTCTCTCACTCAATTGTAGGCACACGCAGTCCCCCCTATATGTATATGACTAGCTAATCTTAGTCTCTATCACAAACATGTGCGTGGTCTATCTCTATTTCTCTCGGGGCATCTTTCTATCGTGCACGCACTCCCTCAATCTCCCACCCATATAATCCCCTCACGATCTCGAGGGGATCTCTCTATCACAAACACACCCTCTCTCCCTGCCCATGTGTCCATGCCATCCATGTGTCCCTCTCGACCTTTGTTCCTTGTTGGCCAGACCTCTATTGGACATGTGCTACAGGGGTGTCTCTCTCCGTTAGAAACAATCACACACTAGCTATCTTCGTGTATCTCCTCTCCTCGCTTTTCCATCTCGGAGATGCATGCGTGATATGTTCGCATAAGAAACGAAAAAACACACACTCTCTCTAATTTATCGTTTGTTGTCACTTTCTCTTTCACACACATAGTCTTTTTGCACACTTACTCAATCTCGCTTCACACGCACTTGATCTGTCTCGACTGAGGCACTTTCCTCGGTCGATAGCATATAGATTTATTGAAAAGTCAAACATCACAAAGTTTGACCATGTACGTGGAGAAAAAGAATTACATCTAGTATGACAAACATATACCATTAGATTCACCATGAGATGTAGTTTTGTATGATGTATCTTTGGTATTGTAGATATATATTACATTTGCGTAAACCTGATCAAAGTTTCCAAAGTTTGACTTCTAAAAAATTTACATGCACTGCATTATAGAGCGGATGGAATATCTCTTTCCCCCTCTCAGCTATCTGACGCACCACTCAGCCTTATTGGGGCTCCTCAATCTCTCTCAAACTTTATTGGTCAGTTTGGTTCGTGACCTTACCCTCATGCCTTGATGGCCAGTACCGCCTGGTGTGAGTGTGAGATGTAAAATATTTCTGCCTGGCCAGGCTTGTGTGGTGCTGAAGCGTTTGGTTCATGCCTGGGCCAGGCAAATTATCAACGTCCCATCAATCAATCCATGCATCAATTATTTAATGCTAATATCCACTCCCACACATACACATGCATATCTCACTCGCACTCGATAGGCCCATCTAAAAATCTATCTCTCTCCCTCGTTCTCTCTCCATCTCACACGCACACACACAATCTCATGCCCAGCTAGCCAAGTATGATGGTCTCTCACTCAATTGTAGGCACACGCAGTCCCCCCTATATGTATATGACTAGCTAATCTTAGTCTCCATCACAAACATGTGCGTGGTCTATCTCGATTTCTCTCGGGGCATCTTTCTATCGTGCACGCACTCCCTCAATCTCCCACCCATATAATCCCCTCACGATCTCGAGGGGATCTCCCTATCACAAACACACCCTCTCTCCCTGCCCATGCGTCCATGCCATCCATGTGTCCCTCTCGACCTTTGTTCCTTGTTGGCCAGACCTCTATTGGACATGTGCTACAGGGGTGTCTCTCTCCGTTAGAAACAATCACACACTAGCTATCTTCGTGTATCTCCTCTCCTCGCTTTTCCATCTTGGAGATGCATGCGTGATATGTTCGCATAAGAAACGAAAAAACACACTCTCTCTAATTTATCGCTTGTTGTCACTTTCTTTTCACACACATAGTCTTTTTTGCACACTTACTCAATCTCCTTCACACGCACTTGATCTGTCTCGATCGAGGCACTTTCCTCGATCGATAGCATATAGATTTATTGAAAAGTCAAACATCACAAAGTTTGACCATGTACGTGGAGAAAAAGAATTACATCTAGTATGACAAACATATACCATTAGATTCACCATGAGATGTAGTTTTGTATGATGTATCTTTGGTATTGTAGATATATATTACATTTGCGTAAACCTAATCAAAGTTTCCAAAGTTTGACTTCTAAAAAATTTACATGCACTGCATTATCGAGCGGATGGAATATCTCTTTCCCCCTCTCAGCTATCTGACGCACCACTCAGCCTTATTGGGGCTCCTCAATCTCTCTCAAACTTTATTGGTCAGTTTGCTTCGTGACCTTACCCTCATGCCTTGATGGCCAGTACCGCCTGGTGTGGGTGTGAGATGTAAAATATTTCTGCCTGGCCAGGCTTGTGTGGTGCTGAAGCGTTTGGTTCATGCCTGGGCCAGGCAAATTATCAACGTCCCATCAATCAATCCATGCATCAATTATTTAATGCTAATATCCATCCATGTTGCTGTTAGCCTTGTGGCCGCATGACTAGGCACTACAAGGCGTTTGAAATCGGTCGCCCGGGCCAGGCTACTTGCAGTGTCTGGAGTTCAGCCAGACTAATTAAAGTGCAAGGGAACCCAGGCCAGGCGGGCTCTCTTTTTCACAGGGTAGCAACCAAACAAGCGTGCATGAAATCCAGCCACAACCCCAGGCCAGGCAAAAGATGCTCAAGACGCAAGCCAAACTGACCTTATATCTCCTTGGTTCACACATACACATGTCTCGCTCGCGCTATACATATAGACCCATCAAACACTCTCCGCCCTTGTTCTCTCTCCATTTGACACGCACCCCCTAAGTACCATAATCCCTCACTCCATCGTAGGCGCAAGCACTCTCCCCCCTCCTAAGTATGATTATCTCTTACTAGCCATCAGGAACACACGTATTGTCTCCTTCCATCCATACATCTATCTCGATATCTCTCGGGGCATCTTCTATCGCGCACACACCTTGTCACTTGGTCTCCCACCCATGTAGTCCCATCACGATCTCCAAGGGATCTCTCTATGACAAACATACACTCTCTCCTCCCCATGTCTGCATTTTCTCCGTACGTCTCTCTCGACCTCTCTCCCTTGTTTGTCAGACACCTCTTGGCCACGTGCTAGGGGTCTTGCTCTCTCGATTCCAAACAACCACACACTATCTCCTCACCTTGCCTCTGTTATCGAAGATGCATGTGTGATATGTTTGCATAAGACACACACGCTTTTTCTCTACTTTTATCGTGTGTTGTCCATGTCTCTTTCACACACGCACACACTTTTTTTCACTCTCTCTCTCTCTCTCTCTAGTTAGGGACTCACACGCCCATAAGCATATGGATGTTTTGAAAAGTCAAACCTTAGAAAAGTTTGACCAGGTATATGTGGAGAAAAACATTTACATCTGGAATGATCATTAGATTCATCACAACATGTACTTACTTCATACTATCATTTATCTTTGGTATTGTAGATATAAGTAATTTATTTATAAACTTGGTCAAAGTTTCAAAAGTTTGACTTAAAAAAAATGTTGGAACTACATTATCGAACGGAGGGAGTAGCTCTTTCTCTCTCTCTCTCTCTGCTATCTCTCACGGGCCTCCCCTCTCACTCGAACTCTCTATACCGATGGATTATACGCTCACTGTGTCAGCGTATAGCTCCGTATATTGTTTAGTTGACCGTTCAACCAATCCACATGCTGCCTTGTAGCTCGTGTTCAGATCTTCTGTGGCCGCCCATGTGGCAAGGGTGAAAATAAGTAAACTAGAGGCCCATCTGACACGCGGTGAAGTAAACAAAGTTGAAACCACTCGGGGTAGCACCCCGCATGCTAGTAAATTGAGGGCGCATTGAGGACAAACTTCTTGCGCGCGAAGGACGCACTCACACACAATTCACCACTGCACGACGACATGCACAGAAGGACGCACTCACGCACACCCAGCACACAACACACACCAGCACATGTGTAAACCTGCGTCACCGCCGGTTGAGATGGACAGCGAGGCAGCCAACAAGCGGAGGCGGCTCGAGCCAAAACCACATCCGGCGAGCCTGGACTTCATCAGCAGCCTCCCCGACGACATGCTGCTCGTCATCATTGGTCTCCTCCCCACCAAATCTGTTGTGCGGACCGCCCTGCTCTCCCGGCGGTGGCGCCCCTCTTGCGCTGCGTCCCCCTCAACCTCACCGTCGATAGCTGCCTCTACGATGGGGATTGCAAACGCATGGCCATAGTCTCCAAGATCCTTTCATCGCACCCTGGGCCAGCCAGACGCCTTGACATCCGCATGTTCAGTACCAACTGCAAGGTCCAACCCAAGTTCGACGAGTGGTTCTTATCCCCCTCCCTAGATCAGCTTGAGGAGCTCAGCTTTGAAGCTGGACGGTGTCGCTCTCTGCAGCCGTCCGCGCTCCGCCTCACGCCAACGCTGCGACGCGCCAGCTTCAGCTCCTGCTATCTTCCCTAGATTAATGCCGCACCCGCCCTTCTTCTCCCTCAACTCAAGTAGCTCGACCTCTTCGACGTTTTCATCTCGAAGAAGGCTATGGAGCACCTGCTCCGCGCAGCTGCATCAAGGCCGAGTACCTTCGCCTTGAGCAGATCCACGGGTTCATTATCCTCCACATCGCCGATTTAATCTCCGATGGATTTATGTGTCTTGCTGGTCCCGCAACAAGACATCAATTGGGAAGAGATCACTCCAGCTGTTCCACGTTATGGTCATTGAGAATGCGCCTTTCCTTGAGAGATTGCTTGTATTGGATCTAGAAGGTCCAACAAAAATCAGGGTCATTGACGCACCAAATCGATGCGCTGGTGTACTCGTCGCCAAATTCTCCGAACTCTTTATTGATCCGTAATCGCTCGGTACATCACTCATCTTATTCTCCGTCTTCTTGAAATTCACATTTTTAAATTTCTTCTTGATGTATTTACGACCGTCTTCCAGAAAATGATTCCCACAAGCTTGACCCAGTCCATGGGCACAGTGAAGATCTTAGCACTAAAATCTATCGACCCCAATCTGGATCAATTTGTTGGATTCCTTACATGCTTTCCGTGCACGGAGAAGCTACTCATCGAGGTGAAACTTCTTTCCTATAAGTAAACGGTAATCACAACGTAGCTCAATTTTTCGTAATTTTCCCAAATTACGATGACAAGTGTAGTGTCCAAAACTGCATCTACGCACTGCACCGAAAGAAATGGTTTTAGTATTTTTTCTCAGGTGATCACCTACATCGTTTTATGCTCTACTACTATAGTAGCCTAGGCTAGTCATAGTGGAAAGTAACTTAGACTACTCCAGTAACTCTATGGTTACCCTGAGAGCAAGTACTACCTCCGACCATAGATTTAACTGACAAAATGTTAATGCATGTCACTAAGAACTATATCGTTGGATTCGTATTTGAACATAATTTCAAATGGTGTAATTTTTAGTGACATGCATTGGCATTTTCTTAGATAAATCTATGGCCAACATTTTATACTAAATACGAGGTAGTATTCCCTCCGTCCCAAAATTCTTATCTTACATTTGTTTAGATACGGATGTATCTAACACTAAAATGTAACTAGATACATCTGTATTTAGACAAATTTAAGAAGAATTTTGGGACAGAGGGAGTACAAAAGTGGGCTATGTAGGCCAAAACATGTGCCAAATTCACTTGTGATGCATTTGGCATTGATGCCCCTCCATTGCTCACCTGGTGCCCCAATCTGGATCACCTACTTTGCTTCGGTGCCAAATTAACTCACGCAATGAAAAAACACTACGTGGGAGAGAGAGAGGACTGAGGCAATAAAAAACACTTGTTTGGGAGAGTGAGAGGCTGGTGTAGTTGGTTTGATTGATTTGTTTATACACGTGGGTTTGTGTGCACAGCGGTGCCAACTCTCTCACATCGCGAGAGCGGTGCCAAAATCTTTTGACATTGATGCATATTATGTGTCATACTTTTGCGAAATATGGCATCGGCCACATAGTGGAAGGCCACAAATGCCCAAGCTCTTCACGTGCTCCTAGTTAAACGAGGGGAAACAGAGAGCGAGCGCGCGCGCGCGCGCGCAGAGAGAGAGAGAGAGAGAGAGAGAGAGAGAGAGAGAGAGAGAGAGAGAGAGAGAGAGAGAGAGAAAAAATATCACTAGCCAGCCAACCCTATCGTATGAGCGAATGATATTGGTACCTCTTGATGACACGGCAATCTTATACAGCCAGCTGCTCTAATATGTTCTCTTCTTTTGAAGATAAAAAAGGACCCGAAAGTGAAAAATGTGCTGCACTATAACAATCTCATCGAATGCCTTGATCTTCATCTTACAGAAGTTGATTTGATCGACTACCGAGGCAGCACATCTGAGATTAAATTGGCCAGGTTCTTTGTTCTGGAGGTAAGTGTGCTCAAGGTAATGAGGTTTGGCATTCTCTGGCGCAACAATGAATGGCGTGGTGATCATCGCAAGCGTCTAAGCCTAAATGACAAAGTCTCCGCAGAAGTTGATTTTTTTTAAAACATCAAGTGGCCAGAGACTCGAAAACTTATTTGCCCATTACTGACTTGTCAGGGCGGTGGATTTTGTTTTGTACGATAATGCTGCATCCACCTAAAGTAACAAAAGTTCTTACGTAAAATTCCTAGTAATTCCCTCTTCGTAGGTGCAACATTACTCCTTACATTTGTAATATCAGTTTGAAACTTGTAATATTGCCGTGTCCTATTCCCGCATTTTCAAAATCCTGCGAATCAAACAGGTCCTGAGTTGGTGATGATGTTGTGCCTCCCATCTTTCACCAATAGCCGTCGGATCTAGATCTGACGCATACAAACCAAGCTTCTCCATTTTTGCAAAAAGACGCCCGCACTTGTTCCCTATTTACAAACAACTCCTTGTCTCTCACAATCAGTCTTATCTCCTCCCCACCACATCTAGAAGGCCGTGGAAAATCAAGGCGCGATGGCGCCGCCGCGCCGGCCCACCCCAATCTTGGTGTTCCAGGTAATGCACGTGCATCTACGCACGGAAATTATGTCGAACAGGGCTAGTTGTAAGCAGGCTAGCTCTACAACCATGATGATAGTGACTGCAGACGGTGAGGCTGACTATGGTATGCCGAACACGGCTCCTATACTCAGGTCTCATCTCCGGCGCAGGGTCTTGTCACTTCATTGTGAGGAGCAGCACGTAATAATTTGACCAACGGGTAGTACAATACTAGTACTCCTACTACTACATTGGTAGTACTACTACTAGTACTAGTAGCACCACCATCTGGATTTAGGAGTACTACCACGTCCATCTGAATTTTAGTATTTGACTAGCAATATCTAGTAATGCATGTCACAAAAATGTACTACTCCTCTCAGAATAAATACATGGTGTTTTATTCCTATCGATGAGAGAACTTAATGTTTTTTTGCTAACTAGAGTACTAATAGGATTACATGCAATGAACTAAACACTGCATGTCATGTTTGGTAGTCTCAAGTCATTAAAAGCATGCACGACCCACATCTCTCATTGGTTGATATGTCACAAAATAAGAAACAAGGAGGGAGTTAATGCACCGTGCCTAAGTGTTTTGGGATTATTTGGTTTTCGTAAGGTGACTTACACAACATTTTTGTTTACATGCATTAACATTTTATTAGTTAAATTAAAGGTCAAAACTTGGCGCAAAATGCAAAGGGGACCAATAAACCAAGAACATCAAACTTCTCTCGCTTTGGCCCCAACTAGAGGTCCGTGAGATGACTATATCAAGACCGCACGGAGGGGGACGCAGCTTCATTGACTTATTTACAACTACCTTTGGGTGAATGACACGGGGCCTGGGGGTGGCTGGCCCACCTATCATACAACCAAAGGCAAAAGCGAGAGGGCCGAGGAGTAGTACGAAATCCTATGCACCTACGCACGCTAACCAAGGGCAAGAGTGATCACTCGAATCGCAAGATGAGTTGACTAGAAGCTAAGCTAGACCCATGGAGGCGATGAGCGCGAGCATCAGCCGGCTGTGCCAGATGGTCCACGATGTCGGCCTGCGGCCCGGCACCGAGGAATGTCTCCAGGTAGTATTGCTTGAGGCCGCCAGGGCGAGGGGCCGCTTGGACGACAGCTTCGTCTCCTTGTTCGACGAGGTCCTCGTCGGTTTCCTCGACCAGTTCACCATCGTCAAGAAGCTCGCGGACGACTTTGACGTACGCCTCCAGCCGACGTGCCCAGGCTCTACGATGCCCACCACCCTCAACGGCCACTATGGTGACAACCTCTTCGACGCACTGGTGGCCCTGCGACTGCCCGCCGTCACGCCGGAGAATGTCCACCTCGAGGTCGCTGGCTGCGCAGCACCAAGGCGCAAAGAAGACACCATCGACATAATCACCCACGTCTATGCGCAAATCGTCCACAAGGTCTACTACATGCAAGAGGAGTACAATAGGACGCTAGCCTTCTTGGACCGCAGGGCAACCTTGGACGGCATTGTTCAGAAGCACGTTGAGCTCGCCGCCAACACCGCTCCTCCTCACACGTCGGTTGGTGAACCAGCGCACTAGGGCGTGAGGATGTCGTTGATGGATCCATATGTATTTTTATCTTTCCGTCAAATCCATGTAGTAGTATATGATACTACAGTAATTATCTTACCTTTCGCATAAACTTCATAATTTTCATACGTACTCCATGCATGAACGGCGCCAAAACCAAACTTCTCATTACTCTAGGAAAAATCATTATTTTCTATCTATCGGTCATGCCATGGAGCAGAACCAAATTTTACAAGTTACAAGTTCAAAAGAAAAAACCTGCCGTGTTCACGTCGCACCCCCACACGGTTGGTCCGGCACGCCGCTCAAGCGGGAATGCGCGCCGTGTTGCATTTTCACTTACAAGTGGGACCGCAGTTGAGCAAACCGACTATCGGCAAACCCCCACCCCGCCCACCGCGCGTTGGCTGAGAAAATAGGAGGGAGAAGAGATGGCTGTAGCACGGACTCCAAGAAAATTGGTGGCGGATGGGACTCGTGTGGGTGGCGTGTGCCGTACCGCTAGACGTGAATGCTAGTTATGGCCCATGCCACCCCACTGTATCGAGCCTATAGCGAGGTACGTAGAACAAATTTCCTGTAGTCCGTGCTCAACCCTCCTCTATCTCTCTTCTCAGCCAGCCAGCGGACGCGCGGAGCCCATCGTCTGTTTGCTCACATGCGGTCGCACATGTCAGTGAAAACGCAAGAGGACCAACTAAACCTGCACATCTTTCACCTCGACGTGCTAGTGATGAAAAACAAATCCAATAAAGATCTTCGGTGGCCGCTTTTGGAGTTACTCAAGAGTAGTAAGATTCTATTTACAGTTTAACCCAAGATGCACATCACGTGGCTTCAACTACCACTCTATTTTCTTGCATGACACGACCTGGATGCTGGATGTCCCACATGTCAGCAAAAGGAGGAAGAACCCGACCAAATCTTCGGTTGTGCTCTCGGATTAGACTAGTTGTGCTAACTTAAAAATTTTATTGTGTACTCCTCCGTTCCAAAATACTTGACTTCCATTTGTCCAAAAATGGATGTACCTATATACTAAAACGTGTCTAGATACATATATAATTTGTCAAATAGAAGGCATGTATTATGCAACGAAGGCAAGTTTTTGTATTGGGAAGAAGAGTACATCCATATATTGATAGAGCGCAATTTAGTAGATGTTCTATCACTTTTAGCTAGCACAAAGGCTAGAGATGAGACTAGTGCACTTGTTGATACTCCTACTAGAATAGAGGCTAGACATGAGACTAGATGCGAGGAAGCAACGTCTACTTCTTTACACTCGAAGAAGAAAGAAGCACGCAAGATCGAGCCTTGGCAGATCAACAATGAATGCATCGAGAAGGCACTAATCCAACTTACAGGAGTAGTAAAATGTATTCTTGTGGTTCTTGTTTTCTTTGGTCTTGCTTTTCTAGTCAAAATTATCATTGGAGTTCGTGCAAAACGGAGGTTGAAGTTGGCCTTACAAGTGGGACCGCAGTTAAGGAAACCGACTATCGACAAACCCCCACCTCGCCCGCTGCGCGATGGCTGAAGTTAGAGAAACGACGAGGTTGAAGAGATTGCTCTAGCACGGACTCCAAGAAATAATATGGTGTCATATGGATGTCGTGGTGGTGGCATGTGCCGTACTCCTGGACGTGAATGCTTGTTCTGGCCCATGCCACCCTACTACTCCTACTACTTACTCCTACTATATAGTACTAGTATTGAGGATTCGAGGTGCTGGTTACGTACAGCGAACACATTAACATATGGCTACAGTAAAAACACCCGCCCGACGCGTGAAGCATGTGAAGCTAGTAAAAATAGTGTACTACTATTGTTGATTGGCCTCATCTGATAACCTGTTGCAATGCACGTACAATTATGTATTGGGAAAATATTTTTTGCCTCACACACCACTCACTCAGAGAAGCGACTCGAAAGCCATTCATAAATTTAGTAAGTTTATCACAGGCATATCATTTTATTACATACAACAGGTCATCAACCCACATCGACAACGAGGATAAATTATAAATACTAAAGTTTTCACCACACAACAAATAACAAGCAATGAAATGAACTTCAACTCAACCATTCCTCGGCGTTGGTAACGCTTGCTTTGAACCACAAGTGATTCTTCGGGACGGACCATCCATTGTCGATCTGGAGACCAACAGAGGACTGATCATCCAGGCTGAAGCGGCCTACTATATCAGTACCAGGGTAGGGAACCACCCAAATGTCCGAGGTATAGACATAGTTGCTTCTCATAAATGGTAGTAATGTTGTGTCAACATCAGTTGGATCACCTTTCACCATCATTGGATAGTTTTGTCCAAGGAAGAGCGAGTTTTCTCCAAGACTATCAATTTTGTACTAAGGAGAAGGAGTTGGCGCTAGCACACTAGTATCCATCCCGAATACCATGCAACGGGTGTTGGAATAGGTCCGGAGAGTGCGACCATGGGAGACTACACCTGCTTCCTTAGTAGTAACATCACCAGTGGGCTGTATACACACAAGAACAGGTGATCCATCGGAATTAGTTGCCAGGCGCCATAGAGTATATGGGCGCTGCTCGTCCTCATGCTCGTTATCATCACCATCGTCATCTCCCCCTTGGTTATAAAAAATTTCAAGTATAGGTGGTGGAATGTTCATAGGACCTTGGAAACACAAGAAGAAGGTTAATTAGTAAAGGGAAACTTGCTAACCCACATGCATGTGGATGAAACAATTATAATTACGGTGGAAGACAAACGTACCGAATCATAAGGATTCCATGCAAAAACAGTGCCACGAGTGGTGGCAGCAAACACAAGGCCCTCATATTGAATTGCATCACAGTACTCATCCGTGTACATAAACTGATTTTTGAGCAATATCCATCCAATCAAACCACGAAGGATGGCAACAAGCTTGTCGAAGATAGCAACAACTTCATAGTTGTTGTAATTCCAAGAGCAGTTGGGAACTCGACAAATTGCTATCTTCCGTAGAAGATACCACCATGATCGATTTGAACGCATGCATAATACCGTGTGCTCAACCTCCGGGTAGTCTGCTGAGATTTTTGAAGTGGAACCCGTCACGAGTGTACACATTCACAAGTTCCCACTCGCAGTTGGACCCAATGTAAACAACCCAATCTCCATTTGCGCCTGCCCAAGCCTTGCCCTCAAGCGATGGCATCTTAACATGATACGTATCATTATCAAGTGGCATCAACTTGCACAGGGCGAGACCTCCGTCGTCCCGGCGCCAGTCATCAGGGTCACGGCGAAGAAGATAGGGGAGATCAAACCGCTCCTTGACTCTTGGGTTCCTTGTAATGATGTTATTAGTTGAGTCGAGAATGGGCTTGAACGAACCTGCCATGCTAGCCGAGGTGATGACGTCGCACCGATCAATGAGTTCTCCACCACGCCATCTTTCGGATCGGGCAAGAATAACGGGTCGCTTCGCCTGTTCCTCCATGGAGAAGACGATCAAACAATGGCAGAAGAAAGGGTGAAGGGCTGAAGGAAAATGGAGGAGGGAGAGGAAGAGCGTGCGACAGCAGTTCCAAATCAAGAGGGAAAGGCGAAGAGTCGATGGACGGTTGCCAGTTTGCCACGGTTCACGAAGAGGCGCCCCGGCCTACATGTCCGTTCGGAAATACTACTACTCGCCGTCGTCTCACTGATATGTTGGAACGGGACCACATGTCAACAAAACATGGTGTGTAATTTCTCGTGCAAAAAGCGATCTGGCCGCGTTGGCCCGAGGTGCCGCATTAGTTACCGACCTTTATTTTTTGAATGGCATGCCGTTCAGTTTTGAAGCACGACTAACTGGTACTGTACGCAGAGAAAATATAAACTACTCTACCACTACTCCACCTCCAAAGATTAGTAGTATAAAAAAGATATATAGGCTGGAGCTTCAGCGCTTTCTTGCTAAGGGCTGCCCACTTGCTTCTCACACTACCACCCTCTCTCCAGATCTAAAAAAGACGACCTCTCTCTCCCTCCTCACCGGTGGTCATAGATTCGTCGGGGAAGAAAAGTACGTGCAACATTGACGCACTCGTCATCGGCGAGCGAGGTCACGCACTAATGACAAGGCCGTCCTCTCGGACCTAGCGCCCGCACGGGATGGCCTCCGTCCCCAAGCTCGCTGCCGTAGTGTGTGCGGAGGACGACGACCACGAGCGAAGCCACTTCCCGCCGACCCTCAGGTATGCTACCTCTTTTCGAACCATACCCTTATTCTATTACCCCATCTGCCACGTTGTTGCATGTGGATCTTTTTCCACTCCACCATCTTCCCAATTTGCTATCATCTGCTCTGCTGGCCACGCAGACAAAAACCATAATTTGCACTATTAAAGGAAACCCTACTTCATGCAGACTAATCCATGTCTGGGTTGAATAAGGAAAGGAAGGGAGACTGTACTGTCCAAGAGATTAGGCATCGAACCCACATCTAGATCGAAAAGGGGAAAATCAGTAGCTAAGGAACGACTCTCGTGTCTCTTGGTTGAAGAAGGGTAGAAAGGCATGACAACACAATAGAGAATGACTAGGTCGATTGGTTTGTTGTCCTCACATAGGAAAAAGGTGGCTAAAGAGAACAAAAATGGGACGTAATCCACAGATGCTGCCTGGATAGTTGTTGCTCTGGGCAACCATACCTCCCTCACAACTCTGCGTTCGTGGAGGTACATCGTACTGGTGCGCCCACTGTCCGGATGGGCCTCCCATGCTCTTATTGTCACTTTTTTGCTATTAGTATAACACCAGCAGTCAAGTCAAGCAATGCTACTGCTAAAGTGATGCCACATCTAACTAATGCCGCTCTCAGTCTAATGCCACCAATAAATTTAAGCAGTGCCATTTAATGTCACTGGATTATTTCAGGGTTAGCTGTTAATTGTGGATGTATTAAAGATTTTTCAGCTAAGGCATTCTCATGCTATTCCATAACCAATATACCAACGATGAAACTTGTTACCACCTTCAGTTTTTTGCACTGTTAATGCTTATAGATTACATACCTCACTTTCATGAGATAAGTTAATTTTTTTGTACAGTGTCACCAAAATGCCAAGACGCTGATGTCATTTTATTTTGGTTAAACTGCACAAACAATTATGAAGACAAGAGGAAAGGTCAAGAGTGGGCACCTCCTCCTCCGGCTGTTCTCTTGATTCGTTCGATCAAGTTTTTATGTTTGATCGATTATCAAGATTGGGATAGCAATTTTTAAGGCCCCCCCGAGTTCGAAATGATATTTACCTTGGAGGTACATGGTTTGCAATGTTTTATACTGTCATTAGTTAATAATGCTAGTTACCTTCAAACTTTTTTATTTGGTTTAATGCTCATGCACAGCTAGTATACCAATGCTGAAACTTGTTACCTTTAAATTTTGTATTATTAATTCTTATAGAAACCTTCCAGTGCTAGAGTTTATTGAAATCGCTCAAGAAAACCATTGTACTATACCCCGTAATAAACTAACTACTCTATCACTGCACTAGCCAATCGGATTAGTGTATATTTGTAGTATTCAAATGGTGTTGCATTAGCGTATGGACATAAATAAAGTGCGGCAAGCTTTCCCAGATATATGCTCAAGAAAACTACTACCTGTTTTTCTAAATACTAGACGTTTGGGTACTTTAAATTGAACCGCGAAAATGTCTTATATTAAGGAACAGAGGGTGTAGAGTTCACTCAAATTATCCCGGTAAAGCTAGTCACACCTTTGTTAAAATTAATGTCCATTATGTTATCGGAGGAGGTCTGTATGTTTGTCTCTGATGCCTGTCGACTACATACCTAACATCATGATGTAATGTTAAGTCATTTCCTTTTGTATAGTGTCACTGAATTGTCAAGGCGGTGATGGCATTTTATTTTAGTAGAACTGCACAAAAGTTGCTTAAAAGAAGAGAAAAGGTCAGGAATGGCTCAGTTTTTTTTAGAAAAAACTATGTATGCCTTCCTGACATCAGCCGCTATTGCTTTATTTATTCCTTCAAACAGGTGGTTAGAAACAGTCTTGCTACCTTTTCCCATTAAGAAATTGGAATGCTTATATTTGTGAGTCTATGCTTCAACTAGTGCCACTTTTATAGTAATCACACTTTCAATATCTATGCAAATAGGGATGCTCGATTTTAGTGGAACTGCACAAAAAGTCCAACTGGTTCAACATTAGGAGCATGTTTTTTCCAAACCTTTATATCCAATTGGTGGCACTATGAGCTGTTCATTACGAAGGTACATGGTTTGCTACTATCTTGCTACTCTTTTTGTACTGTCATTAGTTAGTAATACTAGTGGTTTGCATGTGAATTTATTGGCATGGTGGACCTACATTGGAGGTGCAGGACATGATTCAATGATTGGATGCTCAGTTTTGGTTGTATTGATTTCACCTCTTCCATCACTGCGAACATGGATATCCTTGGTCTGATGAAGAATAGGCGCTATATTTCTGCTCTGGACCAGCAAATCAATTCAGTATGAAATTGTCCAGGGCAAAACATAACTGTATCAGATTGTCTAGTGCAGAACATGACAGATGCTAAGCGGAAGAGACATGTTTAAACCGAAAATACATGGTGTGGTATATGTTTACTAGCTGCTTGATATTTGTGCAGATGAGATGTCGCTGCTGCTATTTGGCAAACAAACAAAGTGTCCGCAATTTTGGTTGAACTGCACAAGAGAATAGTATAGTCACTGCATGCAGTGCCATTTGAAAATAGACACAGAAAGATTGGATAGTCACTTCATGGACTGCAGAAAAGTAGTATTGTACTATTTATTGGCCAACACTAGGTGCTTCATTGCTTTGGTCTGATTATACAATGGGCATCATTTTGCCTAAGTTAAAGTTTGTATTCCGAAAATAGTCTCGCGGTGTGATCGAGAGAAGACCAAATCATATTGCAGTGGATGTTCGTCCATCATGTGTGGTTCATTCTCATGGTTCCAACTGTTGGTGAAAGCACTTACATTTGCAAGAGGAATTGTAGACTTCACAAACAAATTTGTCTTTCATTCTGTACTGAATGTTGTCCAAGAGAAGCATCCATGTTAGTAGGAAGAACAAATGTTTTTTCTAGATCTTTGCTTTTGGAGCTACATATTTGTATATGATCTGTGAATCATTGAGATGCATTAACATGTTGATCTTATGTATGGGAATCGTACTAGTTAGTTTTATTTGCGACGCAAGATCCGAAGTGGCTGATCTTTGCTTTTGGAGCTACATATTTGTATATGATCTGTGAATCATTGAGATGCATTAATAGTTACTTATTTCTGTTCGCTCAGTGTTTACAAGTTACTGATCGATCACTAGCTAGCCTACAAATGTGCTCCTAGCAGCTTTATTTGCGACACAAGATGCGAAGTGGCAGTTTTTTGAATAAAAATGCCTACCTCTGAAGAAACTGACAAGTTACACTATCAATCCTACACGGATAAAAATGCCTACCTCTGAAGAAACTGACAAGCTACACTATCGATCCTACACGGATAAATAGCGGATCACGCACGTACTACCTCCTTTCCGGTTTGCAGGGCTCAATTCAAGGAACGACCTACTCGATCCTACACGAGTAAATAGTGGATCACACACGTACTAGTACCTCCTTTCCGGTTTGCAGTGCTTAATTCAAACCTCTCACCAACCAAGGTACTCCCTCTGTGCGGGTTTATTAGTCCCATGAGCAAAACAGCAAGACCAAGGCATGGCAATAATTAACGGCATGCAGAAGTTTAAGCCTAATTAATTCCAGCGATTTAAGTGGCTGCATGCGTGCCCTCGGCTGCGACTCGTTGCATGCTGCTCCGCATACTGGCTGCGAGCGATTCTGAGTGCCTACATGCAGCCAGCCGTAATTAAGGCAGCTAACTGATGCGAAAAAAGATGCGCTTTAGTTGTTGCAGGCTTTTTAAATCCGTGGAATCATTATTGACAAGGAGGGAGATGATTCGAGTGCACTCGTTTGACCGCCATGCCGGTGTGCGACCCAGACGGGACGGGACGACACAGTCATAATTTTAGTTTCTCTAGTTTTCCACGGGAAGATGGCGCGCTAAGCCATTATGCATTGAATTCCGATGATCTTCGCGCTACCTTCCGCCTATAAGTACTGTTTCCCGGCCTTCTTCGGTGGCACCGTGACCCAACTCGCCATATCCTCATAAGCCCCCACCGGCCCGACGTCGCTCGCCACGTCCACCATGCCCCCGCCCGTCCGCGGTAGGCGACGCCGGAGGCGGTCACCGCCGGAACTAGTGTTTGGTTTTTCACCGAAAGGCAGACGGAGGGAGGAGGCATTCTATCTGTCTTTAGATGGCAATGCGGAGATCGAGGAGTTGTTGGAGCGCGACCGCATGGCAGAGGAGCAGGAGTTGTTGGAGCGCGACCGCCTGGCGGAGGAGCAGCGTATCGCTGATTTGCACCGCCAGCGGGACATGGAGCAGCAGCGCACCGATGCTCTGAGTTGCGAGCAAAGCGCCCGCAACTGGGCCGACTACATGGAGGCCGGCGCCCGGCAAATATCCCTGGAGGCTGTCGGGCACACACGCGTTCGCGATGCCGATTTTTACTACCAGCTCGTCAAGTGGGTTTCCCGCTTGGAAGCCGAAGCTTTGGTGGACCACGTCGGCATGGAAAGGGCCAACGCGCGCGAGCAACGCGCCCTATCGCACCTCTTGCAAGTCCGAGGCGAGGCGCGGGACAATGGTGCCGGCGTTTAGCGTGTATCACAGATGGCGGCCGGCATCGTCTAGTTAGCTAAGAGTAAGTTAGTACTTGTATGCTACTAGAGTATTAGTGGGAGTAGATAGTTAACTTGGCTATGATGGTTGTCAACGTGGAAGTTCAGTACTCTATATGTGGATCAGACCTATTACTTTGCTCTGAGTGTTGAACTTTCCGTTTGAACATATGGAATGGGCAGTTATTTTTTTAAATGGGTTGTATTTGTCCTCCACGGGTTTAGAGGCTGACTTGTGGGCCTAGCAAGTTGACGCGTACACAACCAGGAGATGATTGTACATGGAGAGGATGACAGCACGGACCCTCCAAGGTCATGGCAGTACGCAAGCAAGTGCCTCCTTATTTCAAGCCAATAAAAATGGCTCCTCCTAGTGGATTTCTGACATCTGGATCCCATGCCATTGTCAACGTAGTCAATAAACGAGAGAATTGCACAAGGAGCGGCTAACACCAGAGACCCAGCAACTCGCCCAGTTATTTTTGTTTTGGGTTAGTTTGATAAATGCCACTCCAAATCTGGTGTATTCGAGAAATGCCACTGCAATTTCCAAACTTTGAAAAATGCCATTTCATGCTATTTCTAGTGGCATTTTTCGAAGTCTGGAGTGGCGTTTTTCAAAGTTTGCAAAAATTGCAGTGGCATTTTTCAATGTTTGGAAATTGCAGTGGCATTTTTATGAATCGCCATAATTGGAGTGGCATTTATCTAATTTGTTTTTGAGACGGAGGCAGGGTGTCAACTGGGCTGTGTGGGACACTCTCGCCTGTCTAGACAACCTTTTCTTTTATGTTTACCACAGACCAGCCCAGTAGTTTTTTTTCTTTCTGAAAATGGCTAGCCCAGTTTTTTTGTGATTTGTCAAGTAAGTCGCTTTATCAGGCCTGTTGGGTTGCAAATCTTTCAAGAGAAGGAGAGCTTCATTCAGTTGGCCGAGAAAATGGCCTATCAATAATGAGAAATGGGCCGTACATTTTTAAAACACATCAAACCGGCAATTAGTTTCAAATATCTTTTTTTCATTTTGAGATTTTAAATTGCATTGATTTTTATGCGTGGATAATTTATTGGATTTTACATTGATATACATTTATTTTTAAAATCAGTCTGAATGTGACTCGAAATTTTGGGATTAAAACAGTTCAGACCGCATATGCAAAATTTCGTATAATTTTTTAACCGTGGCCACAACATGGGCTGTAATGCTAGCAAAAAGAATATGGGCTACAAAAAACCCGTAAGAATTAGCAAATGGGCTGTAAATTATTTGAAATAATGGCAGATGGCCTATATGCTGTTTTCCACAAATTTGAGGCTTTCCACAGATGGCCTGTATACTGTTGGATGTCCATCCAATGGCCGTCGTGCTTCTTCAATCTCTGCTCATCCTACTCTAGCCGCTCAAACAAGCGCCGACAGGACTGCCTGCTGCCTCCTCCCCGCGGTCGGCTGTGCTGCCGTGCATGCCTCACCGCCCCACCGTACTCCCATCGATGGCCTAGCCATCCCTCTACTCACCCACAGTCCCGCACCTGCTGTTATTCTCCGGCGAGGGTAGACGAACCAAGAAACCTCAGACAACAGATTCTCCACGTGGGAAACAACTGCCGAGTCTTCCCTGCCTCCGTGTCGTTCCCTTCCTAGGCCTCGCCGTCGTCCACCGCCCTGGTGCTCTCGGCGTTGCGTGGTCAACGTGGTCAACGACCGACATGCATCTGAAATGGACTGTACGTGGAGAGGCTGACAGCTGGGTCCACGGCCACACGCAAGGAAATGCCTCCTTATTATGCGCAAAATAATGATTCCTCCACCTGACATCTGGGACCCACCGAAAGGGCCTCTGTATTTCATGAAAAAAACATTACCGCCGCTGACAGCTCGGACCCACCAGCTATATCTTCGCACGCAAGGAAGTGCCTCCTTATTACGCACAAAAAAATGAATACTCCCCTTGCTAGCTGGGACCCAGTATAGTGGGCCTACTAAGTTGACGGGGACGAAGGGTTTTGTCAACTTAGTCAATATGCACGATTCTAGCTCGACTGACCGTACGATGTGCATCCAACGGTCGTAGTGCTTCTTCAACCTCTGGTCTTCTTGCTCCAGCCGCCCAAAGTAGCGCTGGTCGTGCCACCTGCTCCTGCCTGTCAGATTTCGGGTTCTAGCAGACCCTCAAGGTTCGAACTCTGGGGTGCGCGTGGAGATCACACCTACTGCCTACCCGTGTCTCATCGCCCTGCAAGAATCTAAACTACGCGAAGAACAACACAAAGGACACGAGGTTTATACTGGTTCGGGCCACCATTGTGGTGTAACACCCTACTCAAGTGTGTGGTGTGGTGGATTGCCTCTGGGGCTGATGATGAATAGTACAAGGGAAGAACAGCCTCGCGAGGGTCTGTTCTTGGCTGGTGTGATGAACTGCTAGGGAGAGTCCAATAGCTTCTGTCTCTCTCTTGCCTCCCTTTTTCGTTGTCCCTACCCTGTGGGCGGCTAGTCTTATTTATAGGTGGAGGCCCTGGGCCTCTTCCCAAATATTGAGCAGGAGGGGCGCCAACAATTGGCCACTTCGAAGGGGAACATCTAGTACACTTATCCTGACTAAAGTTGGTCTTCGGCTGCCAAAGATCCTGACGGTGATGCCGGCTTGGGCTCCACGATGACCTCCATCCTGCCGCCCTGCTGGTCTTGGTCTTGTTGCACCGAAATGGTTGCCTTTGCTTGATGCTCTTGCCTGTGCTTGCCCCCTTTGCACCAAAGAGGAAACAAGGACTCTGCGCAGGCCGGCGCCCGCCTGGCCTCGGTCGTCATGGCTTGCGTCATGGGCACCTCATGAGGTACCCTGCCTTGATCTCTCTGCCTCCTCGTGAGCCAGCCCAACAACGATGTGCCCGAGGAAGCCTCCCGTCATCCGCCCCGCGAGGCTTGGCCCCTTGCGAGGGTCTTGAGCATGCGTTGATGAAGATGGGCCGTACTGGGCCACTCCCCGAGCCACGCTGCAGGCCGCAGGCAGGCAAGTCTGGGTACCCCCGTTCCCAGAACGCCGACACTGCCTCCCGTGGCGGGCTGTGCTGCCGCGGAGGCCTCACCTCCCCCATACTACTCCCACCGATGGCCAGGCCATCCCTCCACTCCACTCACCCACACACCCTGTTATTCTCATGCGGCAAGCAAGCGGTGCAGCGAACCAAACCCTCGTACTCCTCTCCGCGTGGGCATCCACTGCCGCGTCTTCCCCGGCTCCGCGTCGTCCACTTCCTAGGCCTTGCCGTCGTCCATCGCCATGGTGCTCTCGGCGCGGCGTGGTCAATGTGGTCAATGACCAAATTCCATCGAAAGTATACTATACATGGAGAGGCTGATAGCTGGGTCCACGACAGCTGCAAGGAAGTGCCTCCTTATTACGCGGGAAATAATTATTCCTCCACCCGACAGGAGGGACCCACCGGACGGGCCACCAGTATTTCGTGAAAAAAATGTTTGCCCTTGACTGCTGGGACCCACCCGACGGGCCACCGTATTTCGCGAAAAAAACGTTCCCCCTGCTATCAGCTCGGACCCACCGGAAGTGCCTCCTTATTACGCACAAAAAAAATGAATACCCCCTGCTAGCTGGGACCCACCTTGGTGGGAGGCTGACTTATGGGCCTACTAAGTTGACGGGACGGAGGGCTTTGTCAACTTAGTCAATATAAACGATTCTAGCTCCAAAGGACCGCACGATGTCCATCCAACGACCGAGTGCTTCTTCAACCTCTAGTCTTCTTGCTCCAAATACCAAAGCAGCGCCGTCGTGTTGCATGCTCCCCGCCTCCCGTGGGTCGGATGTGCTGCCGTGGAGGCCTCACCGCCTACTATTCCCACCACTGCCAGCCCTCAAGGCGACGGCAGCCTCACACCGCAGCCTCAACCAAGGAACCTCAGATCCTCTCCGCAAGCAGCTTCCATCGCTATGTCTTCCCCGCCCCCGTTGTACCCTTCCTAGGTCTCGTGGTTCGCCCACCGCCCGGTGTTCTCGGCGCGGTGTGGTCAACGTGGTCAAGGAACGACTTCCATTGTACGTGGATCAGATGTGGAGAGGTCGATACCGGGTCCATGGCTGCGCAAGGAAGTGCCTCCTTATTACGCTGAAAATAATGATTCTCCACCGACAAATGGGACCCACCGGACGGGCCACCGATTTTGTGAAAAACGTTTCCCCTGACCGCTGGGACCCACTAGCTAAATCTTCGCCGCAAAGAAGTGCGTCCGCCAAAAACGATTCGCCTCGATCGATGGGACCCACTAGCTAGATCTTCGCACGCAAGGAAGTGCGCCCGCAAAAAAACGATTCGCCGACCATCGACCAACCAGTTACATCCTCGCACGCAAGGAAGTGCGTCCGGAAAAAAATAAAAATCGATTCGCCCCACCGCCGGGACCCACCATCTACATCTTCGCACGCAAGGAAGTGCTCGATGGCCGGGACCCACCTAGCCAAGCATACGTAGCATTGTCATTCGGTCGCGAACGATATACGCATATATATACTTGATCGATGTAGAGGCGCACGGTCGTAGTAGACGCGTCGACGTGTCGAGTAGAGGCATGCACGTAGCATGTACACGCACGCATGCAGCCGCCGCAGCAAGAAAGAAAATACGGCCACGTATGTGTACATACGGGTGGGGTCTCGAACGCCTACTCACGCATACGTACGGCCAGGGCTCGTGTACATGGCTGGGTCAGAACGGAGAACCAGCGTCGTCGTCGTGTTCATGGGGAGGCAATGGAATGCGTCGTTTCATCGGGAGGTAACGGAACACATGGGAGGCAACCGGCTGGGTCGGAAAGGAATGCGTGGTCGTGTTCATCGGGAGGGCTTGGACGAAACAGGCGATGGAAACGAGGCCTGGCGTACCGCAGAATGGAGGAAACGGCCTTGTGTTCGACCAGCCATGTTCGGAACGGGGTCCTGTTGATCGGGAGGGGCCTGGCGTACTGCAAAACGGAGGAAACGGACCTCGTACGGTTGAAACGGGGGTCCTGTTGATCGGGAGGGGTGTGGCATATCGCAAAACGGACGAAACGGACCTCCTACGGTCGAAACAGGGGTCCTGTTGATCGGGAGGGGTGTGGCGTACCGCAAAACGGACGAAACGGACTTTTGTTGGAGCGCTACGGTCGAAACGGGGGTCCTGTTCATCGGAAGGGGTGTGGCGTACCGCAAAATGGGACTCCACGGGATACTGTTCATCTCCACCGCCGACCTCCTCCACCTCCATGGGCTACCGCCGACCTCCTCCAGCCTCCACAAGCTCCTCGCTCATCCAGCCTCCACCATGCGCTACTCCACCGCCATCGCTCAACCACCCTCCACGGCACCCTCCACCGTCAACTGCTCATCCAAATTGTCCACACCACGGGGTCCTGTTCATCCAGAGGCAACGCCACCACTCACTGTTCATCCAACCCCCCCGCAACGCTCAATGTTCATCCCAGAGGCAGCATCGATCGGCTTCAGTTAGCAGCAGTAGCGAAGGAATC
The DNA here is from genome assembly GCA_021437245.1 of Aegilops speltoides. Taxonomy (NCBI): domain Eukaryota; kingdom Viridiplantae; phylum Streptophyta; class Magnoliopsida; order Poales; family Poaceae; genus Aegilops; species Aegilops speltoides. The sequence continues at coordinate 438,343,770 of CM038143.1, forward strand.
ACTCGATCGGGTTCAGTTAACAGCCATCGATCGATCGTCGGGTTCAGTAACGCGTAGCCTACAGTGCAATCGCTCGGGTTCAGTTATAGCCTAATGCCTCGCTCGGGTTTAGTTAGAGCCAACGCCTGGCACACATGCGCGCACGTGTATGAGAGAAACGCGCATCGCTCGGCCCCCGACCTCCCACCGTAACCGGGAACTCCCCAAAATTTTCCTCGCCCTCGCTTCTACCACGGTTTTTTCCATCATGGATGACCCAAAGAATGTCATGCAGCTGCGTCTCCGGCCCGCCCAGGACGAAAAGCCCATTTTTGTCATGATTTTTTGTCATAGAAGTAGGAGCCCACCGCATCTATGATGATACCGGTTTTTTTCACAATTATCGTCTTATGTCGGTGGGAAACGACACCTATGGGATCACTAGAATCCCTTCTACGGTTGCGAGGCGCGGGGATCGTGAGAAGAGCGGGACTAGTAGACAACACAAAGGGGTTTTACCCAGGATCGGGCCGCAAAGATGCGTAAAACCCTACGATCCTGCTTTGGTGGTTGTATTTAGTGTTCTTGAGCTCTTGTACTAGCTCTGGGTGCTGCTAGGTTCCAAAAATCCGAATCCTTCTCCCATGCGCTATGGGCCTCCTTTAATAGGAGAAAGGGGCTACCACAGTGGCACACAGGAGTTGGAAAGTGCTACAGCGCTATGAGCTTATCGCTGGTATTACAGGACAAAGCGCATTTAATACGAGGCTTAGGTGTCCTTTCACTTTATCGGGGACGGGAGCGAGGCCCGTCCGATCCGTCGCCGCTCCTCCTTGCTTCGACACGCGCCCTGGCCAGCGATGCATGCGGTGCCATGTAGGCAGGCAGGCAGCTGAGGCGGCGCGGTGGTGGAGTCTCCATGAAAGGCTGCATGTTGCCACGTAGGTGCCTACCTAGCTAGTTGGGTCGGCAGCTGCATGCGAACGGCGGTGGAGACTTGGCTGGTGCGGGCCTGGCAGTGGCCCTGCTAGCGTGCTTGGCAAGGGTCTTGTCGGGTGGCCCGACAAGGGTCTTGACCGGTGGCCCGACAAGGGTCTTGCCGTGGCGCGCAGGCGTCCGTGGCAAGGATCTTGCCGGGGGTCTTGTGGGTTTCTTTGGTGAGGATGGTTGCCTTCCTATCCTCATTTGACCTTGACTATTCTTGGTCTTCACAAAGATCTGCATGCCACCATGGAGGTGCCTCCCGAGCCCTGTCCCAACGCGTTCGTTTAGTGTCGGTGAGCTCAAAGGTGGCTCGCTCGGCTGGTGGGGGCGAGCTGCCCCGGCAAGGGTCTTGCCGGGGTCGCTGAGGCTGCCCCGGCAAGGCACCTTGCCGGGGAAAACCTGCTTCATCCGTCTGACCTTTGTGGCCTTGGTCCTTGTCGTTGCTTTGCTTGTCTTGTGCCTTCGGCTTCTCCCGCTTCCTTTCTCGCTTCTGTTATGCGTATGTGGCGGTGGTCCGACCGTCTGCACAAGTCAAGGGGTCAAAAGCAAAGCCCCTACTTTTGTACACCAACAGGAGCCCCCGGGCCTGGGCCACACATAAGCGCAGCACATTGTCACATCCCTAGTTCTATTAATGCCTAGTGCTAGCATCTGGTGTTGCATCATGTTTAAATTTCAGGTAAACCTGAAATGGGGATTGCATAAACCCTAGCATCAAAGGAATTCACTAGGTTCAACTAAAATATCTTCAGTGAATCCAAATGGCTTTCAAAAATGTCCATCATTTCTGCAAAATGCTAGAAACATTAACCACAGGTGTTGCACCTTTTTCCATGTCATATTTGGGCTCTGGATTAAATCATATGCTATTTGCAATTGGGCACTTAAATGCTATATAATATTTTAAATGCTCAATTAATTCTGAACTTAAGTGAGGGCTGTTGGGAATATTCCAAACAGAGCCCACAATTATTTTCAGGATTTTTGAAAATGTTTTGGTATTTTAAATAAAGCCCAGAAGTTATAGAAAAATAGATAAAAGAAAACAATTTAGAAAAGAGAGAGAGAGAGAACGCCTACCTGGGCCACTTACCTGATCGGCCGAGCTGGCAGCCCACTTGTGCGGCCCAGCCCACCTGGCCCCTCCCCTGTCGTCTTCCTCCTCGCCAACAGATTTAGCTGCGCCGGCGACGCCGCCGTGCATGCCTGGCCACCTCCTGCTTGCCGCTTCGCCCTGGCCTCTTCGAGTGACGCCACACAGCCCCCTCACTCCTCTCCCTCACTCTCTACTCTCTCCCTCACCCTCCAATCCCTTCCTCGAGCGCGACCGAATGCGACGACGATCGCCATGGCCACCGTCCACCCTACCCCTCTCCGTACCGTCCAACGGCTCCGCCGAGATGCCCTCTTCCTCATCGCCAAGCCACGTGACGCTGGGAACCCCGTGCCGTCGTCCTTGCCCTCGTCTTCTTCCGCGGGATCCGATGACAACCGCCGATGATTCGACGCCATCCGGCCTCCCTCGAGCTCGCCGACCACCTCTACGAGCCCGCTGTGAGCCTCCGTGCAGAACCCCTCTCTTTTCCCTCGCGTTTGCGAGCTCTAGGCCATAGCTCCGTCGCGGCCGAACTCCGGCCGCCGCTGACCTTGTCATCACCGTCACTGCAGCCGCTTGAGCTTGATTCGGAGCGTGTCACCGCGCTCAGGAAGCCACCAGGAGCCTAACACATATTCTAACTCGCCCTGCCGTGCACCACAGCGCCAACCCCGCACTCACCCAAACTCCGGCACCGCCGCGAGCTCACTTCCGGTGAGCTCCGACCACCCTGTGACCTGCCGCTGCCTCCGCTGGATGCGCGGGAGTGTGGGCTACCTCCAGGTGCCCTCAGCGCACCCAGCGGTGGCCCCTGGCGCCACTCCGGCGAGCCACCGCCGCTCTGGGTCGTCGCCGTCGTCTAACCGCCGACGAATCCGACGTGGCCGTCGTTAGCGGCTAACCCCCCCACACTAACCAACCCCCTAGGCCACTGACTCATGGGCCCCATACCCTAATTAATATAGATTACATTTTCTGCTTAGTTTTAACTAACACCAGTGGGCCCACGCGTCAGTGTTGACTACGTTGACGTGGTCGTTGACCAGGCCCACCTGTCTGTGACCGTAGGCAACACTGGCTCACTGACTAGCGGGCCCCACGCGTCAGGTTTGACCTGGACCGGGTCTATTGACTTGTTGAGGTCAGCATGACGCAATGCTGACGCAGTAATTGTTTTCTGGATTTAAAATAATTCAGGAAATTCCAGAAATAGTCTAAACTTCAAAAATTCGTATAAATTCAACCGTAACTCAGAATGAAATAAATTATATATGAAAAATGATCAGAAAAATCCAATCTATCCATCTGCACTGGTTTCATACATGTTTAAGCAACTTAAACCTGCTGTTTATATCAAAGCATGATAATGCACTTTATTAAGTCATAGTTTCAATTTGAACTTGAACCTTGGGTTCAAACTAACTCAAACCCATCTGATTATAGTTGCATTAGCCCAACACACTCATTTTGCCATGTCATGGTCATGCATCATATTGTGCATTGCATTGATTGTGTTTCCTTTTGTGTTGCCGGTATTTGTCCCCTCTCGATAGACGTGATACCAACGATGAGATCGATGACACCGATGAAGAGCTATATTATCTTCAGAAGTGCCAGGCAAGCAAAAACCCCTTGTTCATTCCGATATAATCCTACTCTCTCGCTCCTGCTTTCTTTTACTGCATTAGGACAACAACGAATCATCTGTTACTTGTTGCGGTAGTTGAACCCCTTTATCCTCTGCATGACCTGTCATTGCCAAAGTAAATAGATGAAACCCACTAGCATGAGTAGGAGTTGTTTGAGCCCTGTTGTGCCTACTCATTCATGCTTGTTTGTCATGCCCTCCATCGCTTAGAGTTGAGTCGTCCGATTCATCGGGATGAATCGAGGTGTGTGAACATGTCCCACTGTGTGTGAGCTAAGTGTGTGAACACGATTTGGTAAAGGTGAAGGTGAGAGGCCATGTAGGAGTACATGGTGGGTTGTCTCATTGAAGTCGCCCTCGTGAACTGAGTTCGTGTTTGTGATCCATGAAACAGCTTACTACCACGCATTGGGCCCGAAACCAATGGACCCTCTTGGCTTCTTAATCACCCTTGTCGTCTGCTCCAGAGTTGCAAGTAGTTTCGTGTTTGTAGTATCTTTGGAGGCCGTGCGCAGCGCCGACCGAGGGGTGGGCTGTGATGCAAGAGGCACGTGGCATGGTGTACCGGCGCCTGCTTGGTGTCTCGGGAACCCTGCACACATCATTCGGGGCCGAGTGTGGAAACTTCTGCCGGACTCCTCATGGATGGAACTGAATAGGTGATAAACCCGACTAGAGACTTGAGTGTTTAGGTAGGTTGTGGCCGACACCCTCGCTGGGCTTCCGCTTGAAGGTTGCCGAGTACATGTCGTAAACGCGGTAAGTGGCGGTAAGTACACCCTATGGGGTTAACATCATCTATTCAATAGCCGTGTCCGCGTAAAGGACTTCGGGTTGCTGTGACAGTCATAGACAAGTGAAAGTGGATACTCTAAAATACGCAAGATAAGTGTGAGTGCTATGGATGGCGTTCTCGTGGGGAGACGGGAGTGGATCCATAGTGGTGTATTGATATGGTGAATATGTGGACTCGTAGCGCCACCTCAAAAGAGTTACTTGCGGTCATAGTTCAGATAGCCACCGAGTCAAAGCTGGCTTGTCAGAGTTAAACCCCACCATCCCTTTGTTGATAATGATGCATATGTAGTTAGTTCTGATGTAAGTCTTGCTGGGTACATTTGTACTCACGTTTGCCTATTTTATGTTTTTGTAGAGAGACTTCAGTCTCACTAGTAGTTCCGTGTGGACTTCGACATTTAGTTTGTTACCTCAGCTACGATCTTGTGCCCTCGGCATGATCTAGTAGATAGTCAGGCTTCTCAGCCTTTTTCTTTTGTAGATGTCTGTACTCAGACATGTTAAGCTTCCGCATGTGCTTTGACTTGTATGCTCTGAATGTTGGGTCACGAGACCCATGTTTGTAATATCTCGCTCCTTGGAGCCTATTGAATAAAATACTTGAGTCGTAGAGTCATGTTGTGATGCCATGTTGTATTTGCAAATATCGAGCATATTGTGTGTATGTTATTGAAATGCTTGGTATGTGGGATCCGACTATCTAGTTGTTTATCCTTAGTAGCCTCTCTTACTGTGAAATGTCTCCTAGTGCTTCCACCGAGCCATGATAGCTTGCTACCGCTCCGTAACACTTAGGCTGGCCGACATGTGTCCTTCTTCATTCCTCGTATCTGCCCTTCGTGAAATGTCACGCGATGAATACCGGGGTCCTGTTAGCCTGCTACAGCCCGGTTTGCTGGAGTCCTGCTAGCCCAGTTGCTACAGCCCGGATTCACTCACTGATGACCGACACGTTCGTTGCTGGGTCATGTATGCCTGTCCCTGTAAGTTAGTGCCACTTTGGGTTCGCGACTAGCCATGTCAGCCCGGGCTCCTTGTCATATGGATGCTAGCGACACTGTCATATACGTGTGCCAAAAGGCGCAAACGGTCCCGGGCAAGGTAAGGCGACACCCGTGGGAATACCGTGCATGAGGCTGCAAAGTGATATGAGGTGTTACATGCTAGATCGGTGTGGCTTGAGTCGGGGTCCTAACACACATTGTTGGGACAGGCCCAGAATGGTGCGCGGGCAGTTGGGGAGGATTTTACAGTGGCCACTGCTCCGTCCTCTGCGCTTCCCCACGACCCACGCTGAACGCGCGACGTGGGGGTCGTGTGCGCGCGCATGACGGAAGCATGCTGGCGTCACCTTGTGGTGGACAGTAAAGAGGCGGTTTGTGTGTCTCCTTGAGACCGCAGGGCCGCCTCCCATTTACTGCCCTTACTTGGGAACCGTCGCTCGACACCTCCCACTTCGCTCGTCCCTTGCGCCATGTTTGTTGCATGCATAATGCAGAGCGAATGACAGGCGCGCGTGATGTGGGAAGTCGTGCACGTGCGTGGGTCGATTCCCACGCGCCTTTAATGGAGCGGGAGGGCGGTCGACGGCCCCGCTTGCTGTCACTTCAACGGGTCGGATTGGCCGAGAGGGGGCCGTCGAGCCTCACCCCGCCCCTTTATAAAGAGGGGAGTGGGAGGAACGGTGCCTCTCAACCCTTTGCCATCTGCCTCTCCCCATTCCTGCTTCCTCCTTTCTTCTGCCATGGGAGGGGGCGTGGTGATGCTTCATCGGTGGCGGCGAGGGTTTCGTCCAGACAGCGCATCGCTCCTCCCCAAGAGCTCATAGTGGTAGAGCCGGCGGCTAGAGGAAGGGGGAGGGGGCGAGGTCGAGGCCGTCGTGGTGTTCGAGGAAGAGGAGGACGGGGCGGCAGATCATCCTTGCCTCCGCCAGCAGCCCCTCCTCCGATGGAGGGCCAAGCCTTGGACAACCCCTGCGAATTCTTCGTCAAGCTACACCAGCCACCGCGTAGTCGCCTTCGCCTCCCGACTCCATTTGCGCGGGAGATGGAGCTGGATCTGCCGCAGGCATTGCGGCTGCATATGAGGGGTTGCGGGAACAGCGACACATGGGCCGACGTCGAGTTCCCCGCACCTCACGTCATGTATCTTCATCGAGGGTGGAAGACCTTCGCTCGCCTCCACAGCTTGACAGATGGGCTCACTCTCCATTTCAAACTAATGGAGGGTGGCCTCCTCTCCGTCAAGATCTTTGGGCACTTCGGAACTTGCATAAGGTGCTGCGTGGAGTGTTCTTCTGATGACAAAGATTCCTCCTCGAGCGAGAGTGGCGAGGAAGACAACGGCAACAACGACAAGGCTAGCTGGCGGCAGGATGACGGGTCCGACTAGGCGTCGGGCGCCGCTCCGAGCGGCACTGGCGACCCCATCATCCATGTCACCGGCTCCTTGAACTTCTCGGGGTTGTCTCCTTGGGCGGCTGGCGTTGGGAGACTGTGGAAGAGGAAGAGGGCGGGCGGCAAGGCCATCAAGTCGGAGTACGCGGGCACCGACGCCTTCATCGCGTATTGACGTCCTGCCGCCTCGTCTTCAAGCTCTGCCTCCGGCGCCGCCATCACCATCCATCCCTTGGATGACCACTGAGATGTTCTCTTGGTGTCTTCTGCCACTCGTAGCTTGCCTAGGCGCCCCTTTTGCCATTCTGCTTTCTTGTTCCATTTCTCGAGGAGAGGGACAAGAAAGGGATTACGGGCACCTCATATCTTTTTAGTCTTGTAAGCCTTCGGGCCTTTGTTAACTTTAGAACTTGTAATCCCCTTGTTCATGTTTTTCATTTCGTATGAGCTGTACCTGTACGGGATGTTTTTTAATGAAAAAGGGATGTTTGCCAGGCTTTTTGTTTGCAGGTGGAACCCACGACAAGGACCGAATCCTTGTTTTTTAAGACAAACGTTTTTTGCCCGGCAACAGGCCTTGCCGTCTCCCCTCTTCGCTCGACCTTTCTCACGCCCTTGGCGGAGGCAGGGATGAGGTGGGCTTAGGCTCCTCGTTCCTCTTCTTTGCTGCCATGGCTACGACCAAATTCAGACCCAGGGGATAATCCTTAGGTGCCGAAAAGGGGGAGCACGGTAGCTCAGAGATAGATCGGGGTTTCACGTATCCCAGTCCATAACGAAATGCACGACATAGGATAGAGAACTTATCTGGATCTGCAGCCCCCGGCAACCTTGGCTTGCCGCGGATGGATCCTTGTTCTTGCAGCCCCGGCAACTCGGCTTCTTTGGGTCGGGACGCTTGATCCGTTCCCTTTCTTCAAAATAGCTCGGCAAGAATACTTATGTGTCCCGCAAACCAAAGAAGACAGAGAAGAACAGAGACGCCTTTTCGACCTCTAAGCTAGGGGTCACCGCCGCTAAGCACTATCAACCCTAACCAAGGAAGAGACTCAACCTAGCATGCATGCTATAACTTAGGGTGCCAGCGCCTTTATTTATGCTCGTGGTCTGTGGCTCGGCTTTGTACAAAGGGTTACATGCTTTGCGGCAAGGCTTGTACAAAGGATGGCTTGTCGGGAGGCCCGGCAAGCAGCGTATTATGGGTAAAACTTGCGGAGATGCTCGATGTTCGAGAGTTGCTCCTTTGGAGCGGCATCTTCGGTCTCGGCATGACTGCGCGGGCCTGGTGACTCGTGTTACCCGATAAGGGCCTTCCCACTTCGCATCAACTTGTTGGAATTCTTGGCCGATTGAACATGCTCAAGAACAAATTCGCCTTCCTCAAAGCTCGGGCATGAACCTTGCGGCTATGGTAGCGGCGCGCAGCTTCTTTGGTAGTGTCTTTGCTCTCACAGCCGCCCGAGAGCGATCTTCCTCAAGGGCGTCGCGTCATCTTGCCGCAATCGCTCTTGCTCAAGCTCATCATAAGTGAGCACTCGAGGTGACCCATATATGAGTTCTGTGGGGAGAACTGCTTCTGCCCCGTAAACCAGGGCAAAGGGTGTCTAGCCGGTGGCTCGATTTGGCTTCATTCTGATCAACCAAAGAACCGGCGGCAACTCATCAATCCAGCGCCTTCCACTCTTGCGTAGCCTGTCAAAAGTCTTCGTTCTTAAGCCTCGCAGGACTTCATCATTTGCTCTCTGCTTGCAGCGTTGCTCGTGGATGTGCCACGGATGCAAAATGACACTAACCGAGATCGTCAATGTATTGCATGAAGGCATGGTTTGTGAACTGTGTGCCGTTGTCGGTGATGATCCTATTGGGCACCCCAAAACGGCACACTAGTCCCTTGAAGAACTTGATGGTGATCGCCTTCCACCTTCCTCATCGCTTCCACCTCTGGCCACTTTGTGAACTTTTCGATTGCGACGTACAAGTACTCAAAGCCCCCGACAGCACGGGGGAAAGGGCCCAATATGTCAAGCCCCCAGACCGAGAAAGGCCAGGAGAGAGGGATAGTTTGAAGGGCTTGAGCTGGTTGATGGAGCTTCTTTGAATGGAACTGGAATGCTTCACACTTGGTTACTAGTGCCGTCGCATCCTGAAGGGCGGTGGGCCCAAAGAAACCTTGCTGGAAAGCCTTGCCGGCAAGGGCTCTCGACCCTATGTGGCAGCCACATATACCTCCATGTATCTCTGCTAACAGCTTTAGTCCTTCCTCCCGGGAGATGCACATCAATTTCACCCCATTCGGTCTTCTTACGCCTGTCGTTATCAACGGGTGAGTACAGATCAAACCGTCGGGCTACTCTTTCGCCTCTTCCTGCTCCTCGAAGCTCTCCCTTTGAAGGAATCGGACGGTGTGCTTGCGCCCATGCGGAACTTTGTGGCTCGGCGACAAGGACCAAAGGTATCTCTTACGCCCACGGGGCGGCTGCCTCCTGACCATGACACGAGGTCTGCGGAGTTGGTTGCCCGCATTGCAGGATCGGCATCCACGGCAACATCTTCACCGCGGCTCGGGAGCTCGGTGGGGAAGTACTTGCTGGGGCCTAACCCGTTAAGCTTTTCGCCGGTCGACGACTCTGCGAATGGTTGGGTTAACTGAAGTACAAAAGTACCTGGTTCCACAAGTAGCTTGAGGGCAGCGCGCTTTGACAGGTAGTCGGTGATGTCGTTCTCCGCCCAAGGGACATTCTCCGCTTGTATACCGTCAAAGCGCTCCTCCAGTTTCCTCACCTCATCTACGTAAGCTTCCATCAACGGGCTTTGATAATCTTTGTTGATTTGCCTGATGACGAGCTGTGAGTCGCCCCTGACGATGAGCTGTCGGCGTTCTGGGAACGGGGGTCCCCAGACTTGCCTGCCTGCGACTTGCGGCGTGGCTCAAAGAGGGCCCAACGCGGCCCGTCTTCATCGACTCAAGCTCAAGACCCTCGCGAGGGGCCAAGCCTCGCGGGGCGGACGACAAGGAGCTTCCTCAGGCATGGTCTCATCAGGCTGGCTCGCGAGGAGGCGGAGAGTTCAAGGTGGGGTACCCAGCAGGTGCCCATGGCGCAAGCCATGGCGACCAGGGCGCCCGGTTGGGCGCCATCCCGCGATGTCCTCCTTTCCTCTTTGGTGTAAAGGAGCAAAGCGCGGGCAAGAGCATCAAGCAAAGGCATCCATTTGATTGCAACAAGACCAAGACCAGCCCAGCGGTAGGAAGGAAGTCATTGTGGAGCCCAGCGGCGTCACCACGAGCCTTTGACAAAGCGAGGACCAACTTTAGTCGGGATAAGTGTACCCATGTTCCCCTTCAAAATGGCCAATTGTTGGCGCCCTTCCCGCTCAATATTTGGGAAGAGGCCCAGGGCCTTTGCCTATAAATAGGACTAGCCACCCCCAGGGTAGAGGCATCTGGATCCTGACCAAGAAACCGGTAGATAGAGCGATTGAACTCCTCCTAGCAGTTCATCGCACCAGCCAAGAACAGACCCTCGCGAGGCTGTTCTTCCTTGTATTGTTCATCACTAGCCCAAGAGGCAATCCACCACACCACACATTGGAGTAGGGTATTACACCACAATGGTGGCTTTGAACGATATAAACTACTGTGTCTCTTGTGTTGTTTCTTACGTAGTTAAGATCCTAGCGATTTGGCGAGGAGGGTGGCGAGGGCGAAATCTCCGCGCGCACCTAGTGTTCGAACCTCAAAGTGCGCCTGAACCCGAAATCTGACATTTAGCGCGCCCGGTAGGGGTGCGCCGGGATCCTATTCGCCACCCGTCCCGTCGCGCCGTCATCACCACGTCCGGCGACCAGACGGGCAACCTCGATCGAGGCGGCTTAGCCCGCCAGCCTTGAGCCGCCGCCCGGCGACCCATGCCCAGGCAGCTCGCGGTCCTTGGCGGCTGCTGCGGGCCCGTGGGCGGCGGACAGGCCCGACAGCTCTCACACGCTGGCGACGCAGGTCGGCGTGACAAGTGCCTCCAATCACTCCAGCACCCGACGCGTACACCAGCCGGAACAGCGAACTCAAGGGCGCTCCTGATGGCCGAGCTGCTGCGGTGCGGCTGATGGGCGGCGCGACATGCTCGCTAGGCGGGTGGTAGAGCTCACAGGCCGTGTATGAGGGCTCACCCCTTTGCACTCAGCTCCCGTCTCGAGGCCAGGCGGCCGCGCGCGAGAGCCGCCGCAGCGCCTCGCGGGCTCCAAGGCTACTCCAACACTAAGCGAAGTTGTCGACCGCCGAGCCAGCAGCAACGCTGCTCCCCTCCCGCCGGCCGAAGGACTCGCCGCGACCCAGGGCCCCAGTGGGCCGCTGCGCTACCACCCCCAGGTTGGCACATCAAGCAGAGCTGCATGGCAAACGGAGCACTATGGAACGGCCTTTGGGATGACGGCCTTAGAAGATTACGTGCCCCACATGATGGACCAAGGGCACCGCGTGGCGGCGAACAAGGCTCGCTCCTCAGCCCAAGCGGGGGGACAGAAGCACCTGTGAGCTCCTCCGGGGAACCGAGGCGGCCCCACGGTCCGCAGCTGGAAGCAACGATTATCGGGTACCACTAATTCCTCGGGGCGGGCATCGCTAATCATGGGTCACAGGGAGGTGCGGTCGCCCTCTGCGACAGCTGCCCGCTCTGCAGTCTCCTACCCCTCGGGGAGGAGCGTCGGGGAGCTCTTGGGAGGGCGAGGATCCATTTATCACCACCGCGGGCGTTGAACAAGGTGTTCCCGGAGGTAGGCCCTCACGTGGGAGAGTGCCTCGGGGCACTGCCCTTGGCGAAGGACCCATGGTCATCGGGAACGGCTGGCGACCACTCTACCCCATCGGCGGCGTCACGGTTTCGGTCGTCGTTGATGGCACTAGAGTGTGGCGCAAAGGCGGGGCCCTAAATGCAGCGATATGAAGCAAGGCTGGTACCTATGAAGAAGGCCCGATGCAGTGAAGCTGCGCATACTGTGACACTCTAACGTAATAATGAGTGGGGCTATACCGCCTCGGAGTCTAGGGGTGCCGACCTCGGGCCAGGGCTCCCTCCGCCAGTGGCAGCACTTAGCTCCGCGCTGGTGAGAAGACGTCCAAGACTAGACTGGGTGCTAGACGCGGCCTTTTTCTGCTTTCATTGCTTTCCCCCGCTGGATTTAAGTTGAAGTCGAATTCGAGATTTGTGTGTGTTTGGGGAAGGGGTGCTTAGTCTCGTTCAAGCAATCTCTCGCGTTTCGGTTACGACCTCGCCTCAGCTGCCTCCCCTCGCGAGCTCCTCGCGAGCCGGGTCTGGCCTAGCTTGCGTGCAGCCCAGACTGCCGCCGACATACCCTCTCAGGAGGTTTTTCACTTCAGATCCTACGGATTCGATCAGGAGGTATTCGAGGCGCCTCGGCCTCCCACAAGTTACCTTAGGACCCGCTCGGAACAAGGTAAACTAGCTAGCCGGCCCGTCACACAGCCAACCACTTGGCGCGGGCATATGGGTGAAGTAGCATTCACTAGTACGTTGAACATAAGTTTCGCATGAGGGGCACCCCCTCCGAAAAATGCTCTTACAACTATCAGGATAAAAAGCCTGAGTTCTATTCATGCATGGTAAGGAAGCAGGGAGCAATCTTGTTGTCGATCGGATAAATCCCCAATGCATCCTCGGGGCATACCAGGCTGTCGCTGGTGTCGGCCCTCGCCGCCGCCCCAGCGTTGTCGTCGGCGGCGTCAGGGCCGTTCTCCACGCCGCCCTCGTCGGCGGCCACGATCGTGCCGTCATCATCTGAAGCGAAGGCCCTGACAAGAGCGGCCACGTTGTCTTCCACCTAATCGCCAGGTGCGTCCGGGCGGCACAGGGGCGATGGCGGTGTAGAAGTCGAAGTGAGGATCCATATTACGGACATGGTGAAAACCTTGAAAAAGCGGCGCCGAGCGAGGCTCGCTCCCTCCTCCACCAACCTTGTTGGCCTTGACCGACCAGCGCCTCCGGCTGCGTCACGATGTCGATGAAAAGCTGAAGATTCTTTGGCGTGAATTAATAAGCGCGGCTCGCCAATGGCCCCCTCGGAGATGTTACCTAAGGCCGTGTTGGCCCTCTCCCGAAGCGTGGTGAGCATGGGGCGTGTTCATGTTCCAGGAGCCGCCGCTGACGTATCTCGTCCGCATTCTGGCCGGCGACGGCCTCAGCCTCAACCACCCGTTGGCGAAGAAGAAGCACCTCGGCATGGGAAGTAGTTGACTCCCCCTGTGCCGCCTCAAGTGCAGCCCGCAAGGCATCGACCCGCCGCGTTGCTTCCTCCAGCTTGGTCCTCAAGATGGTGGACCTGCCTTCGGCCTCGGTCCGAACCAACTGCAGCCTCTCCTCGAACTCGCGCTCGAGGTTCAGGCGCGCTGTCGCCACCCGATGTCCGACCACCTCCGAGAAACGGGTTTCCCGCACAGCGACGTCGTCCTCTGCCTGTGACACCAAGCGCTCCCTTGTCTCCAGGCACTTCGTACTCCGTGTCTTGCGTTCGGTGGCTTCGGTGTCAGCCTTCCTCACGCTGGAGCTCCAGCGGGTGTGAAGCCACCTTCATCGGCCAGCGTGGGCACGCCTCGCGGCTCCACCTGCTCCTCGATGGCGGCACGGGCAGGAGTTCCGTGCCCGCTCCTCCGTGGCCTCTACGCCGGTCAGCCTCCGGGCTTCTTCGACAGCCGAGAGCGGGCCTCGAGAGGCCGCCCGGCCAGCCTTAGCCTCCTCATCGTCGAGATCGCACCGGCAGGCGCGGCGACAGCGCCTCCGGCTCGCGCCTCTCTGCAACCAGCGCGGCCCTCGGCCTCAAAGCGTAGCGTCCTCATCGTGAGCTCTTCACCAAGTGGGCTCACCGCGTCAGCCGCCCTCCGGAGAAACCCTTGGCGAAGAGCGCGACGCTCCCGGGCGTGCTCGAGTACGTCTTCCACGCCATCATCCGCCCCAAGCGAGCGCCGGGGGACACAGATCAGCACTTCCCCTCGGGCGAGGCTGAGGCTGGCGCCCTAAAGCGACAGGACATGCCTGCCGAGAGCGACTGAGCAGTCCATCTCCAAGTGAAGAGCGTAGGGAATACCCCAGCCAATCTTGGTCCACGACCAGACGGGAAGCCCACGGCAGGCTGGCTATGCCACGAGAAGGCTCGCGAAGGAAGGTCGCGGGGCACGCAGGGCCGCGTTGCGCCTCGGGATGGTTTGTCTCTCCAACCGGCCTCACCACAAGGGCTCTACTGCTCAGAGCGATCGAAGACGGCGGAGAAGACGGAGGCGAGGGGGATTGCTCCTCAGCCATCTCCATGAGCTCGGAAGGAAGGGCCTGAAGCAGGATCGGGAAAAGCAGCAGAAGAATCGGGGAAGCTGGGAAGGAGAAAACACTCGCCGATGGCGAAGTACTTCCTCGCTTCAGTGACGATAAGGTAATCATCCCCAGGCCTCCTTCTCTTCGGAGGCCTCAAAGTCCTGTGAAGCGACCCAAGAGTTGGCCGAGGGTCATCCTGCGGCGAGGAGAAGCACCAAGGCGACCAGCGTCGAGGCGTCTGCTTGATCTTGCCGCAGTCGCCTCACCAGAAAGAACAAGCTGAGGGGCTTAGGGGCCTCATTGCAGACACTGGCGGCTGCCGCCGCCTTGACCCAGCAACCACCTGAGCCTCGAGGCCGCTCCCTCCTGGCGCCGCCCGGTGCTATCACCTCAGCCAGGCGCCCTCGGCCTCGAGGCTCATGTCTCCTGCCCGCCCACGAGAGGAAGAGTGCATACTGCCATTGCAAGGCAACCATCACCCAGGGTTCTCATGAGGCCCACAGAGCCAACAGGCGTGGGCCCCATTAAATCGAAGATGGGCATCGACTCACAAAAGTCGTTTCTATTTGACGGAGGTACAACAAGGCCCCCCTTGCGGATGCCATAGGGAAGGATCCCAAGTCAAGACCAAAGCACCTTCCTCGGTAACTTGGTGTCGGGTCCTCTTCACAGGCCTCATTCGATCCCCACGCCTGCTGAAGGCCCACATCTGGTGAGAATGGCATTGGAGAGGGGCAACACGGCGTAGCAGGAACTCCACCACCTTGGGCGCCGTCACGCCGAGCTCCCTCAAGAACTCGAGCGACACGGATGAAAGCGAGCACAGGACTCGTGGCGTCTCGGGCCCGGCTGAGTTGGGGACAGCGAGCGAAGATGGCTCCGACAGCAGGGGGCTGGGCACCCCCATGTCCACATACAGCCACCATGAGAAACCAGTAGCCAGGCGGAGGAAGCTGAAGTCGATTCTGAAGCCCTTTGTCTCGAGCGCAACAATGAAGCTCATGCACCCGAACATTGGGTGGGGTCGACAAAGCATAAAAAAAAAGTGGTGGCGGACAAGGCAAGCTGAAGGAAGGATGCCCATCATCGCCTAGCAAACAAAGGCGAAAACCACAAGAAGAGTGCTGGATTCAGGACCCAGATGCATCATGTGGATCTGATAATGGGAGAGCATGGCGTTGAAGAAATTGGAAAGGGGGCGGTCCGCCCACGAGCGTCGACAAAATGTCGTACCTCGGTGGCAATCACAGCCGATGGAGAAGCGGGGCCTTGAGCGGGCCGTCGTCCTCCGCACTCATGAAGATGGTGGCGGGGCTGAGCTGACCTTGCTCAAGCCCTCTTGATTGATTATGATCGGCGATCGGCGGGGGCCGCCCGGCAATGATGTGGCGGCGGCGACATGGGCTTCTTCCTCTTCCCTTCTTGGCGAGACCATGGCAGCGAAAGGCGAATTTTCAAGATTGGATTGGATCACGAGCGGAGTTCGAGAGGAGAAAGACGAAGCGCTCGAGCAGCGGAAGGGGAGTGGCGTGTGCGGCAACAAGCCGCCCTAGCAAAGCATAAAATAAGGGCGTGGGGAGCAGTGCATACGTCCAATCAACGCCACCTTGGTGCCAAAGGCTGCGAGCTGTTAGGGCCCGCGGCGCTTGAACTTGCCCTTCGCCTCTCTGCTCGGCCAAGTCGAGGCGCCCATGGGCCAGGGGCTCTGTCGGCGTTAAGGAGCAGGGGTCCTGACTTGCACACGCAACTGCGGCGTGGCTCAAGGGGCCATGCGACCCGTCTTCATCGACTCAAGCTCAAGACCCTCACGAGGGCCAAGCCTCGTGGGGTGGAGCGACAAGGCTTCCTCGAGGCACAACCTCATCGGTGGCTCGTGAGGAGGCGGAGAGTTCAGGTGGGGTACCCCGAGGTGCCCATGGCGCAAGCCATGGCGACCCGGGGCGCCCGGTCGGCGCCCGACCTGCGTAGTGTCCTCCTTTCCTCTTTGGTGCAAAGGGAGCAAGTGCAGGCGAGACCATCAAGAAAAGGCATCCATTTCGGTGCAACAAGACCAAGACCAGCCCAACGGCATGAAGGAAGTCATTGTGGAGCCCAAGCAGGCCTCACCACCAGAGCCTTTGACCGGCGAGGACCAACTTTAGTCGGGATAAGTGTACCCGCTGTTCCCCTTCAAAATGGCCAATTGTTGGCGCCCTTCCTGCTCAATATTTGGGAAGAGGCCCAGGGCCTTTGCCTATAAATAGGACTAGCCACCCCCAGGGTAGAGGCATCTGGATCCTGACCAAGAAACCGGTAGATAGAGCGATTGAACTCCTCCTAGCAGTTCATCGCACCAGACCAAACAGAGACCCTCGCTGAGGCTGTTCTTCCTTGTAATGTTCATCATTAGCCCAGAGGCAATCCACCACACCACACTTTGGAGTAGGGTATTACACCACAATGGTGGCCTAAACCAGTATAAACTCTGTGTCTCTTGTGTTGTTTCTTCCGTAGTTTAGATCCTAGCGATTCGGCGAGGAGCAGGTAGGCAGAGGGTGAAATCTCCGCGCGCACCCCAGTGTTCGAACCTCAAGGGTCTGCCGGAACCCGAAATCTGACATGATCTTTTTAACTCCGAGGTCTTCCGCGATCCTGAGACCGGCAAGCAAGCCCTCGTACTCGGCGGTGTTGTTGGTTGACATCTCCCGGGAGAAGTGCATCTGGATTACATACTTGAGCTGCTCTCCAGTGGGCACAACAAACAACACACCAGCCCTGGCGCCTTGCAGCGAGAAGGCACCATCAAAATACATGATCCAGTTGCGGCTCGTTTCCTTGCCGGGGAGAGTGCTATCCTGTACCTCTTTGTCAGGTATCGAGGTCCATTCCGCAATAAACTGCGCCAAGACTACTACGAATCATCGAGTACTTTGAACTTCAAGCGAAACTTGGCAGCTCGGGGCCCATTATCGATCCTCCCGTTGCATCTGGGTTATGCGATTATCCGTTGCAATGGGGCGGAGTGTTTCCACCATGATCTCGTGCGCTTGGAAGTAATGGCACAGCTTCCTCGAAGCCATAAGAAGGCGAAGAACAGCTTTTGCACACACAGTACCTCGACCTAGCCCCACAGAGGAGGCGGCAAATAAGCGGGTGCTATACCATTTTCTTCTTCTGCGCCTCTTCACCCGGTCGCGTGGGTCCTGTCATGCTGGCGTCAGCCTCCGCCGGGGACTCAATCTTGCCGGGATCGAGCCCTGCCAGAGAGGTTTTCGGCTTGCCCTCTCTTGGCTTTGCCGCTGCCGCTGCCTTCTCGTCGACCTCTCTCTGCGCCACTAGTGCGGCGCTAACCACCTGATTTGTTGCCGCTAGATAAAGTAGCAACGGTTCTTGTGGTTTGGGTGCAACTAGCACTGGGTAGAGGAGAGGTATCTCTTCAAATCCTGCAGCGCTGCCTCGGCCTCTAGGGTCCACTCCACTGGCCCATCCTTCTTCAAGATCTTGAAAAAAGGAAGGGCACGCTTCGCGGACTTGGAGATGAACCGGCTCATGGCGGCAATGCAACCAGTGAGTCGACGCACGTCCTTGATCCATTTGGGTGCCTCAATCTGCTCGATGGCCTTGATCTTATCTGGGTTTGCTTCAATCCTTATTTGGTACACAAAGAACCGAGAAGCTTCTTTGGGCGGAATGCTGAAACAGACTTCTCAGGGTTCAATTTGAGGTTGATCTTGTGCAGGTTCCCGAATGTTTCCTCTAGATCTTGCACAAGGGTTGCTTTGTCCTTGGTTTTGACCACTATGTCATCCATATAAGCTTCCATATTTCTATGTAGCTGGGGCTCAAAACCAATTTGGACTGCTCTCGCAAAGGTTGAGCCAGCACTCTTCAACCCAAAAGGCATCTGTAAAAAGTAATACGTACCACATGGGGTGATGAATGCTGTCTTTTCCTCGTTGAGGGAGTCCTGGACTAGGGGGTGTCCGGATAGCCGGACTATCAATATCCGCCGGACTCCCAAACTACGAAGATAGAAGATTGAAGACTCCGGCTCGTGTCCGGAAGGTACTTTACTTGGCGTGGAAGGCAAGCTTGGCGATACGGATATGTGGATCTCCTACCATTGTAACCGACTCTGTGTAACCCTAGCCTCTCCGGTGTCTATATAAATTGGAGGCCTTTAGTCTGTAGGACATAACATTACATCTCAACAATCATACCATAGGCTAGCTTCTAGGGTTTAGCCTCCTTGATCTCGTGGTAGATCTACTCTTGTACTACCCATATCATCAATATTAATCAAGCGGGGCGTGGGTATTACCTCCATCGAGAGGGCACGAACACAGGTAAAAACATTGTGTCCCTCGTCTCCTGTTACCATCCGCCTAGGCGCACAGATTCGGGACCCCCTACCGAGATCCGCGGTTTGACACCGACATTGGTGCTTTCATTGAGAGCTCCTGCGTATGCGTCACCGATAGGCTGATGGCATCTTCAACCTTCAACGCATCGGGGTGAGACTTTTCTCCCGGACAGATCTTCGTGTTCGGCGGCTTTGCCTGCGGTCAACTCTCTTGGCCATCTGGAGCGGATCAGCTTCGCCTCGGCGGCAGGTCGATTCGGAAGCCTAAACTTCACGGCCGATGACGCGGAGACTTGATCTTCGGCGGACCGAGCCACAGCCAGCGCGCGCACTATGGCGATGGGCATGATCGACTCTGCCGCGAACAGCGCTTTGGTGGCGCGCGAATCCCTCCGGCTACTTATGCGGGCCGATTGCCCATGGCGAGGTCGGTGGATGAAGCGCCGCCCAGGGGCTTCAACATCTGGCGATGGGCGAATACCGATGTGTCCTTGCGAAACTTCGTGATCCGAGGCGCGGACTCCTCGCCGGACTCCGAGCCTCCAGCGCCCCGCCAATTAAGCGATTGAGCGCCGATTATGGGATTCACCGCGCGGACATCTTACAACACTAACCCTTTGGCGATATCACGAATTCACTGAAGCATCTCTCGCTTCTCGGGAGAATCTGGCGGACTATGGCGGGGCGGTTGGGCTCGGATGATGAAGAAATTGAGCCCACCACCACCCACTTTGTAGCCAGCGTCGAAGATTTAACCGACATGCTGAACTACGAAACCGAGGACAATGACCGCATTAACAAGCCTCATGACCGCTTTTGCAGGGAAGGACAGCTGGTTGGCAAGAAGCGGCACCGGCGACCCAAGTACATCGAGATAAGAGATGGAAAGCAGAAAATCACGGCGCGAAAAAACGGCGCGGAATAAAGAAAAAGCCAAAAACACGGCGATCAGCGCGGATTCAAAAGCTCACGGCGAATAATAAAGCTCAACCCATCAAGGGCGGCAATGACGGTATCTAACCTACACAATATTGCAGGTCGGTTGTCAAATCCACAGTACCCGGAAGGCACGCAAATCACACCCACGAGGATTGTTGGGTTTTCAAACAGTCCGGCCGACTAAGCGCCCGACGCAAAGGGGCTCGGCGCGTCAGCGAAGAAGATAAACCCGCCCGGCGGGGCACGGAAAACAAAGACTTTCCCACAAGGGGTCAAGCGGTCAACTCACTTCATGTGAGGACACGGAAAAACAGTCGACACTTTCTAAAAAGAGCCGCGCGGTCGGCCCATAAACCATAGAATTGGATATTAAAACCAATCACGTTCGACCACGGGATTATTCCAAAAGTGTTGAACCGGGGGCGGACTCCACGATATTGAATCCGATAATAGGCGGACTACAATTCACAAGCGTCCTAATGGGCGGAGGCGATGACAAACTGCTATATTCAAACACAATCCGTCGGATGGGGATAGACCCTACCAAAATCCGACACAGCCGCACTACCTTCAAAGGAGTTGCACGGGCCCTTCGCCAAGTGCAGGCTCGACATTACTCGAAGTCGTGTTCGGATCACGAAGAATTTTCGAGAAAAGTTAATTTTCCATATCGTCCCATTTAAAAGTGAACATCGGGCACTATTGGGGCGAAGGCTTTCGTCGCTTCAACTCCATACCGCATTACCGTCTCTTACACTTAAGATGCCGGTCCACATGGCACCATTTGGTCACGAGGTCATAAAGACCCGGATTCGGATAGGCGAATCGGGACTCGGCGAGCTAGGGGCTCCTAGCCGCATACCCTTTCTGAAGGGCTGCGCGCTAACTAACCACGGTTTCATATAAACCTAGCTTTAATTATTTACACTTATCATTTTGCATTTTTTTTTCTTTTTCGCACGAACTGTTTCTACAACTAAAATGTTCCTCTTTTCTCTGAGATGAACAAGCGTGCGTACCCGTCGAGATAACGGCTGCGCGGAACCGCGGTATGAGGCGTGCGATGAGGACCCGTGGCAAGATTCTTTTGATTAAGACCCTCGTGACCTTTTATTACTATCTCTTCTTTGTTAATCTCCTTGGCTTCCTCCTATAGCCAAAGCGGGCCCGCAGCTTTGGCATTGGCGCGTCGGAAGACAATGCCGTACACAGGACACAAGGGGTTTGGGCATAATTCTGCTCGTTATCATAAAGTCCGAACACCTTGGGGTGTTCGGCGTCTCAAGTTGGGCATTATATGCATCAGCTCGAATCATGTCTTTGGTCAAATGTTGGGTTTGCGGCTCACGTGTTTTGCTGCCTTACGTTCCGTATCACCCGGCTAATCGCGGCACGGGAGAACTCTGCGATTGTGCCCAGTTAAACTGGCGAGCACCTCGATGAAAGCGAAAACCAGTGTCATGATATAGCGAGTCTGGTCGACCCTTGATCGACCACCGGAATGTTTAGAATTCCCGCTTTGACGAAGGGCGCTTCGATCAAGACACATCGCACGAATCCGGAGATGTGCGGTGTCATTAGGGAGCTATCTCGTAGCCCACCCTCGAAACTCCATTGGTTAAGTGAAAGAGATAAAGCACTATAGTCCGGATTGCCTCGTTAAGCTCGCTACCACCTCCTTATAACGGGACCGAGGCGTCGTATTAAAGTGTGAAAAAGTGCCATTTGCGAACACCCCAGCACCTTGTGCAAAGAAATTTGGCTTGACGGCATCTTCGGGTTATACACAAGTATCATAAGCGACCGCCGGGAGAAGTTTTACTACTTGGAAGCACAAGTATAAAAAGCATTCATACTATAATCAGCGATATACAAAGTTAATGCGTTCAATTGAGCGTTACATTCTTTGAAACTGCGACTCTATTATCTGGCGCGCGCATAACTTCCCCAAAATAATGCTCGGCGGAAGCTGGTTCCCATCGAACCACTGGCGGCAACAGCGGTGGCATCCATCTTGGACACTGCGCCTTTACGGGCGAGCCATCCGCGCCCTCGATGCAAGCCGACCGCTTCATCTCCTTGATATCGGCACCGCCCCAAGGAACTGCTGCGATGGGCGAAATAGCTCGTCGCCTTGGACCTCTCGACCACACATAGGCCCGCGATGTCGATCATAGCCAGCCGGACGGTCTATTCAGATTCGGCCCATTAATAACCTGTCCGAAGCGAGAGGAAGAGGCGATCCGGACTGTGGAATTGAGTCAATATAACTCTTCCACCTCGTGATCCCCAGGCTCGGAAGTGCTTAGCGGCGTCGGCCGCACTCGCAACCAAGTCCATATAAGGATCCTCCGAACTCCACTTGCCGCTCAAATTTAGCGTGCTTGGCATCCATAAACGGCGGCGCATAAGCGGCTTGCCGCCATGATTTCTTGACTTGGCGCAGCTCCTCCTTCATAGCCGCATTGCGAGCGGGCATCCTTGGCCGGCGGTGGCCTTTTCAGGTCTTCCGCTCGATAAGTGCTCCTTTTCAAGAGCCTCGCTACGATCGGTAGCATCCTTTAAATTCTTGGCCAATTCGTACCTCCGCCTTCTTAGGCGGTCGCGCGACCTTTTGACCTTCAACTCCTCGGCCGCCCTAGCGGCAGCCGCATCACTCGCCGGGCTTGCTCCTTAGCTTGTGCAAGCTCGGCCGAAATCTCTCCATAGCAGCAGCACTATCGCATAAATAGAATAAAACTTATCAGAGGAGGGCTTTAACCCACTCAAATAAAGAGGCTATAGAGAATTTACTTACCTTGCGACTCGTCAAATATTTGATTGACAAGTCTTGATGTCGGCATCTGCCATGTCGATTGCCGACTTCGATTCGGCAAAGCGTCGATCGGCTGGCCCCGGACTATCACCACACATGCGAGCGGCGGTATTCATTACGAAAATTTAGATTTTCGATCCTCGATGCGCTGTCGTCTTGAAAACCTACGAGTCTCGGGGCTACTATCTATCTGAGCGCATTTTTCATATGCTGGCTGTTATAAAAACAAAAGTGCGCCATTTTCGCATACCTCAAATCCCCCGATAAGCTCATGGCGGCCTCCATAATCCGCTTTCAGCGGACGAAATCCTTCAATCACCATACGCGTTAACGCGCGGTGATCTTACGAAATGGGCGCCCTCTCAAGCAAACTCTTGATTCTCGGCGGACTCGGTGGGTGTTGAACTCCATGGCCCCTCCGGACTCGGGGCGCCCTCCGTGGCGACACTTGGGCTACTTTGCCTCATCTGGCGGCGTGGCGAGATGGGCGTGTCGCTCTCCATCATCTCGGAAGAAGATCCCGAGCGAACTTCGTGCAGGCGGCTGCAGATCCGATCTGCGATATAAATATCTCGGTCACCTCTGAAGTATAAGCGAAGGTACTTCCTTATTAAAACTTTCTCTTTCATACTCACGGCTCGTTGGAGGCTGGTCCTTGGGCGATGATTGCGCGTCAGGATTCTCTCCGGACGCGGACCAGTGGGGATTTCTTCCACGCTTAGAGGCTGGGACCTCCGGATCTTGGGCGGTCCTCTTCTCCTTGAAGGAGGGATCCTTGGTTCCCTCCTCTTGATCGCCCCTGGACGAAGTATTAGCTCCTTTATCTCCCCCGTCGCCCCCCTCTGTGGGCGCAACCTCCAACATTCTGACCAGCACGGGCTCCAGTGCGGTCTCTGGGAGGGGAGCCGGACACCTTATCAGCCTTGATCGCGCCACCCATTCCTGTAGAGAATAAAAAAGGGTCAGGAGATGATCTTTTGGAAGGCGTACAGATAGAACGTCCGAGCTTTGAGCTACTTACACAGTATCCGGGCGATCGCGGCTTAGGCTGCGTCCTCGGCGAATCCGGACACGCTACGTAGTGCGAAGAACAGCTTGTACATCTCCATGGGTGTTGCGCCCATAAAATGCTGGAGAATCGAGGTCCCTCGGATTGTACTCCCATAGCGGAGAAAGCGGCGTTTGCGGGGTAGGAGGTGCACGACTAGCATGACTTGCATCACCTTGGCCAGGCTGACCTCCCTCGTTTGGAGGTCTCGAATCCGGCCTGCGGTGCGAGCGCGTCCTCGGGCGGCCCCAGTTGAGCCCTTGGTTGACCCACGACATCGATTCTTTGTGGAGGTCCCGGCGAAAGGAGGCGGCTTACCTTGCGGCTCCTTGGGCGGTGATGTAGAACCACTCCTGCTGCCACAATCCTGTTCCTCTTGGAAGGAACCTTGAGCCACGGGGCATCGACCTTCCTGCTTATAGTCGCCCGCCACACTCCGCAGATGCCCCCGATCATCTTGGCTCCACCTTGAATGTTTTCAGCCACAGGCGAAGTGGGGATGACACGGAGGAAGGCTTCGCAGCGATGATAAATCAGAGATATGGAGGATGGACTCGGAGCCAAGTCGTGGAAGTCCAGCCCATAGAAGAACGAGAGCCCCTCACGAATGGATCCGTCGGAAGCCCGGTCCCGGCGGAGGTGAGATCTTAACAGCGTATTCGCTGGGCTCGAGGCTGGCACGACCTGCCCGAGGCAGGCAACTGTCTGAAACCGTGGGCTAGGTACTTGGCCTCACGCAACTTCAATATGTCCTCCTCCGTGACGGAGGAGGGCACTCACCGGCCTTGGAGGTCGGAGCCGGACATGGCTGTAGATCCGAAACGCTCGAGTCTGAAGCTCTTGGTGTTGGAATTGAGAGCAGAGGAAAAGATTCGATGCGTGGTTGAAAGACAAGGACAGGCCTTGGTCCTCTTATAAAGGGGAAATAATACCAAGGGCCGCCTCGTGACCGTTTGAATTCCCCTTCGATAGAGGCGTGGCGGCAGGGGCGGTTGGGTTACCAGCGCCGCGTATTGATGAGGATCCGGAAAAAAAGGGAACACGATCTCTGCCCGACGGGGCGTGCCAAGAAACCGCTTCGCTAAGCGTCTTTGGCGGAATAATAAAACGATTCAAATGAGGGCTTGGCTGCGGTGTGATGTCATCTTTGCGTGTCGTCGTGAGATTGAACCAAGTGTGTATTTTATTCTCTGCGTTGGAATGTGGAAATTATTTTGCGAGCGGACACTATCACGGTGTTCGTTATCTTCTCCGGATTATTCAAGGGAGGAACCCGCCTTGCAATGCGAACATTATGCCGCCGGACTTATCGCCATTGAAGACTGGTTCGAGACTCTTGAGGAGTCTGGACTAGGGGTGTCGGATAGCGGACTATCAATATCCGCGGACTCCCAAACTACGAAGATAGAAGATTGAAGACTCGGCTCGTGTCGGAAGGTACTTTACTTGGCGTGGAAGGCAAGCTTGGCGTCTGGATATGTGGATCTCCTACCATTGTAACCGACTACTGTGTAACCCTAGCCTCTCCGGTGTCTATATAAACCGGAGGGCTTTAATCCGTGAGGACATAACATTACATCTCAACAATCATACCATAGGCTAGCTTCTAGGGTTTAGCCTCCTTGATCTCGTGGTAGATCTACTCTTGTACTACCCATATCATCAATATTAATCAAGCGGGGCGTGGGTATTACCTCCATCGAGAGGGCACGAACACAGGTAAAAACATTGTGTCCCTCGTCTCCTGTTACCATCCGCCTAGGCGCACAGTTCGGGACCCCCTACCCGAGATCCGCTGGTTTTGACACCGACACTCGTCTTCTTTTGTCATGAAGATTTGGTGGTATCCCGAGTAGGCATCAAGGAATGATAACGGTCACACCCAGCCGTGGAGTCAACAATCTGGTCGATCTTGTAGCAGGAAGGATCCTTTGGACAATCCTTATTGATGTCTGTGTAGTCAATACACAGCCTCCACTTCCCATTTGCCTTGCGCACCACTACCGGATTGGCCAACCACGTCGGATGGAGTACTCCTCTCACCAAGCCTGCCGCCTCTAGCTTTCTGATTTCCTCCGTGATGAACTCCTGCCTCTCCAGAGCTTCCTTCCTGACCTTTTGCTTGACGGGCTGCACATGAGGACAGACAACAAGGTGGTGCTCAATCACCTCCCTGGGCACGCCGGGGATGTCGGAGGCTTGCCATGCAAACACATCGACATTCACCCGCAGGAAGGTGACGAGCTCGCTTTCCTATTTGCCGTCCAGGGCAGAGCTTATGGTAAAAGCTCCCCCCGTGCCGTCCTCCTTGACGGGCACCTTCTTGGTTTCTGGTGTGTAGCTCTGGACTTCTTGCTCTTGCCGGCGGAGCTCTCTGGCACGTTCTCAACGGAAGCGCAACACCCCGAAGAGGCACACTTACCGGAGTGGGTGCGAGGGGTCTCGCCGGTATTCTTCCCCCCGGGGCTTCGTCGGCATGAGCAGGGGCCTTAGCGGCAGCTGTTGCAACTGCTTCCCGGTAGAGTTGATCGGCGCAGATCAGCGCATTTTTCTCGTCGGAGGGGACGGTGATGATGTTCATCGGCCCGGGCATCTTCATCATGTTGTAGATGTAGTGTGAAGCCGCCATGAACTTGGCTAGTGAAGGGCCGCCGAGGATCCCGTTGTAAGGCAAGGGGATGTCGGTTACATCGAAAACAATCCTCTCCGTCCTGTGGTTCAGCTCGCCTCCGAATGTCACGGGCAGCTTGATCTTACCCTTTGGCTGGCTCCTCCTCGGGTTAACCCCTTGGAACGTGCCCGTCTGAAGGAAATATGCCCTAGAGGCAATAATAAAGTTATTATTTATTTCCTTATTTCATGATAAATGTTTATTATTCATACTAGAATTGTAATAACCGGAAACATAATACATGTGTGAATACATAGACAAACATAGTGTCACTAGTATGCCTCTACTTGACTAGCTCGTTAATCAAAGATGGTTAAGTTTCATAACCATAGACATGAGTTGTCATTTGATTAATGGGATCACATCATTAGGAGAATGATGTGATTGACATGACCCATTCCGTTAGCCTAACACTTGATCGTTTAGTATGTTGCTATTGCTTTCTTCATGACTTATACATGTTCCTGTAACTATGAGATTATGCAACTCCCGTTTACCGGAGGAACACTTTGGGTGCTACCAAGCGTCTAGCGTAACTGGGTGATTATAAAGAGTACTACAGGTGTCTCCAAAGGTACATGTTGGGTTGGCGTATTTGAGATTAGGTTTTGTCACTCCGATTGTCGGAGAGGTATCTCTGGGCCCTCTCGGTAATGCACATCACTATAAGCCTTGCAAGCAATGTAGCTAATGAGTTAGTTACGGAATGATGCATTACGTAACGAGTAAAGAGACTTGCGGTAATGAGATTGAACTAGGTATTGGATACCGACGATCGAATCTCGGGCAAATAACATACCGATGACAAAGGAACAACGTATGTTGTTATGCGGTTTGACGATAAAGATCTTCGTAGAATATGTAGGAACCAATATGGGCATCAGGTTCCGCTATTGGTTATTGACGAGAATAGTTCTAGGTCATGTCTACATAGTTCTCGAACCCGTAGGGTCCGCAACAAGGTTTCGATGGCGGTTATATTATGAGTTTATGAGTTTTGATGTACGAAGGAGTTAGTCTCGGATGAGATCGGGGACATGACAAGGAGTCTCAAAATGGTCGAGGCGTAAAGACCGATATATTGGGCGACTATATTGGAGTTCGGAATGGTTCGAGTGATTGGGTATTTTTGAGTCTGAAGAGTTCGACAATTCGCGGGGAGTATATGGGCCTTATTGGGCTTTAGGGAAAGAGAGAGAGGTTGGGCGCCCCAAGGCCTAGTCCGGGTGGACTAGGGGAGGGCTCGCCCCTCCTCCTTCTCTTCTCTTCCCCCTTTCCTTGACTCTCTCCTACTACTTGGAAGGGGAATCCTACTCGGTGGGAGTAGGACTCCTCCTGGCGCGCCCTCCTTGGCGGCCGCCCCTCCCCTTGCTCCTTTATATCACGAGGCGGGGGTACCCCATGATACACAAGTTGATCTACGGATCGTTCCTTAGCCGTGTCGCGGTGCCCCTCCACCATATTCCACCTCGATCATATCATCGCGGAGTTTAGGCGAAGCCCTGCGCGATAGAACATCATCATCCTCACCACGCCCGTCGTCTTGTGAGAACTCATCCCGGCCTTTCTTTGGATCGGTCCGGGATCGTCATCGAGCTGAGCGTGTGCTGAACTTCGGAGGTGCCGTCGTTCGGTACTTGGATCGGTCGGATCGTGAAAGCGTCGACTACATCAACAGCGTTGTCATAGCGCTTCGCTTCGGTCTACAAAGTGCGTGGACAATACTCTCCCTCTCGTTGCTATGCCATCACCATGATCTTGCATGTGCGTAGGAATTTTTTGAAATTACTCGTTCCCCAATAGTGGCATCCGAGCCAGGTTTTATGCATAGATGTCATATGCAGAGTAGAACACAAGTGAGTTGTGGGCGATACAAGTCATCTTGCTTACCGGCATGTCATACTTTGGTTGGTGGTATTGTTGGATGAAGCGGCCGGACCGACATTACAGCGTGCGCTTCTGCGAGACTGGTTTCACCGTTCGAGCACTTTCGTGCTTAAAGGTGACTAGCGGTGTCTGTCTCTCTCACTTTAGCTGAATCGAGTGTGGCTCGCCCGGTCCTTGCGAAGGTTAAAACAACACTAACTTGACGAAATATCGTTGTGGTTTTGATGCGTGGTAAACGGTTCTTTCTCAGCCCGTAGCAGCCACATAAAATTTGCAACAACAAAGTAGAGGGCGTCTAACTTGTTTTTGCGGGGCATGTTGCGATGTGATATGGTTAAGATGTGATGCTATATTTTATTGTATGAGATGATCATGTTTTGTAACGAAGTTATCGGCAATGGCGAGAGCCATATGGTTGTCACTTTATTGTATGAAATGCAAGCATACATAATTGCTTTACTTTATCACTAAGCGGTAGCGATAGTCGTAGAAGCAATAGATGGCGTAACGACAATGATGCTACGATGGAGATGAAGGTGTCGCGCAGGTGACGATGGTGATCACGACGGTACATTGAAGATGGAGATCACAAGCACAAGATGATGATGGCCATATCATATCGCTTATATTGATTGCATGTGATGTTTATCCTTTATGCATCTTATCTTGCTTTGATTGACGGTAGCATTTTAAGATGATCCCTCACTAAAATTATCAAGAAGTGTTCTCCTTGAGTATGCACCGTTGCGAAAGTTCTTCGTCTTTGAGACACCACGTGATGATCGGTGTGATAGGCTCTACGTTCAAATACAGCGGGTGCAAAACAGTTGCACACGGAATACTCGAGGTTAAACTTGGCGAGCCTAGCATATAACAGATATGGCCTCGGAACACGGAGACCGAAAGGTTGGCGTGAATCATATAGTAGATATGATCAACATATTGATGTTCACCGTTGAAACTACTCCATCTCACGTGATGATCGGACATGGTGTAGTTGATATGGATCACGTAATCACTTAGAGGATTAGAGGATGTCTATCTAAGTGGGAGTTCTTAAGTAATATGATTAATTGAACTTAAATTTATCATGAACTTAGTCCTGGTAGTATTTTGCAAATTATGTTGTAGATCAATAGCTCGCGTTGTTGCTTTCATCTGTTTATTTTGATATGTTCCTAGAAAACTGTGTTGAAAGTTGTTAGTAGCAATGATGCGGATTGGATCCGTGATCGAGGTTTATCCTCATTGCTGCCTGGAAGAATTATGTCCTTAATGCACGCTAGGTAGCGGACCTATTGCGGGGAAGCGGATCACGGGCGTTATGAATGTTTGGCTAGCTCAATATGATGACTACTTAATAGTTTAGTGCACCATGCTTAACAGCTTAGAATCGGGACTTCAAAAGACGTTTTGAACATCATGGGCCATATGAGATGTTCCACGAGTTAAGTTAATATTTCAAGCAAATACCCGAGTTGAGAGATATGAAGGCTCCAACAAGTTCTATAGCTAAAAGATGGAGAGAATCGCTCAACTAGTGAGCATGTGCTCAGATTATGCAGGTACTTCAATCGCTTGAATCAAGTGGGAGTTAATCTTCCAGATAAGATAGTGATTGACAGAATTCTCTAGCCACCATCACTAAGTTACTAGAACTTCGTGATTAACTATAGTATGCAAGGGATGGCGAAAACGATTCTGAGCTCTTCGTGATGTTGAAATCGGCGAAGGTAGAAATCAGAAAAAGCATCAAGTGTTGATGATTGACAAGACCACTAGTTTCAAGAAAAGGGCAAAGGGAAAGAAAGGGAACTTCAAGTAGAATGACAAGCAAGTTGTCACTCCCACGAAGAAGCCCAAAGCTGAACCAAAGCACTGGCCCGAGTGCTTACTTTGCAAAGGAAATGGTCCTTTGAAGCGGAAATACCACGAATATTTGGTGGATAAGAAGGATGGCAAAGTGAACAAGGGTATATTTGATATACAGGTTATTGATGTGTACCTTACTAGTGTTTATAGTAACCCTGAGTATTTGATACTTGTTAGGTTGCTAAGATTAGTAACTTCGAAGCAGGAGTTCTGAATAAAAAGGAAACTAGTTGAGGTGAAGTGGCGATGTGTGTTGGAAGTGGTTCCAAGATTGATATGATCATCGCACACTCCCTATACTTTCGGGATTCTTGTTGAACCTAAATAAATGTTATTTGGCGTTTGCGTTGAGCATGAATATGATTTGATCATGTTTATTACTGTCTGGTTATTCATTTAAAATCGAGAGAATAATTGTTGTTACATTTAAATGAATAAAACCTTTGATGGTCATACACCCAACGAAAATAGTTTGTTGGATCTCAATTGTAGTGATACACATATACATAATATTGATGCCAAAAGATGCAAAGTTGATAATGATAGTGCAACTTATTTGTGGCACTTGCCGTTTGGGTCATATCGATTGTAAAGCGCATGAAGAAACTCCATAAAGATGGATTTTGGAATCACTTGGTTATGAATCATTTGATGCTTGCGGACCGTGCCTTTTGGGCAAGATGACTAAAACTCCGTTCTCGGAACAATGGAACAAGCTCTTGACTTATTGGAAATAATACATACCGATGTATGCGATCCAATGAGTGTTGATGCTCGTGGCAAATATCGTTATTTTCGACCTTCACAAGATGATTTGAGCGAGATATGGGTATATCTACTTGATGAAACATAAGTCTGAAATAGTTGAAAGGTTCAAAGAATTTCAGAGTGAAGTGGAAAAATCATCATAACAAGAAAATAAAGTTTCTATGATCTGATTGTAGAAATGAATATTTGAGCTACGAGTTTGGACTTCATTTTAAACAATGTGGAGTAGTTTCACAGCTCATGCCATATGGAACACCACAACGTAATGGTGTGTCCGAACGTCATAATCGTACTTTACTAGATATGGTGCGATCTATGATGTCTCTTATCGGTTTACCACTATCGTATTGGGGTTATGCATTAGAGACAGCTGCATTCACGTTTAATAGGTCACCATTTAAATCGGTTGAGACGACACCATATGAACTATGGTTTAGCAGTAAACCTAAGCTGTCGTTTCTTAAATTTTAGGGCTGCGATGCTTATGTGAAAAAGTTTCAACCTGAAAAGCTCGAACCCAAATCGGAGAAGTGCGTCTTCATAGAATACCCAAAGGTAACTATTGGGTACACCTTCTATCACAGATCCGAAGGCAAGTTATTCGTTGCTAAGATGGATCCTTTCTAGAGAAGAAGTTTCTCTCAAAAGAAGTGAGTGGGAGGAAAGTAGAACTTGATGAGGTAATTGTACCTTCTCCCTTATTGGAAAGTAGTTCATCACAAATCAGTTCGATGATTCCTACACCAATTAGTGAGGAAGTTAATGATGATGATCATGAAACTTCAGATCAAGTTGCTACCAAACCTTGTAGGTCTTCGAGTAAGATCCGCACTTGAGTGATGCGGTAATCATGTTCTAGAAGTCATGTTACTAGACCATGATGAACCTACGAACTATGAGGAAGCGATGATGAGCCCAGATTCCACGAAATGGCTTGAGGCCATAAAATCTGAGATATGATCCATGTATGAGAACAAAAGTATGGACTTTGATTGACTTGCTCGATGATCAGCAAGCCATGTTAAATAAATGGATCTTCAAGAAGAAGACGGACACTTATAGTAGTGTTACTATCTACTAAGCTCGACTTGTTGCGAAAGGTTTTCAACAAGTTCAAGGTGTTGAATACGATGAGATTTTCTCACTCGTATTGATGCTTAAGTCTGTCTGAATCATGTTAGCGATTGCCACATTTTATAAATCTGGCAAATGGATAAACAAAAATGCATTCCTTAATGGATTTATTGAAGAAGAGTTGTATATGATGCAACCAGAAGGTTTTGTCAATCCTAAAGGTGCTAACAAAATGTGCAAACTCCAGCGATCCATCTATGGACTGGTGCAAGCATCTCGGAGTTGGAATATACGCTTTGATAAGTTGATCAAAGCATATAGTTTTATATGGACTTACAGTGAAGCCTGTATTTACAATAAAGTGAGTGGGAGCACTACAACCTTTTTGATTAGTATATGGGAGTGACATATTGTCGATCAGAAATGATGTAGAATTTTTCTGCAAAGCATAAAGAAGTGTTTTAAAGGAGTTCTTTAAAAGAAAGACCTCAGTAAAAGCTACTTACATATTGAGCATCAAGATCTATTGAGATAGATCAAG
The DNA here is from genome assembly GCA_021437245.1 of Aegilops speltoides. Taxonomy (NCBI): domain Eukaryota; kingdom Viridiplantae; phylum Streptophyta; class Magnoliopsida; order Poales; family Poaceae; genus Aegilops; species Aegilops speltoides. The sequence goes on from CM038143.1 coordinate 438,375,941, forward strand.
ACGCTTGATAAGATTTTCAATGAGTACATACCTTGGCAAGATTTTGAAATAGTTCAAAATGGAACAGTCAAAGAAAGAGTTCTTGCCTGTGTTGCAAAGGTGTGAAATTGAGTAAGACTCAAATCCCGACCACGACAGAAAATAGAAAAGAGAATGAAAGTCATTCCCTATGCCTCAGTCATAGGTTCTATAAAGTATGCTATGTTATGTACCAGATCTATTGTATACCTTGCTCTAAATTTGGCAAGGGGTACAATAGTGATCTAGGAGTAGATCACTGGACATTGGTCAAGAATATCCTTAGTAAGGACTAAGGAAATATTTCTCGATTATGGAGGTGATAAAAGAGCCAGTCGTAAAGAGTTACATCGGTGCAAGCTTTCACGCCGATCTAGGGGACTCTAAGTCTCAATCTGGATACATATTGAAAGTGGGAGCAATTAGCTAGAGTAGCTCCACGCAGAGCATTGTAGACATAGAATATTTGCAAAGTACATACGGCTCTGAATGTGACAGACCCGTTGACTAAGCTTCTCTCACGAGCAAAACATGATCACACCTTAGTACTCTTTGGGTGTTAATCACATAGCGATGTGAACTAGATTATTGACTCTAGTAAACCTTTTGGGTGTTGGTCACATGACGATGTGAACTATGGGTGTTAATCATGTATAGATATGAATATTGATGTTAAATCACGTGGCGATGTGAACTAGATTATTGACTCTAGTGCAAGTGGGAGACTGAAGGAAATATGCCCTAGAGGCAATAATAAAGTTATTATTTATTTCCTTATTTCATGATAAATGTTTATTATTCATGCTAGAATTGTATTAACCGGAAACATAATACATGTGTGAATACATAGACAAACATAGTGTCACTAGTATGCCTCTACTTGACTAGCTCGTTAATCAAAGATGGTTAAGTTTCCTAACCATAGACATGAGTTGTCATTTGATTAACGGGATCACATCATTAGGAGAATGATGTGATTTACATGACCCATTCCGTTAGCCTAGCACTTGATCGTTTAGTATGTTGCTATTGCTTTCTTCATGACTTATACATGTTCCTGTAACTATGAGATTATGCAACTCCCGTTTACCGGAGGAACACTTTGGGTGCTACCAAATGTCACAACATAAGCTGGGTGATTATAAAGAATTACTACTGATTGTCTCCAAAGGTATATGCTGGGTTGGCGTATTTGAGATTAGGTTTTGTCACTCCGATTGTCGGAGAGCTATCTCTGGCCCTCTCGGTAATGCACATCACTATAAGCCTTGCAAGCAATGTAGCTAATGAGTTAGTTCTGGAATGATGCATTACGTAACAGTAAAGAGACTTGCCGATGCGAGATTGAACTAGGTATTGGATACCGGCGATCGAATCTCGGGCAAGTAACATACCGATGACAAAGGGAACAACGTATGTTGTTATGCGGTTTGACCGACAAAGATCTTCGTAGAATATGTAGGAACCAATATGGGCATCCAGGTTCCGCTATTGGTTATTGACGAGAATAGTTCTAGGTCATGTCTACATAGTTCTCGAACCCGTAGGGTCCCTTGCGCTTATGGTTTCGATGCGGTTATATTATGAGTTTATGAGTTTTGATGTACGAAGGAGTTCGGAGTCCTGGATAGGATCGGGGACATGACGAGTCTCGAAATGGTCGAGGCGTAAAGATCGATATATTGGACGACTATATTCGGAGTTCGGAAAGGTTCAGTGATTGGGTATTTTTGAATCTGGGAGAGTTCTGACAATTCGCGGGGAGTATATGGGCCTTATTGGGCTTTAGGGAAAGAGAGAGAGAGGTTGGGCGCCCCAAAGCCTATTCGAATTGGACTAGGGGAGGGCTCGCCCTCCTTCCTTCTCTTCTCTTCCCCTTTGCTTGACTCCTACTCCTACTACTTGGAAGGGGAATCCTACTCCCGGTGGGAGTAGGACTCCTCCTGGCGCACCCTCCTTGGCGGCCGCCTCCCCTTGCTCCTTTATATCTGAGGCGGGGGCACCCCATGATACACAAGTTGATCTACGGATCGTTCCTTAGCCGTGTCGGTGCCCCCTCCACCATATTCCACCTCGGTCATATCGTCGCGGAGTTTAGGCGAAGCCTGCGCGATAGAACATCATCATGGTCACTGCGCCGTCGTGTTGTGGAACTCATCCCGGCGCTTTCTTTGGATCGGTCAGGGATCATCATTGAGCTGAGCGTGTGCTGAACTTCGGAGGTGCCGTGCGTTCGGTATTTGGATCGGTCGGATCATGAAGGCGTCGACTACATCAAGCTGCGTTGTCATAGCGTTTCGCTTACGGTCTCACGAGTGCGTGGACAATACTCTCCCCTCTCGTTGCTATGCCATCACCATTATCTTGCGTGTGCATAGGAATTTTTTTGAAATTACTACGTTCCCCAACACCGTCTGCTTGAGGTCTCCATCAGGGATCTGCAGCCTTTTGACCACAAAAGGCGAGATCAAGTTTAGGTCGGCCCCGCCATCAGCCAACATTTTCGTCTCCTTGAGGTTGTGGATTGTTATTGAAACCAACAATGGCAAGCACCCGACCGCAGTAGTGCGGTCAGGGTGGTCCTCGGTGTCGAAGATGATGGGCGTGCTGGAGCATTTCAGCGGCTTCCGTGCGTCGAACGATGGCTCCATCGCTGTGACCTCACGCGCCCACTACTTGAGTTGGCGGTGGGATGTATGCAGCAAGGTGCCACCATCGACGCACATGGCCTCTATGGCTTTCTGAAACTCGTGGTCGCCGAACTCGTCGTCCTCGTCATGATCGTCGTCTTCCTGCTTCTTGTCGCGGCCTCGGGCGGGCCTCTCTTGCTGATTATCCTTGCCGCGGCGGCCTCCTTGGCCGCCACGTTTCTTGCCAGATCTCTCGACACCATCTGGGCCTTTCTCCTTGTCCCGCCGCTCATACTCAGCTTTCTGCTTCTCGGCAAGCAGCTCTACCTGCCGGCAGTTCTGGAGATCATGGCCCTTAGTGCGGTGGATCTTGCAGTACTGCTTGTCGAAGCCTCCTGGCTTGTCGGCAGCCGCCAAGGCCCGGCAAGCGTCGCGCCAACAACCTCCTTGCGGGTCGCTCATATAGTCTTCTTGGTGGCGCCGGTGTTGTTGGATCCCTCGACGGCAAGCACGGCCTTGCCCTTGCGCTTCCTGTTACGGCGTCGGCCCTTCTTCGCTGGGGTGGCGGTGTCGCCAGTGGAGTCGGTTTCCGCACCGGCATCTTTGCCGGGGTACTTCCTTCCTTCTTCAGCACGAGTGCATCGATCGGCCAGAACATAGAGCTCGGCCACATCCTTAACCTTGTTCATCGCCCGCTCTTCACACATCTTGCGATTGTGCACCTTTTGATGGAATACACTGATCACGGCGGCGGGATGAACATCGGGGATGTTGTACTGCACCCGGCTGAACCTTTGGATGTACTTGCGCAAGTTTTCTCCTTCCTTCTGGGGGATGATGTGTAAATCACTCGCCTGGCCATGAGCTTGGTGACCTCCGGTAAAGGCGCCAACAAAGTCATGGCACAGATCCGCCCAAGAAGAGATGGAATCCACCGGCAAGTGCATCAACCATGACATAACATTAGGCTTGAGTGCCAACAGGAAGTAGTTGGCAAACACCTTATCGTCGCGGGCCCTAGCAGCTTGCATCGCGATGGTGTAAATGCTGAGGAACTCTGACGGGTGAGTCTTTCTGTTGTACTTCTCACCAACGTCGGGCTTGAACGTACGGTGGGAGGGCCACTGGAACTACCGCAGCTCACGGGTGAAAGCCGGACAACCCACCTCGTAAGGTAGGCCACCGTAGCCTCCCGACGCTGGGTGGTCCGTAGTGGGCCCTGCCCGCTTGTCCGACTATTGGCACGCGCCACGTTGGCACTCTATCGTAGTTCGAGCGTCCTCATGAGCCCACTCCCGAAGGACTTGATGCTGATCGCGGTTGGTTCGCGGGTCGGACGACGTGATGGAGATATCATCACGAGCGTCGTCGCGATGGACCGACGCCCGGGGTGGCCTGGATGGAGGCGGGGAGTACACCGTGGCCGCATCGCCTCCGGCACGGCCCCCGCTGGGATGCGGTGGCCCGACAGAGCGACAGCCTATGGGCCCCGCTAGCCGCAGCTCATCGTTGTTCGCGATGCTGACGAGGCTCCGGACGGTGGCCCTCCATTCACCGAGATTCTCCGCGGCGGGAGGAAAGTCGAGGAGCAGCTGCGGGCGTGCTAGGGCCTCCGCTGGCGTGGGTGGCGGCGAAAGCTGGGTGGACCGCGATGCGCCTCGACTTCTAACCACGTTAGAAGGAGCTGCGTCACGGTCCCGCTGCCGATCGCCACCTCCATCAGCACCTCAGCGCGCATGCTGGCCCTCCTCATCATGTGATGTGCGCACGAGACTCTTCCCAGGGCGGCGCGCAGGGTCACCGGCAGGGTGACGCTGCTCATCATGCACAACCTGGGAAAAGCGCACCATGGGCACCGGTGTTCGCGTCTTGGAAGCCGCCGTGCCGCTGCCTGGCGGGATGGCGGCGCCCCTGGAGGGCCCCGCGCCGCCTGCGGGGGCCCCGACTCCGTCTCTGGAGCCCGCGACTGGTGGCTCGCCGCCTGGCGCACGAATGATGCCACTTTCCAGGGCTGAGCCGCCAGGTTGACGTGTGTGTTCGCGGGCAGCGCCACGGGTTCTCTCCACGTCTGGTCCGCTGCCGGTCCGAACCGGTACCAGCCCGGTCCCGGACGAACCGATCGCCGTGGTCGTCGTCTTCTTAGGAGCCATGGCGATGAAGAACATCTAGGTCAACTGCTAGACCAGATTCTCACAATTGCGCACCCCCTACCTGGCGCGCCAAAGATGTCGGTGGGAAACGACACCTATGGGATCACTGGAATCCTTTCTACGGTTGCGGGGCGCGGGGATCGTGAGAAGAGCGGGACTAGTAGACAACACAAAGGGGATTTACCCAGGTTCGGTCCGCAAAGATCCGTAAAACCCTATGATCCTGCTTTGGTGGATGTATTTAGTGTTCTTGAGCTCTTGAACTAGCTCTGGGTGCTGCTAGGTTTCAAAGAGCCGAATCCTTCTCCCGTGCTCTATGGGCCTCCTTTTATAGGCGAAAGGGGCTGCCACAGTGGCACACAGGAGGTGGAAAGTGCTACAGTGCTAAGAGCTTATCGCTGGTATTACAGGACAAAGCGCATTTAATGCAAGGCTTAGGTGTCCATTCATTTTATCAGGGACGGGAGCGAGGCCCGTCCCGTCCGTCGCCGCTCCTCCTTGCTTCGACACGCGCCCTGGCCAGCGATGCATGTGGTGCCATGTAGGCAGGCAGGCAGCTAAGGTGGCACGATGGTGGAGTCTCCACGAAAGGCTGCATGTTGCCACGCAGGTGCCTACCCAGTTGGTTGGGTCGGCAGCTGCATGCCAAAGGTGGCGGAGACTTGGCTGGCGCGGGCCTGGCAGTGGCCCTGCTGGCGTGCTTGGCGAGGGCCTTGCCGGGTGGCCCGACAAGGGTCTTGCCGGGTGGCTCGGCAAGGGTCTTGCCGTGGCGCGCAGGCGTCCCCGGCAAGGATCTTGCCAGGGGTCTTGTGGGTTTCTTTGGTGAGGATGGCTGCCTTCCTATCCTCATTTGACCTTGACTATTCTTTGTCTTCACAAAGATCTGCATGCCACCACGGAGGTGCCTCCCGAGCCCTGTCCCAACGCGTTCGTTTAGCATCGGTGAGCTCAAAGGTGGGTCGCTCGGCTGGTGGGGGCGAGCTGCCCCGGCAAGGGTCTTGCCAGGGCCGCTGAGGCTGCCTCGACAAGGGTCCTTGCTGGGGAAAACCTGCTTCGTCCATCTAATCTTTGTGGCCTGGGTCCTTGTCGTTGCTTTGCTTGTCTTGTGCCTTCGGCTTCTCTCCAGCTTCCCTTTCCTGCCCTGTTATGCATGGCCGTGGCGGGTGGCTCCGACTGTCCGTGCACAAGTCAAGGGGTCAAAAGCAGAGCCCCTACTTTTGTACACTGACATCATAGAAGTGTCATATGTATGACAAAATTTTTTTTCGTTCGGCCCAAAATGTCATGGATGTGTCTTTTTTTGTAGTGACAAGAGGGGCCGAAGAGGGGCCATATGCATTTATTAGTGTTGACATTATATCTATAAATAATATTTTTGTAATTTATTTTAATATATAAATGTATTGGGCCCTGGTGGTTTTTTCACTCTCATTTTGTGCACTTTGTACAATTTTGAAGCAATGACAAATAATTCAAATATGAAGCTCCATTAGGCCAATGAGAAGATGGGTTTCCTTCTGTAATCTTCCTCCGAGGAGTTATGCAATCGAACTTTGAGGTGTTGTTGTTGGGAACGTAGCATGCAATTTCAAAAAAATTCCTACGATCACGCAAGATCTATCTAGGAGATGCATAGCAACGAGAGGGGGAGAGTGTGTCCACGTACCCTCATAGACCGAAAGCGGAAGAATTAGGTTAACACGGTTGATGTAGTCGAACGTCTTCACGATCCAACCAATCAAGTACCGAATGTATGGCACCTCCGATTTCAGCACAAGTTCACCTCGATGACGTCCCTCGAACTCTTGATCCAGCAGAGGGTCGAGGGAGAGTTTCATCAGCACGATGGCGTGGTGACGGTGATGGTGATGGTGATGTGATCCATGCAGGGCTTCGCCTAAGCACTACGACACTATGACCGGAGGAGTAAACTGTGGAGGGGGGCACCGCACATGGCTAAGAGAATAATTGATGTGCTATGGGGTGCCCCTCCGCCCCTGTATAAAGGAGGAGGGAAGGAGGCCGTCGGCTAAGGGCCGCGTCATGGTGAGGGGAAACCCACTAGGACTCCTAGTCCTAGTAGGTTTCCCCCTTCCTTCCTATGGAGGGGGAAAGAGGGAAGGGAGAGGGAAGAGGAGAAGGAAAGAGGGGCGTGCCCCCTCCCCTAGTCTAATTTGGACTCCCTATGGGAGGGGGCCGCGACCACCCCTTGTGGGTTGCCTCCCCTCTCCCCTATGGCCCATGTAGGCCCATTACTTTCCACGGGGGGTTCCCGTAACCCCTCGGTACTCCGAAAAATACCTAAAATGATCCGGAACCATTCTGGTGTACGAATATCATCGTCCAATATATCAATATTTACCTCTCGACTATTTCGAGACTCCTTGTCATGTCCGTGATCTCATCCGGGACTTCAAACAATCTTCGATCACCAAAAACACATAACTCATAATACAAATCGTCATCGAACGTTAAGTGTGCGGACCTACGAGTTCGAGAACTATGTAAACATGACCGAGACACGCCTCTGGTAAATAACCAACAACGGAACCTGGATGCTCACATTGGTTCCTACATATTCTACGAAGATCTTTATCGGTCAAACCGCAATGACAACATTTGTTATTCCCTTTGTCATCGGTATGTTACTTGCCCGAGATTCGATCATCGGTATCCTCATACCTAGTTCAATCTCGTTACCGGAAAGTCTCTTTACTCGTTCCGTAATGCACCGTCCTGCAACTAACTCATTCGTCACATTGCTTGTAAGGCTTACCATGATGTGCATTACCGAGAGGGCCCAAAGATACCTCTCCGATACTCGAAGTAACAAATCCTAATCTCGATCTATGCCAACCCAACAAACACCTTAGCAAACACCTGTAGAGCATCTTTATAATCACCCAGTTACGTTGTGACGTTTGATAGCACACATGGTATTCCTCCGGTATCCGGGAGTTGCATAATCTCATAGTCAAAGGAATATGTATAAGTCATGAAGAAAGCTATAGCAATAAAACTGAACGATCAATATGCTAAGCTAACGGATGGGTCATGTCCATCACATCATTCTCCTAATGATGTGATCCCGTTCATCAAATGACAACACATGTCTATGGTTAGGAAACTTAACCATCTTTGATTAACGAGCTAGTCTAGTAGAGGCTTACTAGGGACACTGTGTTTTGTCTATGTATCCACACATATATCAAGTTTTCGGTTAATACAATTCTAGCATGAATAATAAACATTTATCATGATATAAGGAAATATAAAATAACAAATTTATTATTGCCTCTAGGGCATATTTCCGCCAGTTTCCCACTTGCACTAGAGTCAATAATCTAGTTCACATCGCCATGTGATTTAACACTAATAGTTCACAAGATTAACACCCATAGTTCACATCGACATGTGACCAACACCCAAAGGGTTTACTAGAGTCAATAATCTAGTTCACATCGCTATATGATTAACACCCAAAGAGTACTAAGGTGTGATCATGTTTTGCTTGTGAGAGAAGTTTTGGTCAACGGGTTTGCCACATTCAGATCCGTATGTATTTTGCAAATTTATATGTCTAGAATGCTCTGCACAAAGCTACTCTAGCTAATTGCTCCCACTTCAAATATGTATCCAGATTGAGACTCAGAGTCATCCTGATTGGTGTCAAAGCATGCATCGACGTAACTCTTTACGACGAACTCTTTATCACCTCCATAACCGAGAAATATTTCCCTTCTAAGGATAATTTTGACCGCTGTCCAGTGATCTACTCCTGGATCACTATTGTACCCCTTTGCCAAACTCATGGCAACATACACAATAGGTCTGGTATACAGTGTGGCATACTTTATAGAACCTATGGCTGAGGCATATGGAGTGACTTTCATTCTCTCTCTATCTTCTGCCGTGGTTGGGTTTTGAGTCTTACTCAACTTCATACCTTACAACTCAGGCAAGAACCCTTTCTTTGACTGATCCATTTTGAACTTCTTCAAAACTTTATCAAGGTATGTGCTTCGTGAAAGTCCTATTAAGCATCTTGATCTATCTCTATAGATCTTGATGCCCAATATATATAAGCAGCTTTACTGAGGTCTTTCATTGGAAAACTCTTATTAAAGTATCCTTATATGCTATCCAGAAAATCTACATCATTTCCAATCAACAATATGTCATCCACATATAATATTAGAAATGCTACAGAGCTCCCACTCACTTTTTTGTAAATACAGGATTCACCATAAGTTTGTATAAAACCATATGCTTTGATCACCTTATCGAAGCGTATATTCCAACTCCGAGATGCTTGCACCAGTCCATAGATGGGTTGCTGGAGTTTGCACACTTTGTTAGCACCTTTAGGATCGACAAAACCTTTTGGTTGCATCATATACAACTCTTCTTTAATAAATCCATTAAGGAATATAGTTTTGACATTCATTTGCCAGATTTCATAAAATGTAACAATTGCTAACATGATTCGGACAGACTTAAGCATCGCTACGAGTGAGAAAATCTCATCGTAGTCAACACCTTGAACTTGTCGAAAACTTTTGCAACAAGTCGAGCTTTGTAGATAGTGGCACTACCATCAGCGTCCGTCTTCCTCTTGAAGATCCATTTATTATTAATGTCTTTCCGATCATTGGGCAAGTCCACCAAATTCCACACTTTGTTCTCATACATGGATCCTATCTCAGATTTAATGGCCTCACGCCATTTATCGGAATCTGGGCTTATCGTCGCTTCCTCGTAATTCGTAGGTTCATCATGGTCTAGTAACATGACTTCCAGAACATGATTACCGTACCACTCTGGTGCGGAACGTACTCTGGTTGACCTACGAGGTTCGGTAGTAACTTGATCCGAAGTTTCATGATCATTATCATTAGCTTCCTCACGAATTGGTGTAGGCATCACTAGTACTGATTTCTATGATGAGCTAGTTTTCAATTCGAGAGAAGGTACAATTACCTCATCAAATTCTACTTTCCTCCCACTCACTTCTTTCGAGAGAAACTCCTTCTCTAGAAAGGATCCATTCTTAGCAACAAAGATATTGCCTTTGGATCTATGATAGAAGGTGTACCGAACAGTTTCTTTTGGGTATCCTATGAAGACGCACTTCTTCGATCTGGGTTCAAGCTTATCAAGCGGAAGCTTTTTCATGTAAGCATCGCAACCCCAAACTTTAAGAAACAACAGCTTAGGTTTCTTGCCAAACCATAGTTCATACAGTGTCGTCTCAACGGATTTAGATGGTGCCCTATTTAACGTGAATGCAGCTATCTCTAATGCATAATCCCAAAACGATAGTGGCAAATCGGTAAGAGACATCATAGATCACACCATATATAATAAAGTACGGTTATGACGTTTGGACACACCATTACGCTGTGGTGTTCCATGTGGCATGAGTTGTGAAACTATTCCATTTTGTTTTAAATGAAGGCCAAAGTCGTAACTCAAATATTCGCCTCCGCGATGTGATCGTAGAAAATTTATTTTCTTGTTATGATGATTCTCCACTTCACTTTGAAATTCTTTGAACTTTTCAAATGTTTCAGACTTTTGTTTCATTAAGTAGATATACCCATATCTGCTTAAATCATCTCTGAAGGTTAGAAAATAATGATACCCGCCGCGAGCCTCAACACTCATCGGACCGCATATATCAGTATTATTTCCAATAAGTCAGTGGCTCGCTCCATTGTTCCGAAGAACAGAGTCTTAGTCATCTTACCCATGAGGCATGGTTTGCAAGCATCGAATGATTCATAATCAAGTGATTCCAAAATTCCATCTGCATGGAGTTTCTTCATGCGCTTTACACTAATATGACCTAAAAAACAGTGCCACAAATATGTTGCACTATCATTACCAACTTTGCATCTTTTGGCATCAATATTGTGAATATGTGTATCATTATGATCGAGATTCAATAAACCATTCACATTGGGTGTATGATCATAGAAGGTTTTATTCATGTAAATAGAACAACAATTATTCTCTGACTTAAATGAATAACCGTATTGCAATAAACATGATCAAGTCATATTTACGCTCAACACAAACACCAAATAACATTTATTTAGGTTCAACACTAATCCCGAAGGTAGAGGGTGGTGATCTTATCAACCTCGGAATCACTTCCAACACACATCATCACCTTGTCCTTGTCACAACCCTAGCTTAGGCTTGCCTGTCATTGCATAAGCATCCATGGATCATGTTATAATTTCTAAAACTTGAAATGGGGATTGATAAACCCTAGCAACAAATGAAATTCAACTACGATCAAAATTAAATATTTTCAATGAACCCAAAATGCCCTTCATAAATGTTCATCATTTTTTATTGGTCTAGAACCTCTGACAAAAATGGTGCACACTTTTCTAGGACATCCTAGATATTTTGAATTTATCCATACTGTATTTGAATTGGAGCAAATAAAATCTATTAATAATTTATAGTTCCAAATGTTTTGAAATTAATTGTGGGTATCTGGAATAACTCAGTTAACATCCACAATAATTTTCAGCATTTATAAAAATTATTTGGAGAACAAAAATAGAAAACAAAATAGAAATAGGAAAGGAGAGGAGAGAGAAGACCTACCGTGGCCCAGCACTGTGACGGCCCAACCGGCCCGACTGGCCCAGTGGCCAGTCAACGTTCTCCTCTTGCCAGGAGGACGCTTAGAGCGTGCCCGCCGCGCGCGTGCACATGCCTGCCAGCTCCTGCTTGCCACTTCTCCCTGGACGCCCCTGGAGACGCCACGCACACCCCTGGCCTCTCTCTCACTCTCTCCCGTGCCTCCCCCTCTACTCTCTCTCTCGACCGGACCCGGACGCTCCCGAGGCCGCCGATGAGCACCGCCGTGGCCACAGCCGTCCCCGCGCCTCTCTGTGTTGTCCCCGCTGTCTGCCTCGATGCCACGAAGCTTCCCCCTCAACAAGCGCAAGCCCGGACACCCTGCACCGCCGACTACGCCGTCATCCTCGTCCTCTGCATCCGACGGCCGCCGCCATCGATTCGCCGTCTCCGCCACCTCACCGAGCCCACTTAGCTTCTCTTCGACCTCCCTGTGAGCTTCTGTCCCGTTCCTCTCTCTCCTCACGGTCTTTTCCTTTTCCTAACCACACTAGCCACCACACCCGTGAGCTCGCAGCTGCCGTCCATGTCGCCGCCCTGGCCACAGCCACCGCAGCTCGTGTCCGAGCACACCACCGTGCTCATCATGTCCTCATGAGCCCGTAGACACCCGCAGCGCCTCCTCCCGTGCTCTATAGCACCACCCCGAGAAAGCCCGAGCTACTGTCGCCGCTGAACCTCATTGTCAGCATCGATTCCAGTGACCCCGTGACCTGCTGCTGCCTCCGCTAGATGCACGGGAGCAAGGGCTATCGCCCGGTGCCCTCAACACGTTCATCCAACGCCCACAGTGCCATTCCGGCGAGCCGCCACCACACTGTGCGGTCTCCGACATCCAACTCTGGTGGCTGGTGACATGGCACTATCATTAGCTCCTATCCAACCACCTAGAGTCACCGACAGTGGGCCCCAGTACCTGTTAATTAGTTTAGTTAGGTTTAACTAAATCCTGTTAGACACCGTGTCACTAACGTGTGGACCCCACACATGAGGTTTGACCTAGGCAGCCCCGTTGACCCGCTGACATCAGTGTGAGCTCATGCTGAAGCAGTAAATGTTTTCTGGATATTTAATAAATCAAAAATGATTTATTTAATTCAGAAAATGTCCTAAACTTCTAGAATTCATAGAAAATAAACCATAACTCCAAATGAAAAAAAAATTATATAAAAAATGATCAGAAAAATCCAATCTATCCATCTCTACCATTTTCATACATGTTTGAACAACTTAAAGTTGATGTATAAGAGAATTTGAATTAATGGCATTTGAAATGCCTTATATGGAGTTTGAATTTGAACCTTTGGTTCAAACCAACATCATGTAACTTTGTTGCTAGTTGCATTAGTTCAAAACACCTGCATGTTGCCATGTCATGATCATGCATCATATTGTTGCATTGCATTGATTGTGTTCCTCTCTGTTGCCGGTATTTGTTCCCTCTTAGTAGACGTGGTTGCGACGGTGAGATCGATGACACCGATGAAGAACTATACTATCTTCAGAAGTGCCAGGCAAGCAAACCCCCCTTGTTCATTCCGATACAATCCCACTCTCTTGCTCCTGCTCTCTTTTACTGCGTTAGGACAACAATTATTCAACTGTTACATGCTGCGGTAGTTGAACCCCTTTCCTCTGCATGACCTGTCATTCCCATAGTAAATAGATGAAACCCACTAGCATGAGTAGGAATTGTTTGAGCCTGATGTGCCTACTCATTCATGCTTGTTGTCATGCCTGCTACTACTTAGAGTTGAGTCAGGTCTGATTCATCTGGGATGAATTGGAATGTGGTGAACATGTCCTACTGTTGAGAGCTTAGTGTGTGAACACGATTTGGTAAATGTAGCGGTGAGAGGCCATGTAGGAGTACATGGTGGGTTGTCTCATTGAAACCGTCCTCAAGAAGTGAGTTCTGTGTTTGTGATCCACGAACAGCTACTACCAAATGTTGGGCCGTGAAATATGAAACCCGCTTGACTTATTAACCCCCCTTGTCCTCTATCCAGGAGTTTCAAGTAGTTTCTGGTGTTTGTAGTATGCTGGAGGCCGTGCGCAACATTGACCCGAGGGGTGGGCTGTGATGCGGTAGGCACATGGCCCGGTGTACCGAGTCGCCCGTTTGGTGACCCGGGAACCCTGCACACATCGTTCGGGGCCGTATGTGGAAACCTCGGCCGGACTCCCTGCGGACGGAACCTGAATAGGCGATAAACCTGGACTAGGGACTTGTGTGGTTAGTCAGGTCGTGGCCGACTTCCTCGTCAAGCTTCCGCTTGAAGGTTGCCAAGATAGATGACGTGTACATGGTGGTAAGTGGCGAGAGCATGTGTGAAGAAGTACACCCCTGCACTGTTAACATGATCTATTAAAATAGTCATGTCCGCGGTAAAAGACTTCTGGGTTGCCTGTACAGTTCATAGACAAGTGAAAGTGGATACTCTAAAATGCGCAAGATAAGCGTGAGTGCTATGGCTGGCGTTCTCGTAGGGAGACGGGAGCGGATCCATAGTGGTGTATTGATTGGTGAATATGTGGACTCGTGTGCGCCACCTCAAATGAGTTACTTGCAGACGTAGTTCAGGATAGCCACTGAGTCAAAGCTGGCTTGCTGCAGTTAAACCCCACCATCCCTTTGTTGATACTGATGCATGTGTAGCTAGTTCTGTTGTAAGTCTTGCTGGGCACATTTGTACTCACGTTTGCTTAATTAATGTTTTATAGAGAGACTTCAGTCTCACTAGTAGTTCCGCGTGGACTTCGATGTTTAGCTTGTTACCTCAGCTATGATCTTGTGCCCTCGGCAGGGTCTTGTGGATAGTCAGGCTTCTCAGCCTTTTCCATTTGTAGTTGTCTGTACTTAGACATCTTTATGCTTCCGCTTGTTGCTTGTATGCTATGTATGTTGGGACATGAGACCCATGTTTGTAATACTTGGCTCCTCGGAGCCTAATGAATAAATACTTCGAGTTGTAGAGTTTTGTTGTGATGCCATGTTTTATTTCCACATATCGAGCATATTGTGTGTATGATTTGAAATGCTTGGTATGTGTGGGATCCGACAACCTAGTTGTTTATTCTTGGTAGCCTCTCTTACCGGGAAATGTCTCCTAGTGCTTCCACTGAGCTTGCTACTTCTCCGGAACACTTAGGCTGGCCGGCATGTGTCCTTCTTCATTCTCTGTGTCTGTCCCTTCGGGGAAATGTCACGCGGTGTCTACCAGAGTCCTGTTAGCCTACTACAGCCCGGATTCTCCGGAGTCCTGGCAGCCCAGCTGCTACAGCCCGGATTCACTCGCTGTTGACCGACACGTTCGTTGTTGTGTCATGTATGTCTGTCCCTGTAAGTTAGTGCCACTTTGGGTTTACGACTAGTCATGTCAGCCCGGGTTCTCTATCATATGGATGCTAGCGACACTATCATATACGTGAGCCAAAAGGTGCAAACGGTCCCGGGCTAGGTAAGGTGGCACCCGTGGGAATACCATGCGTGAAGCCGCAAAGTGATATGATGTGTTACATGCTAGATTGGTGTGACTTAGGTGTCACAGCCCTAGAGTTTGCCTGTAACTAGTGGCATAGCATCCATGCATCATGTTTAAATTTTATGAAACTTGAAATGGGGATTGTCTAAACCCTAGCATCAAAGGAATTCACTAGGTTCAACTAAAATATTTTCAGTGAGTTCCAAATGGCTTTCAAAAATGTTCATCATTTCTGGAAAATGCTAGAACCATAACCAGAGGTGTTGCACATTTTTCCATGACATATTTGGTCACTGAATTAAATCATATGCTATTTGCAATTGGGCATTTAAATGCTATATAATATTTTAAATGCTCAATTAATTCTGAACTTATTTGAGGGCTGTTGGGAATATTCCAAACAGAGCCCACAATTATTTTCAAGATTTTTGAAAACGTTTTGGTATTTTAAATAAATCCTAGAAGTTACATAAAAATAGAAAACAGAAACAGAAAATAGAGACAGAAAGAGAGTTTTACCTGGCGCTACCTCGCCTGGCCCAGGACGGCCCAGCCCATTTGGCCTCTTTCAGTCATCATTGTCCTCTCGCCAGTCGGACAGGGCGCGTGCCCGACGCGTGCGTGCGCTCCGGGCGCCACGCGAGCTCCCTGCCTGCCTGCGTCCCCGTGGCCCTGGATGCCTCCGCGCACGCCACGCAGCCTCCCCGACCGCCCCTCACTCTATCTCGAGCTCTTCCCCTCCTCTGCTGCCTCTCCCTCTCCTGCCCGAGCGCAGCCGTCGCCGCCGCCCGTCGTTACCACAGCCACAGCCACCGCCTCACCTCCCCTGTCACAGCCCTAGAATAATGTTTGTAAATAGTGGCTTTGTCACCCATGCATCATGTCTAGATTTCTGAAATTTGAATTGAGGAATTTTCAAAGCCTCAGAAACCTTCTAAAAATGATCAACATTAAAATCTTCTCAAAGAAGTCCAAGAAAATGTTCCTCTTAGTCTCTGAAAATATTGCAAAGAGGTAAAACTCAAAACAATATTTCTGGTATCTCAGAGTTAATTATTTTGGGCCTTTGAATTAAATAAATAACTATTTGCATTGGATATATATTTCTTAATTATTTAATATATGTCCAATAATTCTGATCTTTGATGAAGGGCTTTGGAATAATCCTACTAGTCCCTACCATGATTATCAGAAGCAATAAAAATGATTTAGTGTCTAAAACTAAATCCAAACAAACTCTGAAAAATAGAAAACAAATTAAATAGAAATAAGAGAGAAGGACTACAGGCGCCTACATGCGACTGCTTCTTTGGCCGCCCAGCCCATCTCCACCCCTGTCGTCTTCCTCCTTTTGCCGGGAGGGCCGAAGGCGGCGTGCCACAGCCTGTGACACGCGCCAGCCACCTCCACCACCTGCTGCATCCCGGCGCTGGATCTCTCTGCGTCGCCACGCCGCCCACAGAACCCCTCTCGCTCTCTCTCGTCCCCATTCCCTTCCCTGGCTCTCTTCCTCGCCTTTTGAGCAGGCCGTCGCCGCCGTTCGCCGCCACCACGGCCACCGACCACCCCTCGCCCCTCTGACGTGCCCACGAGCTCCGCCTAGACTTCCTCTTCCTCCTCACCGAGCCGCCCGACGCCGGAAGCCCCTGGACGCCGCCAGCTCCGCCGTTCCCCCTCCTCGGCCACCGAGGACCGCCGCCGTTGATTCGCCGCCTCCCGAGCTTCCCCGAGCTCGCCGAGGCCACCGCTGCACCCGCTGTGAGCTCCGCCATCTTTTCCCCCTCTCCCCGTGCCCTACCTCCCTCTCTAGCCGCCGTTTACTTGAGCCCGAGCTTCGCCGCCGCCGTGCCGCCCCATTGTCGTGGCGAGCCACCGTGGCTCAAGCCGGCACACCATCGTGCTTCAAACCTCACCAGAGCACGTAGCACACACCGCGCCCCCTAGCGCCCGCGCCGCCTAACCCGCCGCTAGCGAACTCCGGCGGCCGCAAAAAAGCTTCGCCGCCGTCAACTCCGGCCACCCCGCTCGGCCGCCTCCACCACTAAGCGCCACTCCGCCACTCCCGTAGATGCTCCCGCGTCCCAAACCGTGGCTCAGAAGCGCAATCCGGCGCGACGCCGCGATCTGAGTCGCCCGTGGTCGGCAAACGCCGGCAGTTGACGTGGCACCGTTGTTAGCAGCTAATGACTCCACTAATTAACCCACACTCTCACTGACGTATGGACCCCACGCCCTAATTAACCGTGGGTTTTATTTTCTGTTTAGTTTAGATTAAGCGGCCGGGACCCACCGTCGGGGTTGACCTGGCGGCGTGGCCGTTGACTGGCCCACATCGTGAGCTAAACAGCCTGGTCATCGACCGTGGACCCCACTGGTCAGGTTTGACCTGGAGGCGCCCAGTTGACCAGCTGACGTCATGATGACGTCAGGCTGACGCAGTAATCTATTTTTTGGATTTATTTTTATATAGGAAAATCCAGAAAATTGCCTAAACTTCTAAAATTCATATAAAATCAACCGTAGCTCCAAATCAAATAAATTATATATGAAAAATTATCAGAAAAATTCAAGGAATCCATCTGTACCATTTTCATGCATGTTTAAACAACTTAACCTTGCTGTTTAGTGCAAAACATGATAAGGCACTATTTGAATTCATAATTTGAATTTGGGGTTGAACCTTTGGCTCAATATGACCCAAATCCATCTGGTTGTAGTTGCATTAGCCCAAAACACATTCATATTGCCATGTCATAGCATGCATCATATTGTGCCTTGCATTGATCGTGTTTCTTCTCTGTTTGCGGTATTGTTCCCCTCGGTGAGCGTTGTACCGACTTTGTGATCGTTGACACGATGAAGACTCAATGCTATCTTGAAGTGCCGAACAAGCAAAACCCCTTGTTCATTCGATACAATCCCACTCTCTCGCCCTGCTCTCTTGTCTTGCATTAGGACAACAACGATTCATCTGTTACTTGCTGCGGTAGCTGAACCCCTTATCCTTTGCATGACTGTCATTCCACGGTAAATAGATGAAACCCACTAGCATGAGGAGGAGTTGTTTTAGCCTGTTGTGCCTACTCATTCATGCTTGTTTGTCATGCACTCTCTTGCTTAGAGTTGAGTCGGGTCGATTCATCGAGGATGAATCGGAGGTGTGTGAACATGTCCTCTTGTGTGTGAGCTAAGTGTGTGAACACGATTTGGTAAAGGTAGCGGTGAGAGGCCATGTAGGAGTACATGGTGGGTTGTCTCATTGAAGCCGTCCTGAGGAACTGAGTTCTGTGTTTGTGATCCATGATTCAGAGACTACCATGCATTGGGCCTGAAATATGACCCTTCGACTTCTTATTCGCCCTTGTCCTCTGTCCGGGAGTTGCAAGTAGTTTACGGTGTTTGTAGTATCTTTGGAGGCCGTGCTTGTGCGTGGCCGTAGGGGTGGGCTGTGATCACGGTAGGCACGTGTACAGTGTCTGGGCGCCCGTTTGGTGTCTCGGGAACCTGTTCACATCGTTTGGGGCTGTGCGAAACTTGGCGGAACTCCTCATAGATGGAACCCAAATAGGCGATAAACTGGACTAGGGACTTGAGTGTCTAGGTAGGTCGTGGTCTACACCCACGTCGGCTTTAAGCTTGAAGTCTGCCGAGCACATGTCGTGTCTGAGGCGCTAAGTGGTGGAAACATGTATGAAGAAGTACACCCTGCGGGGTTAATATGATCTATTGAATAGCCGTGTCATGATAAAGGACTTCTGGGTTGCCTATAACAGTTCATAGACAAGTGAAAGTGGATACTCTAAAATACGCATGATAAGCGTGAGTGCTATGGATGGCATTCTCGAAGGGAGACGGGAGCGGATCCATAGTGGTGTATTGGTATAGTGAATATGTGGACTCGTGTGCGCCACCTCAAAGAGTTACTTGTAGTCGTAGTTTAGGTTAGCCACGAGTCAAAGCTGGCTTCTTCTTGTTAAACCCCACCATCCCTTTGTTGATAATGATGCATATGTAGTTAGTTACGATGTAAGTCTTCTTTGGGTACATTTGTACTCACGTTTGCCTATTTTATGTTTTGCAGAGAGACTTCAGTCTCGCTAGTAGTTCCACATGGACTTAGACGTTTAGCTTGATACCTCAGCTATGATCTTGTGCCCTCGGCAGGATCTGGTAGATAGTCAGGCTTTTCAGCCTTTTTCATTTGTAGATGTCTGTACTCAGACATGTTAAGCTTCCGCTTGTGCTTTGATTTGTATGCTCTGAATGTTGGGTCATGAGACCCCTGTTTGTAATATCTCGCTCCTCGGAGCCTAATGAATAAATACTTGAGTCGTAGAGTCATGTTGTGATGCCATGTTGTATTTGCACATATCGAGCATATTGTGTGTATGTTAGTGAAATGCTTGGTATGTGTGGGATCTGACTATCTAGTTGTTTATCTTTAGTAGCCTCTCTTACCGGGAAATGTCTCCTAGTGTTCCACTGAGCAATGGTAGCTTGCTACTGCTCCGGAACGCTTAGGCTGGCCGGCATGTGTCCTTCTTCGTTCTTGTGTCTGTCCCTTCGGGGAAATGTCACGCGCTGAGTCTGGAGTCTGTTAGCCCTTCTGACCGGTTTACGAATCTGCTAGCCAGTGCTACAGCCGGAACTTACTCGTGATGACCGACACGTTCGATCTTTGGGTCATGGATGCTGTCCTGTAAGTTTGTGCCACTTTGGGTTTCGACTAGCCATGTCGGCCGGGCTCCTTATCATATGGATGCTAGCGACACTATCATATCGTGTGCCAAAAGCATAAGCGGTCCCGAGCAAAATAAGGCGACACCGTGGGAATACCGTGCGTGAGGCTGCAAAGTGATATGAGGTGTTACATGCTAGATCGATGTGGCATTGAGTCGGGTCTGACAGCTTTGGTATCGAGCTTGATTGCTGTGGGATTACCAAGCCAAACTGGTCGAAGTTGTGTCTAGAAATGCTTTAGTTATATGTAAGGGAATTGATTGTGGGATGGGAACGTAAGGCTCTTTTTACTCCTTATCCCTCATGGCCTTCTGATCTGAGTCACTCTTCTCTTCTACGGGGATTAAGAACTAGGCCTTCTCATCTATCTATCAGGATGACGTGTTACTAACCCATGGACTTGTGAGATTGTTGGTTTTACGCCCCAGTTCAGTTTATACTACTTCCGTATGTTCATAACTGTTGGTCTCGAAACCTTGATATTATGATATTAAGTGGTTATGCCACCATTTTTGTAGCATGTCTCCAATCTTTTGAGCATTTACAGCCGTTATGCTGTCCGAGTTATCCCAGGTTTCTAAATAGTCTGATGCACATGCAAATCCTTTCCCTCTGGTTTTGATGCTCCTTGAGCCAGTTTAATCACACCAAATGCTAAGTTGAGGTATTCTATTGCCTCGACATATATGTTGGAATTATTATTATGACCCTAGGTGTCTTAGGGGATCATCTAGTAATCTAGCCATGATTTGTATCGATGTGATGACTCGGCCTTCATTCTCGAAAGCATCCGTGATGCCATTTAGTAGTAGGTATTCTACTCACGGGTTTTGAACCCGATATTCACCCTACTCAATTCATGTTGATAGTGTTTGCTCGTTCCTTTAGGTTATTAGTAACCTTTGCGATAGTCCTCGAGCTTCGTGGTATATCATTCTTCCAAATACCAGGAACTACTTATGGCAGCAGTTCCTCGTTGAACCAAAAGATCACAACAAAAGTGCTCTCGATGAATTATCGATTCTATGTTGTGACTCTGCCAGTTCTACCTTTCTGCATGGGTTATCTGGAAGAAATATGTTGAACTTGGTTCGACATACTAATCTATGCATCCACAACTCAGAAGGTTATATGTTCCTTGAGTTGTTCCTCCCTAGATGTTTTCCGACCATCGTCTATCAATTGATAATCAGGAGTAATTGTGCATCCGTGTTATCGATGCTTATTATTCTTGTGGTCCGTCAAGCCATTCTATTCGGAGTGACTAGGAGAAACAAACTCCAGTACCTTGTCCATTTCTAGGATTGGGTCAAAGCAGTTGTACTCCGCAGATCAAATTGCTAATCAAGCTTTTGTTACATTCTACCTTGGAGTATTACCATCTTTATGTCGAGGATTGTCATAGGACTCATGACATCTCTCATGAATTCTTGGCGTAGTGATACTCTCTCCATCATTATTCATTTCTTGGTTCCGTGTTGTTGCAACGGAATGCCGACAAGTGAATCGTGATGCGTGAAATCTATCTTGCTAGCAACTCCGTTGCTTGGTAGTTAAATGGACGATAACCTCATTCTTAGCGTGTTGGTTCTTGAATCATCATTCTAAGACTGATTGTGCTACCTAGTCCTTGTTCGGTGCACTCTTGATTGATGAGTTAGGATTTTGTTAAGTCCTCGCTCATTTGATCATATCGTCTTGCCACGAAAAGCAAGATTGTTCTCAAGCTTAGTAACATATCGGTGGTTCATGATTCTCCGATTGTCTTCTCGGAGGTATCACCAGGATGTCACCTGACCGCTATGTTGAGTTCGTGATCAAGTTGGTTTATTCTTGTAAACCACCCTTTCTCCAAGAATCTGTGTTAGATACCCCTGAGCTAGTTGGTTAAGCCAAGCAACAACTTGGAGAGTTGGAAGATAAAAGCTTGTTCGACTTAGCTCATGTTAAGGGATATCTTTTTGTGTGTGTTGAAGAAAGATGATATCTTCATCAATTGATCCTCGTGATCAGTTGTTGGAGCTATTGTCTTGCCAAAACTTTGATTTGAGTGTGGGCTATCCTCAAATCAAGTCAGAATCAACGATGTTCGTAATGTTGTCTTACTCGTGGATTTCCTCGAGCATACATCATTATGTCTTTTGGAGTCGACCAATACTATCTCCATGCTCACATAGTTATGGAATTCCATCTCCATGGGAATCGGATGAATTGTTGTTGAGCCCATCGACAACATCCTTGTCTTCTCCATAGTTTTGTTGAACATTAAGCTAGTGTTGGAAACTTTTTAAAGCATTTGTTCATGCTAGCTCATGAAGCATATGTTGGGATGTAAGTGACTTCCTCTAGTTCGGTACATTTGATGCAAGTTGCCGCCGTGAATTCGAGAAAGTCAATGTTGCTTCCTTTGGAATCATCCCAAATCAGTCATGCATCGTCTGACGTATTCTATGGTTTGGTAGATTAATTACCTCCACTCCATATGTATTCATAGCACACCAAGCCAGCGATTGATTTGTTCAAGGAGAAGAAGCTCCTTCTTAGGGTATACCCTATGCAAGGACTTGATATCCTCGATGATGGTTTCCCTCTGAACTTCGCTAGTGTTTTATTATAAGACTACTATGTGGTCATGCTTGTCTTGGACAGCGTGTTCACAGGTTTATGTAGAGAACCAGCTCATGTTTTGGAGCTTGCTATCGTAGTTCATTTCGAGAATCTCGCGGCGCCATCTCGTCGACTTGTGTTGCAAACTTTCATTTTTCTTTCTAGACTCGATGAGTCTGGATTATTCTGACACCAACCAGATCTGAATCTCAGGCAGATATGATGGTTGGAACTTTTCCCAAGAACTATAATATTGGTCTCGCGATAACCGGTAAAGTGGATGTAGTGGCCAACACACCCATAGGAAGACCTGCTATTGTAGTATCTTGATTGAGAAAGTTGGCCACCTCCCCATAAGGACTTCGTAGGATTTACTCCCTAGTTGTGCCTTATGATTTTTGTGTTTCCGAAGTCCGACCTTTTATTTGATGTTCTAGATATCAAACCATATCTATGAATGGGATACGCTAGTACATCAAGGAGAACATTAGAAGCGGAGTGCTAAGTGTCCCTCGGTCAATCATCCAGATTTTGTCCCCTTGGTTTCGCTAAGGTGAAATCTGAGAAAGTATTATCTTTCTTTGCATCTGCATCGTCCATTGTTGTTCATCATGGTAGTATGATGTGTTGTCAGCACCCTTGACACGGATGTTGGTAAGACCTTGATGATTATGGAAATGCTCAAGTTCTTGAGAGCACGCACAAGCACTATGTATTATCACCGGTACTAACTGGAATTGTTCCTAGTCTTTTCGGTTATGCTATAACCACTCCAATAGTGGAATCACTCTCTACTGTTGAGCTCCTCCCCAGTTACTAAAAATCATCCTTTGTGTTGTCTTCAACAAGGTAATCCACATCATCCAACCTGACCGAGAATGTCATTCTCTCGGACTCCTTCAAATGATCATTGTGAATTGCCTTAGGCTGGTATAAAGAGTTTCAATGATCTTTGAATCAAATGTAATTCTTTTTGCCATAAGGGGATATTTCTCTGAGTCACCTCTCCCAAGGTGCCCGTTATGGGATTATAGTAATTGTTTCCTCGCTACTTTGAAACCTCGTCAAATTATGTCTTCTATCCTTCACGAAGCATGTCTTGCCTCTCAGCTCGAGAGATGTTTCTCGTCTCATTCGTGAGTTGATCTTGTGATCCTTGAGATGATCCTAAGTTGCTCGAACCTCAAGAAGATGGATTCCTCTAAAACCCTCTTTTCCCTCTTGTTGTCATGTTGGATGAAGACCACGCAAGCAAAGGCGTCAAGATTGTTTTGAGTCAACAGATCAACACCTCGAGGAAGACAGTTGGATCATGAAGTTTGTGATACTTAGTGTCCCCTTTGTCTTCTTACCTCACGTCTTGAATCTCGGGACGAGATTCTTGCTTAGTGGGGGTGAGTTGTCACAGCCCTAGAATAATGTTTGTAAATAGTGGCTTTGTCACCCATGCATCATGTCTAGATTTCTGAAATTTGAATTGAGGAATTTTCAAAGCCTCAGAAACCTTCTAAAAATGATCAACATTAAAATCTTCTCAAAGAAGTCCAAGAAAATGTTCCTCTTAGTCTCTGAAAATATTGCAAAGAGGTAAAACTCAAAACAATATTTCGGTATCTCGAGTTAATTATTTTGGGCCTTTGAATTAAATAAATAACTATTTGCATTGGATATATATTTCTTAATTATTTAATATATGTCCAATAATTACGATCTTTGATGAAGGGCTTTGGAATAATCCTACTAGTCCCTACCATGATTATCGAAGCAATAAAAATGATTTAGTGTCTAAAACTAAATCAAAACAAACTACGAAAATAGAAAACAATTAAATAGAAATAAGAGAGAGGGACTACAGGCGCCTACATGCGGCCTGCTGCTGGCTGCCGCCCAGCCCATCTCCACCCACATGTCGTTCCTCCTTTTGCCGGGGAGGGCGAAGGCGCGGCGTGCCACCAGCCTGAGCACGCCCAGCCACCTCCACCCTGCCTGCCTGCATCCCCGGCGCCTGGATCTCTCCTGCGTCGCCACGCACGCCCCCTGGAACCCCCTCTCGCTCTCTCTCGTCCCCATTCCCTTCCCTGGCTCTCTTCCTCGCACGCACCGAACGCAGCCGTCGCCGCCGTTCGCCGCCACCACGGCCACCGACCACCCCTCGCCCCTCTGACATGCCCACGAGCTCCGCCTAGACTTCCTCTTCCTCCTCACCGAGCTGCCCGACGCCGGAAGCCCCTGGACGCTGCCAGCTCCGCCGTTCCCCCTCCTCGGCCACCGAGGACCGCCCGTGATGATTCGCGCCTCCCGAGCTTCCCGAGCTCGCCTCGGCCACCAGCTGCCTGCTGTGAGCTCCGCCATCTTTTCCCCCTCTCCCCGTGCCCTACCTCCCTCTCTAGCCGCCGTTTGCAACGAGCCCAAGAGCTCGCCGCCGCCGTGCTTCGCCGCTGTCGTGGCCAGAGCCACCGTGGCTCAAAGCCGGGCACACCACCGTGCTTCAAACCTCACCAGGAGCACGTGCACACCTGCGCCCCCGTAGCACCCGCGCGCGCCTAACCCGCCGCTAGCCGAACTCCGGCGGCCGCAAAAGAGCTCGCCGCCGTCAACTCCGGCCACCCCCGCTCCGGCCGCCTCCACCACTAGAAGCGCCACTCCGCCAGCTCCCCGTAGATGCTCCCCGCGTCCCAAACCGTGGCCTGTAGCGCAATCCCGACGCGGACGCCGCCGCGATCTGAGGTCGCCGGCGGTCAAACACCGGCAGCTGACGTGGCACCGTTGTTAGCAGCTAATGAGTCCACTAATTAACCCACACTCTCACTGACGTATGGACCCCACGCCCTAATTAACCGTGGGTTTTATTTTCTGTATAGTTTAGATTAAGCCAGCAGGACCCACACGTCAGGGTTGACCTGGCGGCGTGGCCGTTGACTGCCCACAGTCGTGAGCTAAACAGCCCTGGGTCACTGACCAGTGGACCCCACTGGTCAGGTTTGACCTGGAGGCACCTAGTTGACCAGCTGACGTCATGATGACGTCAGGCTGACGCAGTAATCTATTTTCTGGATTTATTTTTATATAGGAAAATCCAGAAAATTGCCTAAACTTCTAAAATTCATATAAAATCAACCGTAGCTCCAAATCAAATAAATTATATATGAAAAATTATCAGAAAAATTCAAGGAATCCATCTGTACCATTTTCATGCATGTTTAAACAACTTAACCTTGCTGTTTAGTGCAAAACATGATAAGGCACTATTTGAATTCATAATTTGAATTTGGGGTTGAACCTTTGGCTCAATATGACCCAAATCCATCTGGTTGTAGTTGCATTAGCCCAAAACACATTCATATTGCCATGTCATAGCATGCAACATATTGTGCCTTGCATTGATCGTGTTTCTTCTCTGTTTGCCGGTATTGTTCCCCCTCGGTAGACGTTGTACCGGCGTTGTGATTGTTGACAGCGATGAAGACTCAATGCTATCTTGAAGTGCCGGCAAGCAAAACCCCTTGTTCATTCGATACAATCCCACTCTCTCGCTCTGCTCTCTTGTCTTTGCATTAGGACAACAACGATTCATCTGTTACTTGCTGCGGTAGCTGAACCCCTTATCCTTTGCATGACTGTCATTCCACGGTAAATAGATGAAACCCACTAGCATGAGTAGGAGTTGTTTGAGCCTGTTGTGCCTACTCATTCATGCTTGTTTGTCATGCACTCTCTTGCTTAGAGTTGAGTGGGTCGATTCATCGAGGATGAATCGGAGGTGTGTGAACATGTCCTCTTGTGTGTGAGCTAAGTGTGTGAACACGATTTGGTAAAAGGTAGCGGTGAGAGGCCATGTAGGAGTACATGGTGGGTTGTCTCATTGAAGCCGTCTGAGGAACTGAGTTACGTGTTTGTGATCCATGATTGAGAGACTACCATGCATTGGGCCTGAAATATGACCCTTTCGACTTCTTATTCGCCCTTGTCCTCTGTCCGGGAGTTGCAAGTAGTTTACGGTGTTTGTAGTATCTTTGGAGGCCGTGGCTTGGCGTTGGCCGTAAAGGTGGGCTGTGATCACGGTAGGCACGTGTACGGTGTCTGGGCGCCCGTTTGGTGTCTCGGGAACCTGTTCACATCGTTTGGGGCTGTGGCGAAACTTGGCGGAACTCCTCATAGATGGAACCCAAATAGGTGATAAACTGGACTAGGGACTTGAGTGTCTAGGTAGGTCGTGGTCTACACCCACGTCGGCTTTAAGCTTGAAGTCTGCCGAGCACATGTCGTGTCTGGGCGCTAAGTGGTGGAAACATGTATGAAGAAGTACACCCTGCGGGGTTAATATGATCTATTGAATAGCCGTGTCATGATAAGGACTTCAGGTTGCCTATAACAGTTCATAGACAAGTGAAAGTGGATACTCTAAAATCGCAAGATAAGCGTGAGTGCTATGGATGGCGTTCTCGAAGGGAGGCGGAGGCGGATCCATAGTGGTGTATTGGTATAGTGAATATGTGGACTCGTAATGCATACCTCAAAGAGTTACTTGTAGTCGTAGTTTAGGTTAGCCCTTGAGTCAAAGCTGGCTTCTTTGCAGTTATACCCCACCATCCCTTTGTTGATAATGATGCATATGTAGTTAGTTACGATGTAAGTCTTCTTTGGGTACATTTGTACTCACGTTTGCCTATTTTATGTTTTGCGAGAGACTTGGTCTCGCTAGTAGTTCCACGTGGACTTGACGTTTAGCTTGATACCTCAGCTACGATCTTGTGCCCTCGGCGGATCAGTAGATAGTCGGGCTTTTCAGCCTTTTTCATTTGTAGATGTACGTACTCGGACATGTTAAGCTTCGCTTGTGCTTTGATTTGTATGCTCTGAATGTTGGGTCATGAGACCCTGTTTGTAATATCTCGCTCCTCGGGCCTAATGAATAAATACTTGAGTCGTAGAGTCATGTTGTGATGCCATGTTGTATTTGCACATATCGAGCATATTGTGTGTATGTTATTGAAATGCTTGGTATGTGTGGGATCGACTATCTAGTTGTTTATCTTTAGTAGCCTCTCTTACGGAAATGTCTCCTAGTGTTCCAGTGAGCCATGGTAGCTTGCTCTTTGCTCCGAACAACTTAGGCTGGCCGGCATGTGTCCTTCTTCGTTCTGTATACATCCCTTGAAATGTCACGCGTTGAGTCTGGAGTCTGTTAGCCCTTCTGCCGGTTTACGAATCTGCTAGCCCGATGCTACTGCTCGAAACTTACTCGCTGATGGTGACACGTTCGATCTTTGGGTCATGGATGCTGTCCTGTAAGTTTGTGCCACTTTGGGTTTCGACTAGCCATGTCGGCTGGGCTCCTTATCATATGGATGCTAGCGACACTATCATATCGTGTGCCAAAAGCGCAAGCGGTCCCGGCAAAATAAGGCGACACCGTAGGAATACCGTGCGTGAGGCCGCAAAGTGATATGAGGTGTTACATGCTAGATCGATGTGGCATTGAGTCGGGTCTGACATCCCGGCGTCCCAAAGCTCGCCTCGACCTACTCTCCTCCTCACGCGCCAGCGGCGCCGGAACCCTGCGATGGCGCCGCGCCGTCGTCTTCAACCTTCGGCTCGAGATCGCTGGAGGTGCTCCGGCGCTGTCGGCCTTCCCCAAGCACGCTGAGCTACTCATCGACCTCGCCGTGAGCTCCTCTGCGAACCCTCTCTCCCGCATCTAACTTCGCCCTCTAGCACTAAGCTGCCGCGCAGAAACTTCTTGCCGCCGTCCATGGCGCCGCCCTGCCACAAGCAGCTGCCACTCACGTCCGGCGTTGCCCGTGCTCAAGCGCTCCCGAGCCGGCGCGCGCCACCGATTCGACCTACCGTTCCCCTAGTGCCAACCGCACCAACCCGAGCTCCGGCCGCCGCCTTTGATTCCGGCAAGCTTCGTTCGACCTCGGCCCTCCGCTTGCTTAGATGGATGCGGTGGCGCCCGACTATCGTGAATGATCGCTGCCGCTGTTTTGGTCGCCGGAGGGCGTTTCCCGAGCCCCTCCGCCGTGTCTGGACTCGCTGGCGGGTAAACGCCGGCGACCGTTGACCCTTGACCGGCGTGGGATGACCCCACTGCCCGGTTTGACTCTCCCCTCTCTCCCACTAACTTGCGGGCCCCGCCCAGCTAATTAATCTAGTTTAGGTTTAAAACTTAATTAGTTTAACCTAGGTTAGTGCTAATTAAACTAGGTTAGTTAGATAGCCACTGACACACGGGACCCACTGGTCAGTTTGACCTGGGCTGCCCCGTTGACTCGCTCACGTCATGCTGATGTCAGGCTGATGTAGTAATCCTTTTTCTGTAATTAGTTTAATTCCATTAATTCAGGAAATTCCAGAAAATAACCAAAACTTCTAAAATTCATAGAAAATCAACCGTAGCTCCAAATTAAATAATTTATATATGAAAAATGATCATAAAAATTCAATCTATCCATCTGTATCATTTTCATGCATGTTAGAACAATTTATAGCTGCTGTTTAGGCCAAATCATATAAATGGCATTTAAAGCTTCACATATGAAGTTTGAATTTGAACCTAGGGTTCAAACCAACTTCATTTAATCCGGTTGCTAGTTGCATTAGCTCAAACTACAGCATATTGACATGTCACACTCATGCATCATATTGTGCATTGCATTGATTGTGTTTGTTCTCTGTTGCCGGTATTTGTCCCCTCTCGATAGACGTGGTTTCGACAATGAGATCGATGACACTGATGAAGAGCTATATTATCTTCGGAAGTGCCAGGCAAGCAAAACCCCCTTGTTCATTTCGATACAATCCCACTCTCTCGCCCCTGCTCTCTTTTACTGCATTAGGACAACAATGATTCATCTGTTACTTGCTGCGGTAGATGAACCCCTTTATCCTTTGCATGACCTGTCATTCCACAGTAAATAGATGAAACCAACTAGCATGAGTAGGAGTTGTTTGAGCCTTGTTGTGCCTACTCATTCATGCTTGTTTGTCATGCCTGCTACTGCTTAGAGTTGAGTCGGGTCTGATTCATCGAGGATGAATCAGAGGTGTGTGAACATGTCCTACTGTGTGTGTGAGCAAAGAGTGTGAACATGATTTGGTAAAGGTAGCGGTGAGAGGCCATGTAGGAGTACATGGTGGGTTGTCTCATTGCAACCATCCTCAGGAACTGAGTTCTGTGTTTGTGATCCATGATTCAGCTACTACCACGCATTGGGCCCGAAACCAATGGACCCTCTCAGCTTCTTAATCACCCTTGTCCTCTATCCAGGAGTTGCAAGTTGTTTCTAGTGTTTGTAGTATGCTGGAGGCCGTGGGCAGCGCTGACCGGAGGGGTGGGCTGTGGTGCGGTAGGCACGTGGCCGGGTAAACCGGGCGCCCGTTTGGTGTCACGGAACCCTGCTCACATCGTTTGGGGCTGTGAGCGAAACTCCGGCCGGATCTCCTCATGGATGGAACCCGAATAGGCGATAAACCTGGACTAGGGACTTGAGTGTTTAGGTAGGCTGTGGCCGACACCCACGTTGGGCTTCCGCTTGAAGGTTGCCGAGTACATGTCGTGTAAACGACGGTAAGTGGTGAGAGCGTGTGTGAAGAAGTACACCCTTGCGGGGTTAACATCATCTATTGAATAGCCGTGTCATGAAAAGGACTTACGGGTTGCCTATATCGGTTCATAGACAAGTGAAAGTGGATACTTTAAAATCGCAAGATAGCGTGAGTGCTATGGATGGCGTTCTCGTGAGGAGGCGGGAGCGGATCCACAGTGGTGTATTGATATGGTGAATATGTGGACTCGTGTGCGCCACCTCAAAAGAGTTACTTGCGATCGTAGTTTATGATAGCCACCGAGTCAAAGCTGGCTTGCTGCGGTTAAACTCCACCACCCCCTTCGTTGATCTTGATGCATATGTAGTTAGTTACGATGTAAGTCTTCTTTGGGTACATTTGTACTCATGTTTGCTTATTTTATGTTTTTGCGAGAGACTTGGTCTCGCTAGTAGTTCAGCGTGGACTTGACGTTTAGCTTGATACCTCAGCTACGATCTTGTGCCCTCGGCAGGATCTGGTAGTTAGTTAGGCTCCTCAGCCTTTTTCATTTGTAGATGTCTGTACTCAGACATGTTAGCTTCCGCTTGTGCTTTGACTTGTATGCTCTGAATGTTGGGTCTTGAGACCCATGTTTGTAATATCTCGCTCCTCGGAGCCTAATGAATACAAACTCGAGTCATAGAGTCATGTTGTGATGCCATGTTGTATTTGCACATATCGAGCATATTGTGTGTATGTTATTGAAATGCTTGGTATGTGTGTGATCGACTATCTAGTTGTTTATCTTTAGTAGCCTCTCTTAGGAAATGTCTCCTAGTGTTTCCACCGAGCCATGGTAGCTTGCTCTGCTCCGAACACTTAGGCTGGCCGGCATGTGTCCTTCTTCGTTCTGTGTACATCCCTTGAAATGTCACACAATGAATACCGAGTCTGTTAGCCGCTTCTGCCCGGTTCACGGAGTCTGTTAGCCAGTGGTACAGCTGGATTCACTTGCGATGACCGACATGTTCGATCTTTGGGTCATGGATGCTGTCCCTATAAGTATGTGCCACTTTGGGTTTCGACTAGCCATGTCAGCCGGGCTCCTTATCATATGGATGCTAGCGACACTATCATATCGTGTGCCAAAAGCATAAGCGGTCCCGGGCAAAGGTAAGGCGACACCCGTGGGAATACCGTGCGTGAGGCCACAAAGTGATATGAGGTGTTACATGCTAGATCGATGTGGCATTGAGTCGGGGTCCTGACAGCTTTGGTATCAAAGCTTGACTGCCTATAGGATTACCAAGCCAAACTGGTCGAAGTTGTGTCTAGAAATGCTTTAGTTATGTAAGGGAATTTATTGTGGGATGGAACGTAAGGCTCTTTTTACTCCTTATACCTCATGGCCTTCTGATCTGAGTCAACCTCTTCTCTTCTACGGGGATTAAGAACTAGGCCTTCTCATCTATCTATCAGGATGACGTGTTACTAATCCATAGACTTATAGAATTGTTAGTTTCAAATCTCAGTTCTGCTTTTACTACTTTCGTATGTTCATAACTGTTGATCTCGAAACCTTGATATTGTGCTTCGGAGTGGCTATGCCACCATTTTTGTAGCATGTCTCCAATCTTTTGAGCATTTACAGCCGTTATGCTGTCCGAGTCATCCCAGGTTTCTAAATAGTCTGATGCATTTGCAAATCCTTTCTTTCCATTCTCGATGTCCTTTATGGCCAGATTAAGCACACTAATCGGTGAGTTGAGGTACTCTATTGCCTCGACATATATGTTGGAGTTAGTATTATGACCCTAGGTGTTTTAGGGAGTCACCTAGTAATCTAGCAATGTTTTGTGTTCCCAGTGTGAAGATTCTGGCCATCACTCTCGAAAGCGTCCCGTGATGCTACTTAGGAGTAGGTATTCTATTCCTGGGTTTTGAACCCGAGATTCACCCTACTTACTTCATGTTGATAGTGTTTGCTCGTTCCTTTAGGTTATTAGAGACCTTTGCATTAGTTCTCGAAGTCCATGGTATTTCCTTCTTCCAAGTACTATGAACCATTCTTGGTAGAAGTTCCTCGCTGAACCGAAAGATCACAACAAGAGTACTCTCGAAGAGTTCTCTATTCTATATCGTGACCCTGCCAGTCCTACCTTCCCCGCATGGGTTATCCGGAAGAAAAATGTTGAAGTTGGTTCGACATACTAATCTATGCATCCACAACTCAGAAAAGCATATGTTCCTTTGAGTTGTCCCTCTTCAGTCGTATTCCGACCTTCGTCTATCAAATGATAGTCAGGAGTAATTGTGCATTCATGTAATCGATGCTTATTACTCTTGTGGTCCGTCAAATCATTCTATTCCGGAATGACTAGGAGAAACAAACTCCAGTACCTTGTCCATTTCCAGGATTGCGTCAAAGCAGTCGTACTCCGCAGATCAAATTGCTAATCTAGCTTTTTCTCTGTTCTACCTTGGAGTATTACCATCTTTATATCAAGAATGTCATGGGAATTGCACACCATCCTATGAACTCTTGATACAGTGATACTTCTTGCCATCATTGTTCATTCCTCGGTTTCCATGTTATTGTAACCGGAATGCCGACAAGTGAATCGTGGTGTGTGAAATCAATACTGCTAGCAACTCCGTTGCTTGGTAGTTAAATTGACGATAACCTCATTCTTAGCGTGCTGATCATTGAATCATCACCCTAAGGTTGATTGTGCTACCTAGTCCTTATTTCTGGTGCACTCTTCGATCAAGGAGTTAGGATTATTCAATCCCTTGCTTATTTGATCATATCGTCTTGCTCTGGGAAGCAAGATTGTTCTCGAGCTTAGTAACATATTGGTGGTTCGTGATTTTCCGAATATCTTCTCGGAAGTATTACCGGGTTGTCACCTTGCCGCTATGTTGAGTTCGTGATCAAGTTGGTTTTCTTATAAATCACTCCTTCTCCAAGAATCTGTGTTGGATATCCTTGAGCTAGTTGGTTGAGCTAGACAACAACTTGGAGAGTTGGAAGATAAAAGCTTGTCTTACTTAGTCCATGTTAAGGGATATCCTCTTGTGTGTGTGTGTGTTGAAGAAAGATGATATCTCCATCGATTGGTCCTCGTGATCAGTTGTTGGAACTATTGTCTTGCCAAAAACTTTGATTTGAGTGTGGGCTATTCTCAAATCAAATCAGAACCAACGATGTTCATAATGTTGTCTTACTCGTGGATTTTCCTCGAGTATACACCATTATGTCTTTTGGGTCTGACCAATACTATCACCTTGATCACATAGTTATGGAATTCCATCTCCATGGGAACCTGGATGAATCGTTGTTGAGCCCATCGACAACATCCTTATCTTCTCCATGATTTCGTGGAACATTAAGTTAGTGTTGGAAACTTTTGAAAGCATTTCTTCATGCTAACTCATGAAGCATATGCCTGGATGGAAGAAGTGACTTCCTCTAATTCATGTGCATTTGATGCAAGTTGCCGCCGTGAATTCGATAAAGTCAATGTTGCTTCCTTGGAATCATCCCAAGTTAGTCACACATGTGCAAACTATACTATGGTTTGGTAGATTAATTACCTCCACTCCATATGTATTCTGTAGCACACCAAGCCACTGATTGATTTGTTCAAGGTGAAGAAGTTCCTTCTTAAGAATCATGACTTATGCAAGGACTTCGATATCCTAGATGATGGTTCCCCTTCTGAGCTCGGTAGCGTTTTATTATAAGACTACTATGTGTTCATGTTTGTCTGGGACAACCTGTTCACATGTTTGTAGCAGAACCAGCTCATGTTTTGGAGCTTGCTATCGTAGTTCATTCCCCGAGAATCTCGCAACGTCATCTCGTCGACTTGTGTTGCAAAATTTCATTTTACCTTCTACACTCGATGAGTCTAGATTATTCTGACACCAACCAGATCTGAATCTCAGCCAGATATGATGGTTGGAACATTTCCCAAGAACTATAATATTGGTCTCGCGATAACCGGTAAAGTGGATGTCGTGGCTAACACACCCAGCCGGAAGACCTGTTATTGTAATATCTTGATTGAAGAAGTTGGCCACCTCTCCATAAGGACTTCGTAGGAATTATTCCCTACTTGTGTGCCTTATGATTTTTGTGCTCCCGAAGTCCGACCTGTTACTTGATGTTCTAGATATCAAACCATATCTATGAATGGGATACGCTAGTACATCAAGGAGAACATTAGAAGCGGAGTGCTAATTGTCTCTCGGTCAATCATCCAGATTTTGTCCCCTTGGTCTCGCTAAGGTGAAATCTGAGAAAGTGTTATCTTCCTTTGCATCCACATCATCCATCACTATTCCTCATGGTAGTATGTTGTGTTGCCAGGATCCTTGACACGGATGTTGGTAAAACCTTGATGAATATGGAAATGCTCAAGTTCTTGAGAGCACGCAAAAACACTAATTGTATTCATCGGCACTAACTGGGATTGCTCTCAGTTTCCTCGGTTATGTTATAACCTTTCAAACAGTAGACTCACTCTCTACTGTTGGAGTTTCTCCCCAGTTACTAAAATCATTCCTTGTGTTGTTTTCAACAAGGTAATCCACATCATCCATTCTAAGTCTGAGTATGTCATTCTACCGAACTCCTTCAAATGATCGATTGTGATTTGCCTTAAGCTGGTATAAAGAGCTCTAATGATCTCTGAATCAAAGGTAATTCTTTTGCCACTTAAGGGAATATTTCTACGAGTCACCTCTCCCAAGGTGCCCCATTATGGGATCATAGTAATTGTTTCCTCGTTACTTTGAAACCCTCGTCAAATTATGTCTTCTGTCCTTCCTGATGCATGTCTTGCCCCTCAGCTCCAGAGATGTTTCCACGTCTCATTCCGTGAGTTGATCTTGTGATCATTGAGATGATCCTAAGTTGCTCGAACCTCAAGAAGATCGATTCTTCTAAAACTCTCCTTTTCCTCTTGTTGTCATGTTGGATGAAGACCTTGCAAGCAAAGACGTCAAGATTGTTTTGAGTCAACAGATCAACACCTCGAGAAGACAGTTGGATCTTGGAGCTCATGTTATTAGTTTGTGTCCCCTTGTCTTCTTACCTCACGTCTTGAATCTCGGGACGAGATTCTTGTTTAGTGGGGGTGAGTTGTCACAGCCCTAGAGTTTGCTTGTAACTAGTGGCATAGCATCCATGCATCATGTTTAAATTTTATGAAACTTGAAATGGGGATTGCCTAAACCCTAGCATCAAAGGAATTCACTAGGTTCAACTAAAATATTTTCAATGAGTTCCAAATGGCTTTAAAAAATGTTCATCATTTCTGGAAAATGCTAGAACCATAACCAGAGGTGTTGCACATTTTTCCATGACATATTTGATCACTGAATTAAATCATATGCTATTTGCAATTGGGCATTTAAATGCTATATAATATTTTAAATGCTCAATTAATTTTGAACTTAAGTGAGGGCTGTTGGGAATATTCCAAACAGAGCCCACAATTATTTTCAGGATTTTTGAAAACATTTTGGTATTTTAAATAAAGCCTAGAAGTTACATAAAATAGAAAAAAAGAAAGAGAGAGAGAAAGAGTTTTACAGCGCTTTGGCTTTGGCCAAAGACGGCCCAGCCCATTTGGCCTGTGCTAGTCATCGTTGTCCTCTCGCCCGATCGGACGGTAGGCGCGTGCCCGGCAGCGCGCGCTCCAGCGCCAGCCTGCGAGCTCCACTGCCTGCGTCCCCGTCGCCCTGGATGCCTCCGCGCACGCCACGCAGCCTCCCCGACCGCCCCTCACTCTCTCTCGAGCTCTTCCCCTCCTCTGCTCCCTCTCCCTCTCCTGCCCGAGCGCAGCCGTTGCCGCCGCCCGTCGTTACCGCAGCCACAGCCACCGCCTCACCTCCCCGACACGTCCCAAAGCTCCGCCTCGACCTACTCTCCCTCCTCACCGCCAAGCGGCGCCGAAACCTGCGTGGCCCGGCGCCGTCGTCTTCAACCTTCGGCTCCAAGATCACCGGAGATGCTCCGATGCCGTCCGGCCTTCCCCGAGCACGCTGAGCTACTCATCAACCTTGCCGTGAGATCCTCTGCGAACCCTCTCTCCCATGATCTAACTTCGCCCTCTAGCGATGGCTGCTGCCGCTTGAAAACTTCTTGCTGCCATCCATGGCGCCGCCATGTATCACACTGCTGCCACTCGCGTCCGAGCGTTGCCCCGTGCTCAGCACGCTCCCAAGAGCCGGGCGCGCCCACCAGTCGTAGAGTCATGTTGTGATGCCATGTTGTATTTGCACATATCGAGCATATTGTGTGTATGTTATTGAAATGCTTGGTATGTGTGGGATCTGACTATCTAGTTGTTTATCTTTAGTAGCCTCTCTTACCGGGAAATGTCTCCTAGTGTTTCCACGAGCCATGGTAGCTTGCTCTGCTCGGAACACTTAGGCTGGCCGCATGTGTCCTTCTTCGTTCTGTATGCATCCCTTGAGAAATGTCACGCGATGAATACCGAGTCTGTTAGCCGCTATAGCCGGTTCACGAGTCTGTTAGCCAGTGCTACAGCACTGGATTCACTAGCGATGACCGACACGTTCGATCTTTGGGTCATGGATGCCTATCCTGTAAGTATGTGCCACTTTGGGTTTCGACTAGCCATGTCAGCCGGGCTCCTTATCATATGGATGCTAGCGACACTATCATATCGTGTGCAAAAAGGCATAAGCGGTCCGGGCAAAGGTAAGGCGACACCCGTGGGAATACCGTGCGTGAGGCCGCAAAGTGATATGAGGTGTTACATGCTAGATCGATGTGGCATTGAGTCGGGGTCCTGACATTAGGATCGGGGTCCTGACAGCTTTGGTATCAGAGCCTGACTGCCTGTAGGATTACCAAGCCAAACTGGTCAAAGTTTAGTCTAGAAATGCTTTATTTATATAAGGGAATTGATTGTGGAAGGGAATGTAAGGCTCTTTTTACCCCTTTACCCTATGGCCTTCTGATCCAAGTCATCCTGTATTTTCCACGGGGTTAAGGAACTAGGTTTTCTCTTCTTTCTATCAGGATCACATGTTAATAATCCATGGACTTATAGGATTGATGGATTCAAGTCCAGATTTAGTTTCTACTACTTCCGTATGTTCATTGCTGGCCTCAGAACCTTGATATTGTGATGTTGCGTGGTCATGCCACTATTTTATAGGATGTCTCAAATATTTTTGAGCATTTACAACCGTTATGCTGTCCAAGTCATCCCAGGTTTCGAAATAGTCTGATGCATTTGCAACTCCCTTCTTTCCGTTCCCGATGTTTCTTTGGGCCAGTTTAACCACACTAATCAACGAGTTGAGGCACTCTGTTGCCTTGACATATATGTTGGAGCTATTATTATGACCCTAGGTGTTTTAGAGGATCACCTAGTAATCTAGCCATGTTTTGTGTTCCCAATGTGATGATTCTGGCCGTCATTCTCAAAAGCATCCCGTGATGCCATTTAGCTAGTAGGCATTCCATTCATGGGTTCTTGAACCCGAGATTCACCCTACTTACCTCGTGTTGGTAGTGTTGCTCGTTCCTTTAGGATATTAGTAACCTTTGTGATATTCTTTGGGGTTCGTGGTATATCAT
This sequence comes from Aegilops speltoides, assembly GCA_021437245.1. Classification (NCBI taxonomy): domain Eukaryota; kingdom Viridiplantae; phylum Streptophyta; class Magnoliopsida; order Poales; family Poaceae; genus Aegilops; species Aegilops speltoides. Next base: position 438,413,385 of record CM038143.1, read on the forward strand.
TCTTACAATACCATGAACTATTATGGCAGAAGATCTTTGAACCAATGATCACAACAAGAGTGCTCTTGATGAGTTCTCCATTATATTGTGACTCTGCCAGATCTACCTTACAGCATGGGTTATCCAGAAGAAATATGTTGAATTTGTTCGACATACTAATCCATGCATCCACAACTCAGAAAATCATATGTTCCTTTGAGTTGTCCCTCTTTAGTTGTTTTCTGACCTTCGCCTATCAATTGATAGCCAAGAGTATGTGTGCATTCATTCATCGATGCCTATTATTCTTGTGGTCTGTCAAGCCATTCTATTTCAGAATGACTAGGAGAAACAAAATCCAGTACCTCATCCATTTCTAGGATTGGGCCAAAGCCATTGTATTCCGCAGATCAAAATGCCAATCCAGGTTTTTTCTGTTCTACCTTGGAGTATCACCTCCTCCATGTCAGGAATGTCATGAGAATTGCATAACCTCTTATGAATTCGGATATAGTGATACTCCTCACCATCATTATTCATTTCTTGGTCTCCGTGTTGTTGTAACTGGAATACCGACAAGTGAATCGTGATGTATGAAATCAATACTCCTAGCAACTCCGTTGCTCGGTAGTTAATGGACAATACTTTCATTCTTAGCGTGTTGGTTCTGAACCATCATTCTAAGATTGATCGTGCTACCTAGTCCATTTTCCCTGGTGCACTGCTCGATCAATGAGATAGGATTGTGTCAATCCATCACTCTCTTGGTCACATCGTCTTGCCCTAAAAAGTAAGATTGTTCTCGAGCTTAGTAACATATCGGTAGTTTGCGATTTTCCGAATATCTTCTTGGAAGTGTTACCAGGTTGTCACCTGACTGCTATGTTGAGTTCGTAATCAAGTTGGTTTCTTGTAAACCACCCCTTCTCCAAGAATCCATGTTGGATACCCCTGAGCTAGTTGGTTAAGCCAAACAACAACTTGGAGAGTTGGAAGATAAAAGCTTTATCTGACTTAGTTCATTCCAAAGGGACATCTCTTTGTATATGGATGTTGAAGAAAGATGATATCTTCATTGATTGATCCTCGTGATCAAATGTCGGTGTTATTGTCTTATCCAATCCTTGATTTGAGCATGGGCTATCGTCAAATCAAATCAGAACCAACGATGTTCGTAATGTTGTCTTACTCGTGGTTGTTTCCTTGAGCGTACACCATTATATCTTTGGGTCTGACCAATGCTATCACCTTGTTCACATAATTGTGGAATTCCATTTTATGGAAACCTGGATGAATTGTTTTTGAGCCCATTCACAACATCCTTATCTTCTCCATGATTATGTTGAACATTAGAGCTAGCGTTGGAAACTTTGTAACCATTGCCTTCATGTCCCGTCCATGAAGTATATGTTTGGTGTAAGAAGTGACTTTATCCAAATTCACGTGCATTAGGTGCAAGTTGCCGTTGTGAGTTCGATAAAGATTGTTTTTGTTTCCTCTGGTACCATCCCAAGTCAGCTATGCATGTGCGAATGTACTCTATGGTTTGGTAGATTAATAACCTCCACTCCATATGTATTCCCTAGCACATCAAGCCACTGATTGATTTGCTCAGGGAGAAGAAGTTCCTTCTTAAGAATCATGACTTACGCTAGGACTTCATTATCCTCGATGATGGTTCCCAACCTGAACTCGGTAGTGTCTTATCATAAGACTACTACGTGGTCATGCTTGCGTGGGACAGTGTGTTCACATGTGTGTAGCAGAACTAGCTCATGTTTTGGAGCTTACTACCGTAGTTCATCTCCCGACAATCTCGCAACGTCATCTCGTCAATTTGTGTTGCAACCTTTCCTTTTCCAGACATGCTGTCTGAAATATCCTGTTACCAACCAGATCTGAATCTCAGGTAGATATGATGGCTGGAAAAATTCCGAACATTTACATTTTGTTCCCAGCTTGCACTGCCTTTGTGCTAATTTCCCATGGGCTGCCCCTCTTAGTAATTGGGGTCCAGGATCATCTTCAAAAGTGAACTTACCATGGGTCCCATCCATTTTTTCGATGATAAGCAGAAATCATCCATTGCGTTGCCTTCAACAAGGTAGTCCACATCATCAATTCTAGTCGGGATATGCCATTCTACCGAACTCCTTCAAACGATCGATTGTGATTTGCCTTAGGCTGGTATAGAGAGTTTCAATGATCTATGTATCAAAAGTAAATCTTTTTGCCACTTAAGGGAATAATTCTACGAGTCACCTTCTCTAAGGTGCCCCATTATGGAATCATGGCAATTATTTCATCGCTATCTTGAAACCATTCACCATCTCCTCAAGCGTGGAATTGTTGCCTACCAAATTGAACCCCTGTCATCTGTTCTTCCATCCCTCCCGAAGTGTGTTTGAACATCTCAGCTCAAGAGGTGTTCTATGCCTCATTCCATGAGTTGATCGTCAGTTGCTCGATCCTCGAGAAGATTGATTCTTCTAGAGTTTCCATTTCTTCTCGTGGTCATGTTGAATGGAGTTCTCAGAGCAAGATGTCAAGATCAAGATGATGCAATGAATCAACATCTTCGAGAAGAGCAATTGGATCATGAACATTGTGATACTTTGTGTCCCCTTTGTCCTCTTACCTCACGTCTTGAATCTCGGGATGAGATTCTTGTAGAGTGGGGGTGAGTTGTCACAACCCTAGCTTAGCCTTGCCTGTCATTGCATAAGCGTCCATGCATCATGTTATAATTTCTAAAACTTGAAATGGGGATTGATAAACCCTAGCAACAAATGAAATTCAACTAGGGTCAAAATTAAATCTTTTCAATGAACCCAAAATGCCCTTCATAAATGTTCATCATTTTTGTATTGGTCTAGAACCTCTGACAAAATGGTGCACACTTTTCTAGGACATCCTAGATTTTTGAATTTATCCATATTGTATTTTAATTGGAGAAAATAAAATCTATAAATAATTTATAGCTCAATTTTTTGAAATTAATTGTGGGTCTCTAGAATAACTCAGTTAACATCCACAATAATTTTCAGAATTTATAAAAATGATTTAGTGCTGGAACTAAATCAAAACAAACAGAACAAAAATAGAAAACAAAACAGAATTAGAAAAGGAGAGGAGAGAGAAGACATACCATGGTCCAGCACTGTGATGGCCCAACCGGCCCGACTGGCCCAGTGGCCAGTCAACGTTCTCTTCTTGCCAGGAGAATGCTGAGAGCGTGCCAGCCGCGCGCGTGGACACGCCTGCCAGCTCGTGCTTGCCGGTTCTCCCTGGACGCCCTTAGAGATGCCACGCACACCCCTGGCCTTTCTCTCACTCTCTCCCGTGCCTCCCCATTTGCTCTCTCTCTCTCTCTCGACCGGACCCGGCCACACCCGAGGCTGCCGACGAGCACCGCCGCGGCCACAGCCGTCCCCGTGCCTCTCTGTGCTGTCCCTGCCGTCCGCCTCGACGCCATGAAGCTTCCCCCTCAACAAGCGCAAGCCCGGACGCCCTGCATTGCCAATTACGCCGTCATCCTCGTCCTCTGCATCCGACGACCGTCGCTGTTGATTCGCCATCTCCGCCACCTCCCCGAGCCCACGGAGCTTCTCTACGACATCCTTGTGAGCTTCTGCCCCGTTCCTCTCTCTCCCCACGGTCTTTTCCTTCTCCTAACCGCACTAGCCGCCACGCCCGTGAGCTCGCAGCCGCCGTCCATGTCGCCGCCCTGGCCACAGCCACCGCAGCTCGTGTCCGAGCACACTACTGTGCTCATCATGTCCTCATGAGCCCGTAGACACCCACAGCGCCTCCTCTCGTGCTTTGTAGCACCACCCTGAGAATGCCCGAGCTGCTGCCGCCACTGAACCTCGTCGCCGGTGTCGATTCAGGTGACCCCATGACATGCCGCTGCCTCCGCTAGATGCACGGGAGCAAGGGCCATCGCCCGGTGCCCTCGGCACGTTCATCCGACGCCCACATCGCAATTCCAGCGAGCCAGCGCCGCACTATGAGGTCGCCGGCGTCCAACTCTGGTGGCTGGTGATGTGGCACCATCATTAGCGCCTAACCAACCCCCTAGAGTCACTGACAGTGGGCCCAGTGCCTATTAATTTGTTTAGTTAGGTTTAACTAAATCTTGTTAGACACCATGTCACTGACATGTGGATCCCACACGTGAGGTTTGACCTAGGCAGCCCTGTTGACCCGCTGACGTCAGCATGAGGTCATGTTGATGCAGTAAATGTTTTCTGGATATTTAAAAATCATAAATGATTTATTTAATTCAGAAAATGTCCTAAAATTCTAAAATTCATAGAAAATAAATCCCAACTCCAAATGAAATAATTTATATATGAAAAATGATCAGAAAAATCCAATCTATCCATCTGTACCATTTCTATACATGTTTGAACAACTTAAAGTTGCTGTATAAGACAATTTGAATTAATGGCATTTGAAATGCCTTATATGGAGTTTGAATTTGAACCTTTGGTTCAAACCAACTTCATTTAACTTTGTTGCTAGTTGCATTAGCTCAAAACACCAGCATGTTGCCATGTCATGATCATGCATCATATTGTTGCATTGCATTGATTGTGTTCCTCTTTGTTGCCGGTATTTGTTCCCTCTCAGTAGATGTGGTTGCAACGATGAGATCGATGACACCGATGAAGAACTATTCTATCTTCAGAAGTGCCAGGCAAGGAAACCCCCCCTTGTTCATTCCGATACAATCCCACTCTCTCACTCCTGCTCTCTTTTATTGCATTAGGACAACAACAATTCAACTGTTACATGCTGCGGTAGTTGAACCCCTTTCCTCTACATTACCTGTCATTGCCAAAGTAAATAGATGAAACCCACAAGCATGAGTAGGAGTTGTTTGAGCGTGATGTGTCTACTCATTCATACTTGTTGTCATGCCTGCTACTGCTTAGAGTTGAGTCAGGTCTGATTCATCTGGGATGAATTGGAATGTGGTGAACATGTCCTACTTGTCGGGGATATACCCCGTTGTATGACCTGGCTGGAGTTGTAAACCAGTTGGTGGTAAACCGGCAGACAGGTAAGATAGATGGCTAAGACAGACGGTAAACCGACGAATGTTAAACCGGCAGACCATGTTAAACCGGCAGACAATGTTAAACCGGCAAACAATGTTAAATTGACAGACAATGTTAAACCGGCAGACATTAAGAAGCCCAGGAAAGGAAGTCAAAATAGTTTAAGTCTTAGTCCAAGATGGACTCTACATGTAACCCGCCCCTTTAACTTATATAAGGAGGGGCAGGGCTCCCCAAAGAGGGACAAGCAAGAAACAATATCTAGGGCTAGACACAACTAGAGGAGAGCCAGTTTACGGCGACTCCCTCGTGATGATAATGAGATCTAGCATCAAACAACATGTAGGGTTTTTATCGGATGATGTTTCCCGGGGCCCGAAGCTGTCTAAACCCTTGTCTTGTGTTGCGTCTCTCGATTCCGCTCAACCCCTCTCAAGCTACCACATTGATGCGTTGGCCTCGCGACTAAGTCCTCACACTAAGGACACCTGACGTGTTAATTCCACGACAATTGGCGTCCACCGTGGGGCTTGCGCACGTTGGTGTTGAGTTCTTGGAGGGATCTCTCACAGAGATTGAGAAGTTCATAATTTCCGGATGAAGAAGAGCCGGTTAGAAAAGATCTGCATCAGTTTGAGTTCATCGGTCCAGATTCATGGTTTGGAAGATTTAAGGAAAATTAAGGTTGCATCGGATGCGCCGCCGCTGCTGCAAGTTGAAGACCTATCCGAGATTGATCAGCGCAAAGATCAAATCGCCGAGACCAACGAAAAAAGTCTAAGCATACTGCTCGCTGGCGTAAAGACCGAGTCGTGCAAAGTTAGGTTGCACTTTTTATATATCCGTTCGCTACAAGGAGAGGCGAATCTACGAAGGCACTAGTTTCCAGGCCAATTATAGCCTAACAGTTCATCTCACGTGAAGGACTAGGCTATGATTCACTATTCCTCAATTGCCAAATCCATGTTCGGTCTATTCACAAAGATCAAGCTAAACAAAAAAAGGGAGGAAAAGACAAATGAAGGCCCACGTGGGTGCTGGTGCCACATTAGACGTGCATCCATCCGATTATCTTTTTCATCTGAGATTATCCAACAAATTACCAGGTGCTAGATTTTCTATGTATTTTATGAGTACATGTTAAATTGTTTGAGAACAATTACTTGGTCTTGCAATATTTTTACGCAGGATAATTACTGATGACAAAAGGGTTGTTATACCATGGAGATGGAAACGCGCCAACATCATTCGGCACCGGTGATTGTCGCTACTTAACAGACTCCCGCACCGGTTTACAACGTTGTGGTCGTTTCTCGCGTCCGCGCCGACTTACAACACGGAGGACAACTTGCTCGTCCGCGCCGGCTTACAACACCGCGGCCGTCTTTCTCGTCTGCATCGGTTTACATCAACGCGGAGGACAACTTGCTCATCCGCGCCGGCTTACAATGCCGCAGCCGACTCATCCATTTGAGCCACCTCTGATACTGTGGACGTCTCTACCGTCCGCTTATTGTGGCCTGGTTTACATCGACACACCAGGGCCGCACCTGTCTGCATGAGCTACTTCTTGATTATGAGCAAGTCACTTCTTGGGTAGCCCAGTTTTATTCCAACAAATTGGAGGCAAATTATCATCAACCGCCGTCTGTGCTGGATGGCTCAATAGACATATGCACTAGTCGCCGCCACTATAGTTAAGTTAAATTTCAAACAACCAGTTGGAAGGAACCATTGGCCGAGTTGCTGACACGGCTCATACGGGATCATTTATAGCCCGCCACAGTCACCTCAACCTTCTGTGGATTTACATCGCTTTATCAAACCAATGATATATACCTTCTGCTATGGTCAAGTACGAAGAATCTCAAGATCACTCCTTGAGTCATCTTAAGACTCGGGGGCTACGATGATATGACTCAGCAAGTCTTGCCAGTTTCAGCAAATTCAAGTGCCCCAGGATGTTGAAGGGAAAGATAACCCGGTCCCTGAGGCTATTGTTATATTGATGAAAATTTAAGGGCTGTCAGAGAATTTCTGGCTCAAAAAGTATATGAAAAAATCCCGACTCAATGAAGAAGTTCCGGGTCATCAGAAAGGATTCCGGTTCAAAATCCGGCTCAAGGGAGGTCAGTCTCATTGAAGCTCTCCAAATATCCGGTTTACAATCCGGTTCAAAGGAAATTTATCTATCATGAAGCTTTCAAGCTCTTAAATCCAGCTCAAAATCCCGGTTCAAGAAGAATTTATCTCTTGCAAAAAATTAAAAGTTGCCGAAGAGGACCTGTTGCCATGATGCACGGTTCAAACATTGGTATCCCGCCTTATTGGCTTATCATATTATTGGTTACATGGGGGCTTCAGCTTACAAAGCGGAGTTTTTTCCATTAATCCGGCTATCACACCACAACAAAGCTTGGGAGCTTCACACCCAAGGGGCCAAAGAGAGTCTTGTTGCTACGCACAACTCAAACATAGGCACCCAATGAGCACAACTCATCACGTTACTTGGGGGCTCCTTGTGTCAAATACCAAGGAGTTTGAATGTACCTTTGTAGCTGGGTATCGACCCACAACTTGGAAGCCTGGTATATTTACCTAAAACTCTAGGTTAACCTGCCTTCATCAAGTAAGACACCCCTATCCAGGTCATCCTGGCACGGCCCTCCGAATGTTTGAAACTTACTCTCATTGAGACCCTGCACTTGTCAAAGTTAAAACGGTGATTGGTTGTTGGAGATCCATCTTAAAAGGCTTTGTTAAATGGTTCAACTCAGCGGCCTGGCAGCCCACAAAAAGCCTCGAATTTGGGCCTAGCATCCCTCAAAAAGCCTCGACTACACGGTTTTATTTACCTTTGTCAAGATTTTTCTCTTTTGATAAATTTTATGTTGAACCGGTGTCTATTGAGCCGGCATGACTATCAGTCATCAAATTAACCCGGTGTTCATTAACCCGGCCCGACTTTCAACTACAAGTAGTCAGTACATAATCACTTATAATCTGGTGCTTATTGACCCGGCCTGGCTTTGGACTATAAGTCGCCAGCATATATTTGGATTGCGCCATAGGAATTATGCGCTTATAAATCATTGGGTATATTATTCAAATAGCCAACATGGCTGGATTTCTATTATGGTTATCAATAACCAGTATTATGATTAAGGTTTTCAAAGTCGCTTTAGCACAATGGCTATCATATTATCAATGGATATGATTTTTATTCTACATAGAAGGAATAGTCCCGAGTTGCTGCAGGCTTACAACTCGGCACTTGGGAGCTACATTATTTAAGTGGAGATTACATCAAATATGCAAGTCTTATGTCGCTGCAAGCATGCACCATGACACTTGGGGGCTAATGCAAAGTCATTCTTTGTTCATATTATTGAAGACCCGACTCATCACGTTATAATGAGCCGGCCCTTGGGGGCTACCAATTGCTCCTGTCAACAATTCAAGGTACAAGGCTTTTTATTCATTATATTGAAGGGTCCACTGCTCAATTGGTAAAGCACAAGGCTCTTAACCGTGTGGACGTGGATTCAAGCCCCATGATGAGGTTACATCATATGAGTATATATCAAGTCCCAGCTCAATATTGTCTTACTGAGCCGGCCCTTGGGGGCTACACCGTTGCTATTCAAAGTTTACATAAATATTTACAAAGTCCCTGCTCATTATTGCATAATGACCCGGCCCTTGGGGGCTACATTGGTTGAAATGTTTATGAGCATCAGGCAATTACAAGTCCCAGGTTGCTGCAAGCATGACAACCCGGCACTTGGGGGCTACATATGTGGAATACTCAATTCTGACTAGTGATTGAGATGAACAAACTGGATTTCTTCAAGATTGTGATATTTATATTGAAGCAAGTCTTAAGTTGTTGCTATGCTACCTTCTTAAGACTTGAGGGCTACAAGTGATAGTCATATAAGAGGTATATTTTCAAGCTGGATGTTAACTACAAGTATGACCCGGTGCTATCAATATTTATAAACCGGCAAGTTCTACATTCTTAAACCACCTGAAGATCAGATGAGGATTTCAAGGACCATTATTTTTGTTAAGTCATTGGGAGCTGAGTCAAAGAAGTTATTCTTCACAATATTTCTCTGTGACAAACCAATGTCAGCAAGTTGATTATGAAGCTGGCCTATTAAAACTGGATTTTCTAGAAGAAAGAAGTGACAAGGACTTAAGGATGATCAGAGTCAGTGTAACATGGATAAATCCAAATTAAATTGGGGGCTAATGTCGGGGATATACCCCGCGGTATGACCCGGCTGGAGTTGTAAACCGGTTGGGACTTGGTAAACCGGCTGGTGGTAAACCGGCAGACAGGTAAGACAGATGGCTAAGACAAACGGTAAACCGGCGAATGTTAAACCGACAGACCATGTTAAACCGGCAGACAATGTTAAACCGGCAGACAATGTTAAACCGACAGACAATGTTAAACCGGCAGGCGTTAAGAAGCCCAAGAAAGGAAGTCAAAATAGTTTAAGTCTTAGTCCGAGATGGACTCTATATCTAACCCGCCCCTTTAACTTATATAAGGAGGGGCAGGGCTCTCCAAAGAGGGACAAGCAAGAAACAATCTCTAGGGCTAGACACAACTAGAGGAGGCGGTTCTGATGACTCCTCGTGGCGATAATGAGATCTAGCTGAAGCAGCATGTAGGGTTTTACGGATGATGTTTCCCGGGGCCCGAAGCTGTCTAAACCCTTGTCTTGTGTTGCATCTCTCGATTCCACTCAACCCCTCTCAAGCTACCACATAGATGCGTGGACACCTGACGTGTTAATTCCACGACACTACTGTTGAGAGCTAAGTGTGTGAACACAATTTGGTAAAGGTAGCGGTGAGAGTCCATGTAGGAGTACATGGTGGGTTGTCTCATTGAAACCGTCCTCAGGAATTGAGTTCTATGTTTGTGATCCATGAACAGCTACTACCACACATTGGGCCCTGAAATATGACCCCGCTCGACTGATTAACCCCCGTTGTCCTCTATCCAGGAGTTGCAAGTACTTTCTGGTGTTTGTAGTATGCTGGAGGCCGTGCGCAGCGCTGACTCGAGGGGTGGGCTGTGATGCGGTAGGCACGTGGCCCGGTGTACCGAGTCGCCCATTTGGTGACCTGGGAACCCTGCACACATCGTTCGGGGCCGTATGTGGAAACCTCGGCCGAACTCCCTGCGGACGGAACCTGAATGGGCGATAAACCTCCAGGGTTATAAATGATCTATTCGAATAGCCGGGACCGCGGTAAGGGACTTCTGGGTTGCATATACAATTCATAGACAAGTGAAAGTGGATACTCTAAAATGCGCAAGATAAGCGTGAATGCTATGGATGGCGTTCTCGTTGGGAGACAGGAGCGGATCCATAGTGGTGTATTTATTGGTGAATAGGAGGACTCGTGTGCGCCACCTCAAAAGAGTTACTTGCAGACGTAGTTTAGGATAGCCACTGAGTCAAAGCTGGCTTGCTGCAGTTAAACCCCACCATCCCTTTGTTGATACTAATGCATATGTAGCTAGTTCTGATGTAAGTCTTGCTGGGTACATTTGTAATCACGTTTTCTTAATTTATGTTTTGTAGAGAGACTTTAGTCTCACTAGTAGTTCTGCGTGGACTTCGACATTTAGCTTGTTACCTCAGCTACGATCTTGTGCCCTCGGCAGGGTCTTGCAGATAGTCAGGCTTCTCCGCCTTTTCCTTTTGTAGTTGTCTGTACTCAGACATGTTTATGCTTCCGCTTGTTTCTTGTATGCTTTGTATGTTGGGTCATGAGACCCATGTTTGTAATACTTGGCTCCTCGGCGCCTAATAAATACTTCGAGTTGTAGAGTTTTGTTGTGATGCCATGTTGTATTTGCACATATCGAGCATATTGTGTGTATGATTTGAAATGCTTGGTATGTGTGGGATCCGACAACCTAGTTGTTTACTCTTGGTAGCCTCTATTACCGGGAAATGTCTCCTAGTGCTTCCACTGAGCCATGGTAGCTTGCTACTGCTCCAGAACACTTAGGCTAGCCGGCATGTGTCCTTCTTCGTTCCTATGTCTATCCCTTCGGGTAAATGTCACGCGGTGTGTCTCTACGGAGTCTGTTAACTGCTACATCCTGATTCTCCAAGTCTGTTAGCTGCTATAGCCGGATTCTCCAGTCTGTTAGCCAGCTACTCGACCCGGATTCACTCGTGATGATGACCGACACCGTTCGTTCTTTGGGTCATGTATGTCTTTCCCTGTAAGTTAGTGCCACTTTGGGTTTACGACTAGTCATGTCGGCCCGGGTTCTCTGTCATATGGATGCTGGCGACACTACCATATACGCGAGCCAAAAGGAGGAAACGGTCCCAAGCCAGGTAAGGTGGCACCCGTGGGAATACCGTGCATGAGGCCGCAAAGTGATACGATGTGTTACATGCTAGATCAGTGTGACTTAGGATCGGGGTCCTGACAGTTCTTAACTAGTCTCTGTTCATTTTGCAACTCCTATTTTGAGTTACTAATCCTAGCAACTGTACCAATATCAAATACCTAGGGGTTACTATGAACACTAGTAGAGTACACATCAATAACATGTATATCAAATATACCTTTGTTCACTTTGCCATCCTTCTTATTCGCCAAGTATCTAGGGTTGTTCCACTTCCAGTGACCATTTCCTTTGCAGTAGAAGCACTCAGTTTCAGGCTTCGGTCTAGCTTTGGGCTTATGCATGGGAGTGTCAACTTGCTTGCCATTCTTCCTGAAGTTCCTTTTCTTTCCCTTTGCCCTTTTTATTGAAACTAGTGGTCTTGTTAACCATCAACACTTGATGCTCTTCCTTGATATTTACCTTCGCCGATTTCAACGTCATGAAGAGCTTGGGAGTCATTTTCGTCATCCCTTGCATATTAAGTTCATCACGAAGTTCTAGTAACTTGGTGATAGTGACTAGAGAACTCTGTCAATTGCTATCTTATCTGGGAGATTAACTCCCACTTGATTCAAGCGATTTTAGTACCCAGACATTCTAAGCACATGCTCACTAGCTGAGCTATTCTCCTCCATCTTGTAGGCAAAGTACTTGAGGTATCATACCTCTTAACACAGGCATGAGTCTGAAATATCATTTTCAGGTTCCTGGAACATCTCATATGCTCCATGGTGTTCAAAACATTTTTGAAGTTTCGGTTCTGAGCCGTAAAGTATGGTGCACTAAACTATCAAGTAGTCATCTTACCGAGCTTGTAAAATGTTCATAATGTCTGCATCTGGTCCTGCAATAGGTTCATCACCTAGTGGTGCATTAAGGACATAATTCTTCTATGCAGCAATGAGGATAATCCTTAGATCATGGACCCAGTCCGCATTATTGCTACTATCATCTTTCAACTTGTTTTCTCTAGGAACATATCAAAAATAAAATAGGGGAGCTATATGCGAGCTATTGATCTACAACATAGATATGCAAATACTATCAGGACTAAGTTCATGATAAATTAAGTTCAATTAATCATATTACATAAGAACTCCCACTTAGATAGACATCCCTCGAGTTATCTAAATGATCACGTGATCCATATCAACTAAACCATGTCCGATCATCACGTGAGATGTAGTAGTTTTGAATTGTGAACATCTCTATGTTGATCATATCTACTATATGATTCACGTTCGACCTTTCGGTCTCCAGTGTTCCAAGGCCACGTCTGTACATGCTAGGCTCGTCAAGTTTAACCCGAGTATTCTGCATGTGCAAAACTGTCTTGCACCCGTTGTATGTGAACGTAGATCCTATCACACCCGATCATCACGTGGTGTCTCAGCACGACGAACTGTTGCAACGGTGCATACTCAGGGAGAACACTTATACCTTGAAATTTTAGTGACCGCCATACTAAGCAAAATAAGATGCATAAAAGATAAACATCACCTGCAATTAAAATATGTGACATGATATGGCCATCATCATCTTATGCCTTTGATCTCCATCTCCAAAGCACCATCATGATCTCCATTGTCACTGGCTTGACACCTTGATATCCATCGTAGCATCGTGGTCGTCTCGCCAACTATTGCTTCTACAACTATTTCTAATGCATAGTGATAAAGTAAAGCAATTACATGGCGTTCGCATTTCATACAATAAAGCGACAACCATAAAGCTCCTGCCAGTTGCCAATAACTTCTACAAAACATGATCATCTCATACAACAACATATATCACATCACAACATGCCCTGCAAAAACAAGTTAGACGTCCTCTACTTTGTTGTTGCAAGTTTTATGTGGCTGCTACGGGCTTCTAGTAAGAGCCGTTCTTACCTACGCATCAAAACCACGATGGTGATTTATCAAGTTTGCTGTTTTAACCTTCAACAAGGACCGGCCACAGTAAAATTCGATTCAACTAAAATTGGAGAAACAGACACCCGCCAACCACCTTTATGCAAAACTAGTTGCATGTCTGTCGGTGGAACTGGTCTCATGAACATGGTCATGGAAGGTTGGTTTGGGCCGCTTCATCCAACAATACCGCCGAATCAAAATAAGACATTGGTGGTAAGCGGTATGACGATCACTACCCACAACTCTTTGTGTTCTACTCGTGCATATCATCTATGCATAGACCTAGCTCGGATGCCACTGTTGGGGAACATAACATGCAATTTCAAAAAAATTCCTACGATCACGCAAGATCTATCTAGGAGATGCATAGCAACGAGAGGGGGAGAGTGTGTCACGTACCCTCGTAGACTGATAGCGGAAGCGTTAGGCTAACACGGTTGATGTAGCCAAACGTCTTTGCGATCCAAGAAATCAAGTACCGAACGTACGACACCTCCGAGTTCAGCACACATTCAGCTCGATGACGTCCCTCGATCTCTTGATCTAGCAGAGGGCCAAGGGAGAGTTTCTGCAGCATGACGGCGTGGTGACAGTGATGGTGATGTGATCCGCGCAGGGCTTCGCCTAAGCACTACGACGCTATGACCGAAGGAGTAAACTATGGAGGGGGGCACCGCACATGGCTAAGAGAACAATTGATGTGCTATGGGGTGCCCCCTACTCCCGTATATAAAGGAGGAACGGAGGAGGCTGCCGGCCTAGGGGCGCGCCATGGTTGGGAGAAGCCCACTAGGACTCCTAGTCCTAGTAGGTTTCCCCCATCCTTCCTATGGAGGGGGAAAGAGGGAAGGGAGAGGGAAGAGGAGAAGGAAAGGGAGGCGTGCCCCCTCCCCTAGTCGAATTCGGACTACCTATGGGAGGGGGCGCGGACACCCCTTGTGGGCTGCCTCCTCTCTCCCCTATGGCCCATGTAGGCCCATTACTTTCCCCAGGGGGTTCCGGTAACCCATCGGTACTCCAAAAATACCCGAAATGATCCGGAACCATTCCGGTGTCTGAATATCATCATCTAATATATCAATCTTTACCTCTCGACTATTTTGATACCCCTCGTCATCTCCGTGATCTCATCTGGGACTCCGAACAATCTTGGGTCACCAAAAATACATAACTCATAATACAAATAGTCATCGAACGTTAAGCGTGCGGACCCTATGGGTTCGAGAACTATGTAGACATGACCGAGACAAATCTCCGGTAAATAACCAACAACAAAACCTGGATGCTCATATTGGTTCCTACATATTCTACGAAGATATTTATCGGTCAAACCGCAATGACAACATACGTTATTCCCTTTGTCATCGGTATGTTACTTGCATGAGATTCGATCATCGGTATCCTCATACCTACTTCAATCTCATTACCAGCAAGTCTCTTTCCTCGTTCCGTAATGCATCATCCTGCAACTAACTCATTAGTCACATTGCTTGCAAGGCTTATCATGATGTGCATTACCAAGAGGGCCCACAGATACCTCTTCGATACTCGGAGTGAAAAATCCTAATCTCGATCTATGCCAATGTGGCACCCCGGCTCAGAGCGACCGGTTTACCTTGCATTGCCAGCCCAGAGACCTTGTCTTCTGGCAACACACAACAACAAGGTACAGAAAACAACTGATTTATTCATGCTAGCGGAGCATAGTTCATATTACAACAGTTAGCGAGGCCAAGCGGCACACACGGTGTGGCTGAACAATATGTACATTATTTAGTGAACATAAAGGGGGCCTCAATCATGGCAACTACTCGGCAGCGGAACAACGTCGTAGCGGGACTCCATAGCACAAAGACAACGACGTGGACACGGTCTAGACTCGGACAACACTCCTTTCCAACGGGACTTTCCTGAAATCTGGCATGACATGCCAGGTCAGTACATTGAATATACTTGCAAGCTCACAATAAGCATAAACATGACGACAGACAATATCATGATATTTAACCAATTAAACAACAATGCAACCATATATCCAACATGCTGTGACTATGCTCAACAGGTACTCATTCTCCCGACTTGCTTACCAGATGTGACCAATAAACATGATAATACCAAAAACACACTCGTGATCCTTACGGAGATCACAACCCGACCATCTCATGGCCTGTGATCCTTACGACGATCACAACCCGACCAACTCGTGGCCCGTGATCCTTACGACGATCACAACCCGTCCAACTCGTGGCCCGTGATCCTTACGGCGATCACAACCCGACCAACTCATGGCCCACTCAACATGATGGCCTCACTTCCATCCTTAGTGCAATTTAGTGTGCATATTTATTAAGTGTTGAACCATGGTGTACCCTACTTTCGAGCGTGTCCGTAACCGTGGACTCGGCAATCGATAGATTAAAAACACTCTGCAGAGGTTAGTACACTGTACCCACACTACGGAACCCATGGCCTCGCACTCCCATTCGGGTGGACCAACAACGTTCTGACGAAACCATTTCATTGTCATGACACTCTCCCGGCCCTTCCGACTCAGACCCCAACGGGCTAGTCCTGGGTGGCCCCGTGTCTACCTCCAGACACCTCCAGCACCATCGTGGCCATGATCCACTCTGGGACCCGGTACCAAAATTAACTTAACAACGGGCTCACAAGGTTATGCTTGCCTACCGGGCCAGGGTACAGCACGCCCATAACCTTCCCTAAATGGAGGCACCGACCAAAGGCATGACAATGAAACGCATTAAGGCCGTCCCATGCCGGCAAATGTGGTTGCGCTGGGAAAGACTCGTTTCAGCGGCACCACGACCCGGTCAACAACATGTTCAAGTTGAATCATTAATCAGGTTCAACTTAATGTGAAAAATAACCGGTGTAATACTGCCATACTATGCATCACTGTAGGATCGGAAGTATGTCTAGAGGGGGGGTGATTAGACTACTTGACAACTTAAAAATTTTGCCTTTTGATTGGAGTAGTTTCTTAGCAAGTTCACAATGATAACCAAGTCAAGTATCACCCTACACATGCAATTCTAGAGTTATGGCAGCGGAAAGTAAATTGCATATAGTAAATGAGAGGAGGAGAAGAGCAAGCGCAATGGAACCACGAAGATTTTTCTCGTGGTTCCGATAGGTGGTGCTATCGTCAATCCACGTTGATGGAGACTTCAACCCACGGAGGGTAGCGGCTGCTTGCGAGTCCACGGAGGCTCCACCCACGAAGGGTCCACGAAGAAGCAACCTTGTCTATGCCATCATGGCTTCGCCCACGGAGGACTAGCCTTACTCGGGGTAGATCTTCACGAGTAAGCGATCTCCTTGCCCTTACAAACTCCTTGGTTCAACTCCACATCATGGCGGAGGCTCCCAAGCGACACCTAACCAATCTAGGAGGCACCACCCTCCAAAAGGTAATAGATGGGGTTGGTGATGATGAACTCCTTGCTCTTGTGCTTCAAATGATAATCTCCCCAACACTCAACTCTCCTCACTGATTTGGCTGTGGTGGAGGAAGGGATTGAGTGGAAAGCAACTTGGAAAGACTAGAAATCAAGTGTCATATGGTGGGAGTGGAGCAACTTGATCTCAACACAAGGGTAGGTAGTTTTCTTCTCGAAATGTAAGGTAGGAGTGGTAGTTCTTTCGATGGCTCTCTCCACGAATGAAGAGGAGGTGGAGGGTATTTATAGCCTCCACACAAAATCCAACCGTTACACACATTTGAGCAATCTCGGTCGGACCGAAGTTGACAACTCGGTCGAGACCGAAAGTTCAAATCTTGTGAGCGTTGGGGTTTCAGTGGGACCGAAAATACAATCTCGGTTAGACCGATTCTTCCAAAGTCTAGGGTTTGCCAATCTCGGTGGGACCGACTTTCTCATCTCGGTGACACCGATTTGAGTACAGAAGGTTACAGAAGCTTGGCAACACCAATTTCGGAATGACCGAGTTTGGAATCGGAAAATCCGAGATTCTTAGGGTTTGGGTATATGGTGAGGTGGTTCATCTCGGTGTGGTGAGTTTGGAATCGGTGGGACCGAGATTACTTATGAGTTTATGTTGGAATGAAAGATTGCTGATTGTTTGAGAGATAAATCACTAAGCACCTTAGAGCAACCAGATCATCATCATAACCTCACCCCCTTTTAATAGTATTGGCTTTCCTATGGACTCAATGTGATCTTGGATCACTAAACCAAAAAATGGAGTCTTGAGCTTTTGCCAATGTTTTCCTTAGCATTTTGAGGGGTCCACATCATCAGTCATTGCCATACCCATATCAATGAACTTTACGAAATATTCTCAAGAAATGATTAGTTCAATGATATATATGTTGTTATTAATTACCAAAACCACACGGGGATTAGTTGCACTTTCAATCTCCCCTTTTTGGTAATTGATGACAACATATAGATCAAACTTCGACAAATGATATAATCAATGAATAACATAAATAAGCTTTGAGAAGTATGTGATAAGCAAGAGCTCCCCTAAATTTGTGCATTATTTAAGATTTGCGTTTGAATGCAAATGCACAATCGATTAGGATCATGGGTTACTCTTCCATGTCACATACATCTTGGTGGAAGCGCACAAAATGATAAGAATGAATAGCATGCACCCAATCACCAAGACATGAGTAAATGATCATACAAGTTATGAATGGAATATGATAAACATCAAGCACACATTAAGCATAGTATGATCAAGCACTCATCAAGATAGAACAAGCGTAGTATCAAGAACACGAAGTATCTCAAAGAACTCAAAAGTATCTCAAGGAAAACCATAAGCGAAAGAGCAAAAAAAATGAGCACTCTCTCTCTCGAAGCCCTATGATCTATACAATTTCTCCCCTTTGGCAACAAGTTACCAAAAGTTCGAGCGGTATAGAGCTAATCGTCACTCGGGACTCTGTGGCGGCTCTGTGCTGCGTCGATGGAGTGGAGATAGCTGCATCTGCAAAGCTTCTGCTGAAGTCTGTGGAGCTGGAGGAGTGAATCTTTGGAGCTGGTCTTTGGGCCGATGGAGCTGTAGGAGGTGCTGATGTAGTAGCCACAGGATCGACCTTTGGAATAGCAGCTGATCTGGGCTTTGTGGGCCTTTGGAGCAGGCTGCTCGTAGTCATCTGGACCATGTCACCTTCCATCTCCTTCATGAGTTCTGCCTTCTCCCTCTTAGCTTCCTCTATATCTGCCTCAAGCTTGTTGGCGGTGACTGCACTTGATCGACAGCGTCGAGCATGGAACTTATCCTCAACGATCCTCTCAAGGCTCTCCACGAGATTGCACTATCTTGGCCAGGCGTAGCTCAATTCTCTGAGTGGCTTCAAGAAGTTGTTCATCGCAGCGCTCTTGGGCTTTCTTGCTGCTTCCTTCTCGGCTTTAGCTTGTTTGGCAGCTTCAGGACTTAGCATGTCCTTCTACGAGATGTGGGAGCATTCTCGGTCATCACAACCTCGTTGTCCTCATGTTAGAGCTGCGATGGCAAGTGGGGTCTATCCAACAGGTAGGTGTCCGTGCCAAACTTGGCATTGATGAGCATCTGAATATGCGAGCAAACCCACACGACCTCTTACGGTCATTTGCTGTCCTCTTGATAGTCTCAACTATCGGTCCATCACCTTAAAGGTGTCTTGATCTAGAATGTGCAGCATGTTGATAGAGTACCCTCTTATCATGCGGTGGTCCTGACTTAGGCATCAAAGTATGCCTCGAGAATGGTGTTGGTGGTTGGGAGACCTGCCTGAAGATAGTAGACTGATCCAAGCTTCCAGATCTCTACATCCTTCTCATCTACCTCATTATACATGTTCTTCATTGACTCGTGATTCTTCTTCGGAATGCCATACACATCAATATCATCTTCCCTTGAAACAGGTGCGTTCAGCAATGCTCTCCATTCTTCAACTGTAGAATGGAATCTCTTATACATCATCCATACAATCCTGCCATCTGGATAGAAGTGTGCGGTGGCATAGAACGCATGATCATCTCATCGTTCGGCGGTCAATTTCGACCAACGAACTCTGCAATCCCACAAGCAGTGAAGCTTTCATGCACATGTGGGAAGTAGTCTCTGTGCTCTTCACTATCGATGTATTCCCAGTCAACGTATCTGGTGTCAGCAACAATTGGCTTCTTGTCCATGAGCACCTTGTCTCATAAAAGTCTTGTTGCTCTCTAGTGTGGAATCTTGGGTCAATTGCTGTTCTTCTCCTGGCGGCATATGGATCTGTTTGCCTCCATAGCACGAGACCTTTGTCCTTTCTCTCCTTCATATTTTCAGCTCGAGGATGAGCCTCATTATGAGCTGGCAATTTTTATGCGAGCTTGAGCAAAACATGAGCCTCATCATCTGATTCAGCGGTGGCACATTGTCCTTCTTCTTTTACGAAGCGGTATGTTCCTCCACAGTCTTCTTGGGCTTGGCAGCTGGTTTGGCTTGGGCTGCCTTTCTTTGGAGCTGAAGGCTTAGCTTTAGGAGGTGCTCCTGCCTCGATGGCATCACCCATCAACCACTTACGAGGAGGCTGAGGTGCTTCCTCATCGAGAATCATCATCATCATCGCATCTCTTCATGAACTTTTCTCTTCCTCTTGGAAGTCTTCTTGATCTTCTTTGGAGGTTTCTTCCATCTTGAGCTTACAGGCAATGAGGATTTCTTCACCTTGCTTGTGCCTTTCTTTGTTGTTGCCCTTGATATCCTTTGGAAACCACTTGCCTTTTAGGCTTTGAGGTTATTTCCTCATCGACAATGAAGTCTGAATCTTCCTCATCTGAATTTTCTTCCTCCACACCAGTAGTAGCAGCTGCAGGCAGTCCACTTGAGTGCTTCTCTCTCCATCATCTGAAAAGCTGCTTGCCTCTGGACTTGTAGCTGCCTCTGGAATCTCAAGCGGCATCTCGGACCTGTTACATTGTCACTTCCTTGAGACATGTCGACAACTGTGAAAAGAATAGGTATAGGCGAGAATAGAAGAGTTATCACAAACTACGGAGGATTTTGCAAGAGAATGAGTTCAAACTTTAGTTTTAGGTTTTCACGAGAATACATGTCGGTCGACCGAGTTCATCAATTCGGTGAAACCGAAACGTCTAAACAGACCACACACATCACTTTCGGTTGGACGAAGTGGGTTTCGATCTAGCCGAGACAGCTAGGGTTTCACTAAATCTTCATTTCGGTCTTACCGATTTGCACCTTCGGTTTCACGAAAAGTGCGATGCAATGGCGGAGGCCAAATCGGTCGATCCGAAAATGCGATATCAGTCACACCGAGATGTGTTCGTGAAACCTAACCTAAAATTTTCACTCGAAAATTGTTCTAAGACCTAAGCGGCTGGATAGGAGATCTCAATCTTGGCAAGAAACATGGCAGCGCCTATCGTGTATAGAATCAGCGATTGGAACACGAAAGGATGAAACTCACCCAATGCGGTAGAGCTTCACTACTGGCGGCAGCGGTGCGGTGAGAAAGTCCGTTGACGGCGATGGAAACCAGCGGCGGCGCCTGACGCGACGATCCGGAGACCAAGGCGGGCAGCTAAGGGTTTGAGGCGAAGCGTTTGAAGAAGTAATCAGCGCGCTCGTCACGGAGTATATATACCCTTGGTGTCGGTGGGACGAGTTTGAAAACTTCGGTGGGACCGAGATAGTTAGCTGTGCGATTACACACTTGATCACGCCGAAATTTGAAACTTCGGTTTCACCGAGGTGAAAACCTAGATCAATCCAAGTGATTTGATGCATCCGATTTGAGTATATCGGTTTGACCGAAAGTACTAGAGAAGGTTTTGGAAGTTTAGGCTTTTGACGGATCGGTTGCTCGAGTGCTCCTCACTCGATGCGTCGAAAAAGTCTTGTTCAAAGTTTGTGATATAAGCATGAATAGAGTTTGAGACAAGAAAGCATAGATAGCTAGGGGAGGAACTTAGGCATTCTTGTCCATCCATTTGGTCAAAAAAGAAAATATCCAAAAAGACCAAAGCAACAAATGGATGTCCTCGAATGGATAAAATCATGCATCAACATGCTCACACAATAAGATAGCAAATGAAATATGTGTCAAACATGCACAAACAAAACACTAACAGCTACACACAATTTGGCGATGACTAGGTCATCTATATATGAGTATATTGACTTAGGAGTCAAATGAGAACATTTGATCATAGGTCATACTCATCGTTTAAGCACAAGTGGGGTTACCACTTTTCCATAAAAGCATTAATGTGTTCACATCATTAGAAGATGCTTTAGCTCATTTCTTTAGAGTAAAGCTCCCCTTGATGTGAGAACCCTTTTAAAGGGTCAAACTAACCTTGGGTTGTCGTTGAAGACTTCATGTAGATGTTGAAGATGTGGATGCTCAATGTTGATGAAGATCATCAAGAGTTGGGAGCAATCCTTTGGATTGGGCACTTTCAATACCTACATGGGTTAGTCCCACAAGGAACAAACAAGAATATCCATGGACATAGATTGAAGTTCACAATGAATGATGTCCATGAAAGCAATGATTACCTTGTCCCTTGACTTACCAACATGAGGTTTGTGACTCCATGAACTAGTGCAAGATGTGGAAGTTGATTGCACAAGTTCTTGCCAAAATGAATATGAGTGAAGTATATTGGCGAGTCACCCTCAAGAACTCTCTAGTTCTTCTTCTTGGGATCCACATCATCTTGATGGGAATCCTTGGGGTAGTAGTTGAGCTTGTTGAAGTAGAACTTGAGGTTGCCTTGGGAACCCACTTGACCATGGCCTTGGGTGCTTCAATGAATGCATCAATCTCCTCTTGAAGCTTGTCCTTGCCTTTTAGCTTGTGGTCTTGTGGTGGAAGGTCATCTTGAGCTTGTTCCTCATTGGAAGAAGTAGAATCATGCTTCTTCTCTTGAGAGACAAACTTTGGAGTGGGATATGGACCTTCTTCCCATTCAACACCCTCGGCGTTGAACTTTCGCTCAAAACCAATTCCTTGATTCTTCCGGTGTCTTCCTTGTTTGCGTACAATTTCCTCAAAGCTCTTGCTTCCGGCAAGACTCTTGTAGACACCTTTCTCTATAATCCCTTTCAATAGACTATTTTCTTGCTCAAGTGAAACTTGGCTTGAAGCATTGTTAGTGGAATCAAGAGAATTACTAGATGAAGAATTTTTCTTATGCTTGTCATGCTTAGTTTTGATAGGTGGCAAGAAATTAGACAAGAGAAGTCGTTTGGCAAGATATGAAGAACTCTTCTTTCGAAGATCGTCATTGATAGCTTTTAGAAACTCATGTTCTTGCTCTAGATTGAGCTTCTCGAAGCGTAGCTTCTCATGAGATCTTAGGAGCTCTCTATGATCTTCTTGAGTTGTTTCATGAGCTAACTTAAGAGTGTTTAGTTCTTTAGTTAGATGCTCAATCTCCTTCATAGCATTTTCATTCGACTCATCTCGACTATACAGACTACTAGCATGTTCATCATTACTAAGCTCACTAGATTTATCATGTAAAAGCTCATCTTCACCAAGCAAGTCATCCTCATCACTATTAAACTCAATAAACTCAGGATGTGATACCTTGGGGCCTTTTGCCATGAAGCATCTTCCAATCCCCTCATTTGGTGAATCAAATATGTCATAGGAGTTGGAGTTGGAGGATACGAGAGCAAGACCGCAACACCTTCATCTTGGTTTGTATTCGGAGTTGGAATGATAGCTTCTTTGGAGTGATTGCCGGTCGGGCGGAAACCCATTCACCAACATGAGCTTGATGTTTTCTTCTTGTGTAGCTCCTTGATGACTTGTCCTTCCTTTCCGAATCCTTGCTTCTCCGAGAGGATCTTCGTTCATAACGATCATCTCTACTCCTTCTTTCTTTTAGGCGACTCTTCTCTTGAGCTTCTTCTTCTTGGAATTCTTCTCTTCTCTTGTGAAGTCGAACACTCATTTGAGTAGTGTCGGGTCTTCCACAATTATAGCAGTTTCGATCACGACTAGAAGATCTCTTTTCATCATATGATCTAGACTTTGAGCTTCTTTCCTTGCTTCTACTCTTGTAGAATTTGTTGAAGTTCTTCACCATTAGGCTTATCTCTTCATTGGAAACTAGCTTGTCACTTGAGGATGTGGGAGCTTCAACTACAGCTTTGTAAGCACCACTTGACTTGTTGTGAAGCTCTTCCTTATCTTTAAGTGTCATCTCATGAGCAACAATCCTTCCAATGACTTGGTGGGCTTGAGATCTTTGTAGTTTGGCATCATTTGAATCAAAGTGCACACGGTGTCATACTTTCCATCCAAAGCTCGAGAATCTTCTTGATGATGAATCGATCGGTCATTTCTTCGCTTCCTAAGCCTGCCATCTCATTGGTGATGAGAGCAAGCCTAGAGTACATTTCAGCGACTCCTTCACCTTCCTTCATCTTGAATTTGTCAAAGTGACCTTGAAGAACATCTAGCTTTGATTCCTTCACGGACTCGGTACCTTCGTGCATTTCGACCAAAGTATCCCAAATCTCTTTTGCATTCTCAAGGCGGCTGATCTTGTTGAACTCCTCGGGACACAAAGCATTGAAGAGAATGTCACAAGCTTGAGCATTGTTACGTAACATCCGCAACTCATCTGCGGTAACTTCGCGATCCGGAACTTTTCCTTCTTGAAGAACTCACCTTGCAAGCCAACACAAATAATGCCCCATGCGGCGGGGTTATGTCCAAGAATATGCATTTTCATTTTATGCTTCCAACTAGCAAAGTTTGAACCATCAAAGTAAGGACCTCTCTGAAAATTACCCTCACTAGGCGCCATACTCTCCTAGGTTGTGAAACCAAGCTTATGGAGTCAATGCAATGAAACCAATCAATGGAGACCAAAGCTCGATACCACTTGTAGGATCGGAAGTATGTCTAGAGGGGGTGATTAGACTACTTGACAACAAAAAATTTTGCCTTTTGATTGGAGTAGTTTCTTAGCAAGTTCACAATGATAACCAAGTCAAGTATCACCCTACATGCAATTCTAGAGTTATGGCAGCGGAAAGTAAATTGCATTATAGTAAATGAGAGGAGGAGAAGAGCAAAGCGCAATGGAACACGAAGATTTTTCTCGTGGTTCCGATAGGTGGTGCTATCGTCAATCCACGTTGATGGAGACTTCAACCCACGGAGAGGTAGCAGCTGCTTGCGAGTCCACGGAGGCTCCACCCACGAAGGGTCCACGAAGAAGCAACCTTGTCTATGCCATCATGGCTTCGCCCACGGAGGACTAGCCTTACTCGGGGTAGATCTTCACAGTAAGCGATCTCCTTGCCCTTACAAACTCCTTGGTTCAACTCCACATCATGGCGGAGGCTCCCAAGCGACACCTAACCAATCTAGGAGGCACCACCCTCCAAAAGGTAATAGATGGGGTTGGTGATGATGAACTCCTTGCTCTTGTGCTTCAAATGATAATCTCCCCAACACTCAACTCTCCTCACTGATTTGGCTGTGGTGGAGGAAGGGATTGAGTGGAAAGCAACTTGGAAAGACTAGAAATCAAGTGTCATATGGTGGGAGTGGAGCAACTTGATCTCAACACAAGGGTAGGTAGTTTTCTTCTCGAAATGTAAGGTAGGAGTGGTAGTTCTTTCGATGGCTCTCTCCACGAATGAAGAGGAGGTGGAGGGTATTTATAGCCTCCACAAAAATCCAACCGTTACACACATTTGAGCAATCTCGGTCGGACCGAAGTTGACAACTCGGTCGGACCGAAAGTTCAAATCTTGTGAGCGTTGGGGTTTCAGTGGGACCGAAAATACAATCTCGGTTAGACCGATTCTTCCAAAGTCTAGGGTTTGCCAATCTCGGTGGGACCGACTTTCTCATCTCGGTGACACCGATTTGAGTCTGAAGGTTCTGAAGCTTGGCAACACCAATTTCGGAATGACCGAGTTTGGAATCGGAAAATCCGAGATTCTTAGGGTTTGGCTATATGGTGAGGTGGTTCATCTCGGTGTGGTGAGTTTGGAATCGGTGGGACCGAGATTACTTATGAGTTTATGTTGGAATGAAAGATTGCTGATTGTTTGAGAGATAAATCACTAAGCACCTTAGAGCAACGGATCATCATCATAACCTCACCCCTTTTAATAGTATTGGCTTTCCTATGGACTCAATGTGATCTTGGATCACTAAACCAAAAAAATGGAGTCTTGAGCTTTTGCCAATGTTTTCCTTAGCATTTTGAGGGGTCCACATCATCAGTCATTGCCATACCCATATCACTGAACTTTCTGAAATATTCTCAAGAAATGATTAGTTCAATGATATATATGTTGTTATTAATTACCAAAACCACCTGGGGATTAGTTGCACTTTCAATCACTTAACATATGCATCACATAACCATGCAAATAACTCCACCAAACACGCTCCTACGGAGCCATCATCAACTCATGCTACCATTCTGGTTAAAATCTCACTTTACTTATACCAGAACCATTTCTAGCATTCTCATCATTATTCATCATGCAAGATAATATTTCAAATACTCATCAAACTCTATGACCATATTATTTATTTATAACTTGCTACTAAGTTCTCCTTATCTTGCCAACATTACTTACTTCAAACATTCTGAAGTTCAAGTATTTTAACATAACAAGCATATAACAGAATATATTTATCATATAACTAATTTAAATGCATCAATATTCATAAGTTCAAGTATGCATAAATATTGAAGTGGCACCACGAAAATGTTATTGTGGCTTGCCTTAGTACTGATGTGGTTCAGAAAGCTCCTGGTGATCCTCAAGACAAGATGGCTCTGCTGAAAATATTCAAAACCACAAAAAGAAAATATCAAGAAACCTTCTGAAAATTGCCAGAAAATCTTGACAGCAAGGAAAACTCCCATCCTTTGGGTGGTGTTAGATTTTTGGACACAGAACACGATGCAAAAGAATCACTGCATTTGGACTTGTAGATAAAAAGTTATGGCCGTTTGAAGTCTCCTGGAATTTAAATGAATTTGAAATAATAAACAGAGGGGGTGACGTTGAAGGCGTAATCTCCCGGGGCGCCACCACTCATACCGCTTCGCGCGCGTAATGAGTGGCTGACTAGCGGCCCCGCTAGTCGAGGCCGGAGGAGGAGAGGGAAGCAGAGGCGCGGCGCCAGCGAGCTCACGCCGGCGATGAGACTTCTTGGAGGCAAACTAGAGGGAGGGATCGACGGAGAAGGCAATTGCGCACCTGCACGTACCCGTAGTGTGGCTAACGGTGGCCAGACGACGTCGGATTTGACCTCTTCAGCAGCGACAGAGGGCGAAGGTTGCCGGAGTTGAAGAAGACGGGGGCTTGGGGTGTCTCTAGGGGCTCTAGCTAGGTGCATTGGATTCACGGAGGAGAGATGGAGGCCCTGGCGGGGTCGCCTTGGCTTGGGAGGGGCCGAAGCTGCGGGAACGATCCAGAGGGGATCGCCGATGAGCTCGGCTCCGGGACGGCAGCCGGTGGCCTGCCCGGCCGGGCTGCGGCTTCTAATGGCTCTAGGAGGGAGTGTGAGTGGGTTGTGATGCTCCAGGAGGCTGCGGAGGGGGCTTTTATAGGCGAGGCGGCGCCCGGCGACGAACGGTGCCAGAGAGCGATGGAGAAGGTGACGAAGGTCACGCAGCCATTGTATGTGGGCGCGGATGAGCACATGAACGAGGGGGAAAGAGACGAACACAGTGCGCGTGCACTGTGCCGTTGGCCGGACCGTGTCCTTGCTCGCTGCGGCGAGCTCCGGCGTCGGCGGCGGTGGAGTTATGGAGGTGGAGACAAGGATGGTGGCGGGGTGTACGCTTTGGCGGCGAGCGGTGAGCCAGCAGCTCAGCAGGCGCTGGCGGCGCCTGCCTGAGCGTTTGGCATGCCAAGCCGCGCTTTCGGACGAGCGGGTCACCACAGTGGACCGTGACATCAGGCCACCTACGCACTAACAAGGATCTCTGGCGTGTAGTCCTTAGTAAACTGAGGTGTTACCATGGCTTGGTTTGGTTCCAGGTGCAGTAGAAGTAAAATGGTGATGAGGTTAAGTTACTGGACAGAAACTTTGGGGAGTTACTGTGGTCAAACCACAGGGATTCAAGGGCTGAGCTTTGGGGTTTTGCTGTCTCTTACTAAGGTAAATAAGCTGAGGGAAAACCAGCTACATTGGAGCTAGTAAAAATGTAGTTGTTGTAGAAACTACCATTTCAGCCCAGAAGTGATTTTTTTTCTGTAGCCAAAATATTCCAAAGATTGGTGAAATATTTTTGCTCAAAAATGTGCCTTAGGGTCCATAGAATAATTGGGATTTTTCTCAGGATTTTTGGGGCAAGAGAAATTAGGGTTGCTTTGGAGCTCAAGGAGTAAGCTAGGGTTTTGGAGACCAAAATGAATATTTTTCATAATATTGTTGGGTTGGCCAGGGGTGAAATGTTGGCTTTGAGGAGGAGAGGGAACACTTGGGTGAAAATCAAGGGATACCCAAGTGGCTAAGTCTAAATGAAATGATTCAAAACTCCAAATCCAAAATCAACTCAGCTGAAAATCAAGCAAAGAAAAGAGGGCAAAAACCAGGCTGTCACAGCCAACCCAATAAACACCTTCGGAGACACCTATAGTGCATCTTTATAATCACCTAATTATGTTGTGATGTTTGATAGCACACAAGGTATTCCTCCGGTATCCGGGAGTTGCGGAATATGTATAAGTCATGAGGAAAGCTATAGCAATAAAACTGAACGATCAATATGCTAAGATAACGGATGGGTCATGTCCATCACATCATTCTCCTAATGATGTGATCCCGTTCATCAAATGACAATGTCCCCATCCTGGGAACGGGGGTCCCCGGACTTGCCTGCCTGCGGCCCAGGGCGTGGCTCTACCAGCAGCCTGGTACGGCCCATCTTCACTAGCAAAAAATCAAGACCCTCGCGAGGGGCCAAGTCTCGCGAGGCGGACGACACAAGACCTCCTTAGGGGTGGCCTCACCAGGCTACCTCGTGAGGAGCGGAGATATCAAGGCAGGGTGCACCTCGCGACGTCCCTGTGACGCAAGCCATGACGACCAAGGCTAGGCGGGCGCCAGCCGGGCGCAGTGTACTAGTTTCCTCTTTGGTGCTAAAGAGGAGGCGCAGACGAGGAGTCCCGAGGCGTCAAACAAAGGTTTCCATATTGGTGCAATGAGACCAAGACCAGCAGGACGGCAGGACGGAGGTCACCACGGAGCCCACAACGGCGTCACCACCAGAGCCTTTGGCAGGCGAAGACCACCTTTTGTCAGAATAGCTTGTACTTGTTGTCCCCCTTCAAATTTGGCCATTGTTGGATCCCTTGCCGCCTACATTTGGGAAGAGGACCAGGGCCTCTATAAATAGGACTAGCCACCACCATAGGAAGGGGCGACTCATTCCATCTGATCCAGAGGCATCTCATCTAGACGGATCAAGTAGGAAACCACCATCACCAGCTCCCAGAGCTCAAGAACACCTCTCCTCAGGAGGTTGTTCTTACCTTGTACTTGTTCATCCCCAGCCTACAAGGCAATCCAACACACGACACCGGAGTAGGGTATTACACCACAACGGTGGCCCAAACCAGTATAAACCCTTGTGTCCCTTGCTCCTTTGGGTTCGTCGTGCTAGGCCTTGAGATCGTGTGTGAGTGAGCTAGAGGGGAGAGATATTCGTGCGCACACCAGAGTTCGAACCTTAAGGGTTTTGCCGTAACCCACAATCCGATATTTGGCGCGCCAGGTAGGGGTGCGCTGAAGCTTTCTTCTCATCGACCCACACTCCACTGCTCCGCCGCGTCCATGGCCGACGCTCGCTGAGCCCGCACTGAGCGTCGGGCCGCCCTCGCCTCCCATGTCACTCAGACGGCTCTTGTGGGCGGTGAGGGAGTCCGGGATTAAGTGGTCCTCGGACAGCCGAACTATATACTTTGGCCGGACTGTTGGACTATGAAGATACAAGATTGAAGACTTCGCCCCGTGTCCGGATGGGACTCTCCTTTGCGTGGGAGGCAAGCTTGGCAATTCGGATATGTAGATCTCCTTCTCTGTAACCGACTCTGTGTAACCCTATCCCCCTCCGGTGTCTATATAAACTAGAGCATTTAGTCTGTAGGACAACAACAATCATAATCATAGGCTAGCTTCTAGGGTTTAGCCTCTACGATCTCATGGTAGATCAACTCTTGTAATACTCATATCATCAAGATCAATCAAGCACGAAGTAGGGTATTACCTCCATCGAGTGGGCGAACCTGGATAAACATCGTGTCCCCGCCTCCTATTACCATTAGCCTTAGGCGCACAGTTGGGACCCCCTACCGAGATCCACGGTTTGACACCGGTATCGGTGTCAAAACAGCGGATCTCGGTAGGGGGTCCCGAACTGTGCGTCTAAGGCGGATGGTAACAGAGACAAGGGACACGATGTTTCTACCTGTGTTCGGGCCCTCGATGGAGGTAAAACCCTACGTCATGCTTGATTAATATTGATGATATGGGTAATACAAGTGGATCTACCACGAGATCAAGGAGGCTAAACCTAGAAGCTAGCCTATGGTATATTGTTGTAATGTATGTTGTCCTATGGACTAAAGCCTCCGGTTTATATAGACACCGGAGAGGCTAGGGTTACACAGTAGTCGGTTACAATGGTAGAGATCTACATATCCATGTATAACTTGCCCTCCACGAAGAAATACCTTCCGGACATGAGTCTTCAATCTTCTATCTAGTCTTGGAGTCGGCGGATAATGATAGTCCAGCTGTCCGGACACCCCTAGTCGAGGACTCCTCGGTAGCCCCGAACCAGATCTTCAATGGCGATAAGTCCGGCGTGCATAATGTTCGGCATTGCGGCGGGTTCCTCCTTGAATAATCGAGAAGATCATGAACACCAGGATAGTGTCGGCTCTGCAAAATAATTTCCACATCCCACCGTAGAGAATAAAACGTATACACTAACTCAATCTGCGGCGTATTATGCGGCGTGATATCACACCGCTACCAAGCCCTTGTTTGAATCGTTTTTACTATTCCACCTCAACCGCGTTTAGCGGCGGTTTCCTTAACACGTCTTGTCGGCGAGATCGTGTTCCCCTTATTCGGGATTCTCATCAATACGGACGTGGGTAACCCAACGCGCCATTGATGGTGGCGCTTGGGAGATAGCGAGTTTTACCAGGTGGTGGGGGACCCATAGTTTAAATCGCCTATATATCACGGGATAAGGATTCACCTTCTCACCTCGCCTTCTTCCTCCTTTGCTTATCCATCTCCGCACTCAAGCTCCAACGCCCAAGCTTGCGCATCTAACCTCAACCTTCTCCGAATATGTCGGGCGGGAGGTAAATAGTTAGTCTCCACCGTCGTCAAGGAGGACATCACCAAGCTCTGTGACGCGGATACCTTTCGGCGATATGCTTGCTCGGCTGCCCGACGAGGGCAGCTCATCCCCACAGGCCTCATGAGAGGTCGTCTTCCTCCCCACTTCCTCCGCGGACTGGGCTTTCCGCTCCATCCATTTGTCCGAGGGCTCATGTTTTACTCGTCACAGATTTCCATGATCTGGCGCCGAACTTCATCCTCAACATCTCGGCGTTTATCCTCGTGTGTGAGGCCTTCCTCGCATCAGCCCCACTTGACTGTGGCTCAAGACCTTCAACGTCAAGCGAAGGTTGTGAAGAACGCATAAGCGGAATCTTGGGCGCCATGTTGGGCAAATTGCCCAGCGTCCCTTAGCTGGAAGGGACCTTCGTGAACTCCGTCAAGGGTGGCAATCGGGTGATTCTACATCACCGAGCGCATAAGCCCACATGGGCGAAGGCCCCTGAGTTTAGATCTGGAATCCCCGCAGCTCACCTCCCGGAAAGAAGGGCTTGCAATGGGGTAATCCGGTGGAGGTGGCGGGACTCGAGCTGCATCAAGAAGATGGTGGCGAGAGGCTCGGCTTGTCGGCGTGGTCAAGTCATGATCCTCCGTGGATCCTCCCATGCCAAACGGGCATTTACTTTGTGGGAGTTCAATCGAGAACAGCACCCGGCGCTAAGCGGGCTCTTGATACAACATCTGGCGCTGGAGGGTCTTTATTCAAAGGCGCCAAGCCCCGCATCCGAGGACGGAAGATCGCGGATTCAGCCTGATGTCAAGCCGGCAGCGATAAGTGATTCAACCCCATTACGGGACACTTGTGATAAGTAAATTAACTTTCAGTGGGATTTCATTCTGCCATTTCCTTCGACAGGAATGGATGGAGAAAGCCGAGCTGCTTATCAGCCGGCTCCCATGCGGAAGACCCAGTGAGCGCCCTCCTCGCAGGGCTGCTAGTTCCCGCACCGCACGTGGTGCGGAGAAGAAGGCCAAGAAGGTGGCCACGGGGACTCGAAAGAGTTCCCGTGTCGGCGTCTGACGGCGGCGAGGACTCCTCCCGAAGGCGAGGAGGAGGAGTTTTCTCTCCGGAGGAGGAGAGAAGAAAGGAAGGCTTCCCCAACGGGAGGCGAAGGGTCAAGAGGAGAACTATCCCCGGACAGTTTATGCCAACATCGGCGTTGGCGAGATGAAATGGACTCAAGGGCGAGGCGTCCGGCGAGGATCGTAAATATTCGGATCACTTATATGCCGTGTATTTTATGTCATGCGGTGTCCTTCTAACGCCGCATTCTGCACTGTAGTCCGGCGGCGATCTCCCGACTTCGATGAGTGGGTCGTTGGCCTTGTCGGATGTAAATTCCATCATTGCCTCTACCCCACGCGCCCGATGAGGGCGAGGTGGGATCCCACGAGAGGACCCATCGGGAGGAGGCTCGGGCGCCGTCGGGCAGCCTCCGGACTTCGTCTTGAGACTCTACACGGAACCCGCAGTGGTTCGAGTCCGCAAGCGGCCCCTTCGAAAGAAGGGCAGGACCACGCAGCCGGCCGCGTGACCTTCCGTCCATCCGGAGGTGCGGATAACTGTTGGGGCGCTTAAAGGCGCTTCCATCGAGGAAGAACACCGCACTATTATGAGTGCGGTGATTGAAAGGTTACGCTCGCTAAAAGCGGGCTGACCGAAGCTTCTGCAGCAGCCTTCTAATAGGCTTTGAGGTAAGAAGTTAAAATTATGTAATGTAATACCGCATAGGCAGTAGCCCCTAATGCTTAGTTCGATGTTGGAAAGAAAAGCGGATGAGGATCTAACAAGATATCTGTGAGGTTGCCTAAAATATGTCAATATGGGTTTGCGAGGCTCTGCTGCTGACCTCTGCCGCGTGCTTGGCGGAGGTCGAGGTGATGAAGAAGGATCTCGAGTGGTCGAGCAAGAGCTCGGCCATGCCAAAAACAGCTCGAGGAAAAAGAAGGTGGGTAACACCTCTTTGAATAAGTACCTTCTGAAAAGGGTTTAGGTTGCAAATAAAATTAACAAGGATAATATCGTGTTGCGGGGTCACTAACGAGGTGGCAGCCCTGAAGGATCTTTGTGTCATGACGAATCTGATCTTGGCCAGGCAACGGGCTGAGCGAGAAAAGCAAGAGGCACGGGTGGCGGAAGTTGGCAAGAGCTCCAAGCTCTCATGGAAAAACATGAGAGTTTGGGCGTGACTCTAAGACTTCGAGAGTCCGAGCTTGCCTCGGCTCTCGAAAGTGCCAAATCCGCCAAGGCCAAGGCCGAAGGCCCTTGAAGTGGAGGACATAAAGAAGATAGCGGCGGGTAAGGCGTTTTTCATGCAAAGCAGGCATGTTAATGTGAATTACCGCATACTTACCCGAATTCGGAGCTCTCCAGGGGCGTTTGCAGATCTGCCGCGTAGTGCGTCTGATGCCGCCGCATTCTATCGTGGCGAGGAGGGGAGATCGACGGAGATGGTCTTCTGGTCTCAGTACGCTGAGGCCGGCCATCCGGTGCCCCCAAGCGACCAGTGAAGCAGTGGTCGAACTCCTAAGGTAGGTGAGGAGGCCATGAAGGGTCTCATAGTCGGTATGGCTGGACGAGCCATGCACAAAGCTACTTTGCCTTGTCGGCGGCTGTTGGATGCATGCCCAGGCTGGATGTGATCAAGCGCTCCGCTTTGTATTGAAGGTGCTCATCGGGCCCTTGCCCGCATAAAGGTGCAATGGGGCAAAGCTGGATGCGGAGCTTCTCACGGATCCACCGCCGCGGGCAAGGAGCATCGCCTTGCCGGAGCTGTATTATGAAGTTGTCTGAAGGGAGCTGTGATATTGCGGATGAGTGCTCCGAGATGTAATCTTTGAGTGAACTTCGCTGTGTATTTATCTGTCATGCGCTGAAAACTTCGTTCCTATCGCCATGAGCAGCGCTTGTTTAATTTAAAATATTACCTTACATGCGGCCGTTTATAAAATCGAGAGATGGCAAGTCGTTAGCTTCAGCCCCCAAGCCACAAGTCTTTGGGGTGTTCGGGATAAACATGAGCACTCTTGTTCCCATTGTTGGGTCCATCGAGGCGCTCAACACAGCGAACAAAGGCAACCGGACTTATAATGCTTGAACACTCTCCTTAGCCATAGAATTCTAAAATTTTAAATTTGGTGAAGCCTTGTATTCGAAAAGCGAATCCGGGCGTTATCACGCCTTCATCGGACATTATCCGAACTTCGCTCGAAGCGGTGTGAGTCTTTAAGGACCCGAAAAACCTCTCGAGCAGTGACGATCTCTCGCCTTATCATGCCGGTCAGTTTTAGCTTTCTCCACTTAGGCGTTAACCCGGCTCAGCAAGGGCGCAATCGCGATGGTTCTCCCGGTGCCACCTTAGCCCGACGAGCGGGCGTAAGGAACCAAAACGTGGGGCCGGGCAAACCCAACTATTGACCCAAGACATGATTGAGCGATTCATATAATGTTATAAGTTTGGGGTGCCGCACTTGTGAAAGTGTTAGGACTTTATCACACCATAAATTGAAACGAAGCCCTGGCGTATTCGGCCGTACCAAAATATCTGGTGCAAGATGTCATGTAATGAACATATATATAAAAGGTAATGCAATTGCGAGAGAAAAAGGTATTGCATTATATATGAAAGAAAGTCTGCTAATAGGCGGACCGATACAAATAGTCACGGTAAGCAAGGGATTTGGACTCAATAAATATGTCCCCTCGAGGATGAGCTGCGGACTTGGTGTATATAATCGAATTTAATGCTCGTAATTGAGACCACGAGAGAGTTAAATCGCGGCCTTCTTTAGTCCACGACTATTGCATCATGAGTTGGCTGGTTTGCCACGGGACGGGCTTCGTTTAGGAGTCTGTGTACACAAAGTATTAAAGTAAAAAAAAAAAAGAAGGGCACCCTTGCGAGCCCCTGGTGTGGTCGAGCCGCACTCTGGGTAATGATGTCTGCGAGTGTTATTCTTGCGATCATCTTGTGAGCGAGGTTGGGGCCGCATTGCTCGCATGCTCGATCGCGCCCGGTGATCTTGGTTGGCATTGCTCGGTAGCGCTTTCTTTGTGTCCGGCCTTTTAGCTGCGGACTTGAGAATTGCCTTAAGAGGCTGCTCTGTATACGCGCGTGAGTCATTGTATGTTCCTCTGTTCGGAGGGTGTTCATATTCCCATTGACCGTGATGACTCCACGAGGGCTGGCATCTTGAGCTTTAGGTATGCATAATGCGGCACGCGTTGAATTTTACAAGCAGCGGTTCATCCGGCGAGCGTGATAGCCGCTGCGAGCGGGACTATGTCGAAGATTAACTCTTCGCTCGAAAATTATCAGGGGATCGAAGGCGACTTCGGTGTGGTGAGCTGTACAATTGGCTTCCCTCCAGGGATGACACCTTTAAAGGTTGTCTTTGTAGGTTTAATCCTTGATGGGTCTATGCCCATTTTGCGCCTTGTATCTGATAAAGCAGGTTCGGGCTGCTGCCGCCGTCCATCGAGGACTCTTGTGAGTGAAATCCATCGGCGATTGGGTCTAAGACAATGCGGCGAATCCGCCGTGGCGTATGCTGGTCGGATGGTCTCTTGATCGAAAGTGATCGGACAAAGACCATGGATTGAACTTTGGGCGGCGGCTCCATCGCATAGACGTCCACGAGTGCGCGTTTCCTCTCCCTCTTGGGTATGTGGGTCGGCGTATATCATATTCACCGTCCGCACTTGTGGGGAAACCCTTCTATCTGTGCTTGTTACGGCGGTCGGGTCTCTTCCTCGTCGTCGCTGTTTAGCCTTGTCATTGTTTTCGGCAATTAACTTGCGGCCTGTGAACACCCAGCAATCTCTATTGGTGTGGTTAGCTGGCTTTTCAGAGGTGCCATGTATCTGGCATAAGCGATCGAGTATTCGGTCCAGATTGGACGGACCCGGAGTGGTTCTTTTGAATGGCTTCTTCCGCTGACCGGGTTTTGAGCCTCGGAATCCGGCATTGACTGCCGTATCCTCCTTATCATCGCCGTTAATGCGACGCTTGTTTTTGTTGCGACGTGACCTGCCACTGTTGTCCTTGGTATCCGGACTGCCAGAATTTTTATGGAGGTTGTTGCTACGGGCTAGCCAGCTGTCCTCTCCCGTGCAGAAGCGGGTCATTAACAATGTGAGGGCTGCCATGGATTTCGGCTTTTCCTGCCCCAGGTGACGGGCTAGCCATTCGTCCCGGATGTTATGTTTGAAGGCTGCAAGGGCGTCGGCATCCGGACGGTCGGCGATTTGGTTTTTCTTTGTCAGAACCATGTCGAATTATGCGGCGATTCGTCTGGCTGCTGAATGATGTGGCTTAGGTCATCGGCGTCTGGTGATGCTTTTCATCGTGCCACAGGAAGTTAATCGAGGAATCGGCTTCAGGTCCTCCCAGGCACCCAATTGACTCTGCGGGCAAGCTATTTAGCCAATGCCGAGCTGGTCCTTTAAGTTTGAGTGGGAGTACTTGATGGCATGGAGATCATCACCGCGGGCCATGTGAATGTGGAGAAGATAGTCTTGATCCAAACCGCTGAGTCTGTTGTGCCATCGTAAGATTCGATGTTCTGAGTTTAAACCCTTGAGGATCGATGATCCATAACCCGTCGATGAAGCATAAGGGTGTGCGGCGCCCCTGTATTGGGCGATATCACGACGCAGCTCGAGAGAGCGCTGTCTGCTGTGTTCGGCCCGGCCGGGGTTGTTATGTCGT
The DNA here is from genome assembly GCA_021437245.1 of Aegilops speltoides. NCBI lineage: Eukaryota > Viridiplantae > Streptophyta > Magnoliopsida > Poales > Poaceae > Aegilops > Aegilops speltoides. The sequence goes on from CM038143.1 coordinate 438,449,903, forward strand.
AGGGTCGTAGGGTGCCCACGTGATCCATAGATGGATCTGGATTGTCTTGCCTTATCCTCCAATATGTCTCGCAAGTCCGGCGCGTTCCCTCTTGGCTTCGTACTTTTGGAGCGATCTTAGAGTATGGTCTTGGCTGGGGCTGGATGCCTCTCATCACGACCACGGGGTGGTCGGTCGACCATGTCGTCTTGGTGATGAAGGTATGTATACTTCCTCCTCTAATCGGAGAACAACTTGCGTCTTAGGTAACTTTTGGAGGCGTTGAGTTTACACTCTTGACGCGAGGACCTCGGTCCATCGATCGGCCAGCAGATCTTGATCAGCTTGGAGCTGTTCTGCTTTTCTTTAGGCTGTTTGCTATGGCTATGAGCTGCGCTTGAAGCGCTCTTGTTCAACAGGATCCTCAGTGCAGCGAATTCATCATCGTTGAGGCTTGCTTCGTCTTCGGAGGGAGGCATATAGTTATCATCCTCAACCCCTTAAATGCGCCACCCTATCGTGAGGGCTTGCTTCTGCGTCCTCTGTGCTGAGTCTTCTTTGGAGGGATTGTCTTCGGCACTCTCCGGGTGTTATTGTCTCCGATGCGGAATCTCCATTCTTCTTTGTGGCAGGATTTAGAGCGGCCCGTGGCGTTGGCGTTTGGGCTGCTTCTTTAGAGGATCTGCCTCCGCTTCTTCTTCGCCATCCCCATCTTTTGGGGTGTCCACCATGTATATGTCGTATGTGAGGTGGTCTTCCGGTGCCACGTAGGCGCTGGTTCTGTTAAATCTCGGCATCGTGCGTCCATAGCGTCGATGTCGTCGGAGTCGTAGTCTAGCATGTCGGTTAGATCCTCGACAGTGGCTACAAAGTGGGTGGTGGGTGGGCTCTGAATTTCTTCGTCGTCCGAACTCCAACCGTCCTGGCCATAGTCCGGCCAGGATTCTCCTGATAGCGAGAGATGCTTCAGTGAATTCAGGATATCGCCAAAAGGAGAGTGTTGGAAAATGTCCGCGGCGGTGAATTCCATAACCGGCGCCCAATCCGGATCGATTGGTAGGGGCGCGGGAGGTTCGGAGTCCGGCGAGGAGTCCGGCGCCTCGGAATCACGGGTTTCGCAGGGGACAAGATCAGTGTTCGGCTCCATCGCCGTGTATGTTGAAGCCCCCGGGGCGGCGTCTATCCACCGTCCCTCGATGTGGGCAATCGGCTCCGGGCTAATGGCCGAAGCGGATCCGTGTGCGGCCACCAAGGCACTGTCCGGTGACAGAGCTAGATCGTGCCCATCGTCACAGTGCGGCGCGCTTGGCTGTGGCTCGAGTCCGTCGAATATCAAGTCTCCGCGGACGTCGGCCGTGAAGTTTAAGCTTCGAATCGACGCATGACGGCCAGGGCGTAGCTTCGATCTACTCGGATGGCCAAGTGAATTAGCCCGCGATGCAAAGCCGCGAATCTGAAGATCTGTCGGGAGAAAAGTCTCACCATGATAGCGTTGTTGGTTGAAGATGCCATCAAGCCTATCGGTGGCGACACGAAGGAACTCTCAATGAAAGCACCAATGTCGGTGTCAAAACCGGCGGATCTCGGGTAGGGGGTCCCAGGCTGTGCGTCTAGGCGGATGGTAACGAGGAGACAAGGGACACGATGTTTTACCCGAGTTAGGGCCCTCTCGATGGAGGTAAACCCTCGTCCTTCTTGATTAATATTGATGATATGGGTAGTACAAGAGTGGATCTACCATGAGATCAAGGAGGCTAAACCTAGAAGCTAGCCTATGGTATGATTGTTGTAATGTATGTTGTCCTACGGACTAAAGCCCTCCGGTTTATATAGACACCGGAGAGGCTAGGGTTACACAGAGTCGGTTACAATGGTAGGAGATCTACATATCCGTATTGCCAAGCTTGCCCTCCACGCCAAGGAAAGTACCTTTCGGACACGAGCCGGAGTCTTCAATCTTCTATCTTCGTAGTCTTGGAGTCCGGCGGATAATGATAGTCCGGCTGTCCGGACACCCCCTAGTCCAGGACTCCCTCACCGACATTGGTGCTTTCATTGAGAGTTCCACTATGCCGTCCCGATAAGGCTTGATGGCTCGCCTTATTGTCAAGGACAACATCACCTCTGGAGGAGCCCTGGCTGTAGGCCAGACTCTCCGGCTGGGCGGCTTCGTTATGACCACCCGTTCTGCCGCCACGCCGATGATGACTTCTCAAGTCATCAAGAACAGCCTCCACGTCAGCTCAGAATTCACCGAGCAGATGGATCCAATGGAGCTCTCCTCCCTGAACGAGCTCTTGGATCGCATCGCCGCCCTGGGAGTCGCTACAGACTATGATCGGATTGGGCTTAAACACGACCAAAGGGAGATTAACTCTCCAACGGTCACCCATCAGATAGCGGTGGTGGAGGAACGAAACAGTGATTCATCCTCTATTTTGAGGACGAACTATGTCCGGATTTCTTAGATCTCCGAGCCGGATACCCGTCTACGGGAGGACATGGCCCAGGCTCCAGACTTAGAATCGGGCAACGGGCCACAAATATTGGGCAACATCCTAGAGTCCGAGCTGCCAAGCTCAGGAGCTCCTTTGCCCCTGGGTCTCAGATCGGGTCAGGATTTGGACTTAAAGCTACCCACCCACCCAGACACAAGTGATATTTCCCACATCAGACATAAGCCCCAAGAGATAGTACATAATTTCTGGGCCAGATTCCTCCTTGTAATGAGCAAGGTTAAGGACTATCATGAGGAAAGCCTTAATCTCATTCTTTGCAAAATTGCGGACAAGGGAATTCTCAACGCCATAAGTCACCGTGACATAGCGCACTTTGCCGACTTGGCGGCCATAGTACATAAGTACTGTGCGATGGAAAGCGCCTGAAAAACACAAACAAAATTCTAGGATCCTCCGGCTCTCACTAAACCCCTCGTCCGAACTAAAAGGGTGCACTCTCGCAAGTCACCCAATCCAATTACAAAGAAGCCAAAGCCCTCTATAGGGCGTGGAACCATATTGGAGGGATGGCTCAACAGGCCATGCAAAATTCACAGCACACAGGGCATCATACCAACACACAGCCTTAGAGCATGTTGGATACTCCGGCAGGTGGCCAAGATGGCGAGACCTCCTCATCAACAATACCCATGAGCACCATCCCGGAGAATAACAATCAAGATCTAGGCGGTCTTGAGACTTTCGCCTCAAACAATAAGGCGTGGCGAAGCACTCCAGCAACTTATTGAAGTCGCCATGTTGCGATAGTAAATCCGTTGGAATGACACGGCCATAACCTTCAATGCCGTGGCGAACCTCAATTCCGAACAGTCGAGCACGGCCGCTTTGGTCCTTAGTCCAATTGTGGGCGGCTTAGAACTTCTAAAGTGCTCATGGGCCGGTGGCAGCGGATTAAACCTCATCTACGAGAAACTCTTTACAAAACGGAAATAGATAAGAGCCGCATTGAGCAGCATAACACCACCTTGGAGGAATCATCCCCATTCGGGGGCAAGATCTGTGAGGAAAATTACCTTGGATGTGGTATTGACGACGTTGAAGAATTATAGGTCGAAGAAATCACATTAAAGTGGCCTCGTTGATAGTGGATACCACGTCCTTTTAGGGCGGGATGCATTCAGAAGCTTCAAGCTATACCCCATTACGGGTACATGAAGCTCAAGAGGACAGGGCCGAATGGAATCATCACTCTAGCTAGTGATCTGGACATAGCACTCCGTGTCGAAAATAAAACCACCGCACTAGCCCTGGAGGCATTATCTGAAGCCCTCGCGGCTGAAGAGTTAACTGCGCTGCGCTCCACAGTGGACAGGGACGACATGATACTCGACAAACGACCCAAGTCCACCACTTTTAAACCAGCAGACGAAATAGTCAAATTCCAGGTCCACCCAACGGACCCTACAAAAACAGCATCAATTGGGGCACAGCTGAACCCTACAATAGACGCCGCACTACGAGAGTTCTTGCGCAAGAATTGGGACATCTACGCCCGGCATCCTTCAGACATGCCAGGTGTCCCACGCAGGCTGGCCGAGCATAGCCTAAGCATACTAAAGGGATACAAACCGGTCAAGCAGACTCTTGGGCGCTTTTCAGAACCCAAGCAACAAGCCATGGGAGAAGAGCTAGCCAAGCTACTCGAGACCGGATTCAACAGAGAAATAAAACATCTGGACTGGCTAGCAAAGCTGGTGATGGTACCAAAGAAGGACAAATCCTGGCGCCTATGTGTCGACTTCAAGGACCTCAATAAGGCTTGCACCAAGGATTCCTTCCCCCTCCCCCGCATCGATCAAATCATCGATGCTACCGCAGGACACGACTCATTGTGTTTACTCGACGCATGCTCCGGATACCATCAAATCAAGATGGCGGAGTCCGATCAAGCCGCAACGATATTCATCACTCCATACGGCCCCTTCTGTTTCAACACCATGCCTTTCGGGATAAAAAAACGCAGGTGCAACCTATCAACGCATGATTCAGACATGCCTGGAAACACAAATAGGCAAAACAGTGGAGGCATACGTAGACGATGTGGTCATCAAAACCAGACATGTCGAATCTTTAATAGATGACTTGAGGCTTACATTCGACAATCTTTGAACATATGACATCAAGCTCAACCCAAAAAAGGCTTTTTCGGCGTACCTGCTGGAAAGCTCTTGGGATTTATCATTTCCAATAGAGGAATTGAAGCAAATCCGGCTAAAATCCGAGCTCTGTCACAGTTGGCTACCTGTCGGTGTACTAAAGTAGGGGTACCTTAGTACCCCGAACTTGTCTGCAGGCGTCATGAGCGTCCGTGGCAAGGCTTGCGGGCGTCCGCCAAGACCCTTCGTCATTCCTATTACGCCATTCAAGAACAAAGTGTTAACTTTGAAGACAAAGGCCCGGCAAGAGGTGCTTGCGGGAAGGACTAGACTGCCGGCAAGAGGAGCTTGCCGGGAAGAATGAACCCGGCAGAGGCTTGCCGGAAGAATAACAAAGGCAAGTCAAGAGACTTGCCGCCAGCAGCGCCAGCGTCCGGCAAGACCGGCGACGAAAGCTGCGGGTGCAACAAGTCAGCGATCGCGCCAAAGCGCTTGCAGCGAAGCCACCACTCTGCACGCTCCGATTACATCGAGATGGCGTGTCGCGCGGATCGCTCCCGGTGCGTGGCGGTATTTGTCAGCTAAGCGGTGCGAGGTGGCAAGTGAAGATGACGAGGAGGCCATCGTGGCGATCGGTGGCACCCCTAACGGCTTCTGCCTTTGTTGGGGTTAGCGACCGGACGGGCATTAAATGCCCTTGTCCCCGCCGTCGAGTTAGGTAGGGGCATTTATTGATAACAGTTGTACCAACCCGCGTTTTTACTTTTTACCCCTCTCTGCGTTGCCACAGCCGGTGACCCTTTAGACCATAAAAAAGGAGGCCCGTGCGCGCGTAGAAGGGGTTCGACTCATTCGAGACTAGAGCATACCCGCGCTTTCGAGCAGAACAAAATACAAACACAAAACAGCGGTAGGAGTTTTATCTCTCGGAGAGCTCGGCTGGGTAAAATCCCTCGCGTGCTCGACCTCGATCTGCTCTTCGTGCGCCCTCCGCTCCCTGCCGGACGAAAGGGCCCTGCCCCATAGGTGCTCGTTCCCCCCACGACATCTTTGGCGCGCCAGGTAGGGGGCGTCGAGGTTGTGCGAACCTGATCCGGTCTCCGCGCGCGCTCGCTACATCAACATCTTCATCGACATGCCACCGAAGAAGAAGACTTGGAGGTGGCGCTCCGTCTCGTCGATTCTACGCCGCCCGAAACAAGCGGGCGGTGGGGTAAACGCCCGCGGAGGCGAGCGCCGACGGTGGGACTCACGTCGTCACCAGAGTCCAGGACAAGGCTCACTTAAGCCTGCGTCTGTACACGCCGCACCCCTCCGAAGGTGCGGGATCATTTCGGACATGGTGCTCTGGCACGTGCTTGCGTTGGAGCAAGGCGGCTGGTGGGTCGCGGGGCGCTCAAAGGCCAACAAGCGCGTCGGCATGTTGAGTCTGGCCTTGTCGATCGCTGGGCGAGATGTTGCTCCTTCAACCTTTGTTAGAAGTCTGAGCATATCTCGTTCCTCGCGTCGTTCGCCGCCACCACCCAAGACTCCAGAGGAAGCGCTGGCCCGAGCCCAGCTGCTTCTAGATTACCCTCCAGCGCCAGACAAGATCGACGACTCGAGGATCACCATTCAAAGCCTCGTCGGCTTCGCCAACACCGACAAGCCCCGGCAACCGAGCATATCGAAGCCCCGGCAAGACGCCCAGGCACAAGCCGACGCCGACAAGACCGCCGGGGGTGCCACTACTGTGCACTCCCCGCCCCGAAGGCCAAGATCGCCGACTCACCGGGGCAACCTCGACACCGACTCCACTGCACCGTCGGATCCGCGAGCTCGCCGCGATCAACGCCAAGTTCTTCAAGAACGACGACATGAAGACGCCTTCGCTTTTCGCATCGGCGTCGGAGAAAAGCGACATCGGTCGACGACCAGCGCTGGCCCACTATTGATATGCATGTGCCGGGGAACGGGCGACTTGCCGTCTGTGATAGGTTGCCCTGCGTTCACTCGTGGGCTGCGACGAGTCGATGGCCAGCCCCAAGAACTTCAAGCCTGGCGTGCAGAAATGCGATGGCGGGATACATCCGTCGAGTTCCTCGGCATCTACACCATAGCGGTGCGAGCTGCGGTAGCGACGAGAATATCCTCGCCAACTACTTCCCGCTGGTGCTCAAGCCCAACGTCAGATCTTGGCTCATGCACTTGCCGGACAACTCCATTTCTTTGTTGGCCGACCTGTGCCATCAGTTTGTCGGTGCCTTCACAGGCGGCCACAAGCCCCATGGCCAGGAAAGCGATCTTCATTTGCTTGCCCAGAAGGAAGGAGAACCCCTGCGCAAGTATATACAGAGATTCAGCCAGGTGCAACATCGCAGACGTCCACCGTGCCGCGGTTATCAGCACGTTCCATCAGAACGTGCGTAATCGCAGGATGAGGGAGGAGATGGCGATGTGCAAAATCAGAGATGTCAGCGAGCTATATGCTCTGGCCGACAAGTGCGCACCGGCTGAAGAAGGGAGGAAACTCCCCAGAGAGAACGCAGGAGCAGAAGGATCTGACAGTGAGGATGCCCCTCCGACAAAGAAGAACCGGAGGCGGAATAATAGAAAGAGGAAGGCTAAGGATGTGCTGGTTGTCGAGCAGTCCGGCAGCGAGGCGGCGCGCGGAAGGCCAAAGCTGGCGACTCCGGCGAGGCTGTGGTGGCCGCCCGACAAGCGGGCGGCTCCGGCAGCGCAAGATCGCAAGATCCATCGCACAAGGGCCATGACCTCCAAGCATGCAAGAAGGTTGAGCTGATGGCGAGCTACGAAAGCTGAATATGGCGCGCGACAAGGAAAGGCCCAGGAAGGTGGCGGAGGATCCGGCAAAGCGTCCCACCGGGAGGCGCCGGCAAAGATAGCGGTGGCAAGGAGATAGACCTCCCGTGGCGCGACAAAGACGAAGAGCGAATGAGGATGATGAGATGGATGAGGATGAGACCGATGGCCAAGCATTTCGAAGCGGCGGAGGTTTTGTGCGTTGGCGGGTGCTTCTCTGCACCTTGCACCGTCAACTCAAGCGATGGAGTGCGGGAGGTGAATCACGGCATAACCATCGGTCGAATCGCGCAAGCCCTTGAAGTGGTCCAGCACGCCCATCGTCTTTGATGTTGAGGATCACCCTGATCGCATCATCTGCGGTCGGTGCTTGCCGATGTTGGTTTCGCCAACCATCCGCAACCTCAAGGTCACAAAGATGTTGGTTGGCGGGCGCCGCCTAAATCTGATCTCTTCGCGGTGCTCAACCAGCTCGGATCTGACGGCAAGCTCGAAAAGCTGGTACCTTTCAGGAATCAACCCGGAAGGAGCAAGCCCAAGGGAAGATCACACTGCCGATGGCGTTTGGCAGCGAGCTGAATTTCAGAACGAGAGAGTCACGTTTGACATTGCTTATTTCCATTGCCCTACAATGGGATACTCGGCTCCGTCCGGCGCTTGCAAGTTCATGGCGCCTCTCACTACGCCTACAATGTGCTCAAGATGCGGTCAATAAGTGTCATTTACTGTCCAGGCGACAAGAAGGATGCACTTATCTGTATCGACAAGATCTACGGGAAGCAGCAGCCGCAGCAGAAGCGCAAACCGCTTGCGGCTGAAGCTCCCGGGGAAGAAGAAGACCAAGTCCGGCAAGAGTAGCTCGATGCCCACTCGACAAGCGCACCTCTTGGTGCTGCGCTACCGTCGAGGACGCACCATCGAGCTCCACGGCAAGTGCAAGAAAAGCGAAGACAGTTGCACGGAGACCAAGAAAGTGGCCGCCAGGAGGGCGACACTAGTGGTACCTTCACCATCGGTTGCCACGCTTGACCCTAAATAGGAAGCGGCGCTCGTTGCTTTCTGGCGCGAATGTCGATGTGTTTGCATGGCAACCATCGACATCCCGGTGATCGAAGAAAGTACTGAGCACCACCTTGCCGTCGTCCTCATCTTGCGGCCCGTCAAGCGAGTCGGGAAGCGGTGGATTGGAACGCCAAGAGTTCATCGCGAAGAGATCAAGAAGTTGGGCGGCGGGCCTCGTCAGGAGTACTCCATCCAGCGTGGTTAGCCAATCCGATGAGTCGTATGCGAAGCGAGCGGGGAAGTGGAGAGCTTTGTATTGATTTCACGGATGTTAATAAAGCTTGTCCCAAAGATCCATTTCCCTTGCGGCGCATTGATCAGTTATGTCGACTCCACGGCGGGATGTGATCGCTTTCATTTCTTGATGCATACTCGGGATATCATCGAGATCTTCATGGCGAAGAGGATGAAGAAAGCCCCATTCATTACTCCATGTGGCGCGTCTTGCTTTATGCGAATGCCTTCGGACTAAAGAATGCTGGTTCAACATTTGCAAGTAGTCGGTCATGCTTTTGAGCCACAAATTGCACGTAAATGTAGAAGCATACATGGATGAGATAGTGGTCAAAAGCAAAGCGAGAGAAACTTTGGTTCAAGATTTGGAGGAAACTTTTGCAAATCTATGCAAGGTCAATCTCAAGTTGAACCCGAGAAGTGCGTGTTTGGAGTTCCTTCCGGCAAGCTTCTCGGGTTCTTTGTGTCCCAGAGAGGATTGAAGCCAACCCGATAAAGATTAAGGCCATCGGCGATTGAAGCCCGAAGCGTCAAGGATGTGCGAAGGCTTGCCGGCTGTGTTGCTGCTCTCGGTAGGTTCATTTCTAAGTCTGCTGGCGCGCCTGCCATTTTTCAAAATTTTGAAAAGGGCAGGTCAATGAAATGGACTCCGGAGCGGAGGCTGCGCTCTGAGACTTGAAGAGATACCTATCCTCCACTCGATGCTTATCGCACCTAAGCCACAAGAGAAGTTCTTCTTTGTATCTAGCGGCAACCAATCAAGTGGTTAGTGCTGCGTTAGTAGCGGAGAGGAGGCAGATGAGGAGCCAATGGCATGCAAGCGAGTCCGGCGCGGCGGGGGCTTCCCGTCAAGCTCTGGTCCCGACAAGGATGAATCTGTGCGGCGCGGAGAAACAAAGGAAGATGGTGCAGAGCCCAGTTTATTTTGTCAGTTCCCTTCTGCAGGGGGCTAGATCAAGATATTCTGGAGTGCAAAAATTGCTTTTCGGCCTTCTCATGGCCTCGAGGAAGCTGCGCCACTATTTTCAAGCACATGAGATCACAGTTGTCACTCGCTTTCGGTTGAAGAGGATATTGCAAAATCCAGAAGCAACAGGCAGGATTGTCGAGTGGGCACTGGAATTGTCAAGCTTTGGCCTCAAGTTTGAAAGTACTTCAACTATCCAGAGCCGAGCATTGGCAGAATTCATAGCGGAGTGGATGGCAACACCTAATGAAGAAACTCCGGAGACAAGGATCCCCGTCAAGGAAGCAAACAAGGAATGGATCATGTACTTTGATGGTGCCTTCTCGCTGCAAGGCGCGGTCTTGGTGTGCTACTTATCGCACCACGGAGAGCACCTCAAGTGCGTGATCCAAATGCACTTTCCCAAGTGGCGGTAACAAACAATCTTTGCAGTATGAGGGCCTGCTTGCGGACTCGAGGATCGTGGCGGACCTTGGGATCAAGAAGCTAATTATCGGGGGTGACTCACGACTTGTCGTCCGCCAAGTCAACAAAGATTATCAAAGTCCATTTGATGGAAGCCTACATTGATGAAGTGAGGAAGCTGGAAGAGCATTTTGACGACTGCGGATGGAACATGTTCCAGAGCTCGAAACGACATTGCGAGACGGCTGTTTAAGTCGCGCCGCCTCAAGTTACTGTGGAACCAGGAATATTTGTGCTCAAGCAGACTCGACCATCGTAACACCATCAACTAGACAGAGCAAGAAGAGAAAGTTGATTCTTGGCGACTACTTTCGGCGAGCTTCCCGAAGCCGCCAAGAAGGTCCCGGGATCAACACGAAAGTCTTTGAGGAGCGATGCGCTCCGACAAGCCCTAGGGTTTGTTTCGTTGAAGCGAGGCGCTCCCGATAAGTTGTGTCGACACGCTTGCGAGGGAGCATCACGCTCGGCAGGATCTCGATTCTTGCCGTGAAGCGGATGTTCCTTGGCAGCATTCGCCTTTAGTCCTTGTTGTCGAGCCACAAGCTCCGACATGAGCACACCGAGATAGTTCATTTCCTTCAGACGGAGAACTTCCGAAGAGCAAGAAGAAGCGGAGAGTAGCCGGCAATCAAGTATGTACGGTTTGTCCGATGACATCTTTGTCGGGAAGAAAAGATTCAGCGGAGTGAAATTGAAATGCATTTCTCGGGAAGAAGGACAAGAGCTGTTGGCGAGATACATGGAGGCATATGTGGCCATCACATTGGCGCAAGAGCACTTGAACAAAGCTTTCAGCAAGGTTTCTTTGGCCGACAACCCTCGAGGATGCTTTGCACAAGTAACAAAGTGTGAAGCGTGCGATTCCACTCCAAACAATACATCAATCAGCTCAAGCTCTCCGGACAATCCCTTTATCACGGACATTTTTGATGCAGGGCTCGATATCTCGGCCCCTTTCCCCGAGCTGTCGGGGGCTTGAGTTCTTATGCGTGGCAATCGACAAGTTCACGAAGTGGCGGAGGTGGAAGCGATGAGGAAGGTGACGGCCTGACGGCCAGGTCAAGTTCTTGGTCAATTGTTTGTCGTTTGGAATCCCTAACGAGGATCATCACCGATAACGGCACACAATTCACGATCCGCACCTTCATGCGAGACGTCCAAGATCTTGGCGCCAAGATCGCTTTCGCTTCGCTGCTCACCCGAGAAGCAATGGTCAAGGAAGAGGGCGAGCTGAAGTGCTGCGCGACCTCAAGACCGAGAACTTTCGGCCGTGCTGCACAAGTGCGGAAGAAATTGGATCGAGGCTGCCGGTGGTTCTTTGGTCGATCGAAATGGCGCCAAATCGAGCCATCGGCGACACCTTTGCTCTTGTCTCCGGAGCGGAGGCAGTTCTCCCCGGAACTTCGTATATGGATTGCCTCGAGTGCTCGCTTATGATGAGCTTGAGCAAGAGCAGCTGCGGCAAGATGGCGATGCTACTCCTCGAGGAGGATCGCCTTCGGAGGCTCATTGTCTGAGCTGCTTTCGTTATCAACAAGCTTTGCACCGCTACCATGACCGCAAAGTTAATGCCAGAAGCTTTCGAGGAGGCGACCTTGTTCTTGGTAGCGTTCAATCCGCCAAGAATTCCAACAAGTTCCCACCACATATCGTCATTTCCATATGTGCCTTTTTTCCACTATATGCATCGATATGACTTAAGTTTTGGCCAAGTTGGGTTGCACGGCTCTTGTGTTTATGCCCTCGTTCCGTTAATTTGGCTAGGGCATAAGGGAGCACCTCTGCGATTATTACTGCGGGTCGGCGGATGTGTACCTCGGTGGGTGGCGAAAGCTAGCGTTCTTAAGGGAATATTCGGTCGGTGAACAAAGATGTCTTTTACTTATTGCAATACATGCCCCGGATGTTTATATCTTGCGTCATTTTTGTAGTTCGGACATACATTAATGCATGCATACCGAGAAAGAACCATATGGAACTATTCTCACTGGAAGATGTTTCTTACTATCCATGTAATATAACATAGCTAGTTGGGTACTTGCATTCACACTTATGACCCCTCGCGCTGGTTTCCACGCGTGCCTCGGTTTTACATAGCTGGCGGGTATTGGATACACTCGGACTATGTCGGGTCGGAGGTTGAAGCAAAAAGTCCGCCAAGACAAATGATTTACAATCCGACTAGGGACAAAATATGTCACTGTGATACAAAGTCACTTAGGACTAAACTTCTTCTATACCATCCAGCGAGTGTCTAGCCTACAATCCTGTTGGGAATACTTCGCGGCTAAAGCTACCTGGTCATATACCAGACTAAAGGGGATGTCTTTCCCATCTGGCCCTATAGGTCCGACCTCGTCCATGTGGTTCGGGTCAGTTTTGGTGTATCGTGTCTTCACCATGGCCCAGGCCTCCCTTTCACCTTGCCGGCAGGCCAATATCTTCCATAATAGAAAGCGCCGCCGTGCTCCCTTGAGCATCTCCACGAGCTCTCCCGCCGCCCAGGCGATGCGGATAGCCACAAGGCACAGGCTACGCATCACTGCCGAATTTATGTCATGCGATTGCGAGAGCTCTTGCGAGAAGAAATCGCTTAGATCCGGGCATCTCCTCTTCGGGACGACCTGTCAACATACCTATAGACATAATTCTGTCAGCCCTCTTCTTCGCCGAACTTTATAAAGGTTCGTTCGAGCACTTACTAAAAATTCCGTGTCAAACCCTCTTATTCTCCTTCCGCGAATTGACAAGTGGGCGAACATCTTTTAATTCAACGTCCGGCCGGGTCTTGCATCACGGAATCATTCTTCTCATTATAACTTTGTAGCTGCGCTCACCGGCCTTTAGCATCGTTGAGCATGTTGTTCATCCTCGATATGATCTCCGGATTACCTCCGGGTTGTCTGCGGAATCTATTGTTAGATTTGCATGCATGCGAATACTAAGCTGGTACATGTGAATATATTCTTTTCGATCAAACAAGTATTACGGATGAGGCCTTCTTGGACTCCTCCATTCCGGACTACGGCCCGTAGCTGGGCTTTGCACTCCTCAGCTCTTTAGACAGCTGGGTATTCTTCTCTGTAGAACCTATGCATATAATGATCCTTAAATCAGTTGTACCACTATTTCAAGTCTCGAGACTCTTGATATACATACTTATCAAATTTTCTTACATATATCCTTCATAATTGGTGGCTCTAGCAAGGCCATCTTGAGCAGCTTCGGATGTCGCGCCCTGAGTTGAAGGCATTGAAGCCTCTTGAGAGAAATTAGGGTCGCGTGGTGGCCCGCGGCGCCTATGATTCATGGCGCTCTCCTTGAGAGTTCGTGGCGGAGAATCTATCCGCATCCTCATGGGAGGATCATCCGGCGTTGTCCCGCGTTGACCCCGCCCTTGTGTCCGCCTCGGAGTCCGGCTGGTGGAGCGTGGCGGAGCTCTCCGGATATATAGTCCGTGCGCTTTTCTGCTTAGAAACAATGGACATTATTATATTTTAAGACATGAATTACATGGCAGGTTTTAATCATACCTTTGCAATGGTCTGGTCTGACCGCCTTCCTTTTAAGCCTATCCGGCTTGGTGCCTTGTTGATGAGCAGCGAGTTCGGCTTGGCGTCGATGGCCTTCCTATAAAGCATAATACATGTGCGTGGGTAGAGGCATGAAGAGGATCCTTCTTGGAAGTTTGGACTCGGTTTTACTTACATGTGATCTGAGGGAGTAGGCAGGATAATCAGCTATGATGGCCACCAACACCATCATCACAATTGATAAAATGTCTGTCGGAGAGCTCCACAAATGTCAGGATCTTCTTTGAGCCGGGGTCGAGGCCAGTCGGGTCCTCTGGCTGTGGAGGCAGGCATGAACCTCCTCATAGCTTTTGCAGATTCTGCTATGAATTGACAAAGTAAATTTGTGCTAAGAAGCAGCAGGAAAGACTGGAATAAAAGATAGCAGCTCACCCAGCTTGGGGGTTGTACATGGAGAATCCATCCATGGCTTAATCTGGATGAACTCCTCTTCTTCTCCTTTGAACAAATCGGACGATATTTACGCGGAGGCGGGAGTCCGGACCTTCTGACCTGGCGGGTGGCGTCGTCTTCTCCATTGAAGTGCCACATGGGTTTCCCCGATATTGAAGTGGCTGCACCCCCTGCATTATACATATAGACATAACCTCGATTATTGTCGATCTGATTTGGCGGTGTCTTTATCACATCCATCGGGAAAGGATCTCTTGTTATCTTCCTCACAGGGGCTCAGGGCCCGTTGTATTCTTTTATGGGGCATTTGCAAACTTGGGAAGGCCCAACCAAATAGGGTATAGAAGAGGGACGTCCTCCATACAAAACCACTCTGAAGGCTAGTCTTCGGATGTCTTCTTCGGAGTACCAAACATGTATCCGGTCCCAGCGATGCGCCATATTTCGGCTCCGCCCACTTGATATATCGACCCCTCCACGAGTCAGAGCTGGAAAATAGCCTCTTCCATAGCTCGAAATGAGGCTTCTCAGCAATAGCTCATGAGAAGGCGTAACTGTGATATGCGATATAGAGGTGGGGAAAAGTTATGCAGCTGAGGCGTAGAACTCGAGGAGCCGTGGAGGAAAGGATGGATTGGAAATCCGAGTCCCTCGCAAATAGGGGACAAAGCATACCGCTCCCCTTGGATGGGTTGGGAGAACTCCGCTTGCTCCCGCCATTATAAGTGGCTAGTCCAGCTCGGACCGGGGACCATGTCTGGAGTGGGAGAAACCCCACAGTGCGCAACTCTACCAATCGGCTATGGGGACAGAACACTTCTCCCAATCGCTTGGCCTAGTGCTACGGGAGCAAGAGGAGGAGCTACGACGGCCGGCCATGATGGGATGGCTTCTTCCGGGCATGTTCCGATGAATACTCGCTGGGGGAGAATGGTGTGATTTGGATCGAGGATCCCGTCTCTTTAAATAGGCGATTTACTTGCATGGTTAGGGTGGAAAATGTAAAAATGCCCCAACTTCTCGCATTAAATCGACACGTGGAGATAGCCATTATTAAGCAAGAAGCAGTGCAACATTAATGGGAAGCCGGACACTCTGACGACAACGGTACTCGGAGATTTGGAGAACCGCCTTGCAATGCGAAGACAATCACGTCCCGGACTCGTCATTGAAGCTTGGTTGGGGCTCTTGAGAGTCGGGATTAGGGGTCCTCGGACAGCGGACTATATACTTTGGCGGATTGTTGGACTATGAAGATACAAGATTGAAGACTTCACCCGTGTCCGGATGGGACTCTCCTTTGTGTGGAAGGCAAGCTTGCAATTGGATATGTAGATCTCCTTCTCTGTAACCTACTGTGTAACCCTAGCCCCCTCAGATGTCTATAAGCAGAGGGTTTAGTCCGTGAGACAACAATCATAATCATAGGCTAGCTTCTGGGGTTTAGCCTCTAAAATCTCGTGGTAGATCAACTCTTGTAATACTCATATCATCAAGATCAATCAAGAGGGTATTACCTCCATCGAGAGGGCGAACACAGGTAAACATCGTGTCCCCCCTCCTATTACCATTAGCCTTAGACACTGATTTGGGACCCCCTACCGAGATCCGCCCGGTTTGAACGGCAGGCGGTCCTCCCGTCGTTCTCCATCACCGGTACGCCAACGCCGCCTGACCGAGCGAGAAATGAAGGCGAGCTTTGTTACTACATCCTTTAGCAGTGCGGTGGGCGGCGCCTTTGCCTGCCGTCAGCCCGACTCGGCGGCTCTGCGTCTCCACGCCCGCATGGCATCTTCCACGGATGCACAGGCCTTCGTGCTCATGGCGTATGACTCTGCCCACCACCGATCGATGACCTTTGAAAGTGAAACCAATAACATCGCCGACTTATCAACACTGCCCCCAGCGCCGTCCCTCTCTTTCGTCCACCTCTCTGCCGGTGGTGACTCCGCAGACGGCTCCACTTTCTGATGCATTGGCACCAAGGCACCAGGCTCGAGGCCAGCGGCGCCCCATGCAGCGGCGCTGTGCGGCGTGAAGAAGCTGCCAAGAAGTTCCTCGGCCGCAAGAAAACATTCCTCCACTCCTGGCGCCGCTACGTCAAGATTGTCCTTCGCGCCAAGACCATGCACCACTCGCGATGGCGGCACAAGGACACCAAGGCCAAGCTCCACTCCCTCGATGGGCTCCGATTGCCACAGCAGGCTGCCGTGCCTTCACCATCGAGCTATGTAGCATCGTCTGGCCCGGCTAGTTCAAACCTGACCTGCCTCTGCGCTACGACGGCACCCTAACCCTGCAGAGTTCTTGCAGCTCTACGAGCTGAGCTTCGAGGCGGCCAACGGTGATGAGAAGGTCATGGCGAACTGGTTTCCCATGGGCCTCAAGGATGGGGCCTTCTCGTGGCTCCTAAACCCACCCGTGGGGTCGATCTCCTCTGGGCGAGATCTTGCGACAACCGTCGCCAACTTCAAGGGCACTTTCGCGACCGCCCTTCTCCGGTGTCAAAACCGGCCGGGCTTTCGGGTGAGGGTCGATCTATCGTCTAAGGCTGATGGTAACGGAGGCAAGGGACCGATATTTTACGAGGTTAGGGCCCTCGATGGAGGTAAAACCCTACTTCTGCACTTGATTGATATTGATGATATGGGTGTTATAAGGTTGATCTACCACGAGATCATAGAGGCTAAACCCTAGAAGCTAGCCTATGATGATTATTACATCTCGACCAAACCTTCGGTTTATAGACACCGAGAGGGCTAGGGTTTACATGGATCGATTACAAAGAAAATATAATATTTGGATTGCCAAGCTTGTATTCCGCATGAGTCCCATCAGGACACGGGGCCAAGTCTTGAGTCTTGTACCTTCACAGTCCAATAGTCCGGCCAAAGTATATAGTCGGCTGTGCGGATACCCCTAATTCAGGACTCCTCGGTAGCCCAGACGGTGAGGAGTCTGGACTAGGGGGTGTCGGATAGCCGGACTATCATCATCGGCAGGACTCCAAGACTATGAAGATACAAGATTGAAGACTTCGTCCGTCGAATAAACTTCCTGGCATGGAAAAGCAAGCTTGTCTGAATATGTAGATCTCTACCATTGTAACTGACTGTGTAACCAACCCTCTCAGTATATAAACCGGAGGTTTAGTCCGGAGACGAACAATCATTACAACAATCATGCCATGAGGCTGGCTTCTAAGTTTTAGCCTCCTTGATCTCTTGGTAGATCCACTCTTGTACTACCCATATCATCAATATCAATCAGCGGGGAGTAGGTTTTACCTCCATCGAGAGGGCGAACACAGGTAAAAAACGTCGTGTCCTTGTCTCCTGTTACCATCCGCCTGAGCGATTGGGACCCCCTACCGAGATCCGCGGTTTTTGACACGACATTGGTGCTTTCATTGAGAGTTCCTCGTGTCATCACCGATAAAGCAGTGGCTCCTTCAATCATCAACAACCACGATCCAGGGTGAGACTTTTCTCCCGGACGATCTTAAATGTTTGGCGGCTTTGCCTGCGGAGCCAATTTGCTAGCCATGGGAGCAGATCGGCTACACCCCTGGCCATCGGTCAGATCTGGAAGCCTAAACTTCATGGCCGACATCATGGAGACTTGATCTTCTATGGATTCGAGCCCGCGGCCAGCAGCGCCGCCTTTGTCACAGCAGGCATGATTTAGCTCTGCCGCGGACGGTGCCACAGAAGCGCACATGAGTCCTCCGACCCCTAGTTGGAGCCGACCGTCTGAATCAAGGACAAGTGGCTGGACACACGCCTCGGGAGCTGCAATCTCTCTGGCGATGGGCGAATCGACCTTGTCCCTCATAAAGCCCGTGACTACGGTGCGGACTCCTGCGGACTCAGACCCCTGCGTCTACTGTCGAATCTGATTGGGCGCCGATCATGGAGTTCACCGCGCGCACATCTTCCGGCACTCACCCTTTGGCAACATTGAAGATTAGCTAAAACATCTCTGTTATCGGGAAGCCTGGCGGATTGCAGTCGGGGCGGTTGAGATCTTGACGGCGAAGAATTCAAAACCACCCACCACCCACTTTGTAGCTTGTCGATGATCTAACCGACATGCTAGACTACGACTCGAAGACATTGGCGGTATGGGCGGCGATGCGGAGGCGACCAAGAACCAGCGCTGGGGCGCGGAAGACCACCTGATCATCGACATATACATGGTGGATATCCCAAGGATGGGAGCAGCGAAGAAGCGTGGGCAGATTCCCTAAGAAACATCCTGGCGCCAACGTCGGTGGCGCCGCTCTAAATCTCCATACAGCAAGAATGGAGATTCCGGCCTGGAGATAGTAACACACCGAGAGTGCGAAGACAACCCCCTCCAGCCAGATTCAGCGGGGAGGATGCGAAGCCAGCCCTCACGAGAGGCGAAGAGGTCGAGGATGACAATTACATGCCTCCCTCGGAGGCGAGGCAAGCCTCAGCGGCAGCAATTTTTGTGCCGAGGATCTGTCGAACAAGGCGTTTTAAGCGCGGGCTTATGCCCGCAAACAGCCTAAAAAAAAGGCAACAGCTCGGCTGATGATCAGACACCGCTGGCAGCCAGAGATGGACGAAGTCCATGGCCGAAGAAGAGCATGAACTTCGAGCGCCCTCAAAAGCTACCCAAAGCGCATAGTTGCTCCCCCAATTATAGGAGGAGGACTATAAACCCTCATCACCAGCGCACAACAGTGGGCAGACCACCTCATGGCGCTGACGGAGAGCATCTAGGCCCTCCATGAGCCGTACCCGGCTTTCGAAAAGTCACGAAGCCAGAAATGCGGGACTTGCGAGACATATTGGAGGACAAGGCAAGACAATCAAGATCGATCTCGGATCACGTGGGCGCCCCACCGATCTGACGACTACCGTCGCGCGGATCTGACAACTCGGCGGGCGAACCTGATGACAAAGCTCATTTGGAGCTACGTCGTGATATTGCCTAATATAGAGGTGCGCACACCCACTATGCTTCACGAGACGAAGTAATGGATCATCAAATCACGAAGGGTTTAAACCCATGAACATTGAATCCTCACGATGGCACAGCAGACCCGTGGTTTGGATCAAGACTATCTCCTTCATATCCATATGGCCCTTGATGGCGATCTCCCGCCCATCAATATCTCCCTCAAGCTTAAAGGACCAGCTCGGCATTGGCTTAACAGCTTGCTAGCGAATCAATTGGCTATTGGGAGGACACGGAAGCCGCATTTCTTGACAACTTCCGGGCACATGTAATGCGACCACGGATAAGATGACCTAAGCCACATAATTCAGCAGCCGGACAAATCGGCGGAGCGAGTTACAGACACGGTTCCTAACAAAGAAAAATCAAATCGTTATTGTCCGGATGCGGTAGCCCTCGCAGCCTTCAAACATAACATCCTTGACGAGTGGCGGCCGGCACCTAGGGCAGGAAAAGCTGAAATCCATGGCAGCCCTCACATCACTAATGACCGCTTACGTGCGGGGAGGACGGCAGCTGGCACGTGACAACCTCGGCAAAAATCTGGCAGTCCGGATACTATGGACGCAATGGCAGGTCGCGCCGAAACAAAACAAGCGCCGCATTAAGGGAGATATGCGAGGATATGACGGTCAGCGCCAGCGGATTCGAGGCTCTAAACCGGTCGTGGAAGAAGCCATTCAAAGAACCCTCCGGGTCCGTCCAATTTGGACCCGAATACTCGACCGCTCTTGCGGATACATGGCACCCTGAAAACCAGCTAATCACACTAGCGGATTGTTGGGTATTCAAGCGGCGAGCAAGTTAATTGCGAAAGCAGCGACAAGGGGCTGCATAGCGATGGCGAGGAAGAGGCCCGGCCGCTGAGTGATGAAGACGGAAGGGTTTCCCCGCAAGTGTGGACGGTAAACATGATATCATAACCCATATACCCAAGAGGAAGCGACGTGCATAGGGATGTATATGCGATGGAGCGATCGCCCGAAGTTCAATCCATGGTCCTCTTGCCCGATCACTTTTGATCGAAGGACCACCCACCGATATCCGCCATGGCGGTTCGCGCATTGTTTTAGACCCAATCGTCGATGGATTTCACCTCACGAGTCGATGGGCGGCGGCGCCTTGAACTTGCTTTCCCGGACCGCGGTCGCCAAGATGGGCATAGACCCTCAAGGATTAAACCTACAAGGCGACCTTCAAAGGCGTCATACCAGGTGTAGAGGCCAATTATGCGGGCCGGTTACTGGAAGTAGTCTTGGATCCCGGATAACTTCCAGCGAGTTAATCTTGATATAGTCCCGTTCGCGGCGGCTATCATGCTGCCTTCCGGACGGACCACGTTTACAAAGTTCAGCGGTGCCGCGTATGCATACCTCAAGCTCAAGATGCGGGCCCTCGGAGTCATCACGGTCCGCGGAAACAGGCGCTCCCTGAGCGGAGGAACATCTGGCTGACTCTGTGGCCCGAAGTCTGAGCAGCCTCTTAAGCAATTCTCAAGTCGGCCGTTAAGACGGACGCCCATGGCCGGGGTAACATACATCAAGACCACAGCGCGTTAGAGCATGCGTAGCAATCAGCTAACCCAGCCCTTGCATGATTGCATGACTAGTCGCCGCGTACATCATTCGCTCTCGAGATACCATGGGCATAGGGGAGGGGCATGACCACCTGACAGGCCAGTGCGGCTCAACCATACGGGGTCTCCCAAGTGTGTCGCTCTTTTCTTTTTTCTTTTTCTTACCCACAGGACTCCGTTCACGGAGGCCTCGGCGACCAGACTGCCGAACTATGATCTGCAACCCGAGGGAAGGAGAAAGGCTTTCGGTGGTCTCCATTCTGAGCATTAAATCTGTTTAATACACCATTCGCAGCCTACCCACGGAGAGGACATGTTTAATAGTCCAACCCCTTGCTTACCGCACTATTTGTATCGCTCTGCATTCATAGCAGTATTTCTGAATAAACAATGCATCTCTTTTTGCTTATAATCGCATCCCTTTTTTACATATGTTCGTTTATGACATTTTGCATCCGTATACTTTGGTACAGCCGAATACACCAGGGGCTTATGTTCCCCACATTATGGTGTGATAAGTTCGAACACTTTCCCAAGTGCGGTACCCTGAACTTATAGCATTATATGCATCGACTCCGAATCATGTCTTGGGTCAATAGTTGGGTTTGCCCGGCTCCTGTTTTGGTACCTTATGTTCCGTTTATCGACTAAGGTAGCCTTTGGGAGAACCAGCTGATTGCTTGATTGAGCTAGTGGCGCCTCGGTGGAAAGCTAAAACTGACCGTCATGATAAAGCGAGTGCTGGTCGCTGTTCGAGGTCTTCGAGTCCCTAAAGACTTATGCCGCTTAGGCGAGAACCGGCTTTGTCCGGCCGAGGCGTGGATAACGCCCGAATTGATCTTCGAATACTAGGGCTTCGCTGAAATTAAAATTATAGAATTCTATGGCTAAGTGAGAGTGTTGAAGAATTATAAGTCCGGTTGCCTTGTTAAATGCGTGTTGGCGCCTCCTAAAGGACCAAAAAATGGGAACAAAGCGCTCAAGTTTATCCGAACACCCGGCACTCGTGGCATGGGGGCTGAAGCCGACGACTTGCCATCTCTCAGATTTGATAAATGGCCGCACAGAAGGTAATATTTTCAATCAATAAGTCTTGCTTAGCGCATATGAACAAAGTTTTCAGCGCACAGGATAACACATCGCGAGTCTACTCAAATATTACATCTTAGGAGCACTCGTCAGCAATCTTGCGGGCACCCTTCTGGACACTCTTATAATACATTTGGTGTACGATACTCCTTGCTTGGTAACGTCCGTCAAAAGCTTCGACATCAGCCTGCGATGCACTTTTGCGGCAAGGAAGGACAGGCACCTTCAATACGGCGGGCGCGACTTCCACCGGGGACACGCATCCACCGGCCGCGCGCCAGGCCGATGTAGCTCGAGGCATGGCCTCCTCGGGCCCACGGCCGAACTATAGGCCCTTCATGGCCTGTTCGGCTACCTTGTGGAGCTCGACCAGCTGCTTGAGTCGCTAAAACACGGATGCCGACCTCAACATCTTGAGGCGAAAGACCTTCTCCGTCGAGCTCCCTCCTCGGCCCGGTAGAATCACAGCGGCATCGGACCTGTTACCAGCAGATCTGCAAGCGCTCTGAGAGCTCCGAATTTGGGTAAGTAACGGTAATTCACATTCACATGCTTTGCATGAAAAATGCCTTACCATGCTATTTTCTTGCATACCTCGATCTCTGGAGGCCTTATGGGCTTGACCTTGGTAGCTTTGGCACTCTCAACAGCCGAGCAAGCTCGGAATCTCGAGTCTTGAGTCATGCTCCAAGCTCTCATGCTTTTCCATGAGCCGGGGCTCTTCCTCCGCCACCCTCTCCTCCGCTTCTCCCTCGGCTCGCTCCAGGCGCGTGCGTCGGCCGGACACCGCCTCCTAGAATTCGCCACCTCGTTCGTGGCCTGGGTACGTTATCCTTGTTATTTTCTTGCAACAAAATCCTTTTCTATAAGTACAAATTCAATATGGTGTTACTCACCTTCACATCCTCGAGCTGCTTCTTAGCACGGCCGAGCTCACTCTTGGACGCTCTGAGTTACCTTCAAGCATCGACCTCCATGGTCGGTGGGGCGGTCGGCACAGCCTGCAATCCCATATTGACATAATTTTTAGACCTCCTGCGTATATCTTTTTAGATCCTTAGTCCGGCTTTTCTTTCAGACACGAACCCGGCATCGGGGGCTCTTGTCTGCTTGTATTGCATTACATATTTTAAATTTCTTACCTCAAAGCTCGTTAGAAGGCTGCTGCAGGCTTCGGTCAGCCCGCTCTTGGCAAGCTGAACCTTCTGAATCACCGCACTCATGATAGTGCAGTGTTTTTCCTCGATGGAAGCACCGTTGAGCGCCTCCAACAAGTTGTCCGGCGCCTCCGGTTGGATGGAGGCCGCCGGTGTCATGGTCTTGCCCTTCTTACGAAGGGGCCGCCTCTGGACTCGGAACCACTTGCTGGTTCGGTGCGAATCAGTGCAAAGTCCGGAGGTTGCCTTGCGGCACCTCGGGCCTCCCTCCTCTGATGGGTCCCCTCAGGGATCCCACCTCGCGTCGTCAACGTCACGGGGAAGTCGAGCGGTGGGAAGGAATCCACATCCGTGAGCCAAGGACCCGCTTCGATGAAGCGGGAAGATCATCCTCGGCGGACTACGGTATTATCCAGCATTAGAAAGACACAGTGTGGCACAAATGGAAATTATAAATCATTCGAGAATCCGGATACTTACGATCTTGCGAGGCTTGGCCCTTGAGGAGCCACTCCCGTCGCGTCGCCCGTGTTGGCGGAGCAGTCGGGAAGGGTCCTTCCTTCTTGGACCCTTGACCTCCCGTTGGAAGCCTTCCTATTCCTCTCCCCCCTCTTGGGAGAGGTGTAATACCCTCGATAGGCTATATCTCCCGTGTCGAAGCCACGACTTAGAAGCATAACCGCATTAAGAAACAATCGCCGTGAGTGTAATCTTCACACAACCCATGTAATACATAAGGGAAGAGATACATAGTTGACTTACAATGGCCACTTCACACAATTACATGAATAAAGCATTACATCATCCAGATACAATCAAGGTCCGACTCTGGAACCAAAATAAAGAAGAACCCCCAAATCGACCAAGGTCCCGATTGACTAACTGGGCTCACCTCTTGATCAAGCGAAGCAGGAAACAACACAAAGGGGCAAGATCTTCATCAAGCTCCTCCTTGAGCTTGGTTGTCACATAACTGCGGTAACATAGGCACTTGCAAACTGGTTTTGGAAGTATACGTGAGTCACGAGGACTCGGCAATCTCACACCATAAGATCAAGACTATTTAAGCTTATAGGAAGGATGGAGTAATGAGGTGGAGCTGCAGCAGCGACTAGCATATATGGTGGCTACAATCGCAAAAGAAGCGAGAAGAGAAGCAAAACCGGATCGTGAAGCTAGTAGCGATCAAAGTGATCTGAAACTACTTCGTCAAACACTCCAACACCATGTTCACTTCCGGACTCCACGAAGAGATCATCATGGTTACCTGCCAGTTGATGTATTTTAATTAAGATCAACCGGGTTTTCTAACGGACATTAACAAATTCCCATCTGCCCATAACGCAGGCACGGCTTTGAAAGTTCAAATCCTGCGGGGTGTCCCAACATAGCCATGACAAGCTCTCACGGTCAGCGAAGAATAGACCTCCACCGAGACCTCCGGTCAGACTCGAGTCCCCTTACGGTCGGCGGAGGCGGAGGCGCCTGAAGAAACGGGATCGTTGAGGCGCAGAGGAGATTTTACCCAACCCGGAGCTCTCCGGAGAGATAAAACTCCTACTGCTGCTTTGTGTTTGTATTTGTTCTTGCTTGAGGCGTGGGTATCTGTGGGTCTCGAATGAGTCGAACCGAACCTCCTCTCGTCTATACGGGCCTCCTTTTTATAGTCTAAAGGGGTCGTCGACAGTGTAGCAATGAAGAGAGGGTAGAAAGGTAAAAAGCAGGTTGGTACAGCCACTATCAACGATGTCCCCTACCTAACTCTGATTGCGAGGGACAAGGGCATTTAATGCGATCGGTCCGGTCATCTAGCGAGTCAGAAGCGACCGTTAGAAGCGGCGCCGGTGCCACGATGGCCTCCTAGTCACCTTCACTTGCCACCTCGCACGCTAGGCTGCACAGACCACCGCCACGTGCACCGGAATCGATCTGCGGTGACACGTTGTGGGATCTGTTTGGGCGTGGATCGATGGTGGCAACCGCCATGACAACACCTTGCCGCATGATGCGCTATCTTATCGCACCCGCAAACTTGCCACTCGTCGGGTCTTGCCGGAGGCCTTATGGCGTCATGGCAAGCCTCTAATACCTTGTAGTTGGCCTTCCGGCAAGCTCCTCTTGCGGGGTCTTATCTTTCGGCAAGCTCCTCTTGCGAGGGGTCTTATCCTTCCAGCAAGCTCCTCTTGCAGGGTGCTTAATCTTCAAAGTCGACACTTTTGTTCTTGAATGGCAGTAAATGGGAATGACAAAGGGTCTTGGCGAGGCGTCGGCAAGCCTTGCCCTTGAGGGCTCTACGCGACTGCCCGATGCACAAGTTCGAGGTACTAAGGTACCCTATTTTTGTCTACCGACACTTTCGGTATCCGGTACAACAAGACATTTTCGACGAGGTAAAACTAAACCAGCAACACGCCCAGAATGTGCCGACAAATCCCGATAGGGAGCTGCACATATCTCTTTCTCGGGGCACACTCGAGATGAGACTAGCTACGAGTAAAACCAACCCTCAAGTTTCCCGGTGGCCCCTTGATCTCTCGATTCGGACCAACACTCGAGCAGCGGCACTTGGCCGGGGTTAGAATAAAGATGACCTTGAGTCTGCGAGAACCCAAGGGAAGGTGGTAGGTTGTTAGTGCAAATGTTAAAACCAATGTCGGACATTGCTGGAGGAGCTTTACTTAAAGCGAACTATCAAGGGGTTCCCATTATAGCCCAACTTAAGCGTAAGGAGCATAAAATCCGGGAACATAACACCCGATATAGCCGGAAACTAGAGGCGGCAAGAGTGGAGCAAAACACAAGGCATAAGGCCGAGCCTTCCACCCTTTACCAAGTATATAGATGCATTAATTAAATTAGATATTGTGATATCCCCACAAGTAAACATGTTCCAACAAGGAACAACATCTCCATGTTCCAACAAGAATAAACTTCAATCTTCTCCCTGCAACTAACAAGCGCTATATAGAGGGTTGAGCAAAAGCGTTAACATAGCCAATCAGCGGTTTGCTAGGACATGGTGGGTTAGAGGTTTGACATGCCAATTTGGGAGGCTGACAAGCAAATGGTAAGCATCGTAGCATTAGCAAAAGCAAAAAGCGAGCAAACTAGCATAGCAAAGATAGTAGTGATTTGAGGGTATGGTCATCTTGCTGAAATCCATAAGGAAGAAGAAACGATTCCATGAAGAAGACAAGCGGATAGTGGTCGAGCGAATCCTCACAACTCGAGAGCGAAGCAAGAAGCTAACGAGAAAGCAACCGGAAAGAAACAAACAACATGGTAAACACACAAGCATAAACATGTCATGATGCTTAAACAAGTATGATGCATGCTCGGTTTAAATAGCATGGCATGGCAATATGCACAAACAAAACTACAAACTAAATGTAGCCCAATATACGGCAGAGTTGCATATT
Source organism: Aegilops speltoides (assembly GCA_021437245.1). Classification (NCBI taxonomy): domain Eukaryota; kingdom Viridiplantae; phylum Streptophyta; class Magnoliopsida; order Poales; family Poaceae; genus Aegilops; species Aegilops speltoides. The sequence goes on from CM038143.1 coordinate 438,476,243, forward strand.
AATGGCTACCACATCAATTATTTATTTCTCTCTAGGTTATGCACCCAACAATATTAAATATTGGTTAACATGGCAAGTGGTGAAGCATAACAAAACTATACCATCTAAACAATTTAAATGGGGCGGGATATAAAAACAACAAATCCGGTAAATCCCCCATATGCATTTAGCAATTTAATGCAACAACAAGTTTAAACATTTTAAATGTTGTTATCATGATCTGCGGATGACATATACAAGTTTTAAGCAATTTTATGAAAATGTTGACATGAGCATGTTATGAAGCATTTGTCACCATGGCGGAAGGAAAAAGGTGCCGGCGGTGAAAGCGGAAATGGTGCCGCGGCAACATATCGAAAAATGATTCTGCAGCAACATCATCGAAAATGATGCCGGCAGCGATATATCGGTTACTGGTAGCTCACGCGAGAATGCGGTGCAAAAGAAGTGTGGCGTGAAGCGAGTCATGCAAGATGGTGGGGTGATCCGGGTTACGGGTTCCACAGACCCATCGGCATGGCCGAAGCGAGGAAGGAAACGTGCATGAACAAGCGGGCGCGGTGCAAACATGAGCATCTCATACAACATGCATTCATTCACGAGCGATCGGCTCGGGGTTATACCTTGGAAGCATGCGTTTTGAGGCGGTTCGGGTTCGATCACGATGTAGAGGAGTGAGGCGTTCTCGTGGCGATGCGTAGAAATAGTGGTACCGTTGTCTTGTCGAATGAGCGGTAGTTGTACACTTGAGCGGTCTTAGCGGCGGTAGTTGTTCCGCAATTAGGTGGACGAACTTGGCATATCCATGCGTAGGGGTACTTGGCGATCCGTAGATGCACCGACAATTGTAGTGGTACTTGGCAGCTCCGTGTGAGTCAGACAGCGATCGAGAAGTGCTGGCGCATCACCGTGTAGTCGAACTTGGCGGTCTTGAGGCAGTAGTGGTATGGCGAATACGGCCCGCGGTAGTCTTCGAGACTTGGTTTTCCGTGCATGACTCCACGGGTCACAGGGGTAACTTCGGCGATAGCCTTAGCAAAAGCGGCTGCATCAGATCGAAGAGCGGCAACAGCTTAACGAGCGGCGGAGTGATAGAGGCGTCGGCCCATGATTCGAAGCAAAAGCGTACTGGCCTCGGCGGCCTCACGGCGAGGAATAGTGATGGGGTGCGCAGCACCATGGGGGATGGAAGTTCTTGGCTCCCCTCGGGCGTTGCAGGTGCTGATGGAGAAGGCCTTGGCGAGGTGGCTCCTGAGCACTGTAGAGACGAAGGGCCAGCCTTGCGCGATAGGAGAAGAGCGAAGACGCGCCGAGGGGCGGCCAGGCGGCGAGGCGTGGTCAGAGAGCTCGTTAGTGGCCACGAGGTGGTGAAACGCAGGGAGGCGAAGCGGTAGCAGTGGCTAGCGGCCGACCAGCCGAGGTGGGCCTTGAGTGGCGGGGTGCCTTGAGTGAGTCGGGAGGAGGCAGGCTCTGCTCCTCTACAGCGTTGAGAGCAGCGGGCAGTGCGGTGCTTATCTCCTGCTGCCAGCTCGAAGGTATCAAAGCAGAGAAGTATGGGCCAAAACTTATAATATTGGCGAACTCGTTCTACGCCTACCAGAGAAGAAAAAGGAAAAGCTCAAGCCCAAGTGGGAGGGTCCCTTCATCATTGATAAAGTTCTCACCGGAGGAGCGTACTGTCTGCGTGATGCATCAGATAATCGACTCAAGCCGAACCCATGGAACGCGGCCAGACTCCAAAGATTCTACGCCTAGTGCCAAACTCTGTGTTTGTCTCCTTACCTTTGTCTTCCCTTTTAAGTTATACCCTCTCTCTCTTTCTTTTTATATGTAGCCTTAAAATCTTCAAGTGTGCTTTGACCGCACACTCCTGCCGCGCTACGCGCGCTCAATATACCTGGGGGCTTCTTATATAGAAGCTTAACATAATCTTCTGGGCTTTATGCCCACCACATATGCGTCATTCCTCCATATGTACCTTTTTTCACCACTATATGCATCGATATGACTTAAGTTTTGGCCTAGCTGGGTTGCCTGGCTCTTGTGTTTATGCCCTATGTTCCTGTTAATTCCGGTAGGGCATAAGGGGAGCACCTCTGCGATTGTTACTGCCGGGTCAGCCGGATGTGTACCTCAGACTGGGTGAAGCCGAAAGGTAGCGTTCTTAAGGGAATATTCGATCGGTGAACAAAAGATGTCTTTCACCTGTTGCAGAACATGCCCCCAGATGCTTATATCCTGCGTCGTTTTCCACAGTTCGGACATGCACATTAATGCATGCATACCCAGGGAAAGGAACCCTTAATGGAACTATTCTCTCTGGAAGATGTTTCTTACTATCCATGTAATATAACATAGCTAGTTGGTTACTTATGCATTCAAGCACTTATGACCCCTTGCTTGGTTTCCACGCGTGCCCGTTTTTCATAGCGGCGGGTATTGGATACACTCGGTTTGTCGGGTCGAGGGTTGAAGCGAAAAGGTCCGCCAAGACAAATGATTTACAATCCGGCTAGGGAAAAAATATGTCCTTTGAAGTACAAAGTCACTTAGAAAGACTAAACTCTTCTTCTATACCATCCAACAGGCTGTCTAGCCTACAATCCTGCTGGGAATACTTCGCGGCTAATGCTACCTGTTCATATACCAGACTAACGGGGATCCCTTTCCCATCTGACCCTATAGGTCCGACCTCGTCCATGTGGTTCGGGTCAGATTTGGTGTATCGTGTTTTCACCATAGCCCAAGCCTCCCCTGCACCTTGTCGGCAGGCCAATATCTTCCATAATCGGAAGTGCCGCCGCACTCCCTTGAGCATCTCCATGAGCTCTCCCATGCCTCCGGGCAGGGATGCGGACGGCCACAAGGCCTGGGCAACACCCTGCATCACCTGCCGAATTTGTCTGTGCAGTTGTGAGAGCTCTTGCAGAAGATCGCCTGCAGATCCGGGCATCTCCTCTTCGGGACGACCTATCAGCATACCTATAGACATAATTCTGTTAGCCCGCCTCTTCGCCATAAAGGTTCGTTCGAGCACTTACTAAAAATGCTGCATCGAAGACTCTTATTCTCCTTCACGGAGTCAGCAAGTTGGGCCCGAACATCTTTTAATTTAACGTCCAGCCGGGTCTTCGCGTCCTGGAGATCATTCTTCTCCCGTATAACCTTCATAAGCACGCGCTCACCAGCCTTTAGCTGTCGTTGAGCATGTGGTTCATCCTCCGATACGATCTCCGGATTACCTCCAGGATTGTCTGCGGAATCTATTGTTAGATTTGCATGCATGCCGAATACTAACTGGTATACGTCAGTATATTCTTTTCGATCAAGACAAGTATTACCAGACGAGGCCTTCTTAGACTCCTCCATTCCGGCGACTGCGGCCCGTAGCTAGGCTTTGCACTCCTCCAGCTCTTTAGACAGCTGGGTATTCTTCTCTGTAAGAACCTATGCATATAATTGATCTTTAAATCAGTTGTGCCAACTGTTTCAAGTCTCAGGGGCTACTGATATACATACTTATCAAATTTTCTTACCCATATATCCTTTACATACTGGTCCGTGGCTATGGCGAGGCCATATTGAGCAACTCGGATGTATGCGTCCCCTGAGTTGAAGGCATTGAACGCCTCTTCAGAGAAATTTAGGTCGCGTAGTGTGGCCCGCCGGCGCCTATGATTCGTGGCGCTCTCCACTTCGGAGTTCGTAGCGGAGAATCTATCTGCATCCTCTGTAGGAGGATCATCGGCGTTGTCCCGCATTGACCTCCGCCCTTGAGTCCGGCCTCGGAGTCCGGCTGGTGGAGGCGCGGCCGGCAGGCTCTCCGGATATAGTCCGGCGAGCGATTTTTCTGCCAGGAAATCATGGACATTGTTATATTTCAATGACGATAATTACGTAGCAGGTTTTTAATCATATGTTTGCAACGGCGTCTCGGTCCTGACCGCCTTCCTTTTAAGCCTACCCGGCTTCGTTGCCCCTTGTTGACGAGTCACCGCGGGTTCGGCGCGGCGTCCCGATGGCCTTCCCTGTAAAACGCAATACATGTGCGGTGGGTAAGGCGCAAAGAGGGAATCCTTCTTGGAAGTTGGGACTCCGGTTTTACTTACATGTGATACAGGGAGTAGGCCAGGATAATCAGCTATGATGGCTACCAAGGCACCATCGCAGCTTAACTGATAAAATGTCCTGTCGACGAGCTCCACAAATATGTCTGGATCTTCTTTAAGTCCGGGGTCGAGGGCCCGGTTGGGGTCCTCTGGCTATGGAGACGGGCCGTCAACCTCCCTCATAGCTTTTCGTTGTTCCTGCTATGAATTGACAAGGTAAATATTTGTGCTAAAGAACGTGGGAAAGACTGGAATAAAAGATAGCAGCTCACCCAGCTTGGTGGGTTGTACATGGAGAATCCATCCCGTGGCTTAATACGGATGAACTCCTCTTCTTCTCCTTTGTACAAATCGGACAGTATTTTCACCAGAGCGGCAGTGGAGTCCGGACCTTTACGGCCGCAGCGGGTGGCATCGTCTTCTCCATTGAAGTGCCACATGGGTTTCCCCCGATATTGAAGTGGATGCACTCCCCGCATTATACATATTGACATAACCTCAATTATTGTCAGTCCTGATTTGGCAAGTGTCTTTATCCTGTCCATCAGGAAAAGGATCTCTCTGTTATCTTCCTCCTAGGGGCTCCGGGGTGCGGTGTGGTGTTTCTTCAACGGGGCATTTGCAAACTCAGGAAGGCCCAATCGAATAGGGTCCAGAAGGGGGATGTCCTCCATATAAAACCACTCCAAAGGCCAGTCTTCGGACGTCTTCTTCAGAGTACCGGACAGGTATCCGGTCCCAGCAATGCGCCATATTTTGGCTCCGCCCACTTGATTTATCGACACCTCCTGAGTGCGGGGTACAAGGCAGAATAGCCTCTTCCATAGCTCGAAATGAGCTTCGCAACCCAGAAATAGCTCGCAGAAGGCGACATAGCCCGCGATATGCAGTATGGAGGCTGGAGTAAAGTTATGCGATGGAGACCGTAGAACTCCAGGAGCCCGCGGAGGAATGGATGGATTGGAAATCCGAGTCCCCTCAGGAAATAAGGGACAAAGCATACCCGCTCCCCTTGGATGGGTTGGGAGAACTCTCCGCTTGCTCCCCGCCATTATAAGTGGCTAGTCCGGCTCGGACGGGGACCATATATGCAGGCGGGAGAAACCCCTGGGTCTGCAACTCTACCAATCGGCTATGGGGAATGGAACACTTCTCCCAATCGCCTGGCTTAGTGCTATGGGAGCGAGAGGAGGAGCCGCGACGGCCAGCCATGATGGGATGGATTTTTTCAGACGCGCTCTGATGGATACTCGCTGGGAGGAGATGGTGTGATTTGGATCTAAGGATCCCCGACTCTTTAAATAGACGATTTACTTACATGGCCAGGGTGGCAAATGAAAAAATGCCCCGACTTCTCACATTCGCTCGACACGTGGAGATAGCCATTATTAAAGCACAGAAGCCGAGGAGTGCAACATTAATGGGAAAGCTAGACACTGCTCGTTACAACAGGTACTCTAGAGAATTTGGAGAAGAACCCGCCTTGCAATGCCGAAGACAATCTGTGCGCCGGCTCATCGTCATTGAAGCCTAGTTCAGGGGCTACTGAGGGAGTCTGGATTAAGGGGTCCTCGGACAGCCGGACTATATACTTTGGCCGGACTGTTAGACTATGAGGATACAAGATTGAAGACTTTGTCCCGTGTCCGGATGGGACTCTCCTTTGCGTGGAAGGCAAGCTTGGCAATTCGGATATGTAGATCTCCTTCTCTGTACCCGACTCTGTGTAACCCTAGCCCCCTCCGGTGCCTATATAAACCGGAGGGTTTAGTCCGTAGGACAACAACAATCGTAATCATAGGCTAGCTTCTAGGGTTTAGCCTCTACGATCTCGTGGTAGATCAACTCTTGTAATACTCATATCATCAAGATCAATCAAGCGAGAAGTAGGGTATTACCTCCATCGAGAGGGCGAACACAGGTAAACATCGTGTCCCCGCCTCCTGTTACCATTAGCCTTAGACGCACAGTTCGGGACCCCCTACCGAGATCCGCGGTTTTCCGCTTCGTCAAGGTTGTCCTTGGCGCCAAGACCATGCACCACTCGCGATGGCTTTACAAGAGACACCAAGCCAGCTCCACTCCTCGATGGGCTCCGATTGCCACAGCAGGCTGCCGTGCCTTCACCATCGAGCTATGTAGCATCGTCTGGCCCGGCTAGTTCAAACCTGACCTGCCTCTGCGCTACGACGGCACCCTAACCCTGCAGAGTTCTTGCAGCTCTCTGACTGAGCTTGAGCCCGGCAGCGGTGATGAGAAGGTCATGGCGAAACTGGTTTCCCATGGGCCTCAGGATGGGGCCTTCTCGTGGCTCCTAAACCCACCCGTGGGGTCGATCTCCTCCTGGGAGGCGAGATCTTGCGACCGCCGTCGCCAACTTCAAGGGCACTTTCGCGACCGCCCTTCTCCGGTGTCAAAACCGGCCGGACTTTCGGGTAGGGGTCCCGATCTATGCGTCTAAGGCTGATGGTGCTTGAGGCAAGGGACCGATATTTTACCCGAGTTCGGGCCCTCTCGATGGAGGTAAAACCCTACTTCTGCACTTGATTGATATTGATGATATGGGTGTTATAAGGTTGATCTACCACGAGATCATAGAGGCTAAACCCTAGAAGCTAGCCTATGATGATTATTGCAGTCTCACGACCAAACCTTCCGGTTTATATAGACACGAGAGAGGGCTAGGGTTTACATGGAGTCAGTTACAAAGAAGGAAATATAATATTTGGATTGCCAAGCTTGTATTCCGCATAGGAGAGTCCCATCAGGACACGGGGCGAAGTCTTGAGTCTTATACCTTCACGGTCCAATAGTCCGGCCAAAGTACATATAGTCCGGCTGTCTGGATACCCCTAATTCAGGACTCCTCGGTAGCCTTGAACCGGTGAGGAGTCTGGACTAGGGGGTGTCAGGATAGCCGGACTATCATCATCGGCAGGACTCCAAGACTATGAAGATACAAGATTGAAGACTTAGTCCGATGAATAGACTCTTCTGGCATGGAAAAGCAAGCTTGTTCTGAATATGTAGATCTCCTACCATTATGGCCGGCTCTGTAACCAACCCTCTCAGTCTATATACCGGAGGGTTTAGTCCGTAGGGACGAACAATCATTACAACAATCATGCCATGAGGCTAGCTTCTAGGGTTTAGCCTCCTTGATCTCTTGGTAGATCCACTCTTGTACTACCCATATCATCAATATCAATATCAAGCAGGAAAAAAGGTTTACCTCCGCCGAGAGGCCCGACACAGGTAAAAACCGTCGTGTCCCTTGTCTCCTGTTACCATCATAAACGCCTGATTCGGGACCCCCTACCGAGATCCGACTGTTGTTGACACGACATTGGTGCTTTCATTGGGAAGTTCCTCAGTGTCGTCACCGATGAAGCAGTGGCTCCTTGAATCATCAACAACCACGCAGTCGGGGTGAGACTTTTCTCCCGGACAGATCTTCCGTGTTTGGCGGCTTTGCCTGCGGAGCCAATTTGCTTGGCCATCTGGAGCAGATCGAAAGCTACACCCCTGGCCATCAGGTCAGATCTGGAAGCCTAAACTTCATAGCCCGACATCCGCGGAGACTTGATCTTCTATGGATTCGAGCCGGCAGCCAGCAGCGCCGCCTTTGTCACTGACGGGCATGATTTAGCTCTGCCGCGGACGGTGCCACAGAAGCCGCACATGAGTCCCTCCGGCCCCTAGTTCGGGCCGACCGTCTTGAATCAAGGACAAGTGGCTGGACACACGCCTCGGGAGCTGCAATCTCTCTGGCGATGGGCGAATCTGACCTTGTCCCTCATAAAGCCCGTGACTCACGAGGTCGGGACTCCTCGCGGACTCCGAACCTCCTGCGTCTACAGCCGAATCCTGATTGGGCGCCGATCATGGAGTTCACCGCGCGCGCATCTTTCAGCACTCACCCTTTGGCAACATTGAAGATTCGCTAAAACATCTCTGTTATCGAGAAGCCTGGCGGACTGCGGTCGGGGCGGTTGGGATCTTGACGACGAAAGAAATTAAAACCCCACCCACCACCCGCTTTGTAGCTTGCCGATGATCGCCCAGAGCATGCTAGACTACGACTCGAAGACATTGGCGGTATGGGCGGCGATGCGGAGGCGACCAAGAAGGCGCCCTCTGGGGCGCGGGAGACCACCTCGTCATCGACATATACATGGTGGATATCCCAAAGGATGGGAGCAGCGAAGAAGCGGCAGAGCAGATTCCCTAAGAAACATCCTAGCGCCAGCGTCGGTGGCGCCGCTCTAAATCTCCATGCACAGCAAGAATGGAGATTCCAGCCTTGGAGATAGTAACACACGAGAGAGTGCGAAGACAACCCCCTCCAGCAAAGATTCAGCGCGGGGAGGATCACTGAGCCAGCCCTCACGAGAGAAGCGGGCAGAAGAGGTCGAGGATGACAATTACATGCCTCCCTCGGGAGGCGAGGCAAGCCTCCATGACGGCAATTTTTTCGTGCCGAGGGATCTGTCGAACAAGGCGTTTAAGCGCAGGCTTATGCCTGACAAACAGCCTAAAGCAGCAACAGCTCGAGCTGATCAAGACACTGCTGGCGGCAGATGGACGAAGTCCTCGCGGCGAAGAGCATGAACTCGAGCGCCCTCAAAAGCTACCCAAAAGCAAGTTGCTCCCCCAATTATGGAGGAGGACTATAAACCCTCATCGCGGTATATGCACCACGGTGACCGACCACCTCATGGCGCGACAGAGAGGCATCTAGGCCCTCCGGCAGAACCGTACCCGGCACCGCTCGAAAGTCACGAAACCCGCGGAAATCTTGGCGGACTTGCGAGACATATTGGAGGACAAGGCAAGACAATCAAGATCGATCTCGGATCCGTGGGCGCCCGCGATCGAGGCGACTACCGTCGCGCGGATACAGCAACTCGGCGGGCGACCGATAGACAAAGCTCATTGGAGCTACGTCGTGGATATTGCCTAATATAGAGGTGCCGCACACCCACTATGCTTCACAGAACGGAAGTAATGGATCATCAAATCACTGAAGGGTTTAAACCCATGAACATTGAATCCCTCGTATAAGGCACAAGAATTCCCGTGGTTTGGATCAAAGACTATCTCCTTCATATCCATATGGCCCTTGTTGACGATCTCCACGCCATCAATATCTCCCACTCAAGCTTAAAGGACCAGCTCGGCATTGGCTTAACGGCTTGCTAGCGTAATCAATCACTATTGGGAGGACCTCGGAGCCGATTTCTTGACAACTTCCTGGGCACATATGTGCGACTCACCGATGCCAATAACCTAAGTTACATAATTCAGCCAGCCACAGACAAATCGGCGCATGCTTACCGACACGGTTCCTAACAAAGAAAATCAAATCGCCGACCGTCTGATGCGATAGCCCTCGCAGCCTTCAAACATAACATCCGCGACGAGTGGCCGCCCGGGACCAGGATGGTGAAAAGCTGAAATCCATGGCAGCCCTCACATCACTAATGACCCGCTTCGTAAGGGGAGGACAATGGTTAGCTCAAGCAGTAACAACCTCGGCAAAAAATGTCGGCAGTCCGGATACTATGGACCGCAATGGTGTCGATCGAAACAAAAACAAACGCGCATTAAAGGAGATAACACCGAGGATATGATAGCCACGCGGATTCAGAGGCTCTAAACCCGGGTCATGGAAGAAGCCATTCAAAAGAACTACTCCGGGTCCGGCCCAATTTGGACCAATACTGACCGCTCTTGCGGTATACATGGCAATTTTAAAAGCCAGCTAATCACACTAACAGGGATTGTTGGGTATTCAAGCAGCGAAGCAGAGTTAATTGCCGAAAGCAACGATAAGGGGCTGCATAGCGATGACGAGGAAGAGGCCCGGCACGGTAACAATGAGAGGATGTATGGGTTTCCCCCGCAAGTGTGAACGGTAAACATGATATATCATAACCCATATACCCAAGAGGGAAGCGGACGTGCACTTAGGGATGTATATGCGATGGAGCCACGCTCAAGTTCAATCCATGGTCCTCTTGCTCGATCACTTTTGATCAAGGGACCACCCCACCAAAGATCCGCTGATGGCGGATTCGCCGTGATTGTTTTAGACCCAATCGTCGATGGATTTCACTTTCACCGAGTCCTCGATGGGCGGCAGCAAGCTGAACTTGCTTTATCGTGACAACAAGGCGCCAAGATGGGCATAGACCCCTCAAGGATTAAACCTACAAAGACGACCTTCAAAGGCGCCATACCGTGTAGAGGCCAATTGTACAGTGCTCGGTTACATCGAAGTAGTCTTCGGATCCCCGGATAACTTCCAAAGCGAGGAGTTAATCTTCGATATAGTCCCGCTCGCGAGCGGCTATCATGCTCTGCTCGGACGGACCACGTTTGCAAAGTTCAACGCGGTGCCGTGATTATGCATACCTCAAGCTCAAGATGCCAGCCCTCGAGGAGTCATCACGGTCAACGGAAACACGGAACGCTCCCTACGAACGGAGGAACATACAGCGCTGACTCGCGGGCGTAAGTACGTAGCAGCCTCTATACTCTCAAGTCCGCCGCTAAGCGATTGGACATGGCCAAGCGCCGCCTGGAGTAACATACATCAAGACCACTGCACGCCCGAGCATGCAGAGTAATCCAGCCCCAACCCCAGCCCTTGCATGATTGCATGACTAGTCCTTCGCAGACATCATTACGCTCTCGAGATACCATGGGCATAGGGGGAGGGGCATGACCACGACAGGCCCAGAAAAGCGGCTCAACCATACCAGGGTCTCCCAAGTGTGTCGCTTTTTTTCTTTTTTTTTTCTTTTTCTTACCCACAGGACTCGCTCACCAGAGGTCTCTCCGTACAGTTAGACTGCTAACTAACAAAGCAACAGCCAGGAAGGAGAAAGGCTACGTATTTAACACTCAAGTGGTCTCCATTACGAGCATTAAATCTGTTTAATACACCATTCTGCAGCCTACCCCCGGAGGGGGGACATGTTTAATAGTCCAACCCCTTGCTTACCAAGACTATTTGTATCGCTTCTCGCATTCATAGCAGATTTCTGAATAAACAATGCATCTCTTTTTGCTTATAATCGCATCCTTTTTACATATGTTCGCTTATGACATTTTGCATCCGTGATACTTTGGTACAAATTAATACACCAGGGCTTATGTTCCCACATTATGGTGTGATAAGTTCAACACTTTCCCAAGTGCGTACCCTGAACTTATAGCATTATATGCATCGACTCAATCATGTCTTGGGTCAATAGTTGGGTTTGCCCGGCCCCTCGCTTTTGGTACCTTATGTTCCGCTTTATCGACTAAGGTAGCATGGAGAACCATCATGACGCCTCGCTTGAGCTGGGCGAAGCGCCTCAAAGGAGAAAGCTAAACTGACCGTCATGATAAGGCGTAGGTGCTGGTCGCTGTTCGAGAGGTCTTTTCGAGTCCCTAAAGACTTATGCCGCTTAGAGCGAGGAACCGCTTTGTCCGCCCAGGCGTGGATAACGCCTCAATTCGGTCTTCCAATACTAGGGAGCTTCGCTGAAATTTAAAATTATAGAATTCTATGGCTAAGTGAGAGTGTTGAAGAATTATAAGTCCGGTTGCCTTTGTTCGTCGTGTTGAGCGCCTCCTAAAGGACCCAAAATGGGAACAAGCGCCAAGTTTATCCCTTAACACCCCAGCACTCGTGGCATGGGGGTCGGTTTATTTCACTTGCCATCTCTCGATTTGATAAATGGCCGCACGTAAGGTAATATTTTCAATCAATAAGTCTTGCTTAGCGATATGAACAAAGTTTTCAAAGCGACAGATAACACATCGCGAAGTCTACTCAAATATTACATCTTAGGAGCACTCGTCGCCAATCTTATGGGCACCCTTCGACACTCTTATAATACATTTCGGCGTACGATACTCCTTGCCCGCCGCATGCACGTCCGGCAAAAGCTTCAAGATCCAGCCTGCCCTCAAAGGCACTTTTGCACGGGCAAGGCCCGACGGCACCTTCAATACAGTAAGGGCGCTTGACGACTTCCACCCAGGGACACGCATTCACCAGCCGCGCAGACTCCAGCCGATGTAGCTTCGAGGCATGGCCTCCTCGGGCCACACCAACTATGAGGCCCTTCATGGCCTGTTCGGCTACCTTGTGGAGCTCGACCAGCTGCTTCACCGGTCGCTAAGGGCACTGGATGCCCGCCTCAACATACCGAGGCCAAAGACCTTCTCCGCCGAGCCCTCCTCAGCCCGGTGAGAATGCGACAAAGATCGGACCGCTGCAAGGCAGATTCTGCAAACGCCTCCCGAGTCTCCGAATTTGGGTAAGTAATGTGTAATTCACATTCACATGCTTGCTTTGCATGAAAAATGCCTTACCCGCCGCTATTTTCTTCGCCACCTCGATCTCCTGGAGGGCCTTATGGGCTTCGGCCTTAGTGGCTTTGGCACTCTCAACAGCCGAGGCAAGCTCGGAATCTCGAGTCTTCGAGTCATGCTCCAAGCTCTCATGCTTTTCCATGAGAGCCGGGAGCTCTTGCTGCACCTCCGCCACCCTCTCCTCCTGCTTCTCCCACTCGGCTCGCCTCCATGGCATTATGCTCCCGTCAGCGACACCGCCTCCTTAAGGGTCGCCACTCGCTCGGGCCCCGGAGTACCCACGTTATCCTTGTTATTTTTCTTGCAACCAAAATCCTTTTCTATAAGGTACAAATTCAATATGGTGTTACTCACCTTCCGCCCTCGAGCTGCTTCTTAGCACGGCCGAGCTCACTCTGACCGCTCTAGGTTCTGCTCAAAGCATCGACCTCCAATGCGGCAAGGGAGGTGAGGTCAGACAGCCTGCAATCCCATATTGACATAATTTTTAGACCTCCTCACAGATATCTTTTTAGATCCTTAGTCCGCTTTTCTTTCCAACACCAACCCAGATCGAGGGACTACCGCTATGCGGTATTGCATTACATATTTTAAATTTCTACCTCAAAGCTCGTTAGAAGGTGCTGCAGAGCTTCGTCAGCCCGCTCTTGGCAAGCTGAATCCTTCGAATCACCGCACTCATGATAGTGCGGTGTTTTTCCTCGATGGAAGCACCGTTGAGCGCCTCAACAAGTTGTCCGTCCGGTTGGATGGAGGCCGCCAAATATGGTCTTGCCCTTCTTACGAAGGGGCGCCCTACGGACTCGGGAACCACCGCCGTGGTTCGGTCAAGGAGTCCGTGCAAAGTCCGGAGGTTGCCTTGCGGCACCTCCGAGCCTCCTCCTCCGATGGGTCCCCTCCGGGATCCCACCTCGCCGCTAACGCCACGGGAGTCGAGGCGGCTCAAGGGAATCCACATCCGACGGAGCCAAGGACCCGCTTCGATGAAGCGGAAGATCATCCTCGGCCGGACTACGTATTATCCAGATTAGAAAGACACCGTGTGGCACAAATGGAAATTATAAATCATTCAGAACTGGATACTTACGATCTTGCCGGGGCTTGGCCTTTGGCTACTCCCGTCAGCTGCCGCCGTGTTGGCGAGCAGTCCCGAGGAAGGGTCCTTCCTTCTGACCTTCGCCCTCTGCTGGGGAAGCCTTCCTATTCCTCTCTCCCCCCTCTTGGGGAGAGGTGTAATGCCCTCGATGCGGCTATATCTCCCACGTGTCGAAGCACGACTTAGAGGCATAACCGCATTGAAAGCAATGTCGCAAGTGAGGTAATCTTCACACAACCCATGTAATACATAAGGGAAGAGATACATAGTTGGCTTACAATCGCCACTTCACACAATTACATGAATAAAGCATTACATCATCCAGATACAATCAAGGTCCGACTACGGAACCAAAATAAAAGAAGAACCCCAAATGCGACCAAGGTCCCCGATTGACCCCAACTGGGCTCCACTACTGATCAACTGAAACGAAACAACACAAAGGGGCAAGATCTTCATCAAGCTCCTCCTTGAGCTTGGTTGTGTCACCTGCTCGGTAACATAGGCACTTGCAAACTGGTTTTGGAAGTATCTGTGAGTCACGAGGACTCAGCAATCTCACACCCGCAAGATCAAGACTATTTAAGCTTATAGGAAGGATGGAGTAATGAGGTGGAGCTGCAGCAGTTTACTAGCATATATGGTGGCTACAATCGCAAAAGAGAGCGAGAAGAGAAGCAAGGCACGGCCGTGAAGCTAGTAGCGATCAAGAAGTGATCCCCAAACTACTTACGCCAAACATAACTCCAACACCATGTTCACTTCCGACTCCACCGAGAAGAGATCATCATGGTTACACACGTTGATGTATTTTAATTAAGATCAACTTCGGTTTTCTACAACCGACATTAACAAATTCCCATCTGCCCATAAATCATGGGCACGGCTTTCGAAAAGTTCAAATCCTGCGGGGTGTCCCAACATAGCCCATGACAAGCTCTCACGGTCAACGAAGGAATAGACCTCCACCCGAGACACTCCGATCAGACTCGGTCCCCTTCTGGTCCGGCAGGGAGCGGAGGGCGCACGAAGAGCAGATCGAGGTCGGGCGCACGGGGGAGATTTTACCCAGCTTCGGAGCTCTCCGGAGAGATAAAACTCCTACTGCTGCTTTGTGTTTGTATTTGTTCTTGCTTGAGAGCGTGGGTATGCTGTGGTCTCGAATGAGTCGAACCGAACCTCCTCTACGTGCGCACGGGCCTCCTTTTTATAGTCTAAAGGGGTCATCGACAGGTGGCAACGCAGAGAGAGGGGTAGAAAGGTAAAAACGCGGGTTGGTACAACCACTATCAACAGTGTCCCCTACCTAACTCTGACTGCAGGGGACAAGGGCATTTAATGCCCGTCCGGTCACCCCAACAGTGCAGGAAACGACCGTTAGGGGCGGCACCGATTGCCACGATGGCCTCCTAGTCACCTTCACTTGCCACCGCGACCGCTTAGGTCAAGACAGCCACCCGCCACGCACCGTGAGCGATCCGCGCGTGACATCGCTAGGGATGCGCCGAGCGTGGATGCAGAGTGGTGGCTTCGCCGCGGCAAGCACCTTGCCACGGTCGCTATCTTGTCGCACCCGCAAGCTTGCCACTCGTCGGGTCTTGCCGGGACGCGCAGCGCGTCGCGGCAAGCCTCTTATAATGCCTTGGTTGGCCTTCCCGGCAAGCTCCTCTTGCCGGGGTCTTGTCTTTCCCGGCAAGCTCCTCTTGCCGGGGTCTTGTCCTTCCCGGCAAGCTCCTCTTGCCGGGGCCTTGTCTTCAAAGTCGACACTTTGTTCTTGAATGGCGTAAATGGGAATGACAAAGGGTCTTATGGAGGCCCGCAAGCCTTGCCATGGGAGCTGCGACGCCTGCAGACAAGTTCGGGGTACTAAGGTACCCCTATTTTAGTATACCGACACTCTCGTGATCCCGCACAACAAGACATTTCGATGTGGTAAAACTAAACCAGCAACACGCCTCAATGTGCCGACAAATCCCGATAGGAGCTGCACATATCTCTTTCTCGGGCACACTCGATGAGACTAGCTACGAGTAAAACCAACCTCAAGTTTCCCGAGGTGGCCCCGAGTAGCTCAGTTCTGACCAACACTCAGAGGAGCACCGCCCGGGGTTAGAATAAAGATGACCCTTGAGTCTCGCAGAACCCAAGGGAAGGTGGTAGGTTGTTAGTGCAAATGTTAAAACCAATGTCGGACATTGCCGGAGGAGCTTTACTTAAGGCTTAACTATCAAGGGGTTCCTATTATAGCCCAACGCTGTAAGGAACGCAAAATCCGGGAACATAACACCGATATGACGGAAACTAGGGCGGCAAGAGTGGAGCAAAACACAAGGCATAAGGCCGAGCCTTCCACCCTTTACCAAGTATATAGATGCATTAATTAAATTAGATATTGTGATATCCCCACAAGTAAACATGTTCCAACAAGGAACAACATCTCCATGTTCCAACAAGGAATAAACTTCAATCTTCTCCTGCAACTAACAACGCTATAAGAGGGGTTGAGCAAAGCGGTAACATAGCCAATCAACGGTTTGCTAGGACATGGTGGGTTAGAGGTTTGACATGCCAATTTGGGAGGCTGACAAGCAAATGGTAGGCATCGTAGCATTGGCAAAGCAAAAGAGCGAGCAAACTAGCATAGCAAAGATAGTAGTGATTTCGAGGGTATGGTCATCTTGCCTGAAATCCCGCAAGGAAGAAGAACGATTCCATGAAGAAGACAAACGGACGTAGTCGAACGAATCCTCACAACTCCAGAACGAAACCGAAGCTAACGAGAGAAGCAACCCGGAAAGAAACAAACAACATGGTAAACACACAAGCATAAACATGTCATGATGCGCAAACAAGTATGATGCATGCTCGGTTTAAATAGCATGGCATGGCAATATGCACAAACAAAACTACAAGCTAAATGTAGCCCAATATGCAACGAGTTGCATATTGACGAAACACCACATCAATTATTTATTTCTCTCTCGGTTATGCACCCAACAATATTAAATATTGGTTAACATGGCAAGTGGTGAAGCATAACAAAAACTATACCATCTAAACAATTTAAATGGGGCCGGATATAAAAACAACAAATCCGGTAAATCCCCATATGCATTTAGCAATTTAATGCAACAACAAGTTTAAACATTTTAAATGTTGTTATCATGATGCGGATGACATATACAAGTTTTAAGCAATTTTATGAAAATGTTGACATGAGCATGTTATGAAGCATTTGTCACCATGGCGGAAGGAAAAAGGTGCCACGGCGGTGAAACGGAAATGGTGCCACGGCAACATATCCGAAAATGATACCACGGCAACATATCCGAAAATGATGCCACGGCAGCATATCGGTTCTGGTAGCTCACGGAGATACCGGTGCAAAAGGAAGTGTGACGTGAGCGAGTCATGCAAGATGGTGGGGGTGATCCCGGTTACCGGGTTCCCACGGGCCATCGGCATGGCGAACGAGGAGGAACGTGCATGAAGCAAACGGGCACGGTGCAAACATGAGCATCTCATACAACATGCATTCATTCACGGGCGATCGGCTCGGGGTTATACCTTGGAAGCATGCGTTTTGAAGCGGTTCGGGTTCGATACGATGTAGAGGGAGTAGACGTTCTCGTAGCGGTCGTAGAGGAAGTAGTGGTACACGTTGTCTTGTCGAATGAACGGCGGCGGTAGTTGTACACTTGACGGTCTTGGCGACGGTAGTTGTTCACAGGTCGTGGACGAACTTGGCATATCCATGCGTAGGGGTACTTGGCGATCCGTAGATGCACACGACAATTGTAGTGGTACTTGGCAGCTCCGTGTAGTCGAACTTGACGATCTGAGGGGGTACTTGGCGCATCACCGTGTAGTCGAACTTGGCGGTCTTGAGGAACGGTAGTGGTACTTGGCGAGATACACGGCCACGGTAGTCTTCAGACTTGGTTTTCCCGTGCATGACTCCACGGGTCCTGGGGTAACTCGGCGATGGCCTTGGCAAAGAGGCGGCTGCATCAGTCGAAGGAAGCGACAGCGGCAGCTTGGCCCGAAGACGACGGGTGATGGGGGCGTCGGCCCATGGTTCGAAGCAAAGGCGTGGCACTGGCCTCGAGCGACGCTCACCAGCAGGAATAGTGATGGGGTCGCAGCACCATGGGGATGGAGGTTCTGGCTCCCCTCGGGCCGGGTGCCGAGTGGAGGAGACGCACGGCGAGGTGGCTCTGGTCGCCAGAGAGAAGCAGAGGACGGCGCAGGCGCGATAGGAGGAAGGGAGACGCGAGGACGCATCGGGTCGACGGGGCGGCAGAGGCGTGGTCGCGGGGCTCGTTGGTCGGCACGAGGGGGTGGTGAGGCACGGGAGCAGAAGCAGGGCGCGGTGAACTGCGGCCGACCGGCGAGGAGGTGGAGGCGCGAGGTGGCGGGGTCGCGCGCGAGGTGGGTCGGGAGGAGCGGGGCTCTGCTCCTCTCTGGCAGCGCGAGGGGAACGAGACGAGGGTGCGGTGCTTATCTCCCTGCGACGGCGCATCGAGGGAGGAGGGGATCGAGCAGGGCTCTCCCTGGCGATGGCTGTGCGTGGCGGCGGCGCATAGGGGAACGAGGGGAGATGAGGGGGATTCGATCGGGCTAGGTTTAACAAGGGTTAGCTGGGCCGAGGATTAGGTGGGCTGAACCGCCAGCTGGTCAGAAAAGTCTGGGCCACCCGTTGGGGAGGAAAATGGCCAGGGCCTGATTGGTTTTAAAAGGAAAAGAACGGGTTATTTCCTTTTATATAAAAAGGAAACATAGATATATTTATTTGGTAAGGCAAATAAATATAAGTTGAGCTCAAAACTGACATGGATCTACTTTGACATATTTCAAAGCATGACAGCTTGAGCCGAGCAAATTGGAGAAAGATCAAGGTTAGAATATTCTAAACGAGAGTGGTTTTAAATGCCGCTTTGTTTGGGATGATTCCATACTTAATGGAATATTTATTGTAGCTCCCAAAATATTGGGAGGATATGTAATAAAGAGAAATCACCATGTGAATATCCTCGATTTAAATGGACCGAAGATCCATGCAATTTATTTAGCTGAGTTTTAAAAATTAAATGACATGCTGGCATGATGACATGATGCAATGCACATGATGCAGAGATGAATGCACGAACAAAACAAAATCACACAACGAATCTCGGAAACCCTGGAAGGCATCTGAAGCTCCGGTCTTGGGGCGTTACAAGAGGCCTCTTTCTCCTCCTCGTCTTCTAGGGAGGAGTCCGCCTCGGAGCCATCGGACGACGAGTCCGATACCACCTGGCGCCGGGAATTTCTACGGGTTCTCGTGGCCTTCTTCTTGGCCTTCTTCTCCGGCACCACATAAAGTGTCGGGACTAGCAACCCCATTAAACGGGTATCCGCTGGGTCTTCGGGGAGGGGAGCTGGACAGTTAACCTGTCCGGACGTCCTCTGCTAGTCCTGTTAAAGGCATGGGGAATTTTAGATCCCACATAGAGTCAAACTATGAAAGAAATGAATGTCCCATAAAGGATAACATAGCTTACAGCGACGGCCGGGCGTTGCATGCTGAATCCGCGATCTTCGCTATGGATGCGGGGCTTCTCCCTTGAACAGCACCTCCATGCAGCTTCAGACAAGCAGTCAAGAGCCCGCTAAGGGTCCGTGCAGTGCGGATCAAACTCCCACAAATTGAAAGCCCGTTGTTGGTAGGGGAGAATCCGGGACGAGCATGACTCGGATCACGCTGACAAGCTTAAGCTTCTTGTTCACCAGGTCTGGAGACAGGATCGAGTCCGGTCGGCCTTCAACTGCCCCATAGCAATCCCTTCTCTTCCGTGAAGTGAGCTGCATGGGGTACCAGATCTGAACTCGGGGCTGCTGCCCATTTAGGGTCACGCGGCTCGGTGATGTAGAACCACCCCGATTGCCACCCCTTGACGGATTCCACAAAGGCGCCCTCGAGCCAAGTGACGTTGGGCATTTTGCCCACCATGGAGCCTCCGCACTCTGCTTGAACGCCCTTCACCACCTTCGGCTTGACATTGAAGGTCTTTAGCCACAAGCTGAAGTGGGGCTGGATGCAGAGGAAGGCCTCGCACACGACGATAAACGCCGAGCTGTTGAGGATGAAGTTTGGCGCCAGATCGTGGAAGTCCAGGCCGTAGTAGTACATGAGCCCCCGGATGAAGGGATGAAGTGGGAAGCCCAGTCCGCAGAGGAAGTGGGGAAGAAATACGACCCTCTCATGGGGCCTGGGGGTGGGGATGAGCTGCCTCTCGTCGGGCAGCCGGTGCGCGATGTCGCTGGACAAGTATCCAGCACCGCGCAGTTTTTCGATGTGCCCCTCCGTAACGGAGGAGGCCATCCACTTGCCTCCCGCTCCGGACATGGCTGGAGAAGGTTGAGGCGAGGTGTGCGGACTTGGGCGCTTGAGCTCGAGTGCGCGGAGATGGATAGGCAAAGGAGGAAGAAGGCGTAGGTAAAAAGGGTGGATCCTTATCCCTTTATATATGGGCGGACGAAAACTATGCATCCCCACCGGCCTGGTAAAACTCGCCTATCTCCCAGGCGCCACAATCAATGGTGCGGTTGGGTTACCCACGTCCGTATTGATGGGAATCCCGGAATAAGGGGAACACGATCTCTGCTTCGACAAGACGTGCCAAGGAAACCGCTTTGCTAAATGCGCTGAGGTGGTATAATAAAAACGATTCAAGTAAAGGCTTGGTAGTGGTGTGACGTCACGCCACAAAATACATCAGCAGATTAAACTTGTGTACATATTATTCTCTCTACGGTGGTATGTGGAATTTATTTTGCAGAGCCGGACACTATCCTGGTGTTCACAATCTTCTATGATTATTCGGAGGAGGAACCCGCCTTCAAAGGTCGAACAATATGCGCGCCGGACTCATCGTCATTGAAGCCTAGTTCAGGGGCTATTGAGGGAGTCCTGGACTAGGGGGTGTCCGGATAGCCGGACTATCATCATCAGCCGGACTCCAAGACTATGAAGATACAAGATTGAAGACTTCGTCCCGTGTCCGGATGGGACTTTCCTTGGCGTGGAAGGCAAGCTTGGCAATACGGATATGTAGATCTCCTACCATTGTAACCGACTGTAACCCTAGCCCTCTCCGGTGTCTATATAAACCGAGGGTTTTAGTCCGTGGGACGCACAATCATTACAACAATCATACCATAGGCTAGCTTCTAGGTTTAGCCTCCTTGATCTCGTGGTAGATCCACTCTTGTACTACCCATATCATGAATATCAATCAAGCAGGAGTAGGGTTTTACCTCCATCGAGAGGGCCCGAACCTGGGTAAAAACATCGTGTCCCTTGTCTCCTGTTACCATCCGCCTAGACGCACAGTTCGGGACCCCCTACCCAAGATCCGCCACTTTTGACACTGACACCAGGCTTCAAGGACGATGAGTCCGGCGCGCAGCTTGTCTTCAGCATTGCAAGGCGGGTTCCATCTCTGAATACTCCAAAGTACCTCTTGCAACGAACAGTGTCCACCTTCCCATCAATGTTGTACTCCTCGCCTTCTATGCTTCAATAATGACCATCTCCACGTGTCGAGTGAATACGAGGAGCCGAGGCATTCTTGCATTTGCCACCCCCGGTCCGGCAGGCAAACCGTCTATATGAAGAGAAGGGGATTCTCAGATCCAAGCCTCACCTTCTTTCCTAGAGCAAGCATCTAACAGAGCGCTGGAAAAAACCATTCCAACATGGTCGGTCGCCGTAGCTCCTCTTCTCGTTCCCTTTGCACCACGCCAGGCGACTGGGAAGAGTGTTCAGTCCCTCGAAGTCATTTGATAAAGTTATAGACTCAAGGGTTCCTTCCGCCGGCGTTCATGGTCCCTGTCCGAGCCGGACTAGCCACCTATAATGGCGGGGAGCAAGCGCAGAGATCTCCTAATCCTTCCCCGGTGAAGCGAATATCCCTTATCCCACATCTGGTAAGAGGCGCCGGGTTTCCAATCCACCCATTCCTTCGCGGGCTCCTGGAGTTCTACAGCCTCTAGTTGCACAACTTCGCTCCTACCGCCATGCTGCACATAGCAGGATACGTCGCTCTTTGCAAACTATTCCTGGGCTACGAGGCTCACTTCGGGTTATGGAAGAAGTTGTTCTGCCTCGTCCCTCGCAACCAGGGGGAATCCATATGTCAAGTGGGCGGAGCCGAAGTATGGCGCGTCGCCGAGACCGGATACCTATCCGGTACTCCCAAGAAGGTGCCGGAGAACTGGCCTTCGGAGTGGTTTTATGTCGATGACGTTCCCCTTCCGGATCTAGTCCGGACAGGTCTCCCTGAGTTCAGTAATGCTCCACCGAAGGCACGTCGAAGTTGGGGACCTCGGGGCCCCCAAGAGGAGGATACCAGAGAAATACACTTCCTGATGAGCAGGATAAATTTACTGGTCAAATCAGGGCTGACAATAGTCGAGGTTATGGCTATATGCATAATGCGGGGAGTACAACCGTTTAAATATCGGGGGAAGCCCATGTGGCACTACAACGGGGAAGATGATGCCACCCGCTGTGGTCGTTAGGGTCCGGACTCTGCCACTGCTCTGGCGAGGATATGTCCGATTTGTATAAAGGAGAAGAAGATGAATTCCTTCATATTAAACCGCGGGATGGGTTTTCTATGTACAACCCCCCAAGCTGGGTAAGTCGTCACTCTTTCCCGCGCTTCATTCATTCTGGCGTCCTTCGTCAAGATTATTTACCTCGATATTTCTGAGCAGGAACTGAGGAGGGCCGTAGAAGGAATCTCCAGCCCCTCCCCGCAGCCAGAGGACCCCGGAAGGGCCTTTGATCCAGGACTCAAAGAAGACCCGGATATTACTGTGGAGCTCGTCAATGGGACATTTTATCAGGCGAGCTGCGATGGCGCCTTAGTGGTAATTATCGTCGACTATCCTGGACTGCTACCTGCATCGCGTGTAAGCAAAGCCAAAAAAACCTATCCTCTAAAGAGGACCTCTTTCTGATGCCACGCCTTATGCCTGAAATATCGTATTTTTGTAGAGACAACCATCGGAACACGGCGCCAAGCTCCTGGGGGCTCGTCGGCAAAGGGCGTCCAGATCGGGCAGGCTTAAGAGGAAAGCGGTTAGCGCCGAAACGCCGCTACAAAGGTATGGTAAAAACCTACTCTGTGATTATTGTGTTTGCAATGTAACATCGTCCTTTGTGTCTTGGCAGAAAGAGGAGTAGCCGGACAATATCCGAAGATCCTGCCAATCACGCCTCCACCAGCCGGATTCCAGAATCGTCTTCGAGAGAGGAAGCGGGCGCGGGGCCGATGCCGAATTGTCCTCCGACAGAGGATGCGGATATGCTCTCCGCCATGAATTCCGAAGTAGAGAACACCATGAATCACTGGCACCGACGGGCCGTACTTCGCAACAACATCTTTTCTGAAGAGGCATTTAATGCTTTCAATTCGGGGGACGCATACATCCGAGCTGCTCAAGGCGGGCTTGCCCGAGCGACGGACCAGTATGCGAAAGATATACGGGTAAGAAAATTTGATAAGCATGTATAGCAGTAGATCCCAAGACTTGAAACGGTTGGAACAACTGTTTTCAGGATCAATTTATGCACAGGTCCTTGTAGATAGGAATGCACAATTGTCTCGAGAGCTGGAGGATTGCAAGACCCAACTAAGGGCCGCAGTTTCCAAACTAGAGGAATCCCAGAAGGCTTCATCCGGTAACATTTGTCTCAATCGTACGGAAATGTACCGGTTAGTAAGTGGCTTGTATGATAAGTCTAATGTAAAATTCTGCGCATAATCCCGGGTGAATCCAAGGTCGTAAGAGATAACGAGTCACATCTCCAAAGGCAGCTAAAAGTCAAGAAGCGTGTTCTTACGCAAGTTAGGCAGGAGAAGAACAATCTTCAAGATGCCAATGTCCGGCTGGGCATCGAATTAAAAGATGTTCGCGCTCAGCTGGTGGACTCCGTAAAGGAGAACAGAAGGCTTCGTCACGGTATTTATGGTGAATGTCTAGACGAACTGTAGTACAGCTCGGCGAGGAAGCATATTGAAAAAGTTTATGTTTGTAGGTATGTTGACGGGCCGCCCTGAAGAGGAGATGCCCACATCCGCAGGTGATATGCTGCAAGACCTCTCACATCTGCACGAGCGAGCTCGGTGGGTGATGCAGGTTATTGCCCAGGCCTTGTGGCCATCCACCTCCCTGCCAAAAGGCATGGGGGAGCTCGTGGATGTGCTTCAAGGAGCACGGCGGCGCTTCCGATTGTGGAAGATGTCAGCCTGCCAACAAGGTGCAAGAGAAGCCTGGGCCATGGTGAAGACACGCTACACCAAGCTTGACCCGAACCATATGGCCGAAGTCGGACCGGCAGGGCCAGATGGGCAAGAAATTCCCGTTAGTCTGGTGTACGACCAGGTAGCATTAGCCGCAAAGTATCCCCAACAGGATTGCAAGCTAGATAGCCTATTGGATGGTATAGAGGAAGAATATAGTTAGTCCAAGTGACTATGTAATTCAATGGACATATGTAGTGCCTAGCCGGATTAAAAATCATTTGTCATGGCGGACCTTTTCGCTTCAGCCCCTAGATCCGATAGTACGGGGTGTATCCGAATACCCGCTCAGATATGCAGAATCGGGGTATGCGTGGAAACCAGGCGTTGGGGTCATAAATGCTTGAACAGACAAGTACCCAACTAGCTATGTTATATTACATGGATAGTAAGAAACATCTTCTAGGGAGAATAGTTCCGTTAGGGGTTCCTTTCCCTGGGTACACATGCATCGATGTACATGTCCGGACTACAAACAGAGATGCAGGATACAAAACTTCTGGGGATTTACATTGTAATAAACGAAAGGAACATCTTTTGTTCACCGACCGAATATTCCCTTAAGAACACTAGCTTTTGGCTTCACCCAGTCTGAGGTACACATCCGGCTGAACCGGTAGTAACAATCACAGAGGTGCTCCCCTTATGCCCTAGCTGAATTAACGGGAACGTACGGCATAAACACAAGAGCCAGGCAACCCAGCATGGCCACATCTTAAGTCATATCGATGCATATAATGGTGAAGAAAAGGCACATATGAAAAAAGAACGCATATGCGATAGGCAGAAAAGCCATTAAAGTAATTATATTTAGCTTCCGTATAGGAAGCCCCCAGGTATGGCTTACACACATAATGTGGTCGGAGTGATCCGAGAGTCCGCACTGTATTGAGTACTTTGTGTGAAGAAGGAAAAGGGTCGAGAAAGGAAAAAGGAGGGGACATAATTAAAAAGGAGGGGGTAAGGAGACGAACACTGAGTTCGGTGCTAGGCGTAGAATCTCCGGAGTCTGGCTGCGTTCCATGGGTTCGGCTCAAGTCTGTTATAGGATGCATTACGTAGGCGGTACGCTCCTCCAGTGAGAACTTTATCAATAACGTAGGGACCCTCCCATTTAGGTTTGAGCTTGTCCTTCTTCTTCTCCGGTAGGCGTAGAACAAGTTCGCCAATATTATAAGTTTTGGCCCGCACTTCTCTGCTTTGGTACCATCGAGCCTGCTGCTGATAGAATGCGAAACGGGCTTTTGCAACATTGCGCTCCTCCAGGGCATCTATGTTGTCCTGCTGATCTAACTCGGCTTCCTTCTCTTCGTACATGTGCACGCGAGGCGAATCATGTATTATGTCGCAGGGTAGTACTACCTCTGCGCCGTACAACATAAAAAATGGTGTATATCCGGTGGTGCGATTAGGCGTGGTCCGCAGCCCCCAGAGTACGGAGTCTTGCTCCTCGACCTAGTGCGTGTCCGATTCTATGAAGAATCGCACTAGTCTGGGTTTGATGCCGCTCATGATGAGACCGTTTGCATGTTCGACCTAGCCATTTGTTTGGGGGTGATAGACGCAGGCGTAATCGAGCTTGATGCCCGTGTTTCTGCACCAAGTTTTCACTTCATCGGCTGTGAAGTTTTAGCCATTGTCAGTGATGATGCTGTGGGAGACGCCGTATCGGTGTACAACCCCAGATATGAAGTCTTTCACTGGTCTGGATTTGGCCGTTTTGACTGGTTTGGCTTCTATCCATTAGGTGAACTTGTCCACCATGACCAATAAGTATTTTTCTTATGGCTTCCCCCCTTAAGGGGTACGACCATATCCAGCCCCCATACCGCGAAGGGCCAAGGGATGGGGATTTTTTGGAGAGCGGTAGGGGCCATGTGGCTCTGATTGGCAAAGAGCTGGCAACCGACGCAGTGTTGGACGAGGTCTTGTGCGTCTGCTCGGGCTGTAGGCCAATAAAAGCCTGTGCGGAAGGCCTTGCTGACAAGTGCCCGAGCCGCAGCATGGTGTCCGCCGAGTCCGGCATGGATTTCAGCCAAGAGCTGCCGCCCTTCCTCTTCGGAGATGCATATTTGGAGCACTCCGGTCGCACTTTTCTTATAGAGTTCCCCCTCATGGACTTTGTAGTCTATGGAACGCCGCACGATGCAACGTGCTTCATATTGGTCCTCGGGGAGCTCCTGCCTATTTAGGTAGGCCAAGAAAGGCTGAGTCCATGGGGCGATTACAACCATGATTTCGTGGGCCGAAGGTGTTATTTCGGTGGCGGAACCTCCGATTACGTCTGATGGTTCAGAATCTGGGGGTGTATTTGGATCCGTGCTAGTATTGCCGGCCTCCACTTCCCATACCACGAATGGCTTGAACAGCCTTTTGAGGAATATGTTAGGTGGGACACGTTCGCGTTTAGCGCTGATGCGGGCGAGGATATCCGCCGCTTGATTGTTTTCTCAAGCCACATGGTGGAATTCGAGCCCCTCGAACCGAGCTGACATTTTGAGGACGACATTACGATAGGCCGCCTTTTTTGGATCCTTGGCATCAAAGTCTCTGTTTATTTGTGATATTGTGAGGTTTGAATCCCCGCGCACCTTCAGGCGTTGAATTCCCATAGAGACTGTCATCCGAAGACCGTGCAACAGAGCCTCGTATTCGACTGCGTTGTTGGAGTCTGTGTATAATATTTGGAGTGTGTATTGGACCGTGTCTCCGGTGGGGGATGTCAGGACTGCACCTGCTCCCAATCCGGCTAGCATTTTAGAGCCGTCGAAGTGCATGATCTAGTTAGAGTACGCTGCTGCTCTTTTTAGGGAGTTCGCTTCATCCATTCGCGACAAAGTTAGCCAATACTTGCGACTTAATGGCCCGCTGTGGTTTGTATGTTATGTCGAACGGAAGGAGCTCGATGGCCCATTTAGAATTCCGGCCCATAGCGTCGCGGTTATTTACTATGTCATTTAGTGGTACTTCGGAGGCCATCGTAATTGAACACTTTTGGAAGTAGTGTCGTAGCTTCCGGGATGCCATGAAGACCGCGTATGCTATCTTTTAATAGTGTGGGTATCGGGATTATGGGGTGAGGACCGTGGATACGTAATATACCGCCTTCTGGAGCGGGAATTGTATCCGTCAGCCTCTCGTTCGACGACGAGCATTGCGCTTGCAACTTGATGTGTTGCATCTATGTACAATAGCATAGGTTTGCTAGTATTTGGTGCTGTGAGGACTGGATTACTGGCCAATAAGGTCTTTATTTCGTCTACTGCCGCGCTGCATCCGTCCATCGGCAGTGTTGGCTACCAAGAAGGCGGTAAAGAGGTAATGCCTTTTCTCCTAATCGGCAGATAAAGCGGCTTAAGGCAGCCACGCATCCAGCTAGTTTCTGTATATGCTTGAGGTATGTTGGGATTGCCAACTGCGACAGAGCTCGGATTTTTGCCGGATTTGCTTCAATTCCTCTCTTGGAAACAATGAAGCCGAGCGGCTTCCCAGAGGGCACACCGAAAACACATTTTTCCGGGTTTAGCTTGATGTCGTATGTTCGGAGGTTATCAAATGTAAGCCTCAGGTCATTTATTAGGGTTTCGACGTGTCTTGTTTTTATGACCATGTCGTCCATGTATGCCTCCACTGTTTTGCCGATTTGCTTCTCCAGGCATGTTTGAATCATGCGTTTATAGGTTGCGCCGGCATTTTTGAGCCCGAAAGGCATAGTGTTGAAGCAGAAAGGGCCATATGACGTTATGAAGGGTGTTGCAGCTGGGCCGGACTCTGCCATCTTTATTTGATGGTATCCAGAGTATGCATCGAGAAAACACAGTGAGTCGTGTCCTGCGGTGGCGTCGATGATTTGGTCGATGCGAGGGAGGGGGAAGGGATCCTTGGGGCAAGCCTTGTTGAGGTATTTGAAGTCGACGCATAGGCGCCGGGATTTTTCCTTCTTCAGTACCATTACCAGATTTGCCAGCCAATCCGGATGCTTGATATCTCTGATGTATACGGCCTCAAGTAGCTTGGCTAGATCTTCTCCCATGGCTTGCCGTTTGGGCTCTGAGAAGCGCCTAAGAGTTTGTTTGACGGGCTTGTATCCTTTCAGTATATTGAGGCTATGTTCGGCCAGCCTACATGGGATGCCCGGCATGTCCGAAGGGTGCCAGGCGAAAATGTCCCAATTCTCGCGTAGGAAGTCTCGTAGTGCGGCATCCATTGCATGGCTCAACTGCGTCCCGACGGAAGCTGTCTTCGTGGGGTACGTTGGATGAACCTGGAATTTGACTATCTCGTCTGCGGGTTTAAATGATGTGGACTTGGGTCGTTTGTCGAGTATCACGTCGTCCCTGTCCACTGTGGCGTGCAGCGTTGTTAGTTCTTCGGCCGCTAGGGCTTTGGATAATGCCTCCAGGGCTAGTGCTGTAGTTTTATTTTCGGCGGTGGAGTGCTACGTCCGGGTCACTGGCTAGAGTGATGATTCCATTGGGTCCGGGCATTTTAAGCTTCATGTATCCGTAATGGGGTATAGCTTGAAAGCTTGTGAATGCGTCCCACCCTAAAAGGGCGTGGTATACGCTGCTGAAAGGAGCCACTTGGAATGTGATCTCTATGGACCTGTAATTGTTCGGGGTGACGAATACCACATCGAGTGTGATTTTTCCCGCTTACCGTGCCTCCCGACTAGGGATGATTCCCCTGAAGGTTGTGCCGCTCTGCTCAATGCGACTTTTATCCATTTCCATCTTGCTGAGTGTTTCTTCATAGATCAAGTTTAGTCCACTTGCGCCGTCCATGAGTACTTTAGTGAGCCGAAAGCCGTCCAGGATTGGGCTAAGGAACGCACCCGGACTGTCTGGAATTGGGGTTCGTCATCGGCACTGAAAGTTATAGCAGTGTCGTTCCATGGGTTTATTTTTGCCACGTGGTAAATTTCGGCGAGATTTCGATGGGCTCGCTTGCGCCTATTATTTGAGGCGAAAGTCTCGAAGACTGTCAGTACCGTATTGTTTTCTTTGGCAGGATGTTGTTCTGCTTTATGGCATACAAGACGATTCTCGCCACTTTTTGCTACCCACCGGAGTATCCGACATGCTCTAAGGCTATGTGTTGGTGTAGTGTCCGGCGTGCTGTGGAGTTTACATGGCCCATTGAGCCATTTTTCCAATACGGTTCCACGCCCTGGGGTGGGTTTTGGTTTCTTGGGGACTGGATCGGCTGACTTACGAGGGTTCGCCCGTT
This sequence comes from Aegilops speltoides, assembly GCA_021437245.1. Classification (NCBI taxonomy): domain Eukaryota; kingdom Viridiplantae; phylum Streptophyta; class Magnoliopsida; order Poales; family Poaceae; genus Aegilops; species Aegilops speltoides. The sequence continues at coordinate 438,505,405 of CM038143.1, forward strand.
TTTCTCGGGCAAAGGTTTTAGTGAGAGCCGGACTATCCCAAAATTCTGATTGGGTTTTCTAGGCGCTTTCCATCGCACAGTACTTCTGTATTATGGTTTCTAAGTCAGCAAAGGGTACTATGTCACGGCGACTTATAGCATTAAGGATCCCTTTGTTCGTGCAGTTTTTGCAGAAAAGTGAGACTGCGTCCTCCTCCCGATAGTCCTTGACCTTGTTTAGCACAAGGAGGAATCTGGCCCAGTAGCGATCTACTGTCTCTTGGGGCTCTTGTCTGATATGGGAGAGATGGTTTACATCCGGGTGGGTGGGTGTAGCTGAATCTGGATTCTGATCCGATCTAACGCCCTGAGGCAGGGGAGCCTCCGGGCTTGACAGCTCGGGATCCAGGGCGCTGCCCAATTTTTCCGGCCCGATACCCGATTCTAAGTTCGGGGTATGGGTCATATCTTCCCTTGAGTGGGTATCCGACTAAGAGAGCTCGGTAATACGGACATAATTCGTCCTCAAAATAGAGGGATAATCCGTATGTGGCTCCAGCACTACCGCTATCTCGTGGGTGGCCAGTGGGGATTTGATATCCCTTTGGTCGGGTTTAAGCCCGATCCGGTCATAGTCTGTGGCGACTCCCAAAGAGGAGATGCGATCCAAGTGCTCATTAAGGGAGGAGAGCTCCCTTGGATCCATCTGTTCGGCGAGCTCCGAATTGACGTGGAGGCTATTCGTGATGACCCGAGAGGTCATCGTCGGCGCGACAGCCGATCGAGCGGCCATGACGAAGCCACCTAGACGAAAAGTTTGGCCTACGGCCAATGCTCCCCAGAGGTGATGTTGTCCCTGACAACGAGACGAGCCATCGAGCCTTGCAGCAACGATACAGAGGAACTCTCAATGAAAGCACCAATGTCGGAGTCAAAACAGGCGGATCTTGGGTAGGGGGTCCCGATCTGTGCGTCAAAGGCTGATGGTAACAGGAGGCAAGGGACACGATGTTTTACCTAGGTTCGGGCCATCTCGATGGAGGTAAAACCCAACTTCCTGCTTGATTGATATTGATGATATGGGTGTTATAAGAGTTGATCTACCATGAGATCGTAGAGGCTAAACCCTAGAAGCTAGCCTATGATGATTATTATTCTTTCTCTAAGGACCAAACCCTTCGGTTTATGTAGACATCGGAGAGGGCTAGGGTTTACATGGAGTCGGTTACAAAGAAGGAAATATAATATCCGGATCGCCAAGCTTGTCTTCCACGCAAAGGAGAGTCCCATCCGGACACGGGACGAAGTCTTGAGTCTTGTACCTTCACGGTCCAACAGTCCGACCAATGTATATAGTCCGGCTGTCCGGATACCCCTAATCCAGGATTCCCTCACCCGCCGACCACGGGCGACCTGTCGTGCATCAAGCAACAGCCAGGGGAGACCCTGCAGAAATACATCCAACGCTTCAACAATGTGCGTCTCAAGATCGCCAAGGTGACGGACGAAGCCATCATCTCAGCATTCTCCGATGGCGCCCGCGGCGTCAAGATGAAGGAAGAGCTCGCCATCCATGAAGACCTATGCACAGTCTTGGAGATGTTCAACCTGGTGACCAGGTGCGCTAGAGCTGAGGAGGGGGCGCCTCTCCCTCCTCGAGCTCCCGGCTGCAGACCCAGAAGATAAGAAGGCCAAGCCCAAGGACTCGAAGCGCAAGGGTGTAGCCTTGCTCGCGATTGAGCCAGAGATGAAGCGCGGCCGGGACCAACCGAGTCTTCCAGGAGCAGCCGTCCATTCTGCGCCTCCCACAACGTACACACCCACAACACCAACGAATGCCAAGAGCTCGGGGCCATCCGCGACGGGCGCTTTGGTCCGCGCCCCGAGCGCAACGACCGGGGCTATGGCCGAGGATGAGGTCGACGAGGTGGAGGACGCTAGGACGACCGTGGTCCCCGCTAGGAGTGGCGCGACCAGCGCGGGAGAACCAGTGGCGCGACCAGCCTCGTGAGGGCACATGGAGGGACCAAGCTCGTGAGGACCGCCCTCAGGGCAATGCAGGCCTTCCTCCACAGCGCCACCTCCAAGAAGGAACGACGACCATCACCAGGACGAGGCGGCTGGGGGCTTCTAGGAGCCGCGCGCGTAGCGTGCATCTTGGGCGGTGCTCAGACCCCAGCGTCACAGCGCCTCTTAAAGCAGTTTGCTCGTGAGGTGAACGCAGCGCTTCCCAGGCTTGAGGCCACACGCCCGGTCAGGTGGTCCAAGTACGCCATTACCTTCAGCTCATCCGACCAGCTCAAGTGCGCGGTGACTGCCAGCGCTCTCCCGATGCTCTGCTCGCCCATCATCAACAACGTTCAAGTCACCAAGACCCTCGTCAATGGCGGGGCAGGGCTCAATGTCTTGTCCGTCGAGACATTCGATCGCCTCCAGGTTCCGTACGATCAGCTGCAGCCTACCAAGCCCTTCTCAGGAGTGACCAACGGCTCCACCACACCGATAGGCAGGTCTGCCTCCCTGTCACCTTCGGCAAGCATGACAACTACCGCACGGAGCTCATTAACTTCAATGTCGCCCACATTCGCCTGCCGTACAACGCCATCCTCGGGTATCCGGCCCTGGCCAAGTTCATGGCGGTAGTCCACCATGGGTACAATGTCCTCAAGATGCCGGGGATCGGGGGCGTCATCACTGTCTCCTATGAAGAAAAATATGCCGTGTGCGCTCTCGAGTGCGCTTACCAAGCTGTAGCAGCTGAGGACCCAGACAATGAAGGCGTCATCCACCCTCCTGAGGTCACTCCCAAGACAAAGAAGCAGCTGCTCCACCATGGGCTTCAGGGGAGCAGCGTCACCAGCGGCACCGCCTCGGGTTATGCGTCTGCAGGCGGGGCGCCTCCCTCCCTCGCATAGGAAGGCCCGCCCGGCGCCCTCCTCGGGTTGGGCTCGAGGGCTCTATTCTAGAGGGCCTTGGACCTGGCCGGCCTTACAAGGGAGGCGCTCGGGCACCACGTGGAGGCGTGCTTTGCTGCACGTTTTCCTCAAAAGGCACTAGGCGAGGAGCGCCTGGTGCTCAGGAGTTCATCATCAAGACCACTCAGGAGCTACAGGAGGCACGAGCCATGCGCGACGACTGCCGTCCACTACCTAGCGCGGCCCCGCGTCCTGGAAAGGATGATGGGCTACGTGTCTGCGTTGACATTCCAGGGCTCAACAGAGCCACATCGCAGGAACGCTTCTGGCCTTCGCGAGTTGGCCGGTGCGAGGGCCCACCTCACAGCTACGTTTGCATGCCCTTCGGCCAGCCGAGCACGGCTGCCACCCTTCAGCGCCACATGCAAAGCATCCTGGTGGCTGAGCAGGCTAGGCATCACGCATTCCTGGCGGAGATGGCGACAGTTCTTCAGGAACCTCTAGGACCCCCGAAGCCTCCCGAGGCTCCGGACCCTGGTGGCTCGTGAGGAGCAACTTCTTCAGCACGTGCCTTCTACTACTCCAACACCCCTTCGACGATGCTACCAGGTGACATTTTCCAAGTTATTCAGCTGGGAGCGCCCCTCGGGCTGCATGATTCCCAGGCCGCACGGGCCTGTCCCTGTGGCATGTATCATTTTGCATCCTTAGCTTACTCTGTTGGGGGCGCCCCTCGGGCTGCATCATCCCCAGGCCGCTTGGGTCTGTCCCAATGGCATGTATCATTCCTACATCTATTCAGATTAGCTTGGCTCCTTGCATGAGTTACCTATGATTACCACTTGCCCGATTCACATCTGGCGGCTTCCTGCATCACTAACTAATCTCTTGTCTACCCCGCGTCGGGAAGTCCGCCTATTAGCACAGTGCTTGTGCTCGGGTCTGTCCCTGCAATGCTAATAAACCTGAGAGATTTAGCTCTGACTCGTGGCCCGCTTCGCGTACGTCAACTCGCCAAGTCCTCAGTGCATTCATCTTCTATGGAACAATCCGCCGTGGGTAGCCAACACGATTATGGGCTATCTTCCCTCTTCAACATGCTTGCAGGAATCTCTGGAGCATCGGCTACGGGCGGCACCTTTAGCTCGCTCCTTGTCTCGTGCAATTCGCTTGCGCGTGAAAGGGGGGGGGCTCCTGAGCATCGCGTCTCAGGAGCTCTTACTGACTCTCCAGCCCTCACCCCTGGCCTTGACCACGGAATCGCGACCTGGCATACCAGCGGCGGCTGAGCCTCGCTCGAGGGTCGGGACCCGAGAACGCAGAGCACCTAGGAGGGCATGAGAGGGGGAAGGACCTAACGTGGGCCCGGCCTGGTAGTAACATCACACCAACATGCAGGATAGGCGTGGCCTAAGGAATCAACCCAAAATTAGTAAAGATAAGTTTCGCATTTAAGTCAGCCCGGCGATATGGCATCTAATCCCTAGCTTCCGCAACCTTGCTGCAGCGACGCCGCCTACTGCTCCTACCTTTTGGAAGCTGCTTGCACGCTAAGGGGGACCTCTTGAGCATCGCGCCTCAGGAGCTCTTACCGGACCTCGGGCCTCTCACCTCCTGGCCTTGACCACGGCATCGCGACCTGGCATACCAGCGACGGCTGAAGCCTGCCTGGGGACGGGGGCCTATCAGCGTAGAGCGCCAGGCTACCACAAGGCTGGAAAGGGGGGACTCAGCCGACGCAAGACATGCGAATATAGATTTGCATAATGGGAATAATATTGACACAAAATACGCTACAGATCCTTTACACACACCCACGGGGTTCACCTCGATTCCTTGCAGGGAACAAAAGAAGGTGGCTATCTGAAACCAAATCAACGGATGCCACCGCTGACGCCATCATCAACAGTGGGCTGCATGGGGCTGGCGCTAGCCCCATCCAGATCAGCAGCGACGGTGAGCCGACGCCTTGGCCGCGCTCCTCACGCGACAGGAGCTCGGGGGCACGTAGCTGTCGTCACTCGTCTCCATAGTCTCGTCAGGCTCAGGAGAGCTTCTGGACTCCCAGGTGTCGTCGCTGCTGAAGGAGCTGCTAGCACTAGCTGCCACGCCAGCCTGGTGGCTCGCTCCTGAGCAGCATGCAAGATGGCGACCTTCCTCATCGAAGACCTTAAAGAACATCATGGAGGCGCCATCATACTCAAAGTGGATGGCGAGAGCCCCCTCTGTGCGGCAGACGCGGGCGACTTCGCCCCATCCGCGGGTCATGAAGATTTCACCCGGGGAGATGACCTCGACCTCTATTCCCATCGCCAGGGCATGTTGTAGCCACAGCTCGAGCGGCCCCCGCTGCGGCATCTCTTCGGCGAAGAACTACGGGAACCAGATCCATGTGCGCGGTGGCATCGCCACCCAAACCACGAGCTCGCGTGAGGAGCCCCCTGCGTGAGTTCGCGGAGCGATGGCGCGCGCCGCCATGGCGTGGTCACCGCAACCATGGCGCAGATGGTGCGAGCCGCCACCTCCTTGTCTGGAGCCCTGCACCTGGGCGTAGAAGGGCAACGGGTAGCCAGGAGAAGGCCGCTCGTACCACGGCCGCGACACTTCTCGCCTCACGACGGCACCTCGCGAGCTGGCTAGCCTCTTCTCTGGCGAGAGGAGCCCTGGCTCTTCGCGTGGAGTTTTCCCCTTCTCTTCAGCGGAGAATCTCCATATCAGCGCCATGGGTGAAGCAACAAGGCCAAGAACCAAGGAGGCAAAGGAAGAAGCAAGAAGAATGGAGGCAGGGATGGGCAATAGGGGCTCCGCCCCCGTCTCATTTATAGCCGGAAGCAGACCAACCGTCGACCTCCACGGTCGAAGTTAATGATGGTTTTTGCATGTAGCACGGACTCATCAAGTAGGGCAGTTGCAGAGGCAGCGTGGGGAAGTGGAGACGCCCACGACCTGTCAATCGCCACGCGTCAATCAAGGCCACTGGCTATTCGGGCCAGCGGCGCTCCGCACTTGGCCTTTGGCTTCACCGCGAAGCTTAGTTCGAGCGTGCCTTGGGCCCGGGGCTACTGTCGGCGTCCTGGGAACGGGGGTCCCTAGACTTGCCTGCCTGTGGCCCAGGGCGTGGCTCTACTAGCGGCCTGGTATGGCCCATCTTCACCAGCAAACAATCAAGACCCTCGCGAGGGGCCAAGCCTCGTGAGGCGGACGACGCAAGACCTCCTCAGGGGTGGCCTCGCCAGGCTACCTCGCGAGGAGCGGAGATACCAAGGCAGGGTGCACCTCGTGAGGTCCCTGTGACGCAAGCCATGACGACCAAGGCCAGGCGGGCGCCAGCGGGCGCAGTCTACTAGTTTCCTCTTTGGTGCTAAAGAGGCAGGCGCAGACGAGGAGTCCCGAGGCGTCAAGCAAAGGTTTCCATATCGGTGCAACGAGACCAAGACCAGCAGGACGGCAGGACGGAGGTCACCATGGAGCCCACGACAGCGTCACCACCAGAGCCTTTGGCAGGGAAAGACCACCTTTTATCAAAATAGCTTGTGCTCGCTATCCCCCTTCAAATTTGGCAGTTGTTGGATCCCTTCCTGCCTACATTTGGGAAGAGGACCAGGGCCTCCATAAATAGGACTAGCCACCACCATAGGAAGGGGCGACTCATTCCATCTGATCCAGAGGCATCTCATCTAGACGAATCAAGTAGGGAACCACCATCACCAGCTCCCGTAGCTTAAGGACACCTCTCCTCAGGAGGTTGTTCTTACCTTGTACATGTTCATCCCCAGCCTAGCTACAAGGCAATACAACACACCACACTGGAGTAGGGTATTACACCACAACGGTGGCCCGAACCAGTATAAACCCTTGTGTCCCTTGTTCCTTTGGGTTAGTCGAGCTAGGCCTTGAGATCGTGAGCGAGTGAGCTAGAGGGGAGAGATCTTCATGCGCACCCTAGAGTTCGAACCTTAAGGGTTTGGCCGGAACCCACAATCCGACAGACAACACATGTCTATGGTTAGGAAACTTAACCATCTTTGATTAACGAGCTAGTCTAGTAGAGGCTTACTAGGGACACTGTGTTTTGTCTATGTATCCACACATGTATCAAGTTTCCGGTTAATACAATTCTAGCATGAATAATAAACATTTATCACGATATAAGGAAATATAAAATAACAACTTTATTATTGTCTCTAGGGCATATTTCCTTCAATTCTGGGTACATATGGTGGTTATTTTTCTTGAACTAGAAATGTAGATGTTAAGTATGGGCTTGGTGTGCAGGCCCTTATTAGCTCTAGTACACCAACTTTTCAGCAAGGACAAGTCCAGTGTAGTTTAACAATGATACTGAGGAAGTATAAGAAATTCTGGTAGACCGAGATGGCAGGAACTGCATGATTCAGTTTAGCCATAGGCAGATTATCCGTTGAATACAAATCTAAAGACAATTGCTTCAATGTTGTAGTAATGAGAGTCTAGACTGTCTCCTAATCAACAAGTAAAACTCCCGTAAAGTATGTGTAGCATTACTCAAATTTTAAATATCAAAATTCTACAAAAATCCTACACATGATTATGCTAGAGTTTTTGCAAACATTTCAACCTCGCATACACACCAACTATAAAATTGGCCGGATGTCGGTCGATCGTGACCTCGGGTGCTCGTTTAACCAAGTTGTTTGTAGCGAATGAGAAATTTTTCATGTTTGGTGACTTTAAACTGTAAAGGGAATATGTGACAAGTTTTGTGCAAGTTTGCTTTTCATCATGTCATCTTTGTCTTCCACGGCAGCAAAGGTTATGTTAGTCAGAACAAGTTTTGGATCCTAGAAACCACATAAACCATGAGCTTAAGTACATGAGCCAACTAAGTACTATGTAATTAACATAATAAATGGATTTAAACAATAAGGAAAAGGCTAATTAGACATAGTTGGTCCATAGTTCCTAAAACTGAAAATATAGTTTGTCCATGACTGCTGATCGAAAGATTTCTTGCGACTATCTACTGGTTGGGGAAGCTTAAGATGATGTTCCAAACATGTGCACGTGAATCTTGCTTGTGGAGATCAGATATGTTATGATCACTTCTTGCCTTCCTGACTTGTACCCCTATGGTTCTTAATTCCTCCTCCGCTTCCTTTCAGATTCAAGGTTTCTCGCGGCATGTTGATTATCATACATGTTAGTTACCACTCTATGCTGCTGAGGACTTCGCTGCAGGATTCGCGCAACAGTTGGTCATGTCTCTTTCACCTAATTTTGAAGCAACATCACATGTACGCATCAACAAAATCCATTCTTCCTAGTTTATATCAGGCTTAACCATGGGTCTTGCACCTAGTTTTGAACGAACTTCAGGTGTACACAACAGCATAAGTACTTCATTACGTTGGTGGGATCATGAGAGAAGTTTACGTCACGAGCATGTTTGAAGGCACAGGCAATACATCTCTAGTGCATAAATTATTTTCGCTGCATTATCACCAAAAGGAATAACAATACAACACATACAGATGAGGTGTCAAATTGCGGCTTAAATTTCCCCCAAATGCACTATGAAAGAAAATACTTACAAACCAGCAGTTATATTTTGATCTCATCAAGGGTTCGTTTGGGCTTACCAGTGCAAGTGGATACATCGCTACGGATCGTCCAGCAAAACAGCAAATAGAGTATAAGCCTACCCGTTATGATTTTTTAATCCCAGGTTATGATAATGATAGGGTGATTCTTTTGGGAATAATCAATGTTATGTTCTCTTTGAAATGTAAATCATTCACGCAGAATTTCATTACCATACTACATGTACATACATACTACATGTATGTACATACAACATGTACTCGTACATACTACAAATATCACACTTGACCCGAATCTCAGGTGTAAAATGACAGTTTATATCTTGACAAACAAAATGAACTGATTTTGATTTGCTGAAGTGATTAGCTCATTTACAGAAAGAATAATCCAAGTAGGCCAACCTATATGGGTGGGCCCAAACTGGACTTCCAAGTAATAACCCCTGTAAGAATCCCAAACTAACTTGAGCTACCTCCTAGCCTACCCTCTCATAACCTATATACCTATTAAGAGAGTCATCCCCACTAACTTATTTATCTTAACATACAACTATGTCAGCTTATCATACAATTATGAATGGGATAAACCCACCTTAACATGCAATCATGCATGGGAAAATATTTTCCATTCAATTATTCTACTTATATTTAATTAATAAATATTGTTACAACTATACATAATAAAATAAAATAAGTAAAATGTATTTTAAATTTTAGTTCTCTAGTAGTCATATATAGCTTTGCCTGAGTTTCTCTCTGGCTAGAAATCTAAAATCATTACCCACTATGCTTACTTTATTATGCTATGAAAATGAAGATTCAGAGACGGACAAAAAGGCCTAAAAATGGTAGCTAATGGCTATGACAAAATGTGAATAAAATATTAGAAACATGAATACCACATTCAATGTGAGGAAGTTTGCATCAACATGCATGAAGAGGAATTTCAAAAGGTTCATGCCAGCCAATACAAGTTTCGGATCCTAGAATTCCCATACGGGGGGTTATGTACATGAGCTGGTTGGGTATGATGTTAGATAACATAAATGGATGCAAACATTAACACAAAAGTTAATTAAACATAGTTGATCCACAACTCTTGGATCAAAAGATGAAGATAAACTGTTGTTATCCTGGACTATTTGTGTGCTGCTTGAGGAAGCTTGAGGTTGTGAGTTGAATTATGCGGAGGCTCGGCATCCAATAGTTCTTCTCTTGGCTGCCGGCTCTTGCAATGAGCAACAACTTGCTTGCCTAACTTGTACTTCTACCACCTCTAGATCTCTGGTCAAACTGATTGTCATGTGGTTTAGTAAGATTTGACATGGCTCTTGCACCTAGTTTTGAACCAACTTCAGGTATGCACATAAGCAAATGTAATTCTTTTAGGTCGGCGGGCTCATAAGAGAGAACTATAACGTTAGCAAGTTGGAAGGCGCTGGCAATATGCCTAAGATTTGGTGCACTAACCGCTCTAGCTCCATTATCAGATCTTTTAAATGGATCCTCAATCTAAAGCAAAAAGAGCACCGTACCAACTTGGGGCTAAAATTTCTATGAACAAAACTACCAAATGCACTATGGAGGAAAATACTTACAAACAAGCAGGGTTTCTTGTCTTGGGTTTGTTTGAGCTGATCAGTGTAGGTGGATATAAGATCATAGTGAGCATCGATCCTGCATAACTGCTAGCAATATAGCATTACCCATTAAGATTTTATATACCAGGTTATGATAATGCTAGTACTATGCATTTTGGCATAATCCATGTTTTGTTTGTTCCCAATGGAAATTATTCATACACAATTTTATCAAGCTATTGCATGTACATAAATACTACAAATAGTGCACTTGGGGTCTAGGGAAGGGCAGGTCTAGCACAGTGGTACAATCTCTCCCACTTGTGACTTGGACGTCCAGGGTTTGAAATATCCTCTTTGAAGAACTTTAATGCAAGGGTAAGGTGTCTAGAAATTCCCTTCCCTAGACCCCACCTTGTGTGGGAGTTTTCAGCACTGGGTACACCCTTATGTACACAAATACTACAAATAGTTCACTTCACCTGGATCTCATTTGAGAAATGACAGTTGTATCTTTAGCTTACAAAAATGATTAATGTTAATTAAATGAAGATATTAGCTCATTTACCCACAAAGTAATCTATAAAGGTAAACCTATATAGGCTGGCTCAATTGGATTATTACCCCGGTGAGGATCTATATTGTTTCTTGGATGCTTGAACAAACTTCACTTCAGCCACATAAGGACATCCCCCCTCTCATAAGGCTTTGTTTGAGTTTCTCTCTGGCTAGGAATTCTAAACTAAACTCATTAGTTTATTATGATATGATGATGCAGATCTCAAGATAGACAAAATGGCCTAAAAATTACAATCAATGGCTATAACATTGATAGAATAAAATGTGCTTACAAACATGAATATCACATTTACCATTATTTAAATATAAAAATAATTGGTGCCTATAATTTAGGTAGCCAGAACCTTAGGTGTAGTATGTTCAGAAATCCGTTGGTGCTCCCGGGATCGCGCGCTCCTGTAGGCGAAAGAAATATTTTGAAGTGTGAAAAAACTCCAAACAAAATTTTGGCGCATACATCTCGACATTATATCTACTTTTCCTAACATTTTTCCTCTTGTTTTGTACTCTAGTTTGCATGATTTGAATGAAACTAAGCCAGAGTGATGTTGTTTTCGGCCGAACTACCATGTTGTTGTTTTTGTGCAGAAATAGAAGTTCTCGAATTGGAACGGAACTTTGCGAGGATTTTTTATAGGAATAAAGAAAAATACTGGGGCCAAGAACCACCGGAGGGGGGCCCTGGGTGAGCACAACTCACCAGGGCGCCCCCCCTCCAGGCGCGCCCAGGTGGGTTGTGCCCACCCGGTGGCCCCGCCGACCATAACTCTAATGCTATAAAATCCTATTTTTGGGGAGAAAAATCAAGGAGGAAGAATTATCTCGTTTCATGATACAAAGCCGTTGTCACCTCCCGTTCTTCATTGGGAGGCCAGATCTGGAGTCCATTTGGGGCTCCGGAGAGGGGAATCTTCGGTCTTCGTCATCACCAACCTTTCTCCATCACCAATTTCATGATGCTCTCCACCGGGAGTGGGTAATTCCTTCGTAGGCTCGCTGGTCGGTCAGGAGTTGGATGAGATTCATCGTGTAATCAAGTTAGTTTTGTTAGGGCTTGATCCCTAGTATCCACTATGTTCTGAGATTGATGTTGTTGTGACTTTGCTATGCTTAATGCTTGACACATTGTGCCCGGGTGCCATGAATTCAGATCTAAACCGTTTATGTTATCACCATTATATCTATGTTCTAGATCCGATCTTGCAAGTCATAGTCACCTATTACATGTTATGATCCTTAAACCCTGTAGTGACAATATGCGGGATACTTTCCGATGATGACCCTAATTTTAGGAGTTCATGTATTCACTATGTGCTAATGCTTTTTTCTGGTACTCTATTAAAAGGAGGCCTTAATACCCCTTAGTTTCCTTATGGTCCTCACTGCCATGGGAAGGTAGGAAAAGATGTCATACAAGTTATTTCATAATCACGTATGACTATTTAGGGAATGCATGCCTACATTATATTTATGAACTGGATCTAGTGCTGTATCACCCTAGGTTGTAACTGTCACATGATGAATATCATCCACAAATCGCTGATCCAATGTCTACGATTTTCCTACATATTGATCTTGCTAAGTTACTACTGCTACTGTTACTATATCCACTGCTACAATACTATTACTGTTGTTGTTGTCATTACTGTTGCTAGTACCACTACTATCAAAGCTATCATATTACTGTGCTACTAATCATTTTGCTACAGATAATTAATCTCTAGGTGTGGTTGAATTGACAACTCAGTTGCTAATACTTGCAAATATTCTTTGGCTCCCCTTGTGTCGAATCTGTAAATTAGGTCGAATACTCTACCCTCAAAAACTATTGCGATCCCCTATACTTGTGGGTTATCAAGACCTTTTTCTGGTGCCATTGCCGGGGAGCATAGCTATATTTGTTTAGTCACTTGGGATTATTATCTATTTATCACTATGAAGAATCTGAAGGACGCTAAGACTAAGATTTTCCCCTCAACTACGAGGGGAGGTAAGGAATTGCCATCACACTCTGCACTTGATTCTCCTTCAGTTATAAGTAAGCTTGCAACACCACCACATGCTATTAATCCTGATATGTCGCAAGTTATTGATAATGCTACTTCTGCTATGAATGATGCTAGTACCTTGCTTCATAAGATTGTGCCATTGGGTGAACTTCTTGATGAACAACTTGCTAGATTTAATGATATTGAGAATGCTGCAACTGATGAGACTATTGAAACCGATGAAGTGCTTGAAACTGAAATTTTTGAAACACCTATTAGATCTAGCCATCCTAGATATGAACTACCCAAAGTACCTGAAGGTTATGTTATGGATGAGGAGACAACTAGAGACTTTCTTGCTTGCAATGATAGAGATGACCTAAAGAAATTACTATGCAAACTGAAAGAAAAATATTTGAATGCTGAAATGTGATCCTAAGTTTGCTACCTCACCTATCTTTGTTAATGATAAGGATTATGAGTTCTCTGTCGACCCAGAGTTAATTACTTTGGTAGAGTCTGATCCCTTCCATGCATACGAAACTTAAAGCGTAGTGACACATCTTACTAAGTTGAATGATATAGCCACCCTATTTGCTCATGATGAGAAAAAATGCTACTATTATATTCTCAAGCTTTTTTCGTTCTCATTAAAGGGTGATGCTAAAGCTTGGTACAATACTCTTACTCCTGGTTGTGTGCGTAGTCCCCAGGATATGATTTATTACTTCTCTGAGAAATATTTTCCTGCTCATAATAAACAAGCTGCCTTGCATGAGATATTTAACTTTGTGCAAATTGAAGAAAAGAGTCTCCCACAAGCTTGGGGCGGCTTCTCCAATTGTTAAATTCTTTGCTGGATCATCCTCTTAAGAAGAATGAAATACTTGATATCTTCTATAATGCACTAACCGATGCTTCTAGGGATTTCCTAGATAGTTGTGCTTTTTGTGTTTTCAGGGAACAAACTATTGGACAAGTTGAAGTATTATTGAGTAACATATTGTAAAATTATGATGATTGGACTCTTCCTGAACCACCACCTAAACCTATTCCGAAGAAGAGGGGTATCTTATATCTCAGTCCTGAAGATATCCAAGAGGCACAGAAATCTATGAGAAAAAATGTATTAAAGCCGATGATGTCAAAAATTTACCTCCTATTGAAGAAATACATGGGCTTGATACACCACAACCACCTAAGGTGGTAGAGGTAAATTCTCTAATGAAATTCAATGATAACAATAATCCTCACAATATGCATCCTATCCAATGCCTTTATGAGTTTGAAAATTATATTAGAAAACAAGATCACTTCAATGCAAATGTTATGAAACAACTGAAATACAACTCTGATATGATTGCTCGCTTGAGTGACTTGTTATTTCGAATATCTAATGACGTTAGAGGTGTGGGAAAGCATGCTCCTATGGTTCAAACTCAGTTAGAACAAGTTGCTAAATCTCAAAGAGAGTTGTTAGTTGAAATGAATAATAATATCAATGATCATGCTGTTGAGTAATGACTAGAGGAGGTAGGATGACTCAAGAACCACTTTATCCTAAGGACACCCAAAAAGAATTGAACAAGACCCTCAAAGGGTTAACACTGATGCACCTAGTCCTTCTAAAAAGAAAAAGAAGAAGAAAAATGATAGGACTTTGCATGCCTCTAGTGAACCTGAAGTAGAAAAACCTCCTAATAATGATAATGAAGTTTCTATCTCTGATGCTGAAACTCAATTTGGTAGTGAACACTCACCTTCTGATAATGAAAAAGATAATAATGAGGTTTGTGAAGATAATCAAACAAATAATAAAGAATGAGACAATGATGTTGAGATAGAACCAGCACTTGATCTTGATAACCCACAGCCCAAGAACAATAGATATGATAAAAGAGACTTTGTTGCTAGAAAACACGGTAAGGAAAGAGAACCATGGGTTCAAAAACCTATGCTCTTTCCATCTAATTCAACTAAAAAGAAAGATGATGAAGAATTTGAACGCTTTGCTGAAATGCCGAGGCCAGTCTTTTTGCGTACTTGCTTGACTGATATCATAAAAATGCCTCCTTATGCAAATTACATGAAAGACATCATCAACAACAAGAGAAAAATATAGGAAGTTGAAATCTCCATCATGCTTGCTAATTATACTTTTATAGATGGAGTACCTAAAAAACTTGGAGATCCGGGAATACCAACTATACCCTACTCCATCAAAAGAAATTATGTGAAAACTGCTTTATGTGATTTGGGATCTGGTGTTAGTGTTATGCCTTTCTCTTCATATAAAAGACTTGATTTGTATAAACTCACACCTACTGAAATATCATTGCAAATGGCTAACAAATCAACTGCTATACCTATCGGTATTTGTGAGGATGTGCCCGTTGTTGTTGCTAATGTTACTATTTTGACTGACTTTGTTATACTTGAGATGCCCGAGGACGACAACATGTTGATTATCCTTGGTGCACCCATCTTCAATACTGTAGGGGTTGTTATTGATTGCAATAAAAGCAAGGTCACTTTTCATATCAATGGTAATGAAGATACGGTGCACTTTTCGAAGAAACAATTCAAAGTGAATGGTATTAATGTTATTGAAAAATCTCCGACAATCACTATTGGAAGTTATCAACTACCCCTACCTACTATTGAAAAGAAATATGAAATTCTTATTGTTGGGGACATTCATATCCACATTGAGGTAACTTAGTGTTTTACGAACGTTCTTTGGTTTCATGCTAATCGGAAGTGGTTGTTAATAAGACTTGATCAACCTTATTAATGAATCATTTTTGAGAGGTATGAAGTTGATGAATTTAGTGAGCACTACCTTCTGTCCCTACCTTTTGTTTTCTGTTTTTATTAGTTAAATAGAAACAAAATGCCATGTTTTGCCTGTTTACTGTTTTTCGGTGCAATAAAAATGACCCAAAATAAAAGTTCTCAAAATGTTCTGAAATTTTGATACGATTTTTTTCTTGAATATTTAAGAATTGTTGGTGCAAATAACATCAGAGGGAGGTGCACCAGGTGGGCACAACCCACCTGGGCGCACCCTGGTGGGTTGTGGTCCCTGATGGATTCATGTACCTGGGGTAGGGTCATAGGCCTGACCTAAACGTCCTACCCAAGGACACTCTTAGAAGAGATCATCTTCCAGTCGACCATAGAGGAACCCACTCGACTGACTGGAAGGACTCGACCATGGAAGACTCACTCGACCATGAAGACACACTCGACCACCAGAAGGTCAGAAGACACTCTGCAGCGCAACGGTTTGCTATTGAATAGACTTAATGATAGTTAAAGCGCTTTATGAGGGCGCATCAAGAACCCCCGGCTTAATGTACTTTAATCCCTCCATTATGTGGGCTGGCTGGGGTCCTGGCGCACTCTATATAAGCCACCCCCCTCCACAGATTGAAGGGTTCACACTCTTGTAATACTCATCCTCATAATCCACTCGACCGCCTCAGGGCTCCGAGACGTAGGGCTGTTACTTCCTCCGAGAAGGGCCCGAACTCGCACATCGCTTGTCTTCACAACTGTTCCATAGCTAGGACATCGCCTCTCCTTACCTACCCCTATTTCTCTTGTCGCCGATTTAGAACCATGACAGTTGGCGCCCACCTTGGGGCAGGTGTTTTAGCGATTTGTGGAGGAGTTGCAGATTCGAGTACCTTCATCATGATGACTGCTGGAGTTTTGGGTGAGGGCGCGAGATCCGCTCGGTGCTCTCACTTTTGTCGCCGACGACCAAGATGGCTCCGTGGAGGCTCCCTTGACATCGAGGCGCTCCCCGTCCGCGGGGCGACGCACTTTCGTGCATGTGTTCGCGGCGTTCTGCTGCGGCAACCATCGACCCCGTATCGGTCGACTCTTCTATCGGCCGCCCGCCCAGTCTCCCACCAGCGCAAGCGTTCTGGTCGGTCGAGGCTTCAGCGGTGGGTGAAGCACGCGGTGGCTCGCCAGACAGCCACCGCCTGTGTCGCGCTATCGAGCCCGATTTAATCCCTCTACGGCCTGCTCGATCGCCGACCGTTCAGAGAGAGCGTGATCCGAGTGTGATAGCAGTGATCCAGCGGCGGAGATCCTCATGGTCGACGGCCCTCGCGATCCTCCCGCTTCCCCACGGTGGTGGGGCGCCGAGGAGGAGATCCCGTGCAAGAGCACGAAGAGTACCAGCCCGAGGCACTCGACTCTCTGCAGAGAGAAGAGCTTCGTCGCAGGAACATGGATGCACTACATACTCCTATCGCCGGAGAGACCCCTGAGGCTCGTGCCTTGGAGGAAGCACGTTTCGCCAATGTGGCTGAACGCGCTCGTCTGGAGAATCTTCAGCGAGCACTCGACGAGCGCGTGCGGCAACGACTCCTCGAAGCCAGTCGACGTCGACTCTTCCCGCCGACTCAGGTATACCGCACGCTAGTTCAAAATTTAGCAGCTGCAACTCGCATTGCAGAGTCCATCCAGCCGTCCCAGTCGGAAGCTGGAAGAGGCCTGCAGCATATCAGAGATTTACTCCGAGCGGCAGGAGACCAGAACTCAGCCGTGTCGCGATCGCGAACAGATTCACAACGATCCGTCGCTGCCAACACTGTCCAGTCGGCTCACAGTCCCAGATCGCCTCCGCGGCGAGAAGGACGCGACAACCGGCGAGAGCAGCACGGAGACCGATTCGATCGAGACGACCGGCGTCGAGTGCCCCTTTCCCCTCCGAGGGAAGGGTCGACG
Source organism: Aegilops speltoides (assembly GCA_021437245.1). Lineage (NCBI taxonomy): Eukaryota > Viridiplantae > Streptophyta > Magnoliopsida > Poales > Poaceae > Aegilops > Aegilops speltoides. Next base: position 438,522,771 of record CM038143.1, read on the forward strand.
CCTCGACGGCAAGATGATGACGACGCTCAAGATAGGGCGAAGGGTTCCGGTCGACCCCAGGGAACCAGGCTTTGATGCGCGATCCATTATCGTGCAAGGCTTGGTCGACCGGAACAGAGCCCATCGAGGCGGACCCGAGAGAGATGCACCCACCAGCAATCGAGTGCATGTCTGCGTCCGAGTGTTTCAAAGCAGGCTATAAGAGCCGCAGATCCCCCAATTTCAGATTGGCAACAGAGTCGACAAGTTCACGGGGAATCTAAGCTCAAACTTGGCTCGAGGATTACCGAGTGGCTGTTCAGATTGGCGGTGGGAATGATGAGGTGGCCATGAAGCATTTGCCCCTCATGTTGGAAGGTTCTCGCCAGAGCATGGCTGAATCAGCCACCTCACAGCAAAGATATATACTTGGGAAGATTTGTCCCGAGTGTTCGTCAGACTTTTGAAGGGACTTGTGTTTAAGCGACTGGTTTGACAGAGCTGCAAGTTTGCGTGCGAAGACCAATGAAACTCTCCGAGAGTACATTCAGAGGTGGATTACCTTGCACCATACTGTGGAGAATGTGTTCGACCATCAGTGGTTTGTGCCTTCAAAGATGGCGCCAAAAAAGAGAATTGAGTCTCGAAGTTTGGTCGAACCGGGACATGACCCGAGTCGAATGATGGAGATTGTTAGCAAATACGCCAACGGCGAGGAAGAAGACCGACTCCGAAGCGGCAAGTACAAGCCAAGCCACTCGGAGAAGGGAAATACCAGTCGGAAGCAGAAACGAAGAGCCGAGCCAAAGCAGCTCTGGAGAGGCCCCGCCGTGACTCGGGGAAGTTCAAGGGAAGCCCAAAGGATCCTGAATCAAGAAAGTGAAAGATAAAGAAGGAAATGACGTGATGGATATGCCATGCCATATTCACACGAAGAAGGATGAAGAGGGCAACATCATTTACCCAAAGCACACCACTGCCAAAGGTCGACTCCGATCCAGCGGTTTGGGAAAACAGTCTAAGGACAAGGAGAAGGAGCCGACAAGGCCGGAGACAAAGAGGACAAAGGAGGAAGAATATCCAGATGTCAACTCCACTGATGATCTTCGCGATGTGGAAAGCAAAAGTCGATCGAAAGTCATCAATCGGGAGGTGAATATGGTTGCCCCGTAAAGCCAAGTTATGTGAAGTGGTCCTGCACACCCATCACATTCGACCAATCTGATCACCCAACTCACATTGCCACTCCCGGGCGGCAAGCACTAGTGGTCGATCCAGTCGTTGAAGGTACTCGACTGACAAAAGTGTTGATGGATGGTGGTAGTGGGCTGAATTTGTTATATGCGGATACATTGAAAGGGATGGGCATTCCGATGTCCCGATTGAGCGCCAGCAATATGAGTTTCCACGGAGTCATACCAGGGAAGAAGGCCAATTCACTCGGCCAAATAGCCCTCGACGTGGTTTTTGGTGATTCCAAGCACTTCCGCAAAGAAAAGTTGACCTTTGAGGTTGTAGATTTTCGAGTCGCGCACCACGCCATTTTGGGAGGCCCGCCACGCATACGATTCATGGCTCGACCATGCTACATGTACCTCAAACTGAAAATGCTAGGACCCAAGGGAGTGATCACCGTCACCGCGATCGGAAGAAGGCAGAAGAGTGCTTTCAGAAGGGCTCGAAGATCGCCGACTCCCAAGTGACAGCGGTCGAATTCGATGAGTACATGCAAAACGCAGATCCGAGTGATTTGTTACGATCTAAGAAGCCAGCCACAGAGTCTGCATTCAAGTCGTCTGGTGAGACAAAGCCAGTCCATATTCATCCGACTGACCCCGATGCAGCCCCGACCCACATATCCACAACACTCGACTCAAATAGGAAGAAGCGCCATCCAGTTCCTCCGTGAGAATCGACATTTTCGCATGGAAGCCACCGACATGCCGTGTTCCTGTGGAACTGGCCGAGCATCGCCCGAGTTGACAAGACAAATAAACCAGTCAAAGAGCATCTTGGCGGTCCGCCGTCCAGAAGAGAAAAGCTATTGGTGAAGAAGTGGCTCGACTGTTGACGGCAGGATTTATTCGAGAGATATGGCGCCCACCATGGGGCAGGTGTTTTAGCGATTTGTGGAGGAGTTGCAGTACTTCCGAGTACCTTCATCATGATGACTGCTGGAGTTTTGGGTGAGGGGCGCGAGATCCGCCTCGGTGCTCTCACTTTTGTCGCCGACGACCCGCATGGCTCCGTGGAGGCTCCCTTGACATCGAGGCGCCCCCGTCCGCTGGGCGACGACTTTCGTGCATGTGTTCGCGGGCGTTCGCTGCGGCAACCATCGACCCCAGATCGGTCGACTCTTCTATCGGCCGCCGCCCGAGCTCCCCACCAGCGCAAGCGTTCTGGTCGGTCGAGGCTTCAGCGGTGGGTGAAGCACGCGTGGCTCGCCAGACAGCCACCGCCCAGTCGTGGCTATCGAGCCCGATTTAATCCTCTACTACTGCTCAATCTGGCGGACCGGTTCAGAGAGACTGCATCCGAGTGTGATAGCAGTGATCCAGCGGCGGAGATCCTCATGGTCGACGGCCCTCGCAGTCCTCCCGGCTTCGCCCACGGTGGTGGGGCCGCTGGAGGAGGAGATCCCGTGCAAGAGCACGAAGAGTACCAGCCCGAGGCACTCGACTCTCTGCAGAGAGAAGAGCTTCGTCGCAGGAACATGGATGCACTACATACTCCTATCGCCGGAGAGACCCCTGAGGCTCGTGCCTTGGAGGAAGCACATTTGGCCAATGTGGCTGAACACGCTCGTCTGGAGAATCTTCAGCAAGCACTCGACGAGCGCGCGCGGCAACGACTCCCCGAAGCCAGTTGACGTCGACTCTTCCCGCCGACTCAGGTATACCGCACGCCAGTTCAAAATTTAGCAGCTGCAACTCGCATAGCAGAGTCCATCCAGCCGCCCCGATCGGAAGCTGGAAGAGGCTGCAGCAGATCGTAGATTTACTCCGAGCGGCAGGAGACCGTAACTCAGCCGTGTCGCGATCGCGCAACAGATTCATACGATCCGTCGCTGCCAACACCGCCCGGCTCACGGTCCCGATCGCCTCCGCAGCGAGAAGGACGCGACAACCGGGCGAGAGCAGCACGGAGACCGATTCGATCGAGACGATCAAGCGCCGAGTGCCCCTTCCCCTCCGAGGGAAGGGTCGACGCCTCCTCGACGGCAAGATGACGATTTACGCTTCAAGATAGGCGAAGGGTTCCGTCGACCCTGTGGAACCAGTGCTTTGATGCGCGATCCATTATCGTGCAAGGCTTGGTCGACTGCAGCAGAGCCCATCGAGGCGACCGAGAGATGCACCCACCAGCAGCCGAGTGCATGTCTCGTCCGGAGTGTTTCAGCGGGCTATCGAGCCGCAGTGATCCCCCAATTTCAGATTGGCAACAGAGTCGACAAGTTCACTGGGGAATCTAAGCCCAAACTTGGCTCGAGGATTACCGAGTGGCTGTTCAGATTGGCGGTGGGAATGATGAGGTGGCCATGAAGCATTTGCCCTCATGTTGGAAGGTTCTCGCCAGAGCATGGCTGAATCGGTTACCTCACAAAGCGATATATATACTTGGGAAGATTTGTCCCGAGTGTTCGTCAGGACTTTTGAAGGGACTTGCAAGCGACCGGCTGGTTTGATAGAGCTGCAAGTTTGTGTGCAGAAGACCAATGAAACTCTCCGAGAGTACATTCAGAGGTGGATTACCTTGCACCATACTGTGGAGAATGTGTCTGACCATCAGGCGGTTTGTGCCTTCAAAGATGGCGTCAAAAACAGAGAATTGAGTCTGAAGTTTGGTCGAACCGGGGACATGACCCTGAGTCGAATGATGGAGATTGCTAGCAAATACGCCAACGGCGAGGAAGAAGACCGACTCCGAAGCGGCAAGTACAAGCCAAGCCAGTCGGAGAAGGGAAATACCAGTCGGAAGCAGAAACGAAAAGCCGAGCCAGCAGCTCCTGGAGAGGCCCTGGCCGTGACTCAGGGGAAGTTCAAGGGGAAGCCCAAAGGATCCTGGAATCCGAAGAAAGTGAAAGATAAAGAAGGAAATGACGTGATGGATATGCCATGCCATATTCACACGAAGAAGGATGAAGAGGGCAACATCATTTACCCAAAGCACACCACTCGCCAAAGGTCGACTCGATCCAGCGAAGCCAGGAAAAACAGTCTAAGGACAAGGAGAAGGAGCCGACAAGGCCGGAGACAAAGAGGACAAGGAGGAAGAATATCCGCATGTCAACTCCACTGATGATCTTCGCGGATGTGGAAAGCAAAAGTCGACTGAAAGTCATCAATCGGGAGGTGAATATGGTTGCCCCCGTAAAGCCAAGTTATGTGAAGTGGTCCCACACACCCATCACATTCGACCAATCTGATCACCCAACTCACATTGCCACTCCTGGGCGGCAAGCACTAGTGGTCGATCCAGTCGTTGAAGGTACTCGACTGACAAAAGTGTTGATGGATGGTGGTAGTGGGCTGAATTTGTTATATGCGGATACATTGAAAGGGATGGGCATTCCGATGTCCCGATTGAGCGCTAGCAATATGAGTTTCCACGGAGTCATACCAGGGAAGAAGGCCAACTCACTCGGCCAAATAGCCCTGGACGTGGTTTTTGGTGATTCCAAGCACTTCCGCAAAGAAAAGTTGACCTTTGAGGTTGTAGATTTTCAGAGTGCGTATTCCACGCCATTTTGGGAGGCTCGCCACGCACGCATTCATGGCTCGACCATGCTACGTGTACCTCAAACTGAAAATGCCAGACCCAAGGGAGTGATCACCGCCACCGCGATCGGAAGAAGGCGAAGAGTGCTTTCGAAGGGCTCAAGATCGCCGACTCCCAAGTGACAGCGGTCGAATTCGATGAGTACATGCAAAACGCAGATCCGAAAGTGATTTGTTACGATCTAAGAAGCCAGCCACGAGTTCGATTCAAGTCGTCGGTGAGACAAAGCCAGTCCATATTCATCCGATGACCCGATGCAGCCCGACCCACATATCCACAACACTCGACTCAAATAGGAAGAAGCGCCATCCAGTTCCTCCGTGAGAATCGGGACATTTTCGCATGGAAGCCACCGACATGCCAGTGTTCCTGTGGAACTGGCTGAGCATCGCCCGAGTCGACAAGACAGCGAAACCAGTCAAAGAGCATCTTGGCGGTCCGCCGTCGTAAGAGAAAAGCTATTGGTGAAGAAGTGGCTCGATTGCTGACGGCAGGATTTATTCGAGAGATATACCACCCGAGTGGCTCGCTAATGTCGCCATGGTCCCCAAGAAGGATAACTCACCCGCATGTGCATTGATTTTAAGCACATTAATCGGGCCTGCCCGGCGATCATTTTTCTCCCCGCATCGATCAAATTGTTGACTCGACCGCGGGGTGTGAGATTGTCTTTTCTAGATGCATATTCCGGTATCATCGATCCGCTCAGATGGACCCGATGAAATAAAACAGCTTTCATCACTCCGCTCGGCGCTTCGCTATATCACCATGCCGCTCGCCTCAAGAATGCCGGAGCCACATTTATGCGAATGATTCGAAGTGTCTTCACCAAATCAGTCGGAATGTGGAAGCGATATGGATGATATCGCCGTTAAGTCGCGAAAAGGTTCCGACCTGCTTGCCGACCTCGCCAAACATTTGCCAACCTCGGAAGGTACGATATCAAGCTCAATCCGTCCAAGTGCACATTCGAGTTCCCGTGGAAAATTACTCGGTTTTCGCTTCCAACGAGGATCGACGCTAACCCGAGAAGATCGGCACTATTCTCCGAATGAAACGCCTACATGCGAAAGTGCATGACGCCCGAAGCTTCTTGGATGCTTGGCCGCTTTAAGTCGATTCATCTCACGACTCGGTGAAAAGGCATTACCTCTTTACCGATCGATGAAGAAGGTCGACAAGTTCGAGTGGACTCCGGAAGTCGATGCAGCGCTTGCCGAGCTAAAAGCTCGCTCTCCACCCAGCCGGTGCTTGCTGCTCCAATCAGCAAAGAGCCTCTGTTGCTTTACATTGCAGCCACCGGACAAGTTGTCGGGCTTCTGGCTTACGGTCGAGCGGAAGAGGAAGGAAAGGCCTTCAAAGTTCAGCGCCGGTGTATTATTTGTCCAAGTCTTGACTCCATCCAAGCAGAGATATCCTCATTATCGAAGCTTGTGTATGGTATATACATGACCACAAAGAAGGTTGCTCATTATTTCTCCGATCATTCTATCACATCGTCGACGCCCTTTATCGTAGATCTTGCATAACAGAGACGCAACCGGTCGAGTGGCGAAATGGACGATTGAACTTCTTCCCTTGATATCAAATTCGAGTCAAAGAAAGCCATTAAGTCCCAGCTATAGCGGATTTTTTTCGCCGCATGGATTGAACAACAGCAGCCGATGAAGTTCACTCGAGCATTGGACCATGTTCTTTGACGGCTCCAAGATGCTGAATGGTTCTGTGTCAGGGTTGTTCTGGTTTCCCCGGAGGAGATAAGCTTAAGTATGTGCTCCAGATTCACTTTGATTCCTCCAACAATGAGGCAGAGTACGAGGCCCTCCTATATGGATTAGCATGGCCATCTCACTTTCGGCGTCCGTCGCCGATGGTCTATGGCGACTCAGATCTAGTGGTCAATCAAGTGATGAAGGAGTGGGGCGTGAGAAGCCCAAATATGATCGGATATCGCAACGCAGGAGGAAGCTGGAAAAGAAGTTTGAGGGTTGGAACTCCATCACATCCCCGATGAAAAATCAAGCAGCAGATGATCCGCAAAGATAGGCTCCAAAAGAGAAGCCATTCCGAGTGGTGTATTTTTGGAACATATACACACTCCGTCAGTCAAAGAAGATCCCTTCACAGAGGAAGCTCCGCAACCCAAGTGTGCCACGGACTCGACTGAGGTTGAGGTCCCGGCAGTGGTCGACTTGGTCATGGAAGTTTTAGTGGTCACTCCCGATTGGACAATTCCATACATCGCGTATATTCTGAGAAAGGAACTCCCAGAGGATGAGGAAGAGGCTCGGCAGATCGTCCGTCGATCCAAAGCCTTTACCGTTATCAATGGGCAGTTATATAGAGAAAGCCCGACGGGAGTCGGACAAAAATGCATAACGCCAGAAGAAGGTCGAGTCATACTTAATGACATCCACTCGGGGACCTGTGGTCACCATGCGTCCTCTCGGACCATTGTAGCCAAAGCATACCGAGCCGGATTTTACTGGCCAAGAGCAAATGAGATGGCAAAAGAGATAGTGGACAAGTGTGAAGGATGCCAGTTCTATTCCAATATGTCTCACAAGCCTGCGTCAGCCTTGAAGACCATTCCACTCGTCTGGCCTTTTGCAGTTTGGGGGTTGGACATGATCGGTCCCTTGCGAACAGGTCGGAGCGGTTTCACGCATGTACTGGTAGCAGTCGACAAGTTCACCAAGTGGATTGAAGCTAAACCAATCAAAAACTTGACGCCGGATCTCGCTGTTTCCTTCATCGAGGGCGACATTCAGATATGGAGTCCCGCATGGTATTATCACGACAACGGGTCAATTTTGACTCGAAGAATTCAAGGATTTCTGCAATGCCCAAGGCACACGAAGTCGACTACGCTTGATCGCCCACCCACAAATGAATGGACAGCGAACGAGCCAACGGATTAATCCTCAAGGGTCCAAGCCCCGATCGATGCGAGATCTCAAGCATGCGGCTGGAGCTTGGGTTGATGAACTCCTTCGATGCTTTGGGGTTTGCGAACCACGCCCTAATCGGTCGACCGGAAGAACCCCTTCTTCCCGGTCTATGGAGCAGAGGCAGTCCTTCCGAGTGATCTCCTCCACAACGCCTCCCGAATTGAACTTTACAATGAAGCGAAGCTGAGCAGCGCGCCAGATGCAATGACCTCCTAGAAGAGGAAAGGAAATGGCTCGATCCGCCGACCATTTACCAAAGAAGACTTGCGTCATCAGACGCCAGAAATGTGAGAGGTCGAGCCTTCCAGGAAGGGGATCTGGTCCTTCGAGTGGATCAGCAGAAGCAACATAAGCTCGCTCCCTCCTGGGAAGGACCCTTCATCGTCACAAAGGTTCTCCACAATGGGGCATATCGCCTCTACAATGTCGAACACAATATCGACGAGCCCCGAGCTTGAATGCGGATCTGCTCCGCCTGTTTACACTTAAGGTTTTTCACTCGGAAGAGTTGTAATAAAATACTTCAGTTCACGAGCTTTGAAATAATAGTGTCGAAATTCCTTCATAATTTTTGTCACTTCTTATTTTCGTCGAGTAAAATTTTCCCCCAGTGGGTGGCTTAGTCGCGAATCCGTTTCGCCTAAGTTTTTACAAATCCTACTGAGTGGTAAGCCAGAATTCCACTCGGAGGCTTAGCTGCGAATCCGTTTCGCCTAAGTTATTAAAAATCCTACCGAGTGGTAAGCCAGACTTTCACTCGGAGGCTTAGCTGCAGCTCAATGCTCGCCTAAGTTATTAAAAAATCCTACCGAGTGGTAAGCCAGACTTCCACTCGGAGGCTTAGCTGCAGCTCAATGCTCGCCTAAGTTATTAAAAATCCTACCGAGTGGTAAGCCAGACTTCCACTCGGAGGCTTAGCTGCAGCTCAATGCTCGCCTAAGTTATTAAAAATCCTACCGAGTGGTAAGCCAGACTTCCACTCGGAGGCTTAGCTGCAGTCCAAGGGCTCGCCTAAGTTGTTAAAAATCCTACCGAGTGGTAAGCCAGACTTCCACTCGGAGGCTTAGCTGCAGTCCAAGGGCTCGCCTAAGTATAAAGTATACTAGCAAGGAAGACGAGGCGCAGGTCGACTACGACCCTCTCCTCCGAGCTACACCATAAGTATGATGTGCGTTCGCAAGGAAGATGGAGTGCAGGTCGATCGTGACCCTCTCCTCCGAGCTTCGACACAAATACAACGGAAATCCTGCCGAGTGAAGAGCAAACCTCTCACTCGGGGGCTTAGCTGCAGCCCAGTGCTCGCCTAAGGTAAAGGAAATCCTGCCGAGTGAAGAGCAAACCTCTCACTCGGGGGCTTAGCTGCAGCCCAGTGCTCGCCTAAGGTAAAAGAAATCCTACCGAGTGAAGAGCAAACCTCTCACTCGGAGGCTTAGCTGCAGCCCAGTGCTCGCCTAATGTAAAAGAAATCCTACCGAGTGGAGAGCAAACCTCCCACTCGGAGGCTTAGCGACAGCCCAGTGCTCGCCTAAGATGAAAGAAATCCTACCGAGTGAAGAGCAAACCTCTCACTCGGGGGCTTAGCTGCAGCCTAGTGCTCGCCTAAGGAATAAGTCGACTGCAGTAGGCATCTCGCTGTTAACCTGCAAAGAGGCAATTCAAGCCAAAAGCAACCATATCCAAACAACCAATCCAAATTTAGGTCGATACCTAAAGGAACCGAGAGTGCTCAGGCACTAAGCCTGTTAAGGTTTTATCGGTTACAACTCCACTCGGCATACCGAGGCAAATTTAAAGTCAAGGAAAGTTTTTTACCCCTCCTGTGGAGGGCTGGATGGAGCAACGAACTCGTCAAGGTCAATCCCATCTGCAATCCGTGTAGCGGCAGCGATGAAAGTCTCCATGAAGGACCTGAAGTCGTGTTTTTTGGTGTTGGCCACTCGGAGAGCCGCCAGCTTATCTTCTCGGGCATCCTTGCAATGGACTCGCGCCAGACACAGGGCGACGTCTGCGCCACACCGAGCCGAAGACTTCTTCCACTCTTGCACTCGGTCAGGGACGGCGTTTAGTCGAGCCATCAATGACTCGAGGTCATTTTGGAGTGTTTCCACAGGCGAGGCGTCGAGTCGATGCGGGGCGTAGCAACCTTCGGTCCTTGCGAGATAATCCACGACACAAAGAACACGGGACTCCAATCGGAAGATGTTCATGGCAGTTTCATCATTCACGGAGAATTGACAGGTCAAGGTTCATCTCCACCGGCTGGTTTCTTCTTCAAAGTTGCGCGAGAACTCGCAAAGACAAAACCCGAATCAGGAAAATAGTCGAATGGGAACATAACAGTTGGAAGAATTGGTCGAGTGAAGAAGATTACCTTCGAGCTTAAGGAACAATTTTTTAGCAAGACCACCCAAGAAGCTTTCCAGGTCATTCTTTTTCCCGGTCAACTGGTTGATCCTCTCAGTCAGAGTAGTCTTGTCAGCTTTCAGTCGATCAACATCCTTGGTGGCAATGGCCAGAGCAGCCTTGATTGGTGTTGTCCTGTTCGAGCTTGGTGACTGAGGATAGCTTTTCATCAGCGAGCTTGATCTTCTCAGACAGCTCAAGCTCCTTCTTCCTCTGGGCCTCCTTCACCTTGCCTGTAAATTACAGCAAAGTCAGGTTTGAAGCAAATGAGGGGAGAAAAGAGTCGTCGAAGTCTCACCAAACATACCTTTGGTCTCCTCCTTTGCCTTCGTCAGGTTCTCCTGCACTAACTTCAAGTCCAACTCGAGCTGAATATGCTTCTGCTCCAGCTCAGTATAGCGCGTCGCAAGATCGCAGGATTTCTACGAAGAGTCAATCGACAAAATGTCAAAGATGATCCACTTCCGAGTGAATAAAGAAAAATGGTGCGTTTCTAAGACTACAGTCGAATGCAAGCATTCGACCGTAGTCTCGGGGACTACACCCAGTGGGTGCACTCAGCGTGCCCCCACTGGTCTTATTTAAAACAGTCGACCCGATCGACCACCAAAAAAAAAAAAAGTCGACCAACGACCAAAACTTTCAGATCAGTAATCAATCGCCAGCAATGACCACGCCTCGGATTACACCTGGGTGCACTCAGCGTGCCCCACTGGTCTCGTACACATCGTTTCATTCGAGTGATGATCAATATTTACTTATGAAGCCTAAGACCGACTGCCAGCAGTCGACCTTAGCCTTGGGGACTACACCCAGCGGGTGCACTCAGCGTGCCCCCGCTAATACGGAGTTTTTTACCAACACACCCAGTGGGTGACTGCTATGAATTCCAGAAAGAAAAGTTTTGATAGCATATCCTAACAGAACAGGCGGTGGTCGATCGACCAACATTGCTCAAGGGCGAGCTGGCATCGAAGCTGCTTGGCTCGCATCCCAACGATCTTCACCGCTCCATCATGATCCTCGCTGACGGATCGCCTCCTTAGCAGCATCGGCCTGGTCCTCCGGGACGTGGTGCGTGGCGAAGATCGAAGGCTGTCCAGCACTCGACGAAGTGGGTCGAGCACTCGCCAACGGCACCGAGAAGGACACGGTGTGTCGAGTGCCGACCTCTCCTTCCGTCACAACGGTCTCGGGCGCCGTCACACCTTGAGCTACTTTGCCAGTAGATGTTTTCCTGCTCCTCCTAGTCTTCAATGGCTCCTCATCCTCATCATCGTCGTCGGGAAGGGTGATGATGTCATTGGTTGGAGCTTCAGAAAAGAGTTAAAGTCAGAAACTATGAGTCAGTCGACTACGAACAAGAATTAAGGATACAGTACCAGGATTTGAGGTCGCGGCGTCCTCCATCTCATGGTCCTCGGCCTTGCCTGAGGTTTCGGAAGTCGCAGCACTGAAGTTCCAAAGAATCAATCGACCGATTCAAGTATCAACCAGAGATAAAACTTATATAGAACAGGAAGACTTAAGCAATATGTTTACCCTGAGATGGTGGGGATGGACACCTTCATTTTTGGCAGAGGCTTGGTTGTCCTCGACGGAGCTACCTTCGACTGCTTCGGCGCTTTCTCAGTCGGCACCGGAGAAGCGGTCCGCGGGCGTTTGGTCGACTGCGAGACAGTCGCAACTCCCTTACCGCGTTCAGCCGAAGGGTCGTGCATAAGTTTTGACCGAATTTCCGAGCACGGTGGTGCAACCTCCTCTTCTTCATCCTCGTCATCATCATCCTCGTCATCATCATCGTCGTCGTCGTCATCTTCTGCAGCGTCTGAATCCCACTCTTCCTGGCTCTCGCCTCCGCTGGCTTCCCCCTCCTCAGTCGGAATCTGGGCGCCATTGGGCATTGAGTATAGCTCGGTGAGGGCCTGGAAGTATCAAAGCAGAGTTCAGTCGACCAAGTCACAGAAACACACTCGACAGATATACAACGGAAAACAGAGCAAGTGTACCTTATCTGGACGCTGTCGTGATCAAGTGGAGAAATCCTCCGGGATCCGCGAGGATTGTCCTTGTTCCCAGTGATCGCAGCCATCCATCTTTCCACTACAGCATCGTCGACTGCCTCCGGGTGGACGCGAGTCTCGTCTTCGGTGCCACGATATAGCCACATGCAAAGGACTCGGGCCCAAGGGGCTGGATTCGCCTCCGAAGAAAAACCTCCAGGAGGTCCATGCCAGTCACGCCGTCCCTAACCAGCTGCACCACGCGGTCCATCAGCATCTTCACTTCAGTCCTCTCTTCTGGAACAACCTTCAGGGAGGAGGGTCTATTCACTCGACTCATGGTGAATGCAGGAAGGCCAGTCGACTGCCCCGGCGTCGTCTCATTCCGGCAATAGAACCAGGTCGACTGCCAGCCCCTGACCGACTTGGGAAAAGACATAGCTGGGAAGGTGCTTTTATTCCTCAACTGGACCCCTAAGCCACCACACATCTGAACTACTTGGGTCTTCTCGTCACCAGGGCTTGCCTTCTTCATAGTCTGAGAGCGACATGTGAAGATATACTTGAACAAACCCCAGTGCGGTCGACAGCCCAGGAAGTTTTCGCACATAGACACAAACGCGGCAAGGTATGCGATGGAGTTTGGAGTAAAATGGTGGAGCTAGGCTCCGAAGAAATTCAGAAAACCCCGAAAGAAGACACTCGGCGGCGGCGAAAAACCTCGGTCGACATGGGTGGCCAAAAGCACGCACTCACCCTCTTCTGGCTGAGGCTGCCACTCTCGGCCAGAAGTCTCATGGCGCCGTGGGGAATCAGCCCGTCGTCGGCCATATCGAGGAGATCCTTCTCCTTAATGGTCGACTGGATCCAGTCTCCCTGGACCCAGCCCTTCGGCAGGTTGGATCTCGACAAGGAACCACCGCGACCGGTAGATCTCCCCTTTGCCTTCTCGGCCGCCGACGCCTTCTCCGCCGCCGACGCTTCTTGGCGCTCCAACATCGTCGTCTTCTCTTTGCCCATGGCCACCGGCGGAATGCGCAGGAGAGGAGGTGGCAAGAGAGCGGCAGCGGTGGCGGAGGGCGGAGATGGGGAGAGCTAAGGAGGAAGAACGAGGTACTGTGCATAAGCCCCCGGGAGCTGCATTTATAGCATCCCTTCCGAGTGGATGACAGGTGGATCCAAGCAATCCAATCATATCCCGAGCAGCTGCACTGCGTGATACGTGGCGGAAAAAGCGGCGCGAAAATCGAGGCGTTCCTGTTATGTCCCATCCGAACGCCGCGGTCCGTTCCGCTTCGCGCGCTTCCCCAAATCTCGTATCCCGTGAGATCCGCGAGCGACAGATCGATCTGTCAAGTGCGAGATTCCTGCGATCCGTCGCTCGGGAATAGCGAAGTAAAAGAAGGTCACTCGACTAAAGAACAAGAATGGATCAAGTCGACTGAAGGAAAGTTTCTTGTTATCGACAGAGAAGATCTTGATCCAAGACAACACGTAGCCAGTATGCAAAAGGTAATCGGAAACAACGTCAACTCCTCCTTCACTCAAGCCTCAATCCATTCGGGGGCTAATGATGGATTCATGTACCTGGGGTAGGGTCATAGGCCTGACCTAAACGTCCTACCCAAGGACACTCTTAGAAGAGATCATCTTCCAGTCGACCATAGAGGAACCCACTCGACTGACTGGAAGGACTCGACCATGGAGGACTCACTCGACCATGAAGACACACTCGACCACCAGAAGGTCAGAAGACACTCTGCAGCGCAACGGTTTGCTATTGAATAGACTTAATGATAGTTAAAGCGCTTTATGAGGGGCGTTACCAGTAACCCCCTGGCTTAATGTACTTTAATCCCTCCATTATGTGGGCTGGCTGGGGTCCTGGCGCACTCTATATAAGCCACCCCCCTCCACAGATTGAAGGGTTCACACTCTTGTAATACTCATCCTCATAATCCACTCGACCGCCTCAGGGCTCCGAGACGTAGGTCTGTTACTTCCTCCGAGAAGGGCCCGAACTCGTACATCGTTTGTCTTCACAACTGTTCCATAGCTAGGACATCGCCTCTCCCTTACCTATCCCTATTTCTACTGTCAGATTTAGAACCACGACAGTCCCCACGTGGCCCCCCTCACTTATCTCTTCATCCCATGGCATCACCTACCTCCAGAAAAAATTCACCATTGCTCTCTCTCTCTCTCTCTCTCTCTCTCTCTCTCTCTCGTGTTCTTGCTCTCAAACCTGCGGATTTTGATCTCTTTGCTCGAAGCTCCATTTTTGAAACTGTTTCTAGGGATTGTTGCTTGGTATGTGACTCATTCGTTTGTCCAATTAGTTTTTGCTTTAGTGGTTTGTATTTAGTATAATTAGCTACTCTTGGTGTTGTTGAATATGAGCTTGCATGTTGAATTCTTAGAGTTCTAAGTAGTTCGAATGCTTGATATGGCCTCTATGCATCCCTATGAGTAGTTTCTATCAATATTGTGAAGTTTTGTTGAGAAAAAATTCGTGAACTAAAGATTTCAAAATTTTGTTCATAGGAAAAAGATGAGTATCTTTAGGAAGTTTGCTTCCAAGAAGAACTCCAAGGGAGTTATTGGGGAGTCATCTGAAAATGATCTCCACACCAGGAGAATGGCGGAGGTATGGCCGTGCGAATGGCCACATAACAAATTCACGGAAGGGGCCGAAATCCTTCAAGAGTTTGCACAGTATGCTGCTAATGCCGGCCTCACCAACTTCATCGCAACTGAGTGTGAAAAGTATCATCTTCTCACAAATTCCTTTGTGCAATGTTTACATGTGTAGTTTAACTTATATGCTGAACCCCATCAGATACCACTTACTGAAATTTGTAACTTATGCTTGATCCCTTCTGATGAGAGTCTAGTAGAGCCTGGGCCCATGGAGTTTGATTGTTTTTACTGTACTCTGACAGTGGGGGATGAGAGAGGGGTATCGGGTGTCATTGCCACTAGCTTACACTTTCCGGCTGTACATTATTTTGCTCTATTCATTACGAAGTGTTTGCTTGCTAGAGAGAAAGTAGGTGCAGTCAGTGCTCCAGACTTTGCTGTTTTATGTTGTGGCACCCCGGGGTGAGAGCAACCGGTTTACCTTGCATTGCCAGCCCAGAGATCAAGTCTTCTAGCAATACACAACAACATGGTACAGAAACAACCGCTTTATTGATGCTAGCGGATTACATAGGTCTGATATTACATCGAGATTCGAGGACAAGCGGCACATATGGTGCTGCTGGACCGTATGTACATTATTTAATGAACATGACGGGGCCTTGATCACATGAACTACGTAGTAGTGGAAGAATGACGAAGTGGAACTCCATAGCACAGGGACACCAACGTGGACACGGCCTAGACATGAGATGCGCTCTGATGTGAACCGACTTTCCTGAAAGCTGGCATAACACGCTAGGTCAGTACATTGAATGTACTTGCAAGCTCACAACAAACATAAGCACGATGACAAACAATATCATGATATTTAACCAGGTTAATGCAATGAAAAACTACAACCGGAAGAAAACAAACGATTCATGCAACGAGTCCCACGGACTCACTTCCCAGACGGTTACCTAGTAACCAAACGGTGACCATACCTGGTTCACACCTGAAACCAATCACCCATGAACACCTCAAGTGTTCATGCTTCACCATGAACCAATGCATCACAACAATCACTTAGTTTGCAAGATTTATTAGAAAAGTTGATCCATGGTGTGACTTACTCACGAGTTATGCCCATAACCTAGGACGCGGCTATCGATAGATTAAATACACTCTACAGAGGTAACACAGTTTACCCACACTACGGAACACCTGGCCTCGCTTTCCCATTCGGGTGGACCAAAGCATTCCAACGAAACCCTCCTTTTGTCATGCACTCTCCCCGGACACTCCGACCAACTCCCCCTCAGGGCTAGGTCTTGGGTGGCCCCGTGTCTACCAAAGACACCAACGGCCACTGTCGTGGCAAAAACGGTCCCAAACAGGGACAAGGTACCATAGAAACAAAAACGAGCACACAAGGTTATGTCTACCTACCGGGCCAGGGTATGCACGCCCATAACCTTCCCTCGCGGGAGGCACCGGTGAGAGCCACAACAAAGGACCAAATCAAGACCTTCCCATAAGGTAAACGTGGTTGCACTGAATTAAAACCCGATTCAGTGGCACCATGATGTGATCAACATCATATTGAAGTTGAACATATTCAAGTTTAGCTTTGATAAAAACTTTTTATCATCAACATGATATAACACAAAAAGAATCATGCAACTACTCGTCATGCAAAGCAAACAACTCATATTCATGGATCAAACTCATTTTTATTTATCAAGCAATATTTTTATTAGTTCTTTATTTAAATGAAACTATCACTTAATAAAATAACTACCATTAATTTCCATAGTAATATGCATAGTGCAAAGTCTTACTCTACTTAGCCAAACAAGTTCATGCATTCAACCAGTAACTAAAACAAACATATCAAGCATGGTAGAGTAACTAGAGATTAACTAAATTTATTTATCAAATTTTAAATGCAAATAAACACTCATATTCACGTAGAAAATCATAGATATTGAAATAACACCATCCAAATGCTGGTGTGGCTTGCCTTAGTGTAGAGGAGGATCACACCCCTCTTGGTTTGCTTCAAGACAAGCTTCTCCGTGTGAAAAAGAATTTAAAACCACAAAAATATTTGTCAAAACACATTCTGAAAATCACCAGAAATTCTAGGCAGCAATGAAAAATCCACCTTTTGGTGTGATGCTAGAGCTTTCTGAAACAAAGACAATGCAAAAAGAATCAAATCATTTGGACTTATGGTTTAGAAATGGTGGCTGGTCTAAGTTTGGTCAAATTTCTGAATAATATTTGAATTAAAAAGAAATCCTGGGGGGGTGACGTCAAAGGCGTATAATAGAAATACGCCTCCACTCGTACCGCTTCAGGCGCGAGTGGAGGACCTACAGGTGGGTCCCGTGCGTCAGGAGAGAGAGAGGGCGAGCGAGATCATAGAGGGGCGGAGCTTCGCCGGAGCTCACGCCGGTGATGAGGGGGTTTGGGGCAAGGCTAGAGGGATAGGATTGGAGCGGGGCTCGAGCGCACCTGCCCGTACCCGGGGCTTGGCGAGAGGTGGATGGAGCTGCTCGAGGTTGAGCTCGCAAGCTACGATGGTGGACGGGTTTCATCGGAGAGGTTGAAGAGGATGGCTAGGGGCAGCTCCGAGGGCTCCGCGGTGTCCAGGCAGCACCAACAGAACACCAAGGCCCCGCCCAAGCAGTTGCTTGAGCTCGAGAGGCCCCGGAGAGCGACGGCTGGCTTGCGGGGATCGCCGAAGTCCTCTGGTCGGGGTGACGGCCAGAGGCCTGCCCGACCAAGTTGCAGTCGTTCTATGTGTTCATGGGGGTGGTGTGGAGTGGTGCTTGGCCAGGATTCGAGGCGGGGTCACTTTATATAGCCGGAGAAAGGGAGGGGGGAACGTGTTGCCGCCGGAGCTCCCTGGACACACGGCAAACGGCGACGAGAAGCTCCAAGGCGAGGGGGCAAAGGCTTAGCGTCAACACAAGAGCTTGCCCACGCTCGCGGACAAGCACAGGAGGCGGTTGGGGAAGTGGACAAGCGCACGCGCGCACTATGGCGTTTTGGCCACGACACGCCCGTGCTTGCTGCGGCGGCTCCAGCATCGGCGAGCCCCAGGGAGCAGTCAAGGGTGATGGGTCGGGGCTTGTGGCATGGTACGGCAGTCGGTGGCGAGCGCTGGAACGAGCACGCGCGAAACAGAGAGCAAGGCGCCAGCCAGAGCGCGTCGAGACGCTACCAGGCTCCGTCTCCTCAAGCGGTCACCAAGCTGGCATGATCAAAATGACGCCCAGGAGCGGCCAAACCTTGTCTACATGCTCGACCGTGCAGTGTTTAGTCTAGGAGAGGTGATGGTTCATGCCCAGGCCGACCAGACTTGACTCTACTAAGCTGACAAGTTTCTGTCCAGAAACTTGGTTGCCAAGTTTGGCCACCTTCTAGAAGGCCATTAGGGGTAATCTCCTGGGGTTTAGGGTTTCTTAGGAGGGTATTTAAGCTCAAGAAAGATCAAGCCTAAAAGCTCAAGGAAAAATGTACTTGCTGTACAAACTGGATGTTTGGGCCAGAATGGAAATGATTTTCTACAAAAAAAATATTCCAAAAATTGGTGCAATATTTTTGCATGGGAAGGTGTGCGAAGGTTCTAAGAATACTCAAAAATTATCTCAGATTTTTCTGAGCATGAAAAATTGAGGTTGCTTTGGAGCACAAGTTTCTGAAGTGAGTTTTAGAGAGAAAAATGAATATTTTTGTTTTATGAAAAATATTCATTTGATTATTTTGGAAATTTATCAGAGGAATAAAGTAGATAGGTCACTTGGGTGAAAGTCAAGGATATGCCCAAGTGACAGGTCCATTTGAGTTGATTCAGAAACCAAACCAAGTCAGGGCAAAAACCACGATAAAAACCAAGTCCCGAAAAGAGAGAGAATGCAAGTCCAGAAAAAGAGAGAAGGCAAAATCCAGGCTGTCACAAACCTCCCCCACTTAAGATGAATCTCGTCCTCGAGATTCGGTTGCTTGGGAAAACCATTCTGGGTATGCAGTCCTTAAAAATTCCTCTCTTTCCTAGGTCGCTTCCTCTTCGGTCTGGTGCTCCCACTGAACCTTGTAAAACCTTATTTCTTTGCTGTGGGTGACCCTTTCTGTTTGATCCAATATTCTGATTGGCTTTTCCTCATGAGTCAAATCCTTAGCCAATTATATCTCCGCCGTATCAGTCCTTTTCTCTGGTGGCGAGATACATCTTCTTAGCTGTGATATGTGAAACACGTTGTGTACTTCTGACAGTTCCGGTGGCAATTCCAACTTATATGCAACCGTACCGAATCTGGCCATGACGGGGAATGGACCAATATATCTGGGTGCCAATATTCTGCGGGTCTGAAATCTCTTGACTCCTTTCATAGGGGTGACTCGGAGATATACATGTTCTCTGGGTTCGAAGCTGATCTGACTATGTTTGGCATCATAGTAGCTCTTCTGTCGAGATTTGGCCAATTGCAGTCTATCATGGATTTCCTTGACTTTCTTCTCCACTTCGAGCATTAAATCAGTCCTGAAAATGCGGCTGTCTCTGGTTTGAGACCAGTTCAAGGGAGTGCGGCATTTCCGGGCATACAGGGCTTCATAGGGTGACATCTTTAAGCTGGCCTAGAAACTGTTGTTGTAGGAAAACTCGGCGTAGGGCAGACAGTCTTCCCACTTGGTTCCTTGGGCCAATGCACATGCCCTGAGCATATCTTCGAGTATTTGATTTACTCGTTCAGTCTGTCCATCTGTCTGAGGATGATAGGCCATGTTATATTTCAAAGCGGTCCC
The DNA here is from genome assembly GCA_021437245.1 of Aegilops speltoides. NCBI lineage: Eukaryota > Viridiplantae > Streptophyta > Magnoliopsida > Poales > Poaceae > Aegilops > Aegilops speltoides. The sequence continues at coordinate 438,542,323 of CM038143.1, forward strand.
CAAGGCTTGATGTAGTCGGGACCAAAATGCGGAGGTGAAGAGAGATCCTCTGTCGGAGGTGATAGTCTTGGGTACTCATGCAGACTGACGATTCTTGATACATACAGCTGTGCAAGTTGATTTGCATGGTATGTGGTCCGGATAGGAAGGAAGTGTGCCACCTTTGTTAAGGTGTCCACTATTACCCATATTGCGTTGTTTCCTCGATGAGACCTTGGTACTCCGGTGATGAAATCCATGCAGATATCGTCCCATTTCCATTGGGATACCGGCAGAGGTTGGAGGTGTCCGGCGGGTTTTTGGTGTTCTGCCTTTACCTTATTGCATATGTCGCAACAAGCCACAAAGTATGAGATGTCTTTCTTCATCCCATCCCACCTAAATACCAGGTGAAGGTCCTCATACATTTTGGTACCACCAGGATGAATTGAGTATGGTGCTTCATGCGCTTTTACCAATATTTTCTTCTTCACACTTTCTTGGTTGGGTACGCAGAGTCTTCCTCGGAACCTTAGCGAAGCTTGCTGATCCATAGAGAAATCTAGTGCACGCCCTTGGTGCACCTTCTGAACATATATTTTTAACCTCTCATCATTCTCTTGCGCGCTGTGGATTTCTTCTTCAAGAGTAGGGGCAACCTCCAATATATTGACAAGATGGGTGTCGGTGATTAACAAATTGAGCTGCATGATTTCTTCATAAAGCTCAGGAGGCAGTGATTCCATTAGTGCATTAAGGTTGGATGGTTTGCGGCTGAGGGCGTCAGCCACCACATTAGCTTTGCCCGAGTGATAATTTATCCCGAGGTCGTAGTCCTTAACCAATTCGAGCCATCTTCGCTGTTGAAGGTTCAAATCGGGATGAGTGAATATATACTTGAGACTCTTATGATCGGTGAATATCTGGCATTTATTTCCAATCAGATAGTGTCTCCAGATCTTCAAAGTGTGCACCACCGCGCCCAATTCCAAATCATGAGTAGGGTAGTTTCCTTCATGTTGCGCAGTTGTCGAGATGCATATGCCACCACTTTGCCATCTTGCATGAGTAGACACCCCAGTCCTCTTCTGGATGCATCACAGTAGACATCAAAACTACGGTAGATGTCTGGAAGAGTTAATACTGGTGCTGATGTCAGCCTGATTTTTAACTCATTGAAACTTCGCTTGCAGTCCTCAGTCCATACGAACTTCTTATACTTCTTCAGAAGCTCAGTCATTGGCTTGGCGATCTTCGAGAACCTTCGATAAAACGGCGATAATATATGGCTAGTCCAAGGAAACTCCGGATTTCTGAGACCGTGGTGGGTGCGAACCAATCAAGTACATCCTTCACCTTGCTTCGGTGCACTGAGATTCCTTCTGCCGAGAGGACATGCCCGAGGAATCCCACTTGTTGGAGCCAGAACTTACATTTGCTGAATTTGGCATAAAGCTGATGGTCACGAAGCCTTTGCAGAACTGCTCGAAGATGCTCCTTGTGTTCGTCCTTGCTCTTGGAGTAAATGAGGATGTCATCAATGAACACCACCACAAATTTAGCCAAGAAGTCCATAAACACCTTGTTCATCATATGCATAAAGAATGCAGGAGCGTTGGTGAGGCCGAAGGACATAACGGTGTATTCATAAAGACCGTACCGAGTGGTGAACGCGGTCTTAGGAATATCTTCCTTCTTTATCTTGAGTTGATGATATCCAGTCCTCAAATCAATTTTTGAGAATACTTTGGCCCCACTAAGTTGATCAAACAGATCGTCGATCCTTGGCAGTGGATACTTGTTTTTGATGGTGACATCATTCAGTTGTCTGTAGTTTACGCACATTCGTAGACTGTCGTCCTTTTTGTCCATGAAGATTGCTGGTGATCCCCATGGTGAAGAGCTTGGACGGATGTATCCTTTCTGCAGCATCTCACCCAGTTGTTTCTTCAACTCCACCAATTCCGAGGAAGGCATCCGAGAATATTTCTTATGTATCGGAGTGGTTCCAGGCACTAGGTCAATTGCGAACTCCAATTCTCGGTCTGGTGGCATGCCTGGTAATTCTTTAGGAAAGGCGTCTGGATACTCACTGACCACAGGAATTAATTCCACTTCTTCTGCCACTACTACGAAAACCATATCTTTTGTGGGTATGCGCTTGCGGGCATAAAAACTTGTGGTGCGACCTTCCATATTTTTCAGGGTAACTTCTCTGGTCGCACAGCTGATGCAGACTTGATATTGAGTTAACCAATTCATGCCCAGAATGATGTCCAATTTATTGGAATTGATGATTATCAATGATGTTGGAAACTTGACGCCCTTGATGTTAATTTCCAAATTTCGGTAGATGAGATTGCTTTTGAGTAGGGATTCCGGGGATTGTACTATCATGTGCTTTCCCAAAATCGAGCAAGGAAAATTGTTTTGGGTAGCAAAACTCTGCGAAATAAAAGAGTGGGAAGCCCCAGAGTCAAATAAAATTACGACGTGTATGTCATTAACAAGAAACATACCAATGACGACTTTCGGGTCCTCTTGAGCTTCGTCTGCGGAGATGTGATGAATTTGCCCTTGAATCATATCTGGGGCGGAATACGGCTCCATGTAGTTGACTTGCGACTGAAATGGAGCTACGTGCTTGTTGTTCTTGGGACACCGTCTGCCATAGTGTCTGGTTTGACCACAGCTGAAACATGAATTGTTGCGCTGACAGTCTTCACGCACCGAGCTGGTCACGACATTATTGACTTTGTGTAGTAGTCTTGTTGACATTCTGCTGCCGATTTGGTTTGTACTCCACCTGAGTCTGTTGCCAAGTACGAGCCTTTTGCACTGGTTGCATATCCTTCTTTGGCTTGAATTTGTGCTTGTGGTCGTGCAGGAGCTTGTGTTTCCCTTTCGGTGATGAGGGCCTTGTTCACCAGATTTAGGAAGTCTGGGAAATCAAACATGCTGAGAGTGAGATGCTGATTCAGGCCTCCAAGGAACCGGTCGATCTTCCTCTCTTCTATGGCAACATCATGGAGAGAATAGCGGGCCAAATGGTTGAATTTGTTTAGATACTCATTGACGGTCATGCTGCCTTGAGTGAGAGCGAGGAATTAGCGCTGCTTGATTTTCATAACTCCGGTGGGAATATGACACTTGCGGAATTGTTCCTTGAATTTTGCCCAAGTAATTTCCTCGTCTGCAGGCCATATTGCCTTAGCATTATCCCACCATATAGCTGCAGCTCTTTCGATATAATGCATTGCGCAGGAAACCTTGTCCCCTTCTTCAGTGCGAGCTATCTCCAGTTTCCTCTCCATAGTCCTTAGCCAGTCGTCGGCGTCCAAAGGGTCGGTAGCGTGGCTGAAACTGGGAGTCTTGGTTCACTAAAAATCTGACACCTTGGAGTGATGGCCATTTTGGTTTCCATTCTGCCCAACCATAACTTGCACACTTTTCAGGATTTCCAGCAGGTCGTTGCTCCTTCTTTCTTCAAACATTCGCAGGATCTGATCGGTGGAAGGCGGATGTGGCGGTTGCGGTGGAGGTGGCTAGTACGGCTCGGGGGAATGTCCCGCGTGTCTTGCGGAATGACGGACTGGGACATCCTCGCAAGCTTGGCTGCTCCTGCCTCCACGCGTCATCCTATTTTTCGTTTTCCCAATACATAGCAACCATGATGAGAAAATACCAAAATGGGGGAAAGAGCCAATGACAAATCCCGGAAGAAAACAACGAATGAAAACCAAGGCGAATAAAAAAAGTTCCAACATAATTTATACATAGTCCCAACATGAAAGTAAACATCACAGCGGGTTTACTATCCTCGTACATGAAACTACGCATCATGACAAGTGCGATTACAGCCATACATCATGCTCGTGACTACAGCGATACTCTAACGGTCTACTGCTCGGTCGGTGCTGCTGTAGGCTCGTCTCCTGAGCCGTACCCTGATCCTCAACTGATAACAGAGACCTCCGGATCAAGAGAGACGCGACGACGCTGCCTTGAGGGCTCTCCCTCAGGGGCAGGCGGGGGATGGGATCTAAGCATAGGAGCAGCAGGAGTAGCGACAAGGGAAGACCATGCAGCAGGAGCGCTGCGAGGGTTCACCATCAGAGGGTTAACGGTACCATGCAAGGTTGTCGGGGGAACGGAGGTGGAAGAAACCGGAGCAGAAGTATAGATGACAGCGGGAAGAGGGTTCCTCATACGAGCAGCTGCGAGAGCGGTGCGAGCACGTGAAAGCTCCCGAGCTAACTCGTAGTTCAAGAGATAACTAGCGGTGATGTAGCGAGAAAGGTGGCTAGTGGGACGATCGCACACTGGATTAATCAAAGGAAAGCGGATACGCCCATTCTCATGTAGAGATGGGTAGTAGAAAACACAAGGGTCGGTGTGCATGTGAACCTCGTTATAGCGCAAGTCTACAAGAGCCTCGAGAGCAGCAAACTGAACCACCTGAGATGGCGTAGAAGCAAGACCACCCTTAGTCGAATGAGTGTAAGCACCGGAAGGGGAACTGTGGTGTAGAGTGACCTCAGAATAATACTCATACAATGCACCGGCTAGATGCTCGCGATACACCCGATACTCTGGATCAGCACCCTCTGGGTAGAGTTGTCGCCACACGTTCTGAAGCAGGTGCAACAATGTGTACGGAGCTAGCTTAGGATGGTACAAGATCGGTACTGGTGCCATCTACACTCATAAATCATACGGTTAGTAATAACAAATAAAACATGCATGCAATGCAACAATCAATTTCTATGGCTACCGGCACTCAAACGAAGCTATCTACCGTTTCACTAACGCACTAACGGTCTAGCGTGTCCTACAATCAGCACGGCTCTAATACCAAGCATTATGGCACCCCGGCTCAGAGCAACCGGTTTACCTTGCATTGCCAGCCCAGAGATCAAGTCTTCTGGCAATACACAACAACATGGTATAGAAAGAACCACTTTATTGATGCTAGCGGATTACATAGGTCTGATATTCCATCGAGATTTGAGGCCAAGCGGCACACACGATGCTGTTGGACAGTATGTACATTATTTAATGAACATGACAGGGCCTCGATCACACGAACTATGCGGCAACAGAAGAACGACGTAGTGGAACTCCATAGCACAGGGACACCAACGTGGACACGGCCTAGACACGAGATGCGCTCCGATGCAAACTGACTTGCCTGAAAGCTGGCATAACACGCCAGGTTAGTACATTGAATGTACTTGCAAGCTCACAACAAACATAAGCACGATGACAAACAATATCATGATATTTAATCAGGTTAATGCAATGCAAAACTACTACCGAAGGAAACAAACGATTCATGCAATGTGTCCCACGGACTCGCTTACCAGACAGTTACCTCGTAACCAACGGGTGACCATACCTGGGTCACACCTAAAACCAATCACCCATGAACACCTCAAGTGTTCATGCTTCACCACGAACCAATGCATCACAACAATCACTTAGTTTGTAAGATTTATTAGAAAAGTTGATCCATGGTGTGACTTACTCACGAGTTATGCCCATAACCGAGGATGCGGCTATCGATAGATTAAATACACTCTGCAGAGGTAGCGCACTTTACCCACACTATGGAACACCTGGCCTCGCATTCCCGTTCGGGGGGACCAAAGAATTCCGAAAAAACCCTCCCATTGTCATGCACTCTCCCCGGCCACTCTGACCAACTCTCCCTCAGGGCTAGGTCTTGGGTGGCCCCGTGTCTACCAAAGACACCAACGACCACCGTCGTGGCAAAAACGGTCCCAAACAGGGACAAGGTACCATAAAAACAAAAACGAGCACCCAAGGTTATGTTTGCCTACCGGGCCAGGGTATGCACGCTCATAACCTTCTCTCGCGGGAGGCACCGGTGAGAGCCACAACAAAGGACCGAATCAAGACCTCCCCACAAGGTGAATATGGTCGCACTGAATTAAAAACCCGATTCAGTGGCACCATGATGTGATCAAGATCATATTCAAGTTGAACTTATTCAAGTTTAGGTTTGATAAAAACTTTTTATCATCAACATGATATAACAAAAAAATAATCATGCAACTACTCGTCATGCAAAGCAAACAACTCGTACTCATGGATCAAACTTAACAATATATACCTCTTGCAATACTTAGGACCGAAACTTCTCTAGTTATAAATCATTTTTACTTGTCAAGCAATATTTTTAGGGACATTTGCATCTGTGCCCCTAAGTCGAACCCACTACTCAGATTTACCCCTAATTTTGAAGCATGCTCAAATTTGCCCCTCCGCCGTTAAGTCAGTACTCAGAAATGCCCTTCCATATAGTACTGTAGCACTTTCCATCCAATAATGTAGCACTTTCCGTCTGCTACAGTACACATGGGCCTTTGACGGTCAAAGGCCTTTGACTAGATGGAAGGGCATTTCTGAGTAGTGACTTAACGGCAGAGGGGCAAATTTGAGCATGCTTCGAAATTAGGGGCAAATCTGAGTAGGTGGTTTCAGTTAGGGACAGAAATGCAAATGGCCCATATTTTTATTAGTTCTTTATTTAAATGAAACTATCACTTAATAAAATAACTACCATTAATTTCCATAGCAATATGCATAGTGCAAACTCTTACTCTACTTAGCCAAACAAGTTCATGCATTCAACCAGTAACTAAAACAAACATATCAAGCATAGTGGAGTAACTAGAGATTAACTAAATTTATTATCAAATTTTAAATGCAAATAAACACTCATATTCAAGTAGAAAATCATAGATATTGAAATAACACCATCCAAATGCTAGTGTGGCTTGCCTTAGTGTAGATGAGGATGACATCCCTCTTGGTTTGTTTCAAGACAAGCTTCTCCTTCTGAAAAAGAATTTAAAACCACAAAAATATTTGTCAAAACACATTCTAAAAATCACCAGAAATTCTAGGCAGCAAGTAAAAATCCACCTGTTGGTGTGCTGCTAGAGCTTTCTGAAACAAAGACAATGCAAAAAGAATCAAATCATTTGGACTTATGGTTTAGAAATGGTGGCTGGTCAAAGTTTGGTCAAATTTCTGAATAATATTTGAATCAAACTGAAATCCTGGGGGGGTGACGTCGAAGGCGTAAAACAGAAATACACCTCCACTCGTACCGCTTCACGCGTGAGTGGTGAAACCAACAGGTGGGTCCCGCGCGTCAGGAGAGAGAGGGGGCGAGCGAGATCAGAGAGGGGCGGAGCTTCGCCGGAGCTCATGCCGGCAACGAGGGGGTTTGGGGCTAGGCTAGAGGGATAGGATTGGAGCGGGGTTTGAGGCGGACCTGCCCATACCCGGGGCTTGGCGAGAGGTCCTGGAGAGCGGCGGCTGGACTACGGGGATCGCCGGAGTCCTCTGGTCGGGGGGACGGCTAGAGGCCTGCCCGACCGACTTGCGGTCGTTCTACGTGTTCGTGGGGGTGGTGTGGAGTGGTGCTTGGCCAGGATTCGAGGCGGGGTCGCTTTATATAGCCGGAGCAAGGTGGAATGTGTTGCCGCAGGAGCTCTCTGGACACGCGGCGAACGGCGATGAAAAGCTCCAAGGTGAGGGGGCAAAGGCTCAACGTCAACGCCGGAGCTTTCCCACGCTCGCGAACGAGCACAAGAGGCGGTTGGGGAAGTGGACAAGTGCACGCGCGCACTGTGTCATTTTGGCCGCGACACGCTCCTGCTTGCTGCGGCGGCTCCGGCGTTGGCGAGCACCAGGGAGCGGTCATGGGTGATGGGTCGGGGCTTGTGGCGTGGTGAGGCAGTCAGCGGCGAGCGTTTGAATGAGCACGCGTGAAACAGAGAGCAAGGCGCCAGCCAGAGCGTGTCGAGACGCTGCCAGGCGTCGTGTCCTCGCACGGTCACCAAGCTGGCATGGTCAAAACGACGCCCAGGAGCGGCCAAACCTTGTCTATGCGCTCGACCGTGCAGTGTTTAGACTAGGAGAGGTGATGGTTCATGCCCAGGCCGACCAGACTTGACTCTACTAAGCTGACAAGTTTCTGTCCAGAAAGTTGGTCACCAAGTTTGGCCACCTTCTAGAAGGCCATTAGGGCTGATCTCCTGGGGTTTAGGGTTTCTTAGGAGGGTGTTTAAGCTCAAGAAAGATCAAGGCTAAAAGCTCAAGGAAAAATGTACTTGCTGTACAAACTGGATGTTTGGGCCAGAATGGAAATGATTTTCTACAGCAAAAATATTCCAAAAAAGTAGTGCAATATTTTTGCATGCGAAGTTGTCCCAAGGTTCTAAGAATATTCAGGAATTATCTCATATTTTTCCGAGCAAGAAAAATTGAGGTTGCTTTGGAGCACAAGTTTCTGAAGTGAGTTTCAGAGAGAAAAATGAATATTTTTCTTTTATGAAAAATATTCATTTGATTATTTTGGAATTTATCAGAGGAATAAAGTAGATAGGTCACTTGGGTGAAAGTCAAGGATATGCCCAAGTGACAAGTCCATTTGAGTTGATTCAGAAACCAAACCAAGTCAGGGCAAAAAACACGATAAAAACCAAGTCCGGAAAAGAGAGAGAAGGGAAATCCGGAAAAAGAGAGAAGGCAAAATCCAGGCTGTCACAAATGTTGTGCACTTTACGACGACAACACTTATAGCTTGGGAGTTATTGTGGCACGTCGCCTTTACATTAACAGATCCAAGGGTAAAATACATGGTGGTATTTTTGCTACTAGTTTAGCGAGTCACTTTAATATTCAGATACGGCAGCATGCTTATCCTCTACCTAAGGATTATTTAGATAGTCAGGCCATGGAACACAACCAGTTTATTGCTGGCGAGAACACTGATATTGTATTACTTATAACCTGGTTTTTAGTGTGGACACTCGTGATATTATTCCATTGCCTGCACCTGCTTTGGTTGATCCTATTGCTAGGGGCGGATACAGGATTATGCCTGAGGACATTGTCGCCTACTGGAACAATCTGGCTAAGGCAGAGGAAGAGCCTCAGGAGTGGGACCCTCAACTTCCCGCTACTCACTATTTCAACATAGGACCCCATGGTTTCTTCATGTGGTAATTACCGAGCTAGGCCAAAAGCCTAAGCTTGGGGGAGTACATATTTCCACCGACATTACATTCATGTCCACACATTTCATTTCAGTTGTCGGTGTCCACACTCTTTCATTGTATTATCCATGCTAAATTTATGCTCTAGCTTTCTTCTTGTGTGTTTAAAAAACTTTGAGAAAATCCAAAAATTTATTTCCCGCTTCTTTTCGGGTTTTCTTCCTAGTTTAAATTATTGTAGCACTAAAAAGAAAACCCAAAAGATTTCCTTATACTTCTTTTACTTGTTGGGAGCTTTCACGTGTAAATAGTTTTTATCGTTTTTGTTTTCTTTCTTTGTTTTGACTTCTTTGAGAAAAACCAAAAACTCCAAAAATATTTCTGTGTGTTTCTCTGAATTTATTTTCTAGTTTCTGAGTCGTACCAAGGAGAAGACCACGATGAAAATGTTGAGTGGCTCTCATTTGCATTATCGCTTATCTAACAACGAGCCCACATTACCTTGTCTTCTCCTTTTGAATAAAATGTTTGTAGGTTCCAGCTTAGTCCACGGCACTCTTGCACTATTATTATTTTCATATCGTTCGGTCGTGTAAGAGAAAGTCAATGATGACAATATTTGGTGAATTGGCTGTGGCAGAGAAAAACGGGTTTGAATGTTTTTGTTTTTGTAAATATGTTTAGCCTAGTATCCATGCTTCAGCCTATTATGATCAAACATGTTTGCAATGACAATTAGAGATTATAGTTTCTCATGCCATGCTTAAGTAGCTAGGAGTGGATAATGATTTATCTTGGATGTTAACATTGCATTAAAATGATTGTGATATAGTATGACGATATGGTATCCTCCTCTGAATGTTTGAGTGGCTTGACTTGGCACATGTTCATGCATGTAGTTGAATCAAAACTAACATAGCCTCTATGATATTTATGTTCATGGTGTCTGAGGGAGTCCTGGCCTAGGGGGTGTCCGGATAGCCGAACTATCATCATTGGCCGGACTCCAAGACTATGAATATACAAGATTGAAGACTTCGTCCCGTGTCCGGATGGGACTTTCCTTTGCGTGGAAGGCAAGCTTGGCAATACGGATATGTAGATCTCCTACCATTGTAACCGACTCTGTGTAACCCTAGCCCTCTCCGGTGTCTATATAAATCGGAGGGTTTTAGTCTGTAGGACGAACAACAATCATACCATAGGCTAGCTTCTAGGGTTTAGCCTCCATGATCTCGTGGTAGATCTACTCTTGTACTACCCATATTATCAATATCAATCAAGCAAGAGTAGGGTTTTACCTCCATCGAGAGGGCCCGAACCTGGGTAAAAACATCGTGTCCCTTGTCTCCTGTTACCATCCGCCTAGAAGCCGGATTCGGGACCCCTACCGAGATCCGCCGGTTTTGACACCGACATTGGTGCTTTCATTGAGAGTTCCTCTGTGTCGTCACCTATAGGCTCGATGGCACCTTCGATCATTGACAACAACGCGGTCTAGGGTGAGATTTTTCTCCCCGGACAGATCTTCGTATTCGGCGGCTTCGCACGGCGGGCCAATTCACTTGGCTATCTGGAGCAGATTGAAAGCTACGCCCCTGGCCATCAGGTCAGATTCGAAAGATTGAACTACACGGCCGACATCCGCGGAGACTTGATCTTCGACGGATTCGAGCCACAGCCTGGCGTGCCGCACTATCCCGATGGGCATGATTTAGACCTGCTGCCGGACAGTGCCCCGGAGGCCGCACAAGAGTCTGCTCCGACCCTTGGTTCGGAACCGACGACGCCAATCGAGGATGGGTGGTTGGACACCGCCTCGGGGGCTGCTACCTCTACGGCGATAGAGCCAAATACTGACCCTGTCCGTCATGAAGCTTGTGACTCCAAGGTGCCGGACTCCTCTCCGGACCCCGAACCTTCCGCGCCCCTGCCAATGGAATCCAATTGGGCGCCAATCATGGAGTTCACCACTACGGACATCTTTCAGCACTCACCTTTCGGCGACATCCTGAATTGGCTAAAGTGTCTCTCCTTGTCAGGAGAGCCTTGGCCGGATGATGGCCAGGACGGTTGGGATGCGGATGACGAAGAAATTCAAAGCCCACCCACCACCCACTTCGTAGCCACTATCGATGAATTAACCGACATGCTAGACTTCGACTCTGAAGACATCGACGGTATGGACGATGATGCCGGAGACGACCAAGAACCAGCGCCTACTGGGCACTGGAAAGCCACCTCGTCATACGACATATACATGGTGGACATCCCAAAGGATGGGAATGGTGATGGAACCGTGGAGGATGACCCCTCCAAAAAGCATCCTAAGCGCCGGCGTCAGCGGCGCCGCTCCAAATCCCGCCACAGCAAGAATGGAGATTCCGGCTCCGGAGACAACAAAGCCCCGGATAGTGCCGAAGATAACCCCCTCCAGCAAGATTCAGCACAGGAGGACGGAGTAGCCAGCCCTCGCGAGAGAGCGGCAGACGAAGAGGTAGAGGACGATAATTACATGCCTCCCTCCGGAGACGAGGCAAGCTCAACGATGATGAATTCGTCGTACCTGAGGATCCCGTCGAACAAGAGCGTTCGCAGACATATGGCCACGGCAAGCAGCATAAAGAAAAAGCAGCAACAGCTTAGAGCTGACCAAGACTTGCTAGCCAACAGATGGAGTGAAGTCCTTGCGGCCGAAGAGTATGAACTCGAATGCCCCTCCAAAAGTTACCCCAAACGCAAGCTGCTGCCCTGATTAGAGGAGGAAGCATATAAACCTGCATCACCAGTGCACAATACGGCTGACCGGCCACCTTGTGGCCGCGACAGAGAGGCCTTTAGGCCCTCCACTAAAACCGCACCCCGGCACCGCTCGAAAAGTACAAAGCCATGGGGAAGTGCGCCGGACTTGCGAGACATATTGGAGGATAAGGCAAGACAATCAAGATCGATCTACGGATCACGTGGGCGCCCCACGATATGCGACGACAACCGTCGCGCCGGTTACAGCAACTCCGGCCGGGCCAAACATAGTAGACAAAGGTCGCTTGAGCTACGTCGTGATATAGCCCAATAAAGAGGCGCCGCACACCCACTATGCTTCACAGACGAAGTAATGGATCATCAAATCCCCGAAGGGTTCAAACCCGTGAACATTGAATCCTACGATGGCACAACAGATCCCGCGGTTTGGATCGAAGACTATCTTCTTCACATCCATATGGCCCGCGGTGATGATCTTCACGCCATCAAATACCTCCCACTCAAGCTTAAAGGACCAGCTCGGCATTGGCTCAACAGCTTGCCAACAGAATCAATTGGGTGTTGGTAGTACCTGGAAGCCGCATTCCTTGATAACTTCCAGGGCACATATGTGCGACCACCAGACGCCGGTGACCTAAGCCACATAATTCAGCATCCAGACGAATCGGCTAGACAATTCTGGACTCGGTTCTTAACCAAGAAAAATCAAATCATCGACTGTCCGGATGCAGAGGCCCTTGCAGCCTTCGAACATAACATCCGCGACGAGTGGCTTGCCCGGCAGCTAGAACAGGAAAAGCCAAAATCCATGGCAGCCCTCACATCACTCATGACCCGCTTACAGGCGGGGAGGACAGCTAGCTAGCCCGCAGATAACAACCTCACCAAAACTCGGTAGTTCGGATACCAAAGACAGCAATGGCGGTCGGCGTCGCAATAAGCACAAACGCCGCATTAACGGCGATATTACTGAAGATACGGCATTCAACGCCGGATTCAGAGGCTCTAAACCCAGTCAGTGGAAAAAGCCATCCAAAAGAACTACTCCAGGCCCGTCCAATTTTGACCGGATACTCGATCGCTCGTGCCAGATACACGGCACCCCCGAAAAGCCAGCTAATCACACCAACAGAGATTGTTGGGTATTCAAGCAGGCAGGCAAGTTAATCGCTGAAGGCAATGACAAGGGGCTGCACATCGACGACAAGGAGGAGACACGGCCGCCGAACAATAGAGGATAGAAGGGATTCCCCCCACAGGTGCGGACGGTGAACATGATATACGCAACCCACATACCCAAAAGGGAGCGGAAGCGTGCGCCGAGGGGCGATATCTGCGATGGAGCGATCGCCCCAAAGTTCAATCCGTGGTCCACCTGCCCGATCACTTTTGATCGAAGGGACCACCCCACCAGTATCCACCACGGCGGATTCACCGCATTGGTTTTAGACCCAATCATCGACGGATTTCACCTCACTAGAGTCCTGAAGGACGGCGGCAACAGTCTGAACCTGCTTTATCAGGATACAGTGTGCAAGATGGGCATAGACCCCTCAAGGATTAAACCCACAAAAACGACCTTCAAAGGCGTCATACCAGGTGTAGAGGCCAATTGTACTTGCTCAGTCACACTTGAAGTGGTCTTCGGATCCCCGGATAACTTCCAAAGCGAGGAGTTAATCTTCGACATAGTCCCGTTCATGCGGCTATCATGCCTGCTCGGACGAACCGCATTTGCAAAGTTCAATGTGGTGCCGCACTACGCATACCTCAAGCTCAAGATGCCAGGCCCTCGAGGAGTCATCACGGTCAACGGAAACAGTGAACGCTCTATCCGCACGGAGGAGCATGCAGCGGCTCTCGCGGCGGAAGTACAGAGCAGCCTCTTAAGGCAATTCTCGAGTCCGGCCGTTAAGCGACCGGACACCGTCAAGCGCGCCCGTAGTAACCTAAACAAGACCACCTGGCACGTTCCGAGCACGCGTAGCAATGCGGCCCTAACCCCAGCCCCCGCGACATCGCGAGATCAGTGCCACGCGTACATCATTACACTCTGGAGATACCATGGCATGGGGGGAGGGGCACGACCACGGCAGGCCCAGAGTGCGGATCAACCACACCAGGGGCTCCCGAGTTGGTCATTCTTTTTTTCTTATTCTCAAGACTCCGTTTTTCAGAAGCCCTGTTCAGCAGTGGATCTGCCGAACTAACGATGCAACAGTCAGGGAAGCAGAAAAGCTACGACGAGTATCCAGGTGGTCTCCATTACGAGCATTATACCGGTTTTACATACCATTCCGCAGCCCACCCCTGGAGGGGGACATGTTAAATAGTCCCACCCCTTGCTTATCGCACTATTTTGTATAGTTCTGCACACATTGCAGTATTTTTTTTAAAACAATGCATCTCTTCTTTTTTATCATTGCATTCCTTTTTTATACATATGTTCACTTATGACATGTTACATCCGTACGCTTTGGTACGGCTAAATACACCAGGAGCTTAAGTTCCCAAAATTATGGTGTGATAAGTCCGAACACTTTCACAAGTGCGGCACCCCGAACTTATAGCATTATATGCATCGGCTCCGAATCATGTCTTGGGTCAATAGTTGGGTTTGCCCGGCTCCCATGTTTTGGTACCTTACGTTCCGCTATATCGGCTAAGGTAGGGCTGGGAGAACCACTGCGATTGTGCCCTAGTTGAGTTGGGTGAGCACCTCAGTGGAGAAAGCTAAAACTGACCGTCATGATGAGGCGAGAGCCGGTCGCTGTTCAAGAGGTTTTTTCGAGTCCCTAAAGACTTATGCCGCTTAGAGCGTGGAACTGGCTTTGTCTGGCCCAGGCATCGATAACGCCCCAAATTCGGCCTTCCGAACACTAGGGGCTTCGCCGAAATTTAAAATTATAGAATTCTATGGCTAAGTGAGAGTGTTCAAGCATTATAAGTCATGTTGCCTCGTTCGTTATGTTGAGCGCCTCCCTAGAAGGACCCAAAAATGGGAACAAGAGCGCTCAAGTTTATACCGAACACCCTAGCACTCGTGGCATGGGGGCCGAAGCCAACGACTTGCCATCTCTCAGATTTGATAAACGACCGCACAGAAGGTAATATTTTAAATTAACAAGAGTTGCTTAGCGCATATGAACAAAGTGTTCAGCGCACAGGATAACAAGATGCGAATCTACTCAAAAATTACATCTTTGGAGCATTCACCCGCAATAATGCGGGCACCCTTAAGGACACCCTTGTAATACATCTCGGGCGTGCGATACTCCTTGCCCGGCGGTGGCGCGTCCGTCACAAGCTTCTCGGCGTGCATCTTGCCCCAGTGCATCTTAGCGCGGGCAAGGGCCCGACGGGCACCTTCAATACAGGCGGATTGCTTGATGACGTCAACCCATGGACAGGCGTCCACCAGCCGCCGCACCAGACCGAAGTAGCTCCCAGGCATGACCTCTTTGGGCCAAAGCCGAACTATGAGGCCCTTCATGGCCTGTTCGGCCACCTTGTGGAGCTCGACCAGCTGCTTCAGCTGGTCGCTCAGGGGCACCGGATGTCCGGCCTCAGCATACTGAGACCAGAACACCTTTTCCATCGAGCTCCCCTCCTCGGCTCTGTAGAATGCGGCAGCATCGGACATCTTGCAGGCAGATCTGCGAACAGCTCTGGAGAGCTCGAATTCGGTAAATGTGGGTAATTCACTTTTACATGCTTGCTTTGCATGAAGAATGCCTTACCCGCTGCTATCTTCTTCACCGCCTCGATTTCCTGGAGGGCCTTTTGGGCTTCAGCCTTAGCGGCTTTGGCACTCTAAAGAGCCGACGCAAGCTCGGACTCTCGAGTCTTCGAGTCACGCTCCAAACCCTCGTGTTTTTCCACGAGAGCCTGGAGCTCTTGCCGTACCTCTGCCACCCGCGCCTCCTGCTTCTCTCGCTCGGCGCGTTCTGCGGCCTCATTGCGTTCGGCCGCGGACACCGCCTCCTTCAGGGTCGCCACCTCGTTTGTGGCCCCTGCAATACCCACGTTATCCCTGTCATTTTTTGCAACCAAATCCTTTTTTATATAAGGTACAACTTTAATAAGGTGCTTGTCGGTGTCAAAACCGGCGGATCTCGGGTAGGGGGTCCCGAACTGTGTGTCTAGGCGGATGGTAACAGGAGACAAGGGACACGATATTTTTACCCAGGTTCGGGCCCTCTCGATGGAGGTAAAACCCTACTCCTGCTTGATTGATATTGATGATATGGGTAGTACAAGAGTAGATCTACCACGAGATCAAGGAGGCTAAACCCTAGAAGCTAGCCTATGGTATGATTGTTGTTCGTCCTATGGACTAAAACCTTCCGGTTTATATAGACACCGGAAAGGGCTAGGGTTACACAGAGTCGGTTACAATGGTAGGAGATCTACATATCCGTATTGCCAAACTTGCCTTCCACGCCAAGGAAAGTCCCATCCGGACATGGGACGAAGTCTTCAATCTTGTATCTTCATAGTCTTGGAGTCTGGCCGATGATGATAGTTCAGCTATCCGGACACCCCCTAGTCCTGGACTCCCTCAGTAGCCCCTGAACCAAGCTTCAATGACGACAAGTCCGGCGCTCATATTGTCTTCGGCATTGCAAGGTGGGTTCCTCTTCCGAATAATTCATGGAAGATTGTGAACACCAGGATAGTGTCCAGCTCTGCAAAATAAATTCCACATACCTCCGTAGAGAGAATAATATTTACACAAGTTCAATCTGCTGACGTATTTTGTGGCGTGACATCACAACGCAACCAAGCCTTTACTCGAATCGTTTTTATTATACCACCTCAGCGCGTTTAGCGAAGCGGTTTCCTTGGCACGTCTTGTCGAAGCAGAGATCATGTCCCCTTATTCCGGGATTCTCATCAATACGGGCGTGGGTAACCCAACCGTGCCATTGATTGTGGCGCTTGGGAGATAAGCAAGTTTTACCAGGCTAGTGGGGACGCATAGTTTCGTCCGCCCATATAAAGGGATCAGGATCCACCTTTTTACCATGCCTTCTTCCTCCTTTGCTTATCCATCTACGCGCACTCGAGCTCCAGCACCCAAGTCCGCACATCTCACCTCAACCTTCTCCAGCCATGTCCGGAGCGGGAGGCAAGTGGATGGCCTCCTCCATTACGGAGGGGCACATCAAGAAGCTGTGCAGCGCCGGATATTTGTCCAGCGACATCGCGCACTGGCTCCCTAACGAGGGGCAGCTCATCCCCACCCCCAGGCCCCATGAGAGGTGGTATTCCTTCCCATTTCCTCCCGTGACTGGGCTTCCCACTGCACCCCTTTGTGCAGGGGCTCATGTTCTCCTCGGCCTGGATTTCCATGATCGGCCCCAATTTCATCCTCAACATCTCGGTGTTTATCGCCGTTTACGAGGCCTTCCTCTGCATCCAGCCTCACTTGACTTGTGGCTAAGACCTTCAATGTCAAGCGAAGGTTGTGAAGGGCAGCTGCGGTCGGTGGCGCCATGGTGGGCAAGATGTCCAACGTCACTTGGCTCGAGGGCGCCTTTGTGGATACCATCAAAGGGTGGCAATCGGGGTGGTTCTACATCACCGAGCCGCGTGACCCTGAATGGGCAGCGGCCCCCAAATTCAGATCTAACATCCCCATGCGGCTCACTTCCTGGAAAGAGAAGGGCCTGCTGTGGCGTAATTCGGAAGAGCTGATCGGACTTCAATCCTTTCTCCAAACCCTGGTGAACAAGAAGCTCAAGCTTGTCAACGTAATCCAGGTCATGCTCATCCGCCGGATTCTCTCCTGCCAACAGCGGGACTTCAATTTGTGGGAGTTCAATCCGGCACAGCACCAGACCTTGAGCGGGCTCTTCGACACTATGTACGAAGAGGCCTAGAGGGTGCTGTTCAAGGGCGCCGAGGCTCCGCATCCGCTACTCAAGATCGCGATTCAGCTCATGGCGTCCGGCTCATGAGGTAAGCCATGTTATCCTTTATGGGGCGCTTGCTTTTCATAGTTTGACTCTATGTGGGATCTAAACTCCCAATACCTTTAACAGAGCTGGCGAGAGGCGTCCGGACAGGTTAACTATCCGCCCCCTTCCGAAGACCCAGCGGATGCCCGTTTGTGAGGCTGCTGGTCCCGGCGCCTACGTGGTGCGGAGAAGAAAACTAAGAAGAAGGCCACGGGAACCGGAGGAGTTCGGCGTCGAGTGTTATCAGTTCATCGTCGATGACTCGGCGGACTCCTCCCACGAGGACGAGGAGGAGAAGAAGAGGCCTCTCCCGGTGAAGGAGAGAAGAAGAGGAAGGCTTCCCCAGCAGAGGCGAAGGGTCAAGAAGGAAGGACCCTTCCCGGACTGCTCCACCAACGCCGACGACAGCGACGAGGAGTGGCCTTCAAGGGCCAAGCCCCTGGCGAGATCGTAAGTATCCGGACTCCTGAATAACTCCAAATTTTCTGTTTGTCGCATAGCATCTTTTAACGCCACATACAACCCTGTAGTCCACCCAAGGACGATCTTCCCGCTTCGTCGAGCGTGTCCTTGGGTATGTCGGATGTGAATAGTACTTCACTTCCAGCCACGTCCTCCCCCCGTGACGCCGATGACGCCGAGGTGGGATCCCAGAAAGGGACCCACCAGGAGGAGGAGGCCCCGAAGGTGCCGCAGGGCAACCTCCTGGACTTTGGACCGGACTCCGGACCGGAACTGCGATGGTTCGGAGTCCGTATGTGACCGCCGTAAGAAGGGCAAGATCTGTGACGCCGCTGCCTCCGTCCAACCGGAGGTGCGGATAACTTCTTGGAGGTGCTCAGCGGCGCTTCCATCAAGAGAACACCGCCTTGTCATGAGTGCGGTGATTGAAAGTTCAGCTCGCCAAGCGGGCTAACGAAACTTCTGACAACCTTCTAACGAGGCTTTGAGGTAAGGTTTTTAAGATATGTAAAATAGTACCACATAGACAGTAGCCCTTGATGCTCGGTTCGGTGTTCGGAAAGAAAAGCCGGACTAAGGATCTATAAAAGATATACGCATGAGTCTTAACAAAAATATGTCAATATGGGAATGCAGGCTGCGCTGCTGACCTCTGCCGCACTGACTGCGGAGGTCAATGCCTTGAAGCAAAGCCTCGAGAGGTCCGAGAGCGAGCTCGGCCGTGCCAAGAAGCAGCTCGAGGACAAGAAAGGTGAGTAACACCTTATTTAAAGTTGTACCTTACAGAAAAGGATTTGGTTGCAAGAGGAATGACAAGGATAGCGTGGGTACTCCGGGGCTCTGAGCGAGTAGCAACCACGAAGGAGGCGGTGTCATGACGAGCATAATGAGGCCGAGCAGCGCCGAGCGAGAGAAGCGAGGCGGCGGGTGGCGGAGAATGCGGCAAGAGCTCCAGGCTCTCGTGGAAAAACACGAGGGTTTGGGCGTGACTCGAACTTCGAGTCCGAGCTTGCGTCGGCTCTTTAGAGTGCCAAAGCCGCTAAGGCTGAAGCCCACAAGGCCCTCCAATCAGTCGTTGAAGAAAATAGCGGCGGGTAAGGCATTCTTCATGCAAAGCAAGCATGTAAAGTGAATTACATTTACTTACCCAAATTCGGAGCTCTCCGGAGCGTTAGCGAGATCTGCCCGTGGCGTGTCCGATCTTGCCGCTTTCTCTGAGCGAGGAGGGATCTCGGCAGTGTTCGGTCTCGGTATCTTTGAGGCGGACATCTAGTGCTTATAGCGACCAAGCTGAAGCGGCTGGTCGAGCTCCACAAGGTGGCGAACAGGCCATGAAGGGCCTTATAGTCCGGCTATGGCCCAAAGAGGTCATACCTCGGAGCTACTTGACTCTGCTGCGCGGCTGGTGGATCGTGTCCACAGGTTGAAGTCATCAAGCACTCCGCTTTGCATTGAAGGTGCCGTCGGGCCTTGCCCGTGCTAAAGTGCCTTTGGGGCAGGATGGATCTTTGAAAAGCTTGTGACGGACGCACCACCGCCGGGCAAGGAGTATCACACACCCGAGATGTATTATAAGGGTGTCCTGAAGGGTGCCCGCATTATTGCAGGTGAGTGCTCCAAAGATGTAATATTTGAGTAGACTCTCATTTTGTTATCATGTGCGCTGAAATCTTTGTTCATATGCGCTAAGCAGCGCTTGTTAATTTAAAATATTACCTTTTGTGCGGTCGTTTATCAAATCTGAGAGATGGCAAGTCGTCCGCTTCAGCCCCCATGCCACAAATGCTGGGGTGTTTGGGATAAACTTGAGCGCTCTTGTTCCCATATTTGGGTCCATCTAGGGAGGCGCTCAACACAACGAACGAGGCAACCGGACTTATAATGCTTGAACACTCTCACTTAGCCATAGAATTCTATAATTTTAAATTTCGGCGAAGCCCCTAGTGTTCGGAAGGCCGAATTCAGGGCACTATCCACGCCTGGGCCGGACAAAGCCGGTTCCTCGCTCTAAGCGGCATAAGTCTTTAGGGACTCGAAAAAACCTCTTGAACAGCGATCAGCTCTCGCCTCATCATGACGGTTAGTTTTAGCTTTCTCCACTGAGATGCTTGCCCAGCTCAACTGGGGCACAATCGCAGTGGTTCTCCCAGCGCTACCTTAGCCGATATAACGGAACGTAAGGTACCAAAACATTGGAGCCGGGCAAACCCAACTATTGACCCAAGACATGATTCGGAGCCGATGCATATAATGCTATAAGTTCGGGGTGCTGCACTTGTGAAAGTGTTCGGACTTATCACACCATAATGTGGGGAACTTAAACCCCTGGTGTATTTGGCCGTACCAAAGTGTACGGATGCAACATGTCATATATGAACATATGTATAAAAAAGGAATGCAATTATAGGCAAAAAGCGATGCATTGTTTATTCAAGAAATACTTCCATGAATGCAGAGCTATACAAATAGTGCGATAAGCAAGGGGTTGAACTATTTAGCATGTCCCCTCCCAGGGGTAGGCTGCGGAATGGTGTATAAAACAGGTATAATGCTCGTAATGGAGACCACCTGGATACTCGTCGTAGCTTTTCTCCTTCCCTGGCTGTTGCATCGTGAGTTCTATGCGCCCGGATTCGATCGCCGGTGTCCATGATTATTCATCGTTGTTGCCTTGCCATTTGCTTGCGTGTTGCACTTTGCCATGTCATCATATGCATTTCATATCATGTCATCATGTGCATCTCATTTTGCATTCGTGTTCATCTCATGCATCCGAGCATTTTCCCCGTTGTCCGTTTTGCAATCCAGCACTCCTATGTCCTCCGGCGTCCCCCTCTTGTCTCTTTTCGTGAGCGGGTGTTAAACATTCTCGGAATGGCCCGAGGTTTGCCAAGCGGCGTTGGTATACCACCGGTAGACTGTCTGTCAAGTTTCGTGCTATTTGGAGGTCGTTTGATACTCCAACGGTTAACCGGGTAACCGTAAAAGCCCCTTTCTCTTTGCAGCCCAACACCCCTCCAAAGTGGCCCAAAACCCATCCAACTTCCCTGCATGCTCTCGGTCGTTCGATCATGATCGTGTGGGCGAAAACCGCTCTCCATTTGGACACTCCTAGCTCCCTCTACCTATATATAGGTCCTCCCCCTCCAAAATTCACGGATGAACCCTACCCTAACCCTAGCCTCATCTTCCTCCACGCGCCCGACACGTCCGGACGGCGCCGGACGCGTCCGCCCGCTGCCCCAAGCCAACAGGGGAGTGCCACGTGGCCCTCCACCGCCCGCCGCCGCCCGGCAAACTGCAGGGGCCCAGGCAGGCCCTTGAGCCCGCGCATGCCGCCCGCCCCGTCGCGCGCTCCGCCACCGACCCTCCGCCGCCTCGCCGCGCCTCGCTTTCGTTATCGTGCCTCCGCCGCCGACCCTCGCCCCATCGCCGCCCCTCGCCGGCCGGCCTCACGCCGCCTTCCGCCCTGAGCTGCCGCGCCGCACCCTCCTCTGCTCCGGCCAGTAGCGGCCGCGCCGCCTCGAACCTCGCCCGGCCCCTGGATCCGGTGCCCGCGCCTCGCGCCCCGCCGCCGGTGTCCTCGCCCCGCACCGCCCTCGCCGTTCCACCTCTCCCTGCGCCGGATCCGGCGAGATCCGGCCGGAGGAGGCCCCCTCGCGCCAGATCCGGCCATCTCCGTCATCTCCGGCGAGCATCTCCGGCCATCCTCGATTCCCGTGCGAGCCCTAGGTTGACCCCATTTTTCGTCCAAGTCCCGAAATTATTTACATTATCATGCCATGTTCATCGCATCATAACTTGCTGCTTACTGCTCCGTTTTGTGCGTGTAATATGTCAAATTGTTCGTCTCAACGAGTACTTCCTTTCATTCCATGTATCATGTTCATTTGAGTCCATCTTGATGCTTGAATCATTGTTGCAAGAGTGCATGTTGATGTTAAACTACTGAAACTGTTATAACTTGGTGATTTGTCATTTTTGCCATGTTTGATGTGTGCATCCTATGAGCATGAGCTCTACATGTGGTTTGTTCTATGTCATGCCATCTTTACAGATGTGCTATCCATGTATTTTTGTGAGTCTTGTACTGAGTGCATCAAGCTTGTTAAGTAGGGTACTTGCTGTTGCTGTTTTGCTAGGCTGAATCTGTTATTATGATGCCGTGTAAACCTGCTTCTACAAGTCATTCTATGCATAATCTGGAGATGTTAACTAAGGATGATTTGTTATACATGTCATGCTCTATCCATTCATGCCTCTGGTTGCATTTATAGCCTGTTGTTGCTTGTTGTAATATTGCTCCAAACTTGCTAAATAATGTTGTTGTCAGTTTGTTAACATTAAGTTCAATGTTGCCATGATTGTTGTTAGTGATCCATGCACCCTATGAACTTCTTCTTGCAATGCTTAGCTTCATAAACATGTCTTCTTCCTGTTCGTTGCCTTGCCATGCCATGTATTGCTCCGTGGTGAGTGGTTCAAGCTCACCAAAATGCCTACTTATTGTTGTTCCTGCCATGTATGAATCTGTCATATCTTTTGCCATGTTTACATGGGTGCCATCATAGTTTCTGTGCCCTTTTGACTTATGGTCAATAAAGGACTTTAGTTCTATGCATTATTAGATTCATGTCATGCATTTGTTTGCCATGTTAAGTTCCTGTAAAATGTTGTTTGATAGCTCTAAACATTGCAACCTGATGTTATTTCTGTTAATGTCTGAAACTGTTATTATTTGCAATCTTGTCACGTCCTTTTGAGCATGTTCTAGTAGTTTCTGGAGATAGCTAGTTGTTCATGTTTTGTCATGCTTTACCTGTACTTCATGCACATGCCTTTTGTTCTTATGTTGAGGCGCTGTAGCTTGTTGTTTTGATGCTTGCAAGATGCCTAGTTGCTGTTTTGGGCAGATTGTTGTTATGTCTTGTATAGTGTATGTGTTGCACCGTTGCTCCGTTTTGAGTGTGCTATATATGAAACTTGCTTGATATTACATGTTGTTTCATATTACCATGTTGCATCCTTGTTTTGAGGTGTTTGCTTGATGTTTGGGTGCATTTTGCATCAATGCCATGTTTAACTTGTTTTGCTCATATCTTCTATGCCGTAGCTCCGAATCTAATGAACTTTATATGTAACTTGACTAGAATATCGTGTAGATCATCTTGGTGCATCTTAACTTGCTTTTTAACAACTTGAACATAAGGTTTATTCAGTTCTCAATTTCTAAATTTGTATATGAGGACTTACCGGAATTGTTATATGTTGTTTTCGGCCTCATTTAAACTTGCCTTGATGTGTTGTTCTTGTATGCATCATCTCTTGCCATGAGTAGTTTCATGTAGCTTTGTCATGCATCATGCTTGTTGTGCATCATGTCTTGTCTATGTGTGGTGTGTTTACCATGTTGTGTGCTTCTTTTCGATAGTTCCCGTTTCGTTGCGATCGTGAGGATGCGTTCGTCTACGTGTGGTTCGTCTTCGTGGCTTCATCTTCTTCATGGACTCGTTCTTCTTCCTTGCGGGATTTTAGGAAAGATGACCGTCACCTTGGATCTCACTACTATCATTGCTATGCTAGTTGCTTCGTTCTATCGCTATGCTGCGTTACCTATCTTTTGCTCCTCTAGCCTCCTCAAATTGCCATGAACCTCTAACCTTTGGCACCCTTCCTAGCAAACCGTTCTTTGGCTATGTTACCGCTTTGCCCAGCCCCTCTTATAGCGTTGCTAGTTGCAGGTGAAGTTGAAGACTGCTCCATGGTGGACAGGGTTATGTTGGGATATCACAATATCTCTTATACTATTAATGCATCTATATATTTCGTAAAGGGTGGAAGGCTCGGCCTTATGCCTGGTGTTTTGTTCCACTCTTGCCGCCCTAGTTTCCGTCATACCGGTGTTATGTTCCCGAATTTTGCGTTCCTTACGTGGTCGGGTGATTTATGGGACCCCCTTGACAGTTCACTTTGAATAAAACTCCTCCAGCAAGGCCCAACCTTGGTTTTACCATTTGCCTCACCACCACCTACTTTTCCCTTCGGAGTAATTAACCCAAGGGTCATCTTTATTTTAGCCCCCCTGGGCCAGTGCTTCTCTAAGTGTTGGTCGAACCGAGCAACTGCAGGGGCCCCTTAGAAACTCGGTCTGGTTTTACTCGTAGCTTGATTTATCCGGTGTTGCCCTGAGAACGAGATATGTGCAGCTCCTATCGGGATTGTCGGTGTATCGGGCGGCTTTGCTGGTCTTGTTTTACCATTGTCGAAATGTCTTGTAAACCGGGATTCCGAGACTGGTCGGGTCTTCCTGGGAGAAGGTATATCCTTCGTTGATCGCGAGAGCTTATCATGGGCTAAGTTGGGACACCCCTGCAGGGTATAAACTTTCGAGATCCGTGCCCGCGGTTATGTGGCAGATGGGAATTTGTTAATGTCCAGTTGTAGATAACTTGACACCTGATCTGAATTAAAACGCGTCAACCGTGTGTGTAGCCGTGATGGTCTCTTCTCGGCGGAGTCTGGGAAGTGAACACGGTCTTTGGGTTATGTTTGACGTAAGTAGGAGTTTAGGATCACCTCTTGATCATTACTAGTTGACAACCGTTCCTTTGCTTCTCTTCTCGCTCTTATTTGCGTATGTTAGCCACCATATCATGCTTAGTCGCTGCTGCAACCTCACCACTTTACCCCTTCCTTTCCCATTAAGCTTTGCTAGTCTTGATAACCATGGTAATGGGATTGCTGAGTCCTCGTGGCTCACAAATTACTACAACAACAGTTGCAGGTACAGGTTTTGCGATGATCCTGACGTGAGAGCGATGTTTATTTGTTTTGGAGTTCTTCTTATGCTTCTTCTTCTTTGATCAGGGGATAGGTTCCAGGTCGGCAGCCTGGGCTAGCAGGGTGGATGTCGTTTGAGTTCCTGTTTGTGTTTCATCCGTAGATGGATGTTGATCTTGTGTATGATGTATTGTTGTATTCGTGTGCCATTGGATGCCTCTTGTATGTATCCCCATCTATATTGTAATGTTGATGTAATGATATCCACCTTGCAAAATCGTTTCAATATGCGGGTCTATCCTTGGTGGGACCTTCGAGTTCCTTTTGGATAGGGTCGCATATTGGGCGTGACAAGTTGGTATCAGAGCCCCGACTGACCCTAGGAGCCCCCTTAATTGTTGGCCGTTGTTGAGTCTAGAAGAAAACTATTTTGAGTCTTAGGATTATATATATATATCGGAGAGTATGATTCTTTTTACTCCTCATCCCCCTTCGTCGCTCTGGTGAGGACTCTCGACGTAGATGTTTTGTCATTCCTCTTCTTAATTTTTCACAAAAAAAATTAGGATCACGCGGGTATCTTGGGATCGTTCCGATATTCTTATGACGAGAACATTGTTCTTGGTGCCTCCTGCCATTTAGGGGTTGTGGCAGTGTCCCGGGGAGTTGAGCTCTGAGGTGTTGTCATCATAATTTTATCGTTGCAGTTCTGGAATACCTGAGTTTTGCCGACATCGAAAATCTCTTTTATGCAGTTGTTGGTGAGATAACCTCGACGCCACCTAGTACTAGGGAGTTCGGGAGTATTGCCATAACCTGTATAACGGATGCTTTTCGAAGTTTGAGGTACACGATTTCCGAAGGTTTCTTGGTTATGTGTTGACGGATGGATACAGCTTGGATGTAGGGATTGTTAGATTTGGGTGAGATATATATTGCTTCCCCTGTATCCCCAACACCAGATTGCATAACCAGAAAGTTTCGGGAGTTTTATAGGTGGGAATTCAAGTAGCTCCTAGAATATCTTTCCGACAGATGCATGATATGGGATTGGGTAAATCTCTATCATATGTATTTGTTCCGGCTTATTTTGCAAGGCATATCCTTTGTTTTGTTTTATTTGTGGTATTTGAGTTGCTTCAATGTCAAGTGTTGATTCCATACCTTATTTTGAGCGGTGTTCTCATATTCCTATGGGGATACTAATCCTTTTGATCATTGAGATTGTCATGTCAATTCTTTCCAACCGGCGTGCTTCTCTTCAAGTGGATCCGATCATTTCAACATTTGTGAGATCAATTCTAAGTTTTCTCACCGGTGTTTGTTTCATCCATCTCAAGTTGTGTCGGTGTACTAAGGTAGGGGTACCTCAGTACCCCAACTTGTGCAGGCGATTCAGACTTCAGCGGCGGGGTTTACCACGTGCTTGCCGGAGACCTTCCTACTCCATGTCAAACCATTCAAGAACAAAGTATACAAGACAGAAGATCAAGACCCGGCAGCGGAGCTTCTTGGAAATCGAGCAAGATCGAGACCCGGCAAGCGGAGCCACGGAAAAGCCATTCGGGCTCAAGGTTACATCACTCACGCAAGGCCCGGCGAGAGGAGCTCGCCGGGAAGACTAGAAGATTACATCATAGAAGACATGCCTCGGCGCTACATGCGTCGGCGAGGGCCGAGGGCGACAAGTTCTGAGCCCGGCAAGCTCCGGGCCCGGCAAGGTCGAAGACCCGGCAAGGTGCTTGCCGGGAGGATTCTGTGTGTGCTGCGCTCCAGCTCATCAGCCCACGCGTCGCCCTGGGGCCTTCCCAGGGGCGCGTGGCGGATGGCTGTGCAACTGGGGACACGGTGGCACTTCACGGTGGTGGATCCATCGCCGTGGCGAGCGGAGACGCAAGGCGGGAGCTTTTGGGGTCGACGGCGACGGGCATTAAATGCCCTTGTCCCCCATCATCAAAGTAGGTAGAGACCACTTTGTTCACGCCTTTGTAGCTTCTTTGTTCCCTGACTGTTCCAACTACCACCTCTTTTACATTTTTACCCCTTTCTCCCACGTTGACACCTGTCGGTGACCCCTTGCACTATAAAAGGAGGCCCATGCACAACGTGAGGGGGGTTCGGCTCGTTCGGTTCGAACCCTTTGCGACTCTCTCGCTCGGTGTAGCTGCTACTGTAGCTCTTCAAGCTCCCGAGCTCAATACAACCAAGGCAGGAGTAGGGTTTTACGCGTCCATCGCGGCCCGAACCTGGGTAAAAAGACCGCCCGCGTGCTCGCCTCGATCTGCTCTCTGTGCTCCCTCCGCCCTCGTACCGCACAGACAAGGGGCCCCGGCCCCATAGGTGTCCGCGGCGGGCAGCATTTCCCCGCGACATCTCTGGCGCGCCAGGTAGGGGGCGTCGAGGTTGTGCGGACCTGATCCGGCGTTCAGCGGCGCTCTTCATCAACCTCTCGGTTTCATCAGCAACCGTCGACAATCGCGCCATGGCCCGAAGAAGAAGGCTTGGAGGTTGGAAACCCGTCTGCGTCTCATCCGCCGCCACCGGAGCCAGCGGTGGGCGGAGGAAACGCCGTCGGAAGGGTGGCCGCCGGCGAGACACTTTCGCGGCGCCACGGATCAAGGACAAGGCAGACGACCGCGTCTCGGTCTCCGTGGACTCGCGTCCATCTCGGCACAAGACCAAGATCTTCAAACACGCCCGGCGAGCGAGAGTGCAGAACCCAGACTTACGCTGGGGGCTGCGCTGGGGGCTGCTCCTCGGAGCAGCGTACGAATCCGGCAAGCGCTCTGGGGCCCACTCCGGCAACCGCACCCCTTTGGAGTGCTGCGCTGCCATCGAGGACGTCCCGTCGAGCTCCACCGGCAAGCGCGAGGAAGGCTCTGGTGCCCACTCCAGCAACCGCACCTCCTCAGAGTGCTGCGCTGCCGTCGAGGAGCGCCGCCGAGCACCCGCCGGTGGTCCGCCCGGCGATGAGCAAAGAAAATTGCCAAGCTCGAACACGAGAATCCATACCTGTATGAGGGAGGTTGCGCCGTCGGGTCGTCTTGAGTCCGCTCGGCGATAAAAGCCCGCCTCAACCAGCCCGACAAGTTCTTCCGCTGGGACTGCACCGCCAGCGAGCGGCGATGCCTGCGCTCGGCAAGCATGTTCTCACTGGTGGGCCCCGAGCGTGAGGGCGAGAACATACATGGGGAAAGGATCGGGGAGAATGCGGCCTCGGCGGATTATTGGAAATAGAAAAGCTAAGTCGTCGAGCTTTTGTGCAAAGCACTACTTGGTTCCATGCTTTTTATGTTATGTTCCTCATGCTTTAGTCCTTTATGCATAATACACGTCGCGGAGGAACCTACCCGTGGGTAGCCGCACCCTTATCTTGCTTCCGAGCACACTCAACGATTTAAGTGAGCTGCGCTAAGTGTCGCGCCCTTGTTTCGTTTTCGAGTCCGTTCAGCAAGCTAAGTGCGTCGCGACTAGCCGCGGCAAGGTTGCTTGCCGGAAGGACCTTGGCCAGCAGGCTGCTTCGAGTTCAGCATCTCAGCGCTCGCGACAAGGGCCCCTTTGCCGGCAAGTTTCCCTAGAAGCGTAGGGAAAGAGCGCACAAAGGGTGTAAAGTAGAGGGCGTAACATAGCAAGCCCTGCCGTGAGATGCCCTTCGTATGAGAAACTTGTGCGCGGAGGAGCCAGGTCGTGGCCCAGTTGCGCCCCCGGTTTGTTTCCGAGTCCACTCAACAAACCCGAAGCGCCAGAATCGGCCCGGCAAGGCTGCTTGTCGGAAGCAACACCGCCAATGGGCTTGCTGATGTCCCGCACTTTTCAAGCGTGTTCGCACCGACAAGCTTACGGCGTGAAGTATAAACATCTGAAGGGCAAGGCACGGCATCGTATTGCAAAGTAGCACGGAAAGGATTTATATACATATACATGTAAATAATGAAACTGTTGCAGACTTGCCTCAGCTGTTTCCATGGCTGAAATTACAGCAACAAGGAGAAACCAGAAGAGCACACCAGCACCTGGATTTTGGCGGAGCCAGAGTTGCCGGGGGCTGCGAGTGCCAAGATTCGTCCCCGGCCGAGATAATAGCACCGACAAGCTAGAGTTGCCGGAGGCTGTGATATCAGATAAGTTTTTCATCCCTCTTCATGTATCCTCTTATGGACTGGAGGATGCGAAGCCGTGTCCTTGAACGAGCGTGCCTTGTATGGAAAAACCCGTGCGCGGAGGAGCCAGGCCGCGGCCCAGTTGCACCCTTATCTCGTTTTCGAGCACGCTCAACGACTTAAGTGAGCTGCGCTAAGTGTCGCGCCCTTGTTTCGTTTCCGAGCACGCTCAACGATTTAAGTGAGCTGCGAGAAGTGTCGCGCCCTTGGTTTGTTTCCGAGTCCGCTCAACAAACACAAGTGTGATGCAACTGGCCCGGCAAGGTTGCTTGCCGGAAGCAACACCACCAGCGGGCTGCTGATGTCCCGCACTCAGCAAGTGTGTTCGCACCGGCAAGCTCCCCGAGAGCGTAGGGTGGGAACATACAAGGCACGAAGTCAAGTAAAGGACTCGGTCCGGCAAGCGTTCCTCTCTTTTCATTAGAAACATCCTAGTTTAGTACAAGTCCATAGAGGATGAAAAACATGAAAGAGAGGATTACAAGTTTTAAGTACAACTAAGGCCCGAGGGCTTACAAATTGAAAGATAAGATGCCCGTAATCCCTCTCCTGTTTCTCTGTTCAGGAGTTCAGGAGATAGGTCAAGGAGTCCCCGGCAAGAGAAGCTTGCCGGGGAGGGCGAAGGGGCGCCTAGGAGGCTACGGGCGCCAAAGACACCAAGAGAACTTCCGGGGCGGCCAGAGCTTGGCGGAGGTGGAGGCGCCGGAGGCGAGAGCTTGAAGGCGGGGTGGTGGGGCGTCGGCCTTGCCGTCGAGGCTCCTCGCCCTCGTACTCGATTTGTGGCCTTGCCGCCACCCCTCTTCCTCTTCCACGGCCCCCTCGCCATGGCCGCCCAAGGAGGCGGCCCGGGGAGTTGAAGGCCGCGACCACATGGCGGGTCACCGGTGGCCTTGAGGCAGCGGCCGACGCCTGGTCGGACCGCCATCCTCCTCGTCGCCGCCGCTCCCCTCCTCGTCACTCTCGCTCGAGGAGGGACCTTCGCTATCGGAGGAGCTGTCCACACAGATCTCGCCGGGTCCCGAGTCCCGAAGACCTTGGCGGCGAGAAGGTCGCCCTCCATTAACTTGAAATGGAGGGTAAACCCGCCGTCAAGCTGTGGATCCGGGCGAACGTCTTCCACCCTCGGTCGAAGTACATCACGCGGGGCTGGGGACACGACACTCACTCGAGTGCCGCAAATCCGCAGCCCCTCATGCGCAACTCCATCACCTCGGGCAGATCCGGTTCCATCGCCATGAACAGGGCGGCAGCCGGAGGCGGCGTCGGCGCTTCGGCGCAGCTTGATGAAAAGCTCCCAGGGATCGTCTCCAGTATGGACCGCCTCGAGGACAGGAGTCACCGGAGGAGACGGGGGAGGCACATCGCCACGACCGCCTCTCCCCCGACCGCCTCGGCCGCGCCCTCGGCCTCGTCCGCGGCCTCGCCCTCTCCCTCTCCCCCTCGTGGCCGGCTCCGCCGCCAGGTCTGCGGATAGGGAGAAGTCGCTACTGAGGCAACCCTCGCTGCCACCGTCGAAGAACTAGGATTTCCTCCTTCCATGGCGGAAAGAAGAACAGAAGTGAAGGCGAAGGGAGAAGATGAAGTGTGAGACCATTGTGCTCCCCTTCCGCCCTTTTTAAAGGGCGGGTGAAACTCAACCGCCCTGCCCGCCAATCGGGAGGCGAGGCGGGCGGAAGGCGGAGCCGACTCGCCATCTCCGCCCGTGTGGCTCGGTCTCCCACCTTCGCCACCCGACCCCGTGCATGAGGGCAGCGTGGCGGCGGGGCAGGCGATGGGTGAGGTGACCTCGCCTGCACCACGATCACGGGAGTGGATGCCCTAATGACCGCCGCGCCGCCCGTCTCCCACGACGCCGCAATCGGCAGCGTGCCGTTGCGGGGAGATGCGGCGAATCGCGAAGTGGATTCGACGCGCCGTGGGCAGCGCGTGCCCGTGCAGCTGTTTTGGGCCTGGCCCAACAGCTCGGCACCGTGTGGCCCAGGCCGGGGCTCTGTCGGTGTACTAAGGTAGCGGTACCTCGGTACCCCAACGTGTGCGCAGGCGATTGCAGCTTCAGCGGCGGGGTTTACCACGTGCTTGCGGAGACCTTCCTACTCCATGTCAAACCATTCAAGAACAAAGTATACAAGACGAAGATCAAGACCCGGCAAGCGGAGCTTGCCGAAAAGGCGAGCAAGATCGAGACCCCGGCAAGCGGAGCCCGCCGGGAAAGCCGTTCCAGGCTCAAGGTTACATCACTCACGCAAGGCCCTGGCGAGAGGAGCTCGCCGGGAAGACTAGAAGATTACATCATAGAAGACACGCCTCGGCGCTACATGCGTCGGCGAGGCCCGGGAGCAACAAGTTCTGAGCCGGCAAGCTCCGGGCCGGCAAGTCAAGACCCGGCAAGGTGCTTGCCGGGAGGATTCTTGTTGTGTGCTGCGCTCAGCTCATCAGCCCAGCGTGCATGGGCCTTCCGAGGGCGCGTGGCGGATGGTCTGCAGCCTGGGGACACGGTGGCACTTCACGGTGGTGGATCCATCGCCCGTGGCGACGGAGACGCAAGGGCGGGAGCTTTTGGGTCGACGGCGGCGGGCATTAAATGCCCTTGTCCCCCATCACAAAGTAGGTAGAGACCACTTTGTTCACGCCTTTGTAGCTTCACTGTTCCCGCACTGTTCCAACTACCACCTCTTTTACATTTTTACCCCTTTCTCCCACGTTGACACCTGTCGGTGACCCCTTGCACTATAAAAGGAGGCCCATGCACAACGTGAGGGGGGTTCGGCTCGTTCGGTTCGAACCCTTTGCGACTCTCTCGCTCGGTGTAGCTGCTACTGTAGCTCTTCAAGCTCCCGAGCTCAATACAACCAAGGCAGGAGTAGGGTTTTACGCGTCCATCGCGGCCCGAACCTGGGTAAAAAGACCGCCCGCGTGCTCGCCTCGATCTGCTCTCTGTGCTCCCTCCGCCCTCGTACCGCACAGACAAGGGGCCCCGGCCCCATAGGTGTCCGCGGCGGGCAGCATTTCCCCCCGCGACAAGTTGTCTTTGTTTTCCCCGCCCTCCCACCCTTTTTCTTCAAGGACTCAGATTTCTTAATCATGTATCCTTTTATTTGTGGGAAGTCTCTTCATTCTTTTCTTTCAATGTTCTTATCCGGTGATTTCCCATGAAGATGCTCAACAATTTCAAGTTCATCATCCTCCATTGTTGTTTCTTCTCCGGTGGATCCAATTGAAGCTTTCGATATTCATCATATTCTTTCCTCGTTTATAATGCTTTCTCATGTCGATGCACCTCTTAATCATTCACTTCATATTAATTTGTTCTGGAGTGCTAAAGATATCTCACAAGACTTGTGTTTCCATTCTCAATCCGTTCAAGATATTTCGAGGTTGTTATCTCATTCAAGCCATTTAATTTAACCGGTGCAATCTCCCTTTCAAGTAATCATTTCAACGGTGTTTCTTTTGAGTGGGCCCTAACCCACAGGTCTTTTCCCAGGATCTTACCCGACTCTTCTAATTATTCCGGAGCGATTCTCAAATTCATTTCCAAGTTTGACGTAAGAATAAATTTTCATCAGTCAGATGTCTTCTTCAAGATCGCTTCCAAATTCTTTTCATCTTTGGCTCAATCTTTCCTCTTTTAGTTCTCCCGGAGTATCTCCACAATTCATGGTGGTTCTCATCATCGTTCTCAACATTTGAAGGACGAAGAAGGATTTCTCCTAAATCTTGGTCCGTTCTCTTGAAGATTCATAGTTCTAGCTTATGTCATCCTCTCATAATTGTTTTCGATTGTGAGAATTCTTTTCAACCATCCGACGCATTTCAGGAGTTGCTTCCTTTCTCGATAATCCGAATGCCATCATTTCTGAATATTACTCTTTCTCATCCTTCAACTCTTGTTCTCCAAATCTTACATGTGCATCGTTCAAATAACCTCTAATGAGTTCATGGCCTCTTCGTCCTCATATATCTAAATCCCTTCAAGTATCTTCATTCATTTTCAAATTCTTTCCGGTGAATTGTGCCCTTGCTACTCTCTTTTCCAATTCTTACGGTGGTTTGTTCAAGAGTTCTCTTTTCTTGGTTATCATATCAATTCATTTGTTGTTTTTCAAATCCAACCGGTGGTTCCATCAATACCTTCTCCAAGTTTACGCTATATCTCTCGTAATCATTTCTACGGGAATAAGTAGTATGCCAAATCCATTGCTTGTCATCAATTTAATTGGTGAAGGATGAGCATAATGTAATTCTTATTCTTGTTTCATCGAGTAAATTCAATTCTTTTCTTCCAGAGTTTGTTCAGGATGAAGTAATTCTCGGTTCTAGTGTTTCATATTTTCTTTTCCGGAGTTCTTCATAGAGTCTCTACATGGTGGTTCGTCAAGGATTCTTTTAATTATTCAATTGTTCTTCAAGATTTCTCTTGAAGTTATGACCCGCCAAGCTATACTCTAAAATAGACATGGTGTTCAACACATGTTTTGTTTTGAGGAGTTCAAGTATTCTTCTTCTTGCATTTCGAAGTGCAATTCGTTCTACCTTATCATTTGAGGTGGTGTTATGTCACTCTTGACAATTTCCTTCATGTTTCATGATTCATATTGTTGTCAAGAATGAGGTATTTTAAATACATTAATCTCTTCGTTGGAGTTATCTTGGTAAAGATTTCACCTCAAGCCTTCCCTAAGGTATATTGCTAATTATGGTGCTATCAATGATCCAATTTTCTCCTTATCATCTCGGTGAAGTAGTTTTTCATCTCTTTGGTGCTCTCAATCAAATCAATGGTTTCCATTAGTGGCCGGGTGTCACCTCATAGTCTTGAGATGTTTTCCATAAGCCCACTACAAGCTTATTCTTTTCGTTGTTGGTTTTCCAACAACTCCGTTCTTGCATTTCTTGTAAGCGTGCTCTTTCAAGATCTTGTTTCTCTCCGTTCATTCCATTCCATTCTTTCTTTCTTTTGGAGGCATTGTGATGTTGCTCTTTTCTCTCATCATCTCGAATTGTGAGGATCATGTTCTTTTCATGCTTATCCATTTAATCGGAGTGTTGTGTTGTAATTCAAGTTCTTTCATCTTATCAAGTTTTGCCCCCTTCTCAACCGGAGTGCTGTCTGAAATCTTTCTTATCCCTTGTGCCTTTTTTCTAACAGAGTGTTTTCAACTTTGTTCATCTTCGTGGTTTTCTTTCTTTCATTTTGCTCAATCTCTCAAGGTTCATGGTTTCACTCGTTCGTCAAAGAAGCAACTTAGTTTTACCTCTTCTCTTCCTCTTCTGTTTCTCTCCGGTGCCATCCTAGATCTCGGGACGAGATCCTCTTGTAGTGGTGGAGTGTTGTAACGCCCCGAGACCGACGCTGCAGAAGACTTCCAGCTATTTTGAGTTTCGCCTTGTGTTTCTTTTGTGCTTGCTCTTTTATTTTTGCATTGCATCATGTCATTATGCCTTCATGTCATTAACCTTTGCATCTCAACTCAACTAAATAAATTGCATAGATCTTTTGATCTATTTAAATCGAGGGAATTCACATGGTGGTTTCTCTTTACAACATATAAAAGTCTCTCAATATTGTTAGGGAGCTATATTAAATATTCCACTAATTTGGAAATCACCATAACACACTTGCAAATTATCCCAATGCCTTTGTTATCTTAATTCTTGGTCTCCAACCTTGCCATATATTCTTTCATCTTATTTCGGAGCTCCACCAAAAATCCGAACATTTTTGGACCTTCCCAACCCTCACTTCCTATTCAAATCATTTGAATTTAAATCAAATGAGTTTGAATTTAAATCTTTCAATCATAGCCTTTTCTATTTTCTCGGAACAAGCACATTTTTGTGAGTCCGGGAAATTTATCCCCATGTCCAACTTCTTTCCCTAACCCTCTTTTTCTTTTCTTCTCTCTAATTCTTTTATGTTAAAGAAAATAAGAGACAGGGAGAAGAGAGCCCAGCAACCCAGCAGGCCATCTAGGCCCAGCCGCGCCCCGCTGTTAACCCTAGCCCGACCATCACCCGATCCCCGTCCTCCTCGTTCACCACCTCGCGCCGCCACTCACACACACGCACATCACCAGGGAGAGCTCTGCTCGATCCCCTCCTCCCTCGATGCGTCGTCGCAAAGAGAGAGAGAGAGAGAGAGAGAGAGAGAGAGAGAGAGAGCAGCGCCGCGCCCTCGTCTCGTTCCCCTCTGCCTCCTCATCGTCGCCGGAGTCCGGTCGCTGCGACCAGGAGCGCCGCCGCCCTCAACCCACCTCGCCGTCGTCCATGGCCACGCCTTCACCAACTGCCAGCGCAGCCTCGCCGCATCCCGCCATTCTCCGTCGTTGTCGGACCGCGCCGTCCTCTGCCTCCTCTACGACGACCAGGGGCCTCCTTCCCCTGCGCGACTCCTTCCACCGCGACCAAGGTCGCTGCCTCCCCGTCGACCTTCCTATCCTGCTTCGCCTCGCCCGCGCCTCCTTCTACCGGCCATCCCGATGGCCTCGAGATCCTACACCACATCCTCCTTCATCAGCTGCTCACGAGCACCTCCATCCCCATGGTGTTGTGACCCCGTCACTGTTCCCGCTGATGAGCGTCGCTCGAGGCCAGCGCCTCGCCTTTGCTTCGGACCAGGGGCTGACGCCCCCATCTCCCGTCGTCTTCGGGCCAAGCTGCCGCTGTTGCTTCCTTCGACTGATGCTGCCGCCTCTTTGCCAAGGCCATCGCTGAGTTACCCCAGGACCCGTGGAGTCATGCACGGGAAAAACCAAGTCCGAAGACTACCATGGCCGTGTATCTCGCCCAGTACCACTACGTTTCCTCAAGACTGCCAAGTTCGACTACATGATGACACGCCAAGTACCTTGGAATGTCTACGACTACACGGACTCGCCAAGTACCACGATGACCGTGTACCACTACCGTCGACCCCGGAGACATCGAATGCGTCAAGTCCCTCTTCGAGATGTGTACCACTACTTCCACTACTTCCACTACCGTCGCCGTCGTGTACCACCACTTCCCACGACGACCCATGAACGACTACTTCCTCTACATCGTACCAAACCCGAACCGCTTCGAAGGTATAACCCCGAGACGACGCCTGTGAACGAATGCATGTTGTATGAGATGCTCATGTTCAAACCGTGTCCAAGTTGATCCTTGCACGTTGCTCCTCGTTTGTCATGCCGTCGACCCGTGGGAACCCGGTAACCGGGATCACCCCACCTTCTTTTGCATGTACAGTACGTCCACACTTTCTTTTGTACCGGTATCTCAATGAGTTGTCGGATCATCGGAATGTTACTGTGGCACCAT
This sequence comes from Aegilops speltoides, assembly GCA_021437245.1. Classification (NCBI taxonomy): domain Eukaryota; kingdom Viridiplantae; phylum Streptophyta; class Magnoliopsida; order Poales; family Poaceae; genus Aegilops; species Aegilops speltoides. The sequence continues at coordinate 438,578,767 of CM038143.1, forward strand.
TTTCGTTTCGCCGCCGTGGCACCCTTTTTGTTCCGCCATGGTGACCAAATGCTTCTTAACATGCTCATGTCAACATTTTCATAAAATTGCATAAGACTTGCATATGTCATCCGCATCATGATAACAACAATTAAAATGTTTAAAAATTGTGTTTGCATTAAATTGCTAAATGACATGAGGATTTACCGAAATTGTTGTTTGTTGTTTCCGGCCTCATTTAAACTTGCCTGGATAGGTAGTTTTTATTATGCTTCACCTCTTGCCATGTTAACCAACATGTAATATTGTTGTGTTCCTAAACGAGATTGAACTAAATATGTCTATGTGGTGTTTCGTCTATATGCAACTCGTTGCATATTGAGCTCCACTTAACTTGTAGTGTTGTTTGTTGCACTTTGCCATGTCATGCCTCTTTAAACCCGGACATGCATCATACTTGGTTGTGCATCGTGCCATGTTTATGTGATGGTTGTTTACCATGTTGTTTGCTTCTTTCCGGTGTTGCTTCTTAGTTCCGGTATTGTTGCGATTGTGAGGATTCGTTCGACTACTCCCGTTCGTGTTCTTCATGGACTCGTTCTTCTTCCTAGCGGGATTTCAGGCAAGATGACCGCTACCCTGGATCTCACTACTATCATTGCTATGCTAGTTGCTTCGTTCTATCGCTATGCCGCGCTACCTATCTTTTGTTGCTCAAGCCTCCCAAATTGTCATGTCAGCCCCTAACCTTTTCACCCTTCCTAGCAAACCGTTGCTTGGCTATATTACCGCTTTGCTCAGCCCCTCTTATAGCGTTGTTAGTTGCAGGTGAAGTTGAAGATTGCTTCATGGTGGACAGGATTATGTTGGGATATCACAATATCTCTTATTTTATTAATGCATCTATATATTTGGTAAAGGGTGGAAGGCTCGGCCTTATGCAGTGTTTTGTTCCTCTTACCGCCCTAGTTTCCGTCATCTTGGTGTTATGTTCCCGGATTTTGCGTTCCTTACGCGGTTGGGTGATTTATGGGACCCCTTGACAGTTCGCTTTGAATAAAACTCCTCCAGCAAGGCCCAACCTTGGTTTTACCATTTGCCTCACCTAGCCCTTTTTCCCTTGGGTTTCGAACTGAGGTCATCTTTATTTACCCCCGGGCGGTGCTCCTTGAGTGTTGGTCCAACTTTGAGCGATGTCCGGCGCCCTGGCAACCAAGGTCTATGCCAACCCGTCGTCTTGCTCATCCGGTGTGCCACGAGCGAGATATGTGCAGTTCCTATCGGGATTTGCCGGCACATCGGGCGGCTTTGCTGGTCTTGTTTTACCATTGTCGAAATGTCTTGTAAACCGGGATTCTGAGACTGATCGGGTCTTCCTGGGAGAAGTAATATCCTTCGTTGATCGCGAGAGCTTATCATGGGCTATGTTGGGACACCCCTACAGGGTATAAACTTTCGAGAGCCGTGCCCGCGGTTATGTGGCAGATGGGAATTTGTTAATGTCCGGTTGTAGATAACTTGACACCAGATCGGAATTAAAACGCATCAACCGCGTGTGTAGCCGTGATGGTCTCTTCTCGGCGGAGTCCGGGAAGTGAACACGATTTTGGGTTATGTTTGACGTAAGTAGGAGTTCAGGATCACCTCTTGATCATTGCTAGCTTCACGACCGTTCCGCTTGCTCTCTTCTCACTCTTATTTGCGTATGTTAGCCACCATATCATGCTTAGTCGCTGCTGCAACCTCACCACTTTACCCCTTCCTTTCCCATTAAGCTTTGCTAGTCTTGATACCCATGGTAATGGGATTGCTGAGTCCTCGTCGCTCACAGATTACTACAACAATAGTTGCAGGTACAGGTTATCACGATGATCATGGCCTTGAGGCGATGTTTGCTTGTTTTGGAGTTCTTCTTACGCTTCTTCTTGATCGGGGATAGGTTCGGTCGGCGGCCTGGCTAGCAGGTGGATGTCGTTTGAGTTTCTATTTGTGATTCATCCGTAGTCGGATGGTGCTCTTATGTAAGATGATGTTGTATTCGTGTGGCATTGTATGCCTTCTGTATGTATCCCTATCTATTATGTAATGTTGATGTAATGATATCCACCTTGCAAAAGCGTTTCAATATGCGGGTCTATCCTGGGTGGGACCTTCGAGTTCCTCTTGGATAGGGTCGCATATTGGGCGTGACACATGTCATCATGTACATCTCATTTCGCATTCGTGTTTGCCTCATGCATCCGAGCATTTTCCCCGTTGTCCGTTTTGCAATCCAGCACTCCTATGTCCTCCGGCGTTCCCCTCTTGTCTCTTTTCATGAGAGGGTGTTAATCATTCTCAGAATGGCCCGAGGTTTGCCAAGCGGCCTTGGTATACCACTGGTAGACCGCCTGTCAAGTTTCGTGCCATTTGGAGGTCGTTTGATACTCCAACGGTTAACCAGGTAACCGTAAAAGCCCCTTTCTCTTTGCAGCCCAACACCCCTCCAAATTGGCCCAAAACCCATCCAACTCCTCTCCATGCTCTTGGTCGTTCGATCACGATCGTGTGGGCAAAAACCGCTCTCCATTTAAACACTCCTAGCTCCCTCTACCTATATATAGGTCCTCCCCCTCCAAAATTCGCGAATGAACCCTACCGTAACCCTAGCCTCGTCTTCCTCCACGCGCCGGACACGTCCGGACGGCGCCGGACGCGCCCGCCCACTGCCCCAAGCCAACCGGGGAATGCCACGTGGCCCTCCACCGCCAACCGCCGCCGCCCGCCCAGCAGGGCCCAGAGGCAGGCCCACGAACCCACAGCCGCCGCTCCCACACCGTCGCGTGCTCATGGCCGCCGCCGTGCTCCGCCGCCTCGCCGCCCATCGCTCATTGTCGTGCCTCCCGCCGCCGACCCTCGCCCGTCGCCGCCCCACGCCGCCCAGCCTCCACCGCCTTCACGCGAGCACGCCGCCGCGCGCCTCCTCCACTCCGACTTCGGCGGCGGCAGCACCGCCTTGGACCTAGCCGGCCCCTGGATCCGGTGCCCAGCGCCTCGCCGGCGCCTCGCGCCCTGCCGCCGGTGTCCTCGCCCCGCACCACCCTCGCCGTTCCATCTCTCCCCGCATCGGATCCAGCAAGATTCGGCCGAAGGAGGCCCCCTCACGCCAGATCCGGCCATCTCCGGCCATCCTCGATTCCCGTGTGAGCCCTAGGTTCACCCCGTTTTTCGTCCAAGTCCTGAAATTATTTACATTATCATACCATGTTCATCGCATCATAACTTGTTGCATACTGCTCCGTTTCATGCGTGTAATATGTCAAATTGTTCGTCTCAACGAGTACTTCATTTCATTCAATTGCGTCATGTTCATTTGAGTCTATCTTGATGCCTGAATCATCGTTGCAACAGTGCATGTTGATGTTAAACTGCTGAAACTGTTATAACTTGGTGATTTGTCATTTTTGCCATGTTTGATGTGTGCATCCTGTGAGCATGAGCTCTACATGTGATTTGTTCTATGTCATGCTATCTTTACAGAGGTGCTATCCATGTATTTTTGTGAGTCTTGTACTGAGTGCATCAAGCTTGTTAAGTAGGGTACTTGTTGTTGCTGTTTTGCTAGGCTGAATCTGTTATTATGATGCTGTGTAAACCTGCTTCTACAAGTCATTCTATGCATAATCTGGAGATGTTCACCAAGTATGATTTGTTCTACATGTCATGCTCTATCCATTCGTGCCTCTGGTTGCATTTATAGCCTGCTGTAGCTTGTTGTAATATTGCTCCAAACTTGCTAAATAATGTTGCTGTCAGTCTGTTAACATTAAGTTCAATGTTGCCATGATTGTTGTTAGCGATCCATGCACTCTATGAACTTGTTCTTGCCATGCTTAGCTTCATAAACATGTCTTCTTACTGTTGGTTGCCTTGCCATGCCATGTATTGCTCTGTGGTGAGTGGTTCAAGCTCACCAACATGCCTACTTATTGTTGTTCCTGCCATGTATGAATCTGTCATATCTTTTGCCATGTTTACATGGGTGCCATCATATTTTCTGTGCCCTTTTGGCTCATGGTCAGTAAAGGACTTTAGTTCTATGCATTAGTAGATTCATGCCATGCCTTTTTTGCCATGTTAAGTTCCTGTAACATGTTGTTTGATAGCTCTAAACATTGCAACCTGATGTTATTTCTGTTAATGTCTGAAACTGTTATTATTTGCAATCTTGTCATGTCCTTTTGAGCATGTTCTAGTAGTTTCTGGAGATAGCTCAGTGTTCATGTTTTGTCATGCTTTACCTGTACTTCATGCCCATGCCTTTTGTTCTTATGTTGACGCGCTGTAGCTTGTTGTTTTGATGCTTGCAAGATGCCTAGTTGCTGTTTTTAGCAGATTGTTGTTATGTCTTGTATAGAGTATGTGTTGCACCGTTGCTCCGTTTTGAGTGTGCTATATATGAAACTTGCTTGATATTGCATGTTGCTTCATATTACCATGTTGCATCCTTGTTTTGAGGTGTTTGCTTGATGTTTGGGTGCATTTTGCATCAATGCCATGTTTAACTTGTTTTGCTCATATCTTCTAGGCCGTAGCTCCGAATCTAATGAACTTTATATGTAACTTGACTAGAATCTCATGTAGATCATCTTGGTGCATCTTAACTTGTTGTTTAACAACTTGAACATAAGGTTTATTCAGTTCTGGACCAATTTCTAAATTTGTATATGAGGACTTACCAGAATTGTTATATGTTGTTTCCGGCCTCATTTAAACTTGCCTTGATTTGTTGTTCTTGTATGCATCATCTCTTGCCATGAGTAGCTTCATGTAGCTTTGTCATGCATCATGCTTGTTGTGCATCATGTCTTGTCTATGTGTGGTGTGTTTACCATGTTGTGTGCTTCTTCTCGATAGTTCTCGTTTCGTTGCGATTGTGAGGATGCGTTCGTCTACGTGTTGTTCGTCTTCGTGGCTTCATCTTCTTCATGGACTCGTTCTTCTTCCTTGCGGGATTTCAGGCAAGATGACCGTCACCTTGGATCTCACTACTATCATTGCTATGCTAGTTGCTTCATTCTATCGCTATGCTGCATTACCTATCTTTTGCTCCTCAAGCCTCCTCAAATTGCCATGAACCTCTAATCTTTGACACCCTTCCTGGCAATCCGTTGTTTGGCTATGTTACCGCTTTGCTCAGCCCCTCTTATAGCATTGCTAGTTGTAGGTGAAGTTGAAGATTGCTCCATGGTGGACAGGGTTATGTTGGGATATCACAATATCTCTTATATTATTAATGCATCTATATATTTGGTAAAGGGTGGAAGGATCGGCCTTATGCCTGGTGTTTTGTTCCACTCTTGCCGCCCTAGTTTCCGTCATACCGGTGTTATGTTCCCGGATTTTGCGTTCCTTACGCGGTCGGGTGATTTATGGGACCCCCTTGACAGTTTGCTTTGAATAAAACTCCTCCAGCAAGGCCCAACCTTGGTTTTACCACTTGCCTCACCACCACCTACTTTTCCCTTGGGAGTAATTAACCCAAGGGTCACCTTTATTTTAGCCCCCTGGGCCAGTGCTTCTCTAAGTGTTGGTCCGAACCGAGCAGCCTACGGGGCCACCTCGGGGAAACTCGAGGTCTGGTTTTACTCGTAGCTTGACTTATCCGGTGTTGCCCTGAGAACGAGATATGTGCGGCTCCTATCGGGATTGTCGGCGCATCGGGCGGCTTTGCTGGTCTTGTTTTACCATTGTCTAAATGTCTTGTAAACCGGGATTCCGAGACTGATCGGGTCTTCCTGGGAGAAGGTATATCCTTCGTTGATCGCGAGAGCTTATCATGGGCTAAGTTGGGACACCCTGCAGGTATAAACTTTTCGAGAGCCGTGCCATGCGTTTATGTGGTAGATGGGAATTTGTTAATGTCCGGTTGTAGATAACTTGACACCTGATCCAAATTAAAACGCATCAACCGCGTGTGTAGCCGTGATGGTCTCTTCTCGGCGGAGTCCGGGAAGTGAACACGGTCTTTGGGTTATGTTTGACGTAAGTAGGAGTTCAGGATCACCTCTTGATCATTACTAGTTGACGACCATTCCTTTGCTTCTCTTCTCGCTCTTATTTGCGTATGTTAGCCACCATATCATGCTTAGTCGCTGCTGCAACCTCACCACTTTACCCCTTCCTTTCCCATTAAGCTTTGCTAGTCTTGATACCCATGGTAATGGGATTCTTTGAGTCCTCGTCATTCACTGATTACTACAACAACATTGCGGTACAGGTTTTGCGATGATCCCGGCGTGAGGCGATGTTTGCTTGTTTTGGAGTTCTTCTTATGCTTCTTCTTCTTTGATCGAGGGATAGGTTCGAATCGGCAGCTTTGGGCTAGCGAGGTGGATGTCGTTTGAGTTCTGTTTGTGTTTCATCCGTAGACGGATGTTGATCTTGTGTATGATGTATTGTTGTATTCGTGTGGCATCGGATGCCTCTTGTATGTATCCCCATCTATATTGTAATGTTGATGTAATGATATCCACCTTGCAAAAGCGTTTCAATATGCGGGTCTATCCTTGGTGGGACCTTCGAGTTCCTTTTGGATAGGGTCGCATATTGGGCGTAACGATTCAGCAGTCTCTTCACGGACGAACCTCTGTAAATGGAGTCCTGAGGATAAGAAGAAAAGAGAAAAAAAAGGAAGAAAAAGGATGACACACTTGGGAGCCCCTGGTGTGGTTGAGCCGCACTTTGGGCCTGCCGTGGTCGTGCCCTCCCCTTGCCCATGGTATCTCCAGGCGTAATGATGTCTGCCAAGCAATCTTGGTCTTACAATTTTGCGAGGGCTGGGGTTGGGGCCGCATTACTCTGGCGTGCTCGGAGCGTGCAGGTGGTCTTGTTGTAGGTTACTCCGGCGCGTTTAACGATGTCCGTCGCTAATGGCGGACTCGCGAATTGCCTTAAGAGGCTGCTCGCACTTCGCCAGAGAGCATTGTATGCTCCTCCGTTCGGAGAGAGTGTTCAGTGTTTCCGTTGACCGTGATCACTCCTCGAGGGCCTGGCATCTTGAGCTTGAGGTATGCATAGTGCGGTATCGCGTTGAACTTTGCAAACGCGGTTTATCCGAGAAGAGCATGATAGCCGCTGCAAAACGGAACTATGTCGAAGATTAACTCCTCGCTTCGGAAGTTATCCGGGGATCCGAAGACCACTTCGATGTAATCGAGCACTATAATTGGCCTCTACACCTGGTATGGCGCCTTTGAAGGTCGTCTTTGTGGGTTTAATCCTTGAGGGTCTATGCCCATCTTGTGCCTTTGTATCTGATAAAGCGGTTCGAGCTACAGCTGCCGTCCATCAGGACTCTAGTGACGTGAAACCCATCGACGATTGGGTCTAGAACCAATGCGGCGAATCCGCCGTGGCGGATCTTTGGTGGGTAGTCCTTCGATCAAAAGTGATCGGGCGGGAGGACCATGGATTGAACTTTGGGACGGCTGGCTCCATCAGCGTATACATCCCTGAGTGCACGCTTCCGCTCCCTTTTGGGTATGTGGGTTGCGTATATCATGTTCACCGTCCGCAATTGTGGGAGGAAACCCTTCTGTCCTCTGCTGTTCGGTGGCCGGGTCTCTTCCTCGTCATTGCTATGCAGCCCCTTGTCATTGTTTTCGGCAATGAACTTGCCTGCCTGCTTGAATACCCAACAATCCATGTTGGTGTGATTAGCTGGCTTTTCGGGGGTGCCGTGTATCTGGCACGACCGGTCGAGTATTCGGTCCAAATTGGACGGACCTGGAGTAGTTCTTTTGAATGGCTTTTTTCGCTGACCAGGTTTGGAGCCTCTAAATCCGGCGTTGACTGCCGTATCTTCAGTATTGTCGCCGTTAATGCGGCGTTTGTGTTTGTTGCAACGCGGCCTGCCATTGCGGTCCTTGGTATCCGGACTGCCAGAATTTTTGTTGAGGTTGTTACTGCGGGCTAGCCAGTTGTCCTCTCCCACGCAGAAGCGGGTCATGCGTGATGTGAGGGCTGCCATGGATTTCGGCTTTTCCTGTCCTAGGTGCCGGGCAAGCCACTCGTCTCAGATGTTATGTTTGAAGGCTGTGAGGGCCTCCGCATCCGGAAGTCGACGATTTGATTTTTCTTGGTTAATAACCGTGTCCAGAATTGTCTGGCCGATTCGTCTGGCTGCTGAATTATGTGGCTTAGGTCATCACCGTCTGGTGGTCGCACATATGTGCCCTGGAAGTTATCAAGGAATGCGGATTCCAGGTCCTCCCAACACCCAATTGATTCTGCTGGCAAGCTGTTAAGCCAATGCCGAGCTGGTCCTTTAAGCTTGAGTGGGAGGTATTTGATGGCGTGAAGATCGTCACAGCAGGCCATGTGGATATGAAGGAGATAGTCTTCGATCCAAACCGCGGGGTCTGTCGTGCCAACGTAGGATTCAATGTTCACGGGTTTAAACCCTTCGGGGATTTGATGATCCATTACTTCATCTGTGAAGCATAGTGGGTGTGCAGCGCCTCTGTATTGCGCTATATCACGACGTAGCTCAAGCAAGCTTTGTCTACTGTGTTCGGCCCGGCCGGAGTTGCTGTATCCGGCGCGACGGTTGTCGTAGCGTATCGTGGGGAGCCCACGCAATCCTTAGATCGATCTTGATTGTCTTGCCTTATCCTCCAATATATCTCGCAAGTCCGGTGCATTCACCCGTGGCTTTGTACTTTTCGAGTGATGCCGGGGTACGGCTTTAGCGGAAGGCCTAGAGGCCTCTCTGTTGCGGCCACGAGGTGGTCGGTCAGCCGTATTGTGCGCTGGTGATGTAGGTTTATATGCTTCCTCCTCCAATCGGGGCAGTAGCTTGCGTTTGGGGTAGCTTTTGGAGGGGCGTTCGAGTTCGTACTCTTCGGCCGCGAGGACTTCAGTCCATCTGTCGGCTAGCAGATCTTGATCAGCTCTAAGTTGTTGCAGCTTTTTCTTGAGGCTGCTTGCCATGGCCATAAGCCTGCGTTTGAAATGCTCTTGTTCGACGGGATCCTCAGGCACGACGAATTCGTCGTCGTCGAGGCTTGCCTCATCTAAGGAGGGAGGCATGTAATTATCGTCCTCTACCTCTTCGTTGGCCGCTCTCTCGTGAGGGCTGGCTTCTCCGTCCTCCTGTGCTGAATCTTCTTTGGAGGGTTGTCTTGACACTCTCCGGGTGTTATTGTCTCCGGTGCGGAATCTCCATTCTTCTTTGTGGCGGGATTTAGGCGGCGCCACGACGCCGGGCGGCTTAGGCTGTTTCTTGGAGGGGTCTTCCTCCGCTGTTGCCTCGCCATTCCCATCCTTTGGGATGTCCACCATGTATACGTCGTATGACGAGGTGGCTTTCAAGTGCCCCGTGGGTGCTGGTTCGTGGTCGTCTCCGGCATCGTCGTCCATACCGTCGATGTCTTCGGAGTCGAAGTCTAGCATGTCGGTTAGATTGCCGACAGTGGCTACAAAGTGGGTGGTGGGTGGGCTTTAAATTTCTTCGTCGTCCGCATCCAACCATCCTGACCGCAGTCCGGCCAAGGCTCTCCTGATAACGAGAGATACTTTAGCGAATTCAGGATGTCGCCAAAAGGCAAGTGCTGAAAGACGTCCGCAGCAGTGAACTCCATGATCGGCGCCCGATCGGATTTGATCGGTAGGGGCGCGGGAGGTTCGGGGTCCGGCGAGGAGTCCGGCACCTCGGAGTCACGAGCTTCACAAGGGACAGGGTTGGTATTCGGCTCCATCGCCGTAGAGGTCGCAGCCCCCGAGGCGGCATCTAGCCACCCATCCTCGATTGCCGCAGTCGGCTCCGAGTTAAGGGTCGGAGCAGACTTTTGTGCGGCCTCCAGGGCACCGTCCGGCAGCAGAGCTAGATCATGCCCATCGTGACAGTGCGGCGAATCTCGGCTGTGGCTCGAATCCGTCGAAGATCAAGTCTCCGCGGATGTCGGCTGTGAAGTTCAAACTTCCAAATCCGACCTGATGGCCAGGGGTGTAGCTTCCGATCTGCTCCAGATGGCCAAGCGAATTGGCCCGCACTGCAAAGCCGCCAAACACGAAGAACTGTCCGGGGAGAAAAGTCTCACCCTGAACCGCGTTGTTGTTGATGATCGAAGGAGCCATCTGGCCTATGGGCGACGGCACAGAGGAACTCTCAATGAAAGCACCAATGTCGGTGTCAAAACTGGCGGATCTCGGGTAGGGGGTCCCGAACTGTGCGTCTAGGCGGATGGTAACAGGAGACAAGGGACACGATGTTTTTACCCAGTTGGGCCCTCTCGATGGAGGTAAAACCCTACTCTGCTTGATTGATATTGATGATATGGGTAGTACAAGAGTAGATCTACCACGAGATCAAGGAGGCTAAACCCTAGAAGCTAGCCTATGGTATGATTGTTGTTCGTCCTATTGACTAAAACCCTCCGGTTTATATAGACACCGGAGAGGTCTAGGGTTACACAGAGTCGGTTACAATGGTAGGAGATCTACATATCCGTATTGCCAAGCTTGCCTTCCACGCCAAGGAAAGTCCCATCCGGACACGGGACAAAGTCTTCAATCTTGTATCTTCATAGTCGTGGAGTCCGGCCGATGATGATAGTTCGGCTATCCGGACAGCCCCTAGTCCAGGACTCCCTCAGTGCTATTTACCTTCCTTGTCCTCGAGCTGCTTCTTGGCACGCCCGAGCTCGCTCTCGGACCGCTCAAGGCTCTTATTTAAGGCATTAACCTCCGCAGTAAGTGCGCTAGAGGTCAGCAGCGCAACCTGCATTCCCATATTGACATATTTGTGTTAGACTCCTGCGTATATCTTTTTAGATCCTCAGCTCGGCTTTTCTTTCCGAACACCAAACTGAGCATCAGGGGCTACTGTCTATGCGGTACTACTTTACATATCCTAAAAATCCTGTTAGAAGGCTGAAGCAGGCTTCGGTCAGCCTGCTCTTGGCGGACTAAACTTTCTGAATCACCGCACTCATGACAGTGCGGTGTTCCTCGTCGATGGAAGCGCCGTTGAGCGCTTCCAGCAAGTTATCTGGCGCCTCCGGCTGGATGGAGGTCACTGGCGTCTCCGTCTCGCCCTTCTTACGAAGGGGCCGCCCGCCGGGCTCCGGAACCACCAAAGGTTCCGGCACGGAGTCCGGCCCAAGGTCCGGGAGGTTGCCCTGCGGCACCTCCGGGGTCTCCTCCTCCTGGCCGGTCCCCTTCTGGGACCCCACCTCGGCGTCATCGGCGTCACGAGGGGAGGAGGCAGTCGGAAGTGAAGCGCTATTCACATCCGACGGGCCCAGGGACCCGCTCGATGAAGCGGGGAGATCGTCCTTGGGCGGGTTGTATGGTCATGTTCGGCATTAGTAGACACTATGCGGCGAAAGGAAAAATATAAGTTATTCTGGGATCCAGACACTTACGATCTCGCCAGGGGCTTGGCCCTCGAAGGCCTCTCCTCCTCGCCGTCGCCGGCGTTGGTGGAACAGTCCGGAGGAAGGGTCCTTCCCTACTTGGACCCTTCGGCCTCCCCTGCTGGGGAAGCCTTCCTTTTCTTCTCTCCCCCGCTGGGGGAGAGGCCGCTTTCTTCTCCTCCTCGTCCTCGTGGGAGGAGTCCGCCTCGGAGTCATTGGATGATGAGTACGATAACACCTGGCGCCGGGAACTCCACCAAGTTCCCGTGGCCTTCTTCTTGGCCTTCTTCTCCGGCACCACATAAGGCGCCGGGACCAGTAGCCCTGTCAAACGGGCATCCGCTGGGTCTTCTGGAAGGGGCACCGGACAGTTAACTTGTCCAGACGTCTTCTGCCAGGCCTGTCAAAGGTATTGGGAGTTTAGATCCCACATAGAGTCAAACTATGAAAAGCAAGTGTCCCGTAAAGGATAGTATAGCTTACCTCGCCAGCCGGACGCTGTGAGCTGAACCCGCGATCTTCGGTAGCAGAAGCGGGCGCCTCGGCGCCTTTGAACAGCACCCTCCAGGCCTCTTCATACGTAGTGTCTAAGAGCCTACTCAAGGTCTGGTGCTGTGCCGGATCGAACTCCCACAGGTTGAAATCTCGCTGTTGACATGGGAGAATCCGGCGGATGAGCATGACCTGGACCACGTTGACAAGCTTCAGCTTCTTGTTCACCAGGGTTTGGAGACAAGATTGGAGTCCGGTCAGCTCCTCTGAATCGCCCCACAACAGTCCCTTCTCTTTCCAGGAGGTGAGCCGCGTGGGGATGCCAGATCTAAATTCAGGGGCCGCTGGCCATTCAGGGTCACGCGGCTCGGTGATATAGAACCACCCCGATTACCACCCTTTGATGGTTTCCACAAAGGCGCCCTCGAGCCAGGTGATGTTGGTCATCTTGCGCACCATGGCACCTCCGCACTCTGCTTGCCTGCCGCCCACAACCTTCGGCTTGACATTAAAAGTCTTTAGCCATAAGCCGAAGTGGGGCTAGATGCAGAGGAAGGCCTCGCACACGACGATAAACGCCGAGATGTTGAGGACGAAATTCAGGGCCAGGTCATGGAAATCCAGGCCATAGTAGAACATGAGCCCCCGGACAAAGGGGTGGAGTGGGAAGCCCAGTCCGCGGAGGAAATGGGGAAGGAAAACCACCCTCTCATGGGGCCCGGGGGTGGGGACGAGCTGCCCCTCGTCGGGGAGCCGGTGCGCGATATCGCTGGACAAATATCCGGCCTTGCGCAGCTTCTTGATGTGCCCCTCCATGACGGAGGAGGCCATCCACTTGCCTCCCACTCCGGACATGGTCGGAGAAGGTTGAGATAAGATGTGCGGACTTGGGCGCTGCAGCTCGAGTGCGCGGAGATGGATAGGCAAAGGAGGAAGAAGGCGTAGGTGAAAAGGTGGATCCTTATCCCCTATATATGAGCGAACGAAACTATGTGTCCCCACCGGCCCAGTAAAACTCGCTTATCTCCCAAGCGCCGCAATCAATGGCGCGGTTGGGTTACCTACGTCCGTATTGATGAGAATCCCGGAATAAGGGGACACGATCTCTGCTTTGACAAGACGTGCCAAGGAAACCGCTTCGCTAAACGCGCTGAGGTGGAACAGTAAAAACGATTCGAATAAAGGCTTGGCCGTGGCGTGACGTCGTGCCACGAAATACGTCAAAAGATTGAACTTGTGCAAATATTATTCTCTCTACGGTGGGATGTGGAATTTATTTTGCAGAGTCGGACACTATCCTGGTGTTCAAAATCTTCTATGAATTATTTGGAGGAGGAACCCGCCTTGCAATGCCGAAGACAATATGCGCACTGGACTCGTCGTCATTGAAGCCTGGTTCAGGGGCTACTGAGGGACTCCTGGACTAGGGCGTGTTCGGATAGCCGAACTATCATCATTGGCCGGACTCCAAGACTATGAAGATACAAGATTGAAGACTTCGTCCCGTGTCCGGATGGGACTTTCCTTGGCGTGGAAGGCAAGCTTGGCAATCGGATATGTAGATCTCCTACCATTGTAACCGACTGTAACCCTAGCCCTCTCCGGTGTCTATATAAACCGGAGGGTTTTAGTCCATAGGACGAACAACAATCATACCATAGGCTAGCTTCTAGGGTTTAGCCTCCTTGATCTCGTGGTAGATCTACTCTTGTACTACCCATATCATCAATATCAATCAAGCAGGAGTAGGGATTTACCTCCATCAAGAGGGCCCGACCCTGGGTAAAAACATCGTGTCCCTTGTCTCATGTTACCATCCGCCTAGACGCACAGTTCGGGACCCCCTACCCAAGATCCGCCGGTTTTGACACCGACAGTGTCCATATCCTACTCATGCTGATATCCAATGTCTATTATGCATAATGAATGTTCATGACCATCGTTGCTCTCTGGCTAGCCGCTTCCCAACCTAATTGCTAGCCTTCACATGTACTAAGCGGAAATACTGCGTGTGCATCAAAATCGTGAAACCCAAGTTATTCCAGATGAGTCCACCATACCTACCTATATGCGGTATTACCCTGCCGTCCTAAGTAAATTTGCATGTGCCACCTCTAAAACTTCAAATAAACATCGTTTTCGTGTGCCTGGAATGTTCATAGAGTGACAGGAGGTAGTCAGTATTTGCCATGCTAAGTGGGTTATTCTCATGATGAGTGTTTATTCACTTGTCCTTGCACGATAGGGGTGGTAATAGGGATTCCTTGTCCCAAATGAAAAAAGAGAAGAGCTTAAAAATAATCTAACACAAACTCCTACGAAGCTATAACCTACTTATCGCTTGGGAACCGCTACTAATGTGTTTACCATGGCTGATATTGATAACTGATGGTCATGAAGTAAATATGAAGGGTGCATCTCTCAAAATTACATTTATCTCTGTTTTAAAACCTTGAGCTCTAGCACCTCTGCAAATCCCTGCTTTCCTCTGTGAAGGGACTATCTATTTACTTTTATGTTCAGTCATCACCTTCTCTAATAAGCGCCAGATCTGAGAGCACTGTTGTCATGCTCATGCATTGTGTGTAGTTAATGTTGGGTGTTAGCATGACTAGATCTATTCAACCTTGAATTACAATGTTTAGTCGCTGCTTGAACTTTGGAGGTGCTTTGCATTTATGTTTTGTGGTCTCAGAAAGGGGTAGTGTGATGCCACTTTTGTCATATTATATCATGGTTGTTTTGACAAAGTATTGATATTTGAGATATCTTATTATTGCTCTCTAGTTATTTATGTTATTGATATGCGTTAATATAATTTCTAAGAGTTATTGTTGACATGGTTAGTCATGATGTTAGCTGAAAACCAAGGTGCTACTTAAGCTTATTTATGTAAACAAGAGAAAAAGAGTTCGTAAAAGTTTTTCTTTTTCACTTTCGGTTTAACAACTGAATTGCTTGAGGACAAGCAAAGGTTTAAGCTTGGGGGAGTTGATATGTCTCCGTCGCATCTACTTTTTCAAACTCTATTCCTCTTGTTTTGGACTCTAATTTGCATGATTTGAATGAAACTAACCCGGACTGACGCTGTTTTCAGCAGAACTACCATGGTGTTGTTTTTGTGCAGAAATAAAAGTTCTCGGACTGGAATGAAACTTTGCAAGGATTTTTTATATGAATAAAGAAAAATACTGGAGCCAAGAACCACTGGAGGGGGCCCCTGGGTGAGAACAACCCACCAGGGCGCCCCCCCTCAAGGCGCGCCCAGGTGGGTTGTGCCCACCTAGTGGCCCCGCAGACCCTAACTCCGATGCTATAAAATCCTATTTTCAGAGAAAAAATCAGGGAGGAATTATTATCTCGTTTCGCGATACAGAGCCGCCATCACCTCTCGTTCTTCATCGGGAGGCCGGATCTGGAGTCCGTTTGGGGCTCTGAAGAGGGGACTCTTCGGTCTTCATCATCACCAACCCTCCTCCATCACCAATTCCATGATGCTCTCCACCAGGAGTGAGTAATTCCTTCATAGGCTCGCTGTTCGGTGAGGAGTTGGATGAGATTCATCATGTAATCGAGTTAGTTTTGTTAGGGCTTGATCCCTTCAACCCACTGTTCTGAGATTAATGTTGTTGTGACTTTGCTATGCTTAATGCTTGACTCTTTGGGCCCGGGTGCCACGAATTCAGATCTGAACCGTTTATGTTATCACCATTATATCTATGTTCTAGATCCGATCTTGCAAGTCATCGTCACCTATTACGTGTTATGATCCGTAAACCCTGTAGTGACAATATGCGGGATACTTTGAGGTGATGATCGTAATTTGAGGAGTTCATGTATTCACTATGTGGTAATGCTTTCTTTCGGTACTCTATTAAAAGGAGGCCTTAATATCCCTTAGTTTCCTTATGGACCCTGCTGCCACGGGAGGGTAGGACAAAAGATGTCATACAAGTTCTTTTCATAAGCACATATGACTATTTACAGAATGCATGCCAACATTATATTTATGAACTGGAGCTAGTGCCGTATCGCCCTAGGTTGTGACTGTTACATGATGAATATCATCCAACAAATCGCCAATCCAATGCCTACGATTTTCTTACATATTGATCTTGGTAAGTTACTACTGTTGCTGTTACTATTGCAACTACTACAAAACTATTATTGTTGTTGTTACCGTTACTATTGCCGCTACCACCACTATGAAAGCTATCATAATACTGTGCTACTGATCATTTTGTTGCAGATAATTAATCTCCAGGTGTGATTGATTGACAACTCAGTTGCTAATGCTTGCAAATATTCTTTGGCTCCCCTTGTGTCGAATCTATAAATTTGGGTTGAATACTCTACCCTCGAAAACTGTTGCGATCCCCCTATACTTGTGGGTTATCATTTGTGTCGGTGTAACAAACCCTGGGTCCGTTTCCCGGACTGTGCACAGGCACAAGATCCAGATTGAAGCACCACCCTAAGTCAGAGTGCGAAGGACCAAGAGATTTGAAGAACCAATATGCAGCTCAGAAGGACCAAGATCAAGCCAGAGGAGCAAGAGAAGGGCCTCCCTTGCCTGGCAGGCGAGCCCGGCAAGGGGCAAGGCCACCACCAGAAGCAGGCAACCAAGTGTTGGTGTAGGACCTTGAAGTATGTCTAGAGGGGGGTGATTAGACTACTTGACTTGTTAAAAACTTAACCTTTTCCCAATTTTAGAGTTTGGCTGATTTTAACTATATTTGGATAAGTCAAGCAATCATCTCACAATTCAAGCAAGCATGCAAAGAGTGTATGAGCAGCTGAAATTAAAGCATGCAACTTGCAAGAAAGTAAAGGGAAGGGTTTGGAGGATTCAAATGCAATTGGAGACACAGATGTTTTTGTCGTGGTTCCGATAGGTGGTGCTATTGTACATCCACGTTGATGGAGACTTCAACCCACGAAGGGTAATGGTTGCGCGAGTCCACGGAGGGCTCCACCCATGAAGGGTCCACGAAGAAGCAACCTTGTCTATCCCACCATGGCCGCCGCCCACAAACTACTTGCCTCACTAGCGGTAGATCTTCACGAAGTAGGCGATCTCCTTGCCCTTACAAACTCCTTGGTTCAACTCCACAATCTTGTCGGAGGCTCCCAAGTGACACCTAGCCAATCTAGGAGACACCACTCTCCAAGAAGTAACAAATGGTGCGTTGATGATGAACTCCTTGCTCTTGTGCTTCAAATGATAGTCTCCCCAACACTCAACTCTCTATCATAGGATTTGGATCTGGTGGAAAGAAGATTTGAGTGGAAAGCAACTTGGGGAAGGCTAGAGATCAAGATTCATATGGTAGGAATGGAATATCTTGGCCTCAACACATGAGTAGGTGGTTCTCTCTCAGAAATGGTAAGTTGGAAGTCTAGGTTTGTTCTGATGGCTCTCTCCACGAATGAAGAGGAGGTGGAGGGGTATATATAGCCTCCACACAAAATCTAACCGTTACACACAATTTACCAAACTCGGTGGGACCGAATCAACAAACTCGGTCAGACCGATTTAGTAAACCTAGTGACCGATAGGATTTTCGGTGGGACTGACATGCAACTCGGTAGGACGGATATGGTTAGGGTAACGTAATCTCGGTAAGACCGAATACACAAACTCGGTGAGACCGGTTTTCGTAATAAGCTTTCCAGAGAGTTGGTCAGGTAAACTCGATGGGACCAATTCGCTCATTTCGGTGAGACCGAAATGTTATGAAAGGGAAACAGGGAGTTTACATTGCAATCTCGGTGGGACCGATTGCTCACTTCGGTTTGACCAAAACGTTATGAAGGGAAACAGAGAGATTACAATCCCATCTCGGTGAGACCGAGATCCCTATCGGTAAGACCGATTTGCCTAGGGTTTGTGGCAGTGGCTATGACATTTGAACTCGGTGGCGCCGGATAGAAAGAAAAGGTGGGACTGATTTTGACTTGGGGTTTAGGTCATATGTGAATGTGAGAAAGTAGTTGAGGATATTTGGAGCATATCACTAAGCACATGAAGCAAGAGGCTCACTAAGCAACACCTCATCCCTTCTTGATAGTATTGGCTTTTCCTATAGACTCAATGTGATCTTGGATCACTAAAATATAAAATGAAGAGTCTTGAGCTTTTGAGCTTGAGCCAATCCTTTGTCCTTAGTATTTTGAGGGATCCACTTTCATCATCCATGCCATGCCATTCATTGAGCTTTCCTGAAATAGTAGTCTTGGAATAGCATTAGCTCAATGAGCTATATGTTGTTATGAATTACCAAAACCACCTAGGGATATTTGCACTTTCAATCTCCCCCTTTTTGGTAATTGATGACAACATATAGATCAAAGCTTCGACAAATGATAATAAGATTTGAAAAACATCATCGCTTTGAGAAGTATGTGATAAGCAAGAGCTCCCCCTAAATTTGTGCATAGTTTAAGATTTGCTTTGGACTGCAAATGCACAAGGAATTAGGCTCATGGGTTACTCTTTCATGTCACATACATCTTGGTGGAGCGCTCAAAATGATAAAGATAGAATACATGCACTCATCACCAAGCAAAGTGAATGATCACATAAGGATAGGTAAGATAATATCATCAAACATGCATAAATGTAGCTTATGATCAAACACATGATCATTAATGTCTCACAGATAATAGCATAGAATTTCAAGCAATCAAAAGCAAACGAAGTTTAACCACCAAAGCAAGAGAGAACAAGAGCAACACTCTCTCTCTCGAAGCCTATGATCTATACATTTTTCTCCCCCTTTGGCAACAAGTTACCAAAAAGTTCATAGAAAATGCATAGTGCTAGATCGACTCTCGGGCTTGATCTTCAGGTGGTGGTGTAGAGATGGCTCCTTGGACGAAGGCTTCAGTTGCAGTGGATGGAGCTGGAGGAGTTGGTGCTGGAGCTGGTTGCATTGGAGTTGTAGGAGCTGTAGCTGGTGCAGATGATGTGCCTCTGGAGTTTGTCACAGGCACTGCAGCTGACCTATGAGCTCTAGGCACTCTGGCAAATGCATCAGTGGTTGTCTTGCCCTTCCTCTCCTGCATGTCATCCTGAAGCTGCTCCACAACTGAGTGAATCTCAGTTACATTGATATCCAAATCAGAGAATTTTCGTTCCATGATCCTTTCCAGGCTCTCCTGGTTTTGAGTTAGGGTGGCCAACCCCTTCTCAATCCTTAGTGTGGATGCTATCAAGTAACCAAGCTGCTCCTTCTTATTCTTCAAGAAGTATTCAGATGCCTCCTCTTGAGTTGGCATCTTGGCAGCCTTTTCTCTCTTTGCCTTCTCCTTCTGCTCTTGAGCTTGCACTGATGATGGTTCATTCTCATTCATGACAACCTGATTGTCCCCAAAGTCTGGATAGATAGCAAAATGTTCCTTATCCAGCAAGTAAGTTCCTGTGCCCATCTTTGAGTTAATCAACTCCTGAATCTATGGGGCATACCCACAACTCCTCTTCTGATCTGCTGCTATCCTCTTAATGGTCTCAACAATGAGGCTCATGACCTTGAATTTTTGTGGCACATCAAACAAGTGCAGCAAGTTGATAGCATGCCATCTAATCATGTTGTGGTCACCTGACTTGGGCAACAGAGTGTGCCTTAGGATCCAGTTGATTATTGCCAGCCCTGACAGAAGAAAGTGGACTGACCCAAACTTGAAAGTCTCAAGAGCTTTGTTGGGGATCTCCTTGTACATATGAGCCATGGTGTTGTGATCCATCTTCTTCTTGGCATAGACATCCAAGTCATCTTCACTTTCCTTTGGGGCATTGATCAGACTAGCCCATTCCTCAATTGTTGACTGGTACCTTGTACCTTGAGACATCCAAACTATCCTGCCATCTGGATAGAAGTGTGTTGTGGAGTAGAATTGCATAATGAGCTCATCATTCCACTTTGTGAGCTTCTGCCCAACAAAGTCTGCAACTCCACAAGCAACAAAACTGTCTTGCACTCTTGGATAGTGTTCCTCATTGTCCTTCATGTAGGTCCAGTCGACCCATCTCATATCACACACTATTGGTTTCTTGTCGAACATCACTGTCTCATAGAAGTCCTGCTGTTCCTTAGTGTGGAACCTGTAATCAACAACAGTTCTTCTCCTGGTGGCATATGGATCTGTCAGCCTCCACAATCTGAGTCCTACATCCTTTCTTAACTTCATATTCTCAGCCACAGGATGAGCATCATTGTGGTCTGGAATCTTGGGCTTGAGCATTCTTAGGACTTGTCCTTCTTCATCTTCCTCATCAGCAACTTCAGGCACTGGGGCCTTGTTCTTCTCAGCAGCTGGAATACTCCCGGTATTCCTATTTGGTGCAAGCTTGGGCTTGGGGGTAGCTTTGGGTGCTTCCTTGGGCTTTGATGTTGCAGCCCCTGACTTAATAGCATCACCCATTAGCTTTTGTGCCTTGGGTGCTGGTGCAGCAACCTCTTCTTCCTCATCAGAATCTCTCCTCATAGAGGGATTTCCAAGGACCTGGGCAGTAGTGGTTCTGGCTCTCTTCTTCTTCTTATCTTGTCCAGCAGCTTCATCTTCTGATTTCATGGTAAACTTCATAGTTTCTCCAGTGGGAACTTTCTTGGGTTTGGAAGTTGTGACTCTTCTTGCAGGTGTCTCTTTGGGTTCAGACTTTTCAGGCACTTGAGTTGATCCTCTGACCTTCAGCATTGGTGTCCTCTTGGCAGGAACGTTCCTATTAATTCCAAGCTTTGTGTTCTTTGCTGAGGCATATTCCTTTTTGAGTACTACCTTCTTGGAGGTAGCCTCATCTTATTTTGCCAAGTAATCCTCATCTTTAGATTCTGAAGTTCTCTTCTTCCTAGTCCTGGTGGCAGCTTTAGGTAGATTGCTTGGGGTGCTCCTGTTGCCATCATCTGATGTGCTAGAGGGAGTAGTGCCCTCACTCATGTGATTGTGCTCTTCTGAATTGTTCTGACTATCACTTTGGTCTGACATGCTGCAAATCACTGACTGCTGACCCTGCGAATAGTTATAGATGAGATAGAATGGATGAGCATCACAAAATGCAGAGATTTTTGCAAAAGAATGATTCAAAAATTCAGTTTTAGTGTTCCATGAAAGCATTTCGGATCAACCGATTTTCAAACTCGGTGATACCAAGTAGTTTTGGAACCTAAACTGGTGAACTTCGATCGGACGAGTCACGATTGATGGCACCGAGACTGCTAGGGTTTCACAAAGTCTTCAAATCGGTCACACCGATTAGCAATTCTCGGTCGGGCCGAGAGTTACTAGTGCAATGGCGTTAGCCAAATCGGTGGGACCGAGTTTTTCAACTCGGTGGAGTGCGAGATGGTTTCGTGAAACCTAACCCTAAATTTTCAAATCCCATCTAATCTAAGGATTGTATTGACTGGATAGGAGTGTTTCAATCGTGGCAAGAATCAAAATGAACACAATGTGCTAGGAATCAGACGAGGATAACACTGTGATCGAGTCCATACCCTAGCCTGGCGATGAACTCGCTACGGCGGCAATGTCGGGGGTGAAATCCGTTGATGGCGGCGGAGACCAGTGACAGGAGGCGGCTGGCGACGAGGAGACGATCCGGAGACCCTGGAGGCAGAGCGAGCTATTGCGCGGGCGGAGAGGTTCGGAGAAATTTCCAAATTTTGCCCGTGAGTATATATAGCCTGACCCTGTCGGTGTGACCGAGTGGAACAACTCGGTGGCACCGAGATGCATTACTGTATATAGTTACTACAACTCGGTGTGACCGAAAAGTTCAAATCGGTTGCACCAAGATTGAAAACCTAGATCGACTTAGTGATCTCGGTGGGACCGAAATGGAGGAATCAGTCAGACCGAGAATCACAAAGAAGTTTTGGAAGTTTAAGTCTATGACGAATCGGGAACTCCGAGTTCTTCTCACACAGAGTGGTTCGAATCTGACTTGATCAAATTTTGTGATGTAGCATGAATAGAGTTTGAGACGAGAAAAGCATAGATAGCTAGAGAAGGTTCTTAGGCATTCTTGTCCATCCACTTGGCAAAAGAAAAAAAAATCAATCAAACAAAGCAACAAGTGGATGTCCTCGAATGAGTAAAATATGCAACCAACATGCTCACACAATAAGATGGCAAATGAAATATGTGACAAAGCATGCACAACCAATACTAGCATTTATCAAACAATTGGCGATGACTAGTGAAAGTGCAACTAATCCCCGGGTGGTTTTGGTAATTAATAACAACATATATATCATTGAACTAATAGTTTCTTGAGAATCATTTCAGAAAGTTCAGTGATATGGGTATGGCAATGACTGAAGAAGTGGACCCCTCAAAATGCTAAGGCAAGCATTGGCAAAAGCTCAAGACTCCATTTTTGGTTTAGTGATACAAGATCACATTGAGTCCATAGGAAAGCCAATACTATTAAAAGGGATGAGGTTATGTTAATGATCCGGTTGCTCAAAGTGCTTAGTGATATATCTCCTAAACTATCAACAACTCTCACTTCCAATATACACTCATAAGTAATCTCGGTCCCACCGATTTCCTAAACTCAGTCCACACCGAGATGAACCACCTCAGCCATATAGCCAAACCCTAGAAATTTCGGATTTTCCGATTCGAACTCGGTCTCACGAAACTAGTGTTGCCAAGCTTCAGAACCTACGTCATCAAATCGGTGTCACCGAGATGATGAAGTCGGTCCCACCGAGATTGGCAAACCCTAGTCTTTGGAAGAATCGGACTCACCGAGATTGTATTTTCGGTCCCACGAAAATCCCAACGTTCACATGTTTTGAACTTTCGGTCTCACCGAGTTGTCAACTTCGGTCCGACCGAGATTGGTCAAATGTGTGTAACAGTTGGATTTTGTGTGGAGGCTATAAATACCCTCCACCCCTCTTCATTCGTGGAGAGAGCCATCGAAAGAACTACCACTCCTACCTTACATTTACGAGAAGAAAACTACCTACCCTTGTGTTGAGATCAAGTTGCTCCACTCCCACCATATTAAGCTTGATCTCTAGCCTTCCCAAGTTGCTTTCCACTCAATCCTTTCTTCCACCACAGCCAAATCAGTGAGGAGAGTTGAGTGTTGGGGAGATTATCATTTGAAGCACAAGAGCAAGGAGTTCATCATCACCAACACCATCTATTACCTTTTGGAGGGTGGTGCCTCCTAGATTGGTTAGGTGTCGCTTGGGAGCCTCCGTCGAGATGTGGAGTTGAACCAAGAAGTTTGTAAGGGCAAGGAGATCGCCTACTACGTGAAGATCTACCCCAAGTAAGGCTAGTCCTCCGTGGGCGTATGCCATGATGGCATAGATAAGGTTGCTTCTTCGTGGTCCCTTCGTGGGTGGAGCCCTCCGTGGACTCTCGCAGTCGTTACCTTCCGTGGGTTGAAGTCTCCATCAACGTGGATTGACGATAGCACCACCTATCAGAACCACGAGAAAAAATCTCCGTGTCTCCAAATTGCGTTTGCTCTTCTCCACCTCTCCTTACTACATGTGCAATTTACTTTCCGCTGCCTATACTCTAGAATTGCATGTGTAGGGTGATACTTGACTTGATCATCATTGTAAACTTGCCAAAACTTGTCTTTATCAAAAGGCTGAATTTTTATATTGTCAAGTAGTCTAATCACCCCCCCTCTAGACATACTTTCGATCCTACAAGTGGTATCAGAGCTTTGGTCTCCATTGTATTGGTTTCCATTGCATTGGACTCCATAAGCTTGGTTTCACAACCTAGGAGAGTATGGCGTCTAGTGAGGGTAATTTTAAGAGAGGTCCTTACTTTGATGGTTCAAATTTTGCTAGTTGGAAGCATAAAATGAAAATGCATATTCTTGGACATAACCACCGCATGGGGCATTATTTGTGTTGGTTTGCAAGGTGAGTTCTTGAGGAAGGAAAAGTTCCGGATCGTGAAGCTACAGCGGATGAATTATGGATGTTGCAAAACAATGCTCAAGCTTGTGACATTCTCTTCAATGCTTTGTGTCCCGAGGAGTTCAACAAAATCAGCCGTCTTGAGAATGCAAAAGAGATTTGGGATACTTTGGTCGAAATGCACGAAGGTACCGAGTCCGTGAAGGAATCAAAGCTATATGTTCTTCAAGGTCAACTTGACAAGTTCAAGATGAAGGAAGGTGAAGGAGTCGCTGAAATGTACTCTAGGCTTTCTCTCATCACAAATGAGATTGTCGGCTTAGGAAGCGAAGAAATGACCGACCGATTCATCATCAAGAAGATTCTCAGAGCTTTGGATGGAAAGTATGACACCGTGTGCACTTTGATCCAAATGATGCCAAACTACAAGAATCTCAAGCCAACCGAAGTCATTGGAAGAATTGTTGCTCATGAGATGACACTTAAAGATAAGGAAGAGCTTCACAACAAGTCAAGTGGTGCTTACAAAGCTACATGTGATGCTCCCACAACCTCAAGTGACAAGCTAGTTTCCAATGAAGAGATAAGCCTAATGGTGAAGAACTTCAACAAATTCTACAAGAGTAGAAGCAAGGAAAGAAGCTCAAAGTCCAGATCATATGATGAAAAGAGATCTTCTAGTCGTGATCGAAACTGCTACAATTGTGGAAGACCGGACACTACTCAAATGAGTGTTCGGCTCCCCACAAGAGAAGAGAAGAATCTCCAAGAAGAAGAAGCTCAAGAGAAGAGTCACCTCGGAAGAGAGAAGGAGTAGAGATGATCGTTATGAGCGAAGACCCTCTCGGAGAAGCAAGGATTTGGAGAGGAAAGACAAGTCATCAAGGAGCTACACAAGAAGAAAACATCAAGCTCATGTAGGTGAATGGGTCTCCGGCTCCGACTCCGACAATTACTCGAAAGAAGCTATCACTCCAACTCCGACTACAATCAAGATGAAGGTGTTGCGGTCTTGCTCTCGTGTCCTCCAACTCCAACTCCTATGACTTATTTGATTCACCAAATGAGGGAATTGGAAGATGCTTCATGGCTAAAGGCCCCAAGGTATCACACCCTGAATTTATTGACTTTGATAGTGATGAGGATGACTTGCTTGGTGAAGATGAGCTTTTACATGACAAATCTAGTGAGCCTAGTAATAATGAACATGCTAGTAGTCTTTATAGTCGAGAAGAGTCGAATGACAATGCTATGAAGGAGATTGAGCGTCTAGCTAAAGAACTAAACACTCTTAAGTTAGCTCATGAAACAACTCAAGAAGATCATAGCGAGCTCCTAAGATCTCATGAGAAGCTACGCTTCGAGAAGCTCAATCTAGAGCAAGAACATGAGTTTCTAAAAGCTATCAATGACGATCTTCGAAAGAAGAGTTCTTCATATCTTGCCAAACGACTTCTCTTGTCTAATTTCTTGCCAACTATTAAAACTAAGCATGACAAGCATAAGAAAAATTCTTCATCTAGTAGTAACAATAACCATGCTAAATCCAATATTGTTGCTTCTAGTAGTTCTCTTGATTCCACTAACAATGTTTCAAGCCAAGTTACACTTGAGCAAGAAAATAGTTTATTGAAAGGGATTATAGAAAGGTGTCTACAAGAGCCTTGCGGAAGCAAGAACTTTGAGAAATTGTTCGCAAGCAAGGAAGGCACCGAAGAATCAAGGAATTGGTTTTGAGCGAAAGTTCAACGCCGAGGGTGTTGAATGGGAAGAAGGTCAATATCCCACTCCAAAGTTTGTTTCTCAAAAGGAGAAGTATGATCCTACTTCTTCCAATGTGGAACAAGCTCAAGATGACATTCCACCACAAGACCACAAGCTAAAAGGCAAGGACAAGCTTCAAGAGGAGATTGATGCAGGATGACCTAGTCCAGGATGATTATGAACAGCCTGCTCCGGTTCCCACAAGACCCCGATCAGATGCTATTCCAGTGACAGACACCAGGACTACAGCCTCAGCACCTCCCACAGCTCCATCAATTCCAGCTCCAGCTCCAGTGACCACTCCTCCAAAGCCAAAGACAGACATCACCAAGCCTTTGCGGATGCAGCCATCTCAACTCCATCAACCTGCATAGAGCCGCCAGCAGAGTCCCTAGTGACGCTTAGCTCTATACTTTTCGAACTTTTTGGTAACTTGTTGCCAAAGGGGGAGAAATTGTATAGATCATAGGACTTCGAGAGAGATAGTGCTTTGTCTTTGCGCTTTTGCTCTTTCGTTCATTTGCGGTCTTTTTTTTGAGATACTTTTGAGTTTTTCGAGACATTCCGTGTGTTTGATACTACGTTTGCTCTACATTGATGAGTGCTTGGTCGTACTATGCCTTAATGTGTGCTTAATGCTTATCATATGATATTCATATCTTGTATGACCATTTACTCATGTCTTGGTGATTGGGTGCATGCTATTCATTCTTATCATTTTGTGCGCTCCACCAAGATGTATGTGACATGGAAGAGTGACCCATGATCCTAATCGATTGTGCATTTGCATTCAAACGCAAATCTTAAATAATGCACAAATTTAGGGGGAGCTCTTGCTTATCACATACTTCTCAAAGCGATGATATTATTCATTGATTATATCCTTTGTCGAAGCTTTGATCTATATGTTGTCATCAATTACCAAAAAGGGGGAGATTGAAAGTGCAACTAATCCCCGGGTGGTTTTGGTAATTAATAACAACATATATATCATTGAACAAATAGTTTCTTGAGAATCATTTCAGAAAGTTCAGTGATATGGGTATGGCAATTACTGAAGAAGTGGACCCCTCAAAATGCTAAGGCAAGCATTGGCAAAAGCTCAAGACTCCATTTTTGGTTTAGTGATCCAAGATCACATTGAGTCCATAGGAAAGCCAATACTATTAAAAGGGGATGAGGTTATGTTAATGATCTGGTTGCTCAAAGTGCTTAGTGATATATCTCCTAAACTATCAGCAACTCTCACTTCCAATATACACTCATAAGTAATCTCGGTCCCACCGATTTCCTAAACTCAGTCACACCGAGATGAACCACCTCAGCCATATAGCCAAACCCTAGAAATTTCGGATTTTCCGATTCTGAACTCGGTCTCACCGAAACTAGTGTTGCCAAGCTTCTGTAACCTTCTGTCATCAAATCGGTGTCACCGAGATGATGAAGTCGGTCCCACCGAGATTGGCAAACCCTAGTCTTTGGAAGAATCGGACTCACCGAGATTGTATTTTCGGTCCCACCGAAAATCCCAACGTTCACATGTTTTGAACTTTCGGTCTCACCGAGTTGTCAACTTCGGTCTGACCGAGATTGGTCAAATGTGTAAGCGGTTGGATTTTGTCTGGAGGCTATAAATACCCTCCACCCCTCTTCATTCGTGGAGAGAGCCATCGAAAAGAACTACCACTCCTACCTTACATTTCTGAGAAGAAAACCACCTACGCTTGTGTTGAGATCAAGTTGCTCCACTCCCACCATATGAAGCTTGATCTCTAGCCTTCCCAAGTTGCTTTCCACTCAATCCTTTCTTCCACCACAGCCAAATCAGTGAGGAGAGTTGAGTGTTGGGGAGATTATCATTTGAAGCACAAGAGCAAGGAGTTCATCATCACCAACACCATCTATTACCTTTTGGAGGGTGGTGCCTCCTAGATTGGTTAGGTGTCGCTTGGGAGCCTCCGTCGAGATGTGGAGTTGAACCAAGAAGTTTGTAAGGGCAAGGAGATCGCCTACTTTGTGAAGATCTACCCCGAGTAAGGATAGTCCTCCGTGGGCGTATGCCATGATGGCATAGACAAGGTTGCTTCTTCGTGGACCCTTCGTGGGTGGAGCCCTCCATGGACTCTCGCAGCCGTTACCCTCCGTGGGTTGAAGTCTCCATCAACGTGGATTGACGATAGCACCACCTATCGGAACCACGAGAAAAAATCTCCGTGTCTCCAAATTGCGTTTGCTCTTCTCCACCTCTCCTTACTACATGTGCAATTTACTTTCCTCTGCCTATACTCTAGAATTGCATGTGTAGGGTGATACTTGACTTGATCATCATTGTAAACTTGCCAAAACTTGTCTTTATCAAAAGGCTGAATTTTTATATTGTCAAGTAGTCTAATCACCCCCCCCCCTTTAGACATACTTTCGATCCTACAACTATGTCATCTATATATGAGTATATTGACTTAGGAGTCAAATGAGAGCATTTGATCATAGGTCATACTCATCGTTTAAGCTCAAGTGGGGTTACCACTTTTACATAATGCATTGATGTGTTCACACCATTAGAGTTGCTTTGACTCAATTCTTAGAGTTAAGCCCCCCCTAGATGTGAGATCCCCTTTTAGAGGGATGAACTAACCTTGGTTTTTGTCGATGATGACTTCATGTAGGTGTTGAAGATGTGGATGCTCAATGTTGATGTAGGTCATTTGGAGCAATCCTTTGGGGTGAGTTGCACTTTCAACATACCTACATGGGTTAGTCCCACAAGGAACAAACAAGAATATCCATAGACATAGAGTGACGCATACACAAGATGATGTCCATGAAATCATTAGGTTACCTTGTCCCTTGCCTTACCAACATGAGGGTTTGTGACTCCTTGAACTAGTGCAAGATGTGGAAGTTGATTGCACTCGTTCTTGCCATAATGATATTAGTGAAGAATGTTGGCGGAGTCACCCTCAAGAACTCTCTAGTTCTTCTTCTTCAGGATCCACATCATCTTGATGGGAATCCTTAGAGTTGTAGTTGTACTTGATGAAGTAGAACTTGACATAGTCTTGGGAACCCACTTGACCGAGGCCTTAGGTGCTTCTTCAAATGCATCAATCTCCTCTTGAAGCTTGTCCTTGCCTTTGTTCTTGTGGTCTTGTGGTGGAAGATCATCTTGTGCTTGTGTTCCCTTGAAGGAAGTAGGATCATACTTCTCTTGTTGAGGAACAAACTTTGTCTTGGGGTATTGATCTTCTTCCCACTCAACTCCATTGGCATTGAACTTTCGTTCAAAACCAACACCTTGATTCTTCCGGTGCCTTCCTTGCTTGCGTATAATTTCTTCGAATTGATTGCTCCTGGCAAGGCTCTTGTAAACACCTTTCTCTACAATTCCCTTCAATAAGCTATTTTCTTGCTCAAGTGTAACTTGGCTAAGAGAATCATTAGTGGAATCAAGAGAACTACTAGAAGCAACAATATTGGATTTGGCATTATTATTGTTACTACTAGAGGAAGGATCTTTCTTGTACTTGTTACTAGACTTGACTTGAGGCATGTAAGTAGATAAGAGTAAACGCTTGGCAATGTAAGAAGAACTTTTCTTACGGAGATCATCATTGATTGCTTTTAAGAACTCATGATCTTGCTCAAGATTGAGCTATTCAAAGCGTAACTTCTCATGAGCCCTTAAAAGTTCTCGATGATCTTCGAAGATAGTTTCATGAGCTAACTTAAGAGTGTTTAGTTCTTTAGTTAGAAGCTCAATCTTCTCCTTATCATTGTCATTCGTTTTATCTTGATTAGCATGATTAATTGACGTTTCATCATAGTATTCATCACTAGAGTTGTCAAGTAAATCATCATCAACTAGCAAGTCATCTTCATCACTATTGAAATCAACATACTCGGGATGTGTTACCTTTGGACCTTTGGCCATGAAGCATCTTCCAATTCCTTCATTTGGTGAGTCAAATATGTCGTAGGAGTTAGTTGACACAAGTGCTAGACCGGCAACACCTTCATCTTGAGTATATTCAGAGTCGGAGTGATAGCTTCTCTTGGAGTGATTGTCGGAGTCGGAGCTGGATACCCATTCACCAACATGAGCTTGATGTCTTTGTTTTGTGTAGCTTCTTGATGACTTGTCCTTCCTTTCCGAATCCTTGCTTCTCCGTGAGGGTCTTCGTTCATAACGATCATCTCTACTCCTCCTCTCTCTTGGTGGTGATTCTTCTCTTTTGCTTCTTCTTCTTGGAGAATCTTCTCTTCTTTTGTAGGGTGCGGTACACTCATTGGAGTAGTGTCCGGGTCTCCCACAATTGTAGCAATTGCGCTCTCGACTAGAAGATCTTTTGTCATTGTAGGACCTTGACTTAGAGCTTCTTTCTTTGCTTCTACTCTTGTAGAATTTGTTGAAGTTCTTCACCATTAAGCTCAATTCGTCATTGAAGGTTTGTTTCTCACTTGATGATGTGGGGGCTTCACATGAGGCTTTGTAAGCACCACTTGACTTGTTGTGAAGTTCCTCCTTATCTTTGAGTGACATTTTCATGAGCAACAATTCTTCCAATGACTTTCATTGGCTTGAGATCTTTGTAGTTTGGCATCATTTGGATCAATGTGCACACGGTATCATACTTTCCATCCAATGCTCTTAGGATCTTCTTGATGATAAATCTGTCGGTCATCTCTTCACTCCCTAAGCCGGCAATCTCATTTGTGATAAGTGCAAGCCTAGAGTACATTTCAGCGACACCTTCACCATCCTTCATTTTGAACTTGTCAAGCTGACTATGAAGCACATCCAACTTGGATTCCTTGACGGAGTAGGTACCTTCATGCATATCAATCAAAGTATCCCAAATTTCCTTTGCATTCTCAAGACGGCTGATTTTGTTGAATTCTTCAGGGCACAATCCGTTGAAGAGAATATCACAAGCTTGAGCGTTGTATTGCAGCATCTTCAACTCTTCCGCGCTAGCTTCACGGTTCGGTTCTCTCCCATCAAAGAGTTCACCTTGCAAGCCAATACACACAATAGCCCAAACGGCGGGGTTATGTCCAAGAATATGCATTTTCATCTTATGCTTCCAACTAGCAAAATTAGTACCATCAAAGTAAGGACCTCTACGGTGATAATTTCCCTCGCTAGACGCCATACTCTCCTAGGTTGTGAAACAAAGGCTAAGGCCACCAAAAGCTATGGAAATGAAAGCAAATGGAGCCCCAAGCTTTGATACCACTTGTAGGACCTTGAAGTATGTCTAGAGGGGGGATGATTAGACTACTTGACTTGTTATAAACTTAACCTTTTCCCAATTTTAGAGTTTGGAAGATTTTAACTATATTTGGATAAGTCAAGCAATCATCTCACAATTCAAGCAAGAATGCAAAGAGTGTATGAGCAGCGAAAATTAAAGCATGCAACTTGCAAGAAGGTAAAGGGAAGGGTTTGGAGGATTCAAACGCAATTGGAGACACGGATGTTTTTTCGTGGTTCCGATAGGTGGTGCTATCGCACATCCACGTTGATGGAGACTTCAACCCACGAAGGGTAACGGTTGCGCGAGTCCACGGAGGTCTCCACCCACGAAGAGTCCACGAAGAAGCAACCTTGTCTATCCCACCATGGCCGTCGCCCACGAAGGACTTGCCTCACTAGCGGTAGATCTTCACGAAGTAGGCGATCTCCTTGCCCTTACAAACTCCTTGGTTCAACTCCACAATCTTGTCGGAGGCTCCCAAGTGACACCTAGCCAATCTAGGAGACACCACTCTCCAAGAAGTAACAAATGGTGCGTTGATGATGAACTCCTTGCTCTTGTGCTTCAAATGATAGTCTCCCCAACACTCAACTCTCTCTCATAGGATTTCGATCTGGTGGAAAGAAGATTTGAGTGGAAAGCAACTTGGGGACGGCTAGAGATCAAGATTCATATGGTAGGAATGGAATATCTTGGCCTCAACACATGAGTAGGTGGTTCTCTCTCAGAAATGGTAAGTTGGAAGTGTAGGTTTGTTCTGATGGCTCTCTCCACGAATGAAGAGGAGGTGGAGGGGTATATATAGCCTCCACACAAATTCTAACCGTTACACACAATTTACCAAACTCGGTGGGACCGAATCAACAGACTCGGTCGGACCGATTTAGTAAACCTAATGACCGTTAGGATTTTCGGTGGGACCGATATGCAACTCGGTAAGACCGATTCAGTTAGGGTTAGGGCATAATGTAATCTCAGTAAGACCGATTACACAAACTCGGTGAGACAGATTTTGGTAATAAGCTTTCCAGAGAGTTGGTCAGGCAAACTTGGTTGGACCGATTACACAAACTCGGTGGGACTGATTTTGGTAATAAGTTAACTAGGAAGCTTGCATTGTAATCTCAGTAGTATCGATTGCTCAAACTCGGTGAGACCGATTTTGGTAATGGACATACACAGAGAGATTACAATCCCATCTCGGTGAGACCGAGATCCCTATCGGTGGACCAATTTGCCTAGGGTTTGTGGCAGTGGCTATGACATCTGAACTCGGTGGCGCCGGATAGAAAGAATCAGTGGGGCCGAGTTTGACTTTAGGTTTTAGGACACATGTGTGGGAGTGGGAAAGTAGTTGAGGGTTTTGGAGCATATCACTAAGCACTGTGGAGCAAGAAACTCATTAAGCAACACCTCATCCCTCGATAGTATTGGATTTTCCTATAGACTCAGTGTGATCTTGGATCACTAAAATGTAAAATGAAGAGTCTTGAGCTTGAAGCTTGAGCCAATCCTTTGTCCTTAGCATCTTGAAGGAGTTGCCACATCCTTTAGTCCATGCCACTCCATTGTTGAACTTATCTGAAACATACTAGATAAAAGTGTTAGTCCAACAAGAGATATGTTGACATTAATTACCAAAACCACCTAGGGAGATACTTGATGGCGTGTAGATCGTCTCCGCGGGCCATGTGAATGTGGAGAAGGAAATCTTCGATCATACTGCGGGGTCTGTTGTGCCATCGTATGATTCGATGTTTATGGGTTTAAACCCTTTTGGGAATTCGTGATCCATCACTTCGTCAGTGAAGTAGAGGGGGTGTGCGGCGCCTCTATGCCAGGCTATGTGGCTACGCAGTTCGAATGAGTCTGGGTGGCTGTATTCGGCCTGGTCGGACTTGTTCATAGTGTATCCGGCGTGACGATCATCGTCACGTGTTGGGGCGCGCCCCCGCGATCCTTAGATCGATCTTGGCTGTCCTGCCTTGTATTCCAGTATATCTTGCAGGTCCTGCCTATTGCCTCGGGCCGTAGTGTATTGGCGAGGGGCTGGTATTCAGGCTGATATGCCGTTTTATCCCGGCCGCGAGGTGGCCGGTCAGCCATGTGGTGTTCGAGTCCGTATTCCTCAGCTGCCAGGACTTCGGTCAATCTATCTGTGAGCAGGTCTTGATTAGCTTGTAGCTGCTGCTGCTTCTTTTTCAGGCTCCTCGTAGTGGCCAAAAGCCGGCGCTTGAAGCACTCCTGCTCCACGGGGTCCTCAGGCACGCCGAACTTGTCGTCGCCGAGGCTAATCTCATCTTCGGAGGGGGCATGTAGTTGTCCTCCTCCGGATATCCGTCCGTCGACTATTCGTCTGGGCTGACCTGCCCGTCTTCCTTCTCGGCCTCCTCAAAGGCAGGCAGATCGGGGTTGTATTCATCTTCGGAACCATCCGGATTGTTTTCGTCTCCTGCACCGGTATTGCTGTTGTGGGGCTTGGAGCGGCACCAACGACACCCATGCTTTGCTTTCTTCCCTGAGGGGTTGTCCTCCATTGCCTCATCGCCATTGGTTTCCTTCGGAGTGTCCACCATATTTATATCATATGAGGAGATGGCTGTCCACCGCCCCGTGGGCGGTGGTTCCTGTTCTTCTCCTGCATCGTCGTCCACACCGTCGATATCTTCGGAGTCGAAGTCCAGCACGTCAGTTAAATCATCGACCGTGGCAATGAAGTGGGTGGTGGGTGGGCAACGAATTCCTTCGCCGCCTGCTTCCCACTTGAGTCGGACATAGTTCGGACAAGAGTCTTCTGACAAAGAGAGACACTTTAACGAGTTCAGCATGTTGCCAAAGGGTGAGTGCTGGAAGATATCTGCGGAGGTGAACACCATCACCGCAGCCCAACCAGATTCGGCGCGCTCGGGAGCGCGCGGACTGGAACCTACAGCCGGATGCGAGTCCGGGGGGTCAATGTCACAGGCTTCTTTGGGGGTGAGGCCTGTGTTCGGCTCTACCGTCGATGAGCGTGCGGCCTCCGGGGAGGGGTCCATCCACCCGTCCTCGGGCAACGCAATCTACTCCGGATTTAGGTCCGGGGCTCTTGCAAGGGCGATATCCCGAGCATTGTCCGACAGCAAGTCTAAGCCGTGCTCATCATGATTGTACGGCACTCCTGGCGCAGGCCCGAATCCGTTGAAGATCAAGTCTCCACGGATATCGGCAGTGTAGTTCAAGTTTCTGACCCTGACCTGATGGCCAGGGGCATAGCTGTTGATCTGCTCCAAATGGCCAAGCGAATTGGCCCGCAGTGCAAAGCCACCAAACACGAAGATCTGTCCGGGGAGAAAAGTCTCACCCTGGACCATGTTGTTGTTGATGATTGAAGGAGCCATCAAGCCTTGTAGCGACGACACAGAGGAACTCTCAATGAAAGCACCAATGTCGGTGTCAAAACCGGCGGATCTCGGGTAGGGGGTCCCGATCTGTGCGTCTAAGGCTGATGGTAACAGGAGGCAAGGGACATGATGTTTTACCCAGGTTCAGGCCCTCTCGATGGAGGTAAAACCCTACTTCCTGCTTGATTGATATTGATGATATGGGTGTTACAAGAGTTGATCTACCATGAGATCGTAGAGGATAAACCCTAGAAGCTAGCCTATGATGATTATGATTGTGATCGTGCCTCTAAGGACTAAACCCTCTGGCTTATATACACACCGGAGGGGGCTAGGGTTTACATGGAGTCGGTTACAAAGAAGGAAATACAATATCCGGATCGCCAAGCTTGTCTTCCACGCAAAGGAGAGTCCCATCCGGACACGGGGCGAAGTCTTGAGTCTTGTATCTTCATGGTCGAACAGTCCGGCCAAAGTATATAGTCCGGCTGTCCGAATATCCTCTAATCCAGGACTCCCTCACCCCCTGCCCCCGTATATAAAGGAGCAAGGGGGAGGCCAGCCGGCCCTTGCAGGGCGTGCCAGGAGGTGTAGTCCTCCTCTTAGTAGGAGTAGGACTCCCCTTTCGTACTCCTACTAGGAGGGGGAAAGGAAGGAGGAGAGGGAGAAGGAAAGGGGGACCTCTTCCCTAGTCCAATTCGGACCAGAGGGCATGGGCGTGTGGCCTGCCCTGGCCATCCCTCTCTCTCTCCACTAAGGCCCATGTGTCCCATTACTTCTCTGGGGGGGGGGGGGTTCCGTAACCCTCCGGCACTCCGGTTTTCTCCGAAATCACCCGAAACACTTCCGATATCCAAATATAGTCGTCCAATATATCAATCTTTATGTCTCGACCATTTCAAGACTCCTCGTCATGTCCGTGGGTACATCCGGGACTCTGAACTACCTTCGGTACATCAAAACACAAAACTCATAATACCGATCGTCACCGAACTTTAAGCATGCGGACCCTACGGGTCGAGAACTATGTAGACATGACCGAGACACGTCTCCGGTCAATAACCAATAGTGGAACCTGGATGCTCATATTGGTTCCTACATATTCTACGAAGATCTTTATAGGTCAAACCGCATAACAACATACGTTGTTCCCTTTGTCATCGGTATGTTACTTGCCCGAGATTCGATCGTCGGTATCTCAATACCTAGCTCAATATCGTTACCGGCAAGTCTCTTTACTCGTTTCGTAATGCATCATCCCGCAACTAACTCGTTACTCACATTGCTTGCAAGGCTTATAGTGATGTGCATTACTGAGAGGGCCCAGAGATACCTCTCCGATAATCGGAGTGACAAATCCTATTCTCGATCTATGCCAACTCAACGAACACCATCGAAGACACTTGTAGAGCACCTTTATAATCACCCAGTTATGTTGTGACATTTGGTAGCACACAAAGTGTTCCTCCAGTATTTGGGAGTTGCACAATCTCATAGTCATAGGAACATGTATAAGTCATGGAGAAAGCAATAGCAGTAAACTAAACGATCAAGTGCTAAGCTAACGAATCAATCACATCATTCTCCTAATGATGTGATCCTGTTAATCAAATGACAACTCATGTCTATGACTAGGAAAGTCAACCATCTTTGATCAATGAGCTAGTCAAGTAGAGGCATACTAGTGACACTCTGTTTGTCTATGTATTCACACATGTACTAAGTTTCTGGTTAATACATTTCTAGCATGAATAATAAACATTTATCATGATATAAGAAAATGTAAATAACAACTTTACTATTGCCTCTAGGGCATATTTCCTTCAGTCTCCCACTTGCACAAGAGTCAATAATCTAGTTCACATCGCCATGTGATTTAACACCAATAGTTCACATCACCATGTGATTAATATCCATAGTTCACATCGTCATGTGGCCAACACTCAAATGGTCTACTAGAGTCAGTAATCTAGTTCAAATCCCCATGTGATTAACACCCAAAAAGTACTAAGGTGTGATCATGTTTTGCTTGTGAGAGAAGTTTAGTCAACGGGTCTGCCAAATTCAGATCCGTATGTATTTTGCAAATTTCTATGTCTACAATGCTCTGCACGGAGCTACTTTAGCTAATTGCTCCCACTTTCAATATGTATCCAGATTGAGACTTAGAGTCATCTGGATCAGTGTCAAAATTTGCATCGACGTAACCTTTTACGACGAACCTTTTGTCACCTCCATAATCGAGAAATATATCCTTATTCCACTAAGGATAATTTTGACCGCTATTCAGCGATCTACTCCTAGATCACTATTGTACTCCCTTGCCAAACTTAGTGTAGGGTATACAATTGATCTGGTACACAACATGGCATACTTTATAGAACCTATGGCTGAAGCATGGGGAATGACTTTCATTCTCTTTCTATCTTCTGCCATGGTCGGGCTAAGAGTCTTACTCAATTTCACACCTTGTAACACGGGCAAGAACTCTTTCTTTGACTGTTCCATTTTGAACTACTTCAAAATCTTGTCAAGGTATGTATTCATTGAAAAATCTTATCAAGCGTCTTGATCTATCTCTATAGATCTTGATGCTCAATATGTAAGTAGCTTCACCAAGGTCTTTCTTAAAAAAACTCCTTTCAAATACTCCTTTATGCTTTCCAGAAAATTCTACATTATTTCCAATCAACAATATGTCATTCACATATATTTATTAGAAATGTTGTAGTGCTCCCACTCACTTTCTTGTAAATACAGGCTTCATCGCAAGTTTGTATAAAACTATATGCTTTGATCAACTCATCAAAGCGTATATTCCAACTCCGAGATGCTTGCACCAGTCCATAGATGGATCGCTGGAGCTTGCACATTTTGTTAGCACCTTTAGGATCGACAAAACCTTCTGGTTGCATCATATACAACTCTTCCTTAAGAAATCCATTTAAGGAATGTAGTTTTGACATCCATTTGCCAGATTTCATAAAATGTGGCAATTTGCTAACATGATTTGGATAGACTTAAGCATTTCTACGAGTGAGAAAATCTCATCGTAGTCAACACCTTGAACTTTATCAAAAACTTTTTTCGATAAGTCTGGCTTTGTAGATAGTAACACTACTATCAGCGTCCGTCTTCCTCTTGAAGATCCATTTATTTTATATGGCT
This sequence comes from Aegilops speltoides, assembly GCA_021437245.1. NCBI lineage: Eukaryota > Viridiplantae > Streptophyta > Magnoliopsida > Poales > Poaceae > Aegilops > Aegilops speltoides. Next base: position 438,616,107 of record CM038143.1, read on the forward strand.
TGCCGATCATCGAGCAAGTCAACCAAAGTCCACACTTTGTTCTCATACATGGATCCCATCTCAGATTTCATGGCCTCAAGCCATTTCGCGGAATCTGGGCTCATCATCGCTTCCTCATAGTTCGTAGGTTCGTCACGGTCAAGTAACATGACCTCCAGAACAGGATTACCATACCACTCTGGTGCGGATCTCACTCTAGTTGACCTACGAGGTTTGGTAGTAACTTGATCTAAAGTTACATGATCATCATCATTAGCTTCCTCACTAATTGGTGTAGGAGTCACAGGAACAGATTTATGTGATGGACAACTTTCCAATAAGGGAGCAGGTACAGTTACATCATCAAGTTCTACTTTCCTCCCACTCACTTCTTTCGAGAGAAACTCCTTCTCTAGAAAGGATCCATTATTAGCAATGAATGTCTTGCCTTCGGATCTGTGATAGAAGGTGTACCCAACTGTCTCCTTTGGGAATCCTATGAAGACACATTTCTCCGATTTTCTTCTGAGCTTATCAGGATGAAACTTTTTCACATAAGCATCGCAACCCCAAACTTTAAGAAACGACAACTTTGGTTTCTTGCCAAACCACAGTTCATATGGTGTCATCTCGACGGATTTAGATGGTGCCCTATTTAACGTGAATGCAGCTATCTCTAATGCATAATCCCAAAACGATAGTGGTAAATCGGAAGAGACATCATAGATTGCACCATCTCTAATAAAGTACGGTTACGATGTTTGGACACACCATTACGCTATGGTGTTCCAGGTGGCGTGAGTTGCGAAACTATTCCACATTGTTTCAAATGAAGACCAAACTCGTAACTCAAATATTCTCCTCCACGATCAGATCGTAGAAACTTTATTTTCTTGTTATGATGATTTTCCACTTCACTCTAAAATTATATGAACTTTTCAAATGTTTCAGACTTTTGTTTCTTCAAGTAGATATACCCATATCTGCTCAAATCATCTCTGAATGTCGGAAAATAACGATACCCGCCGCGAGCCTCAACACTCATCGGACTGCATATGTCAGTATGCATTATTTCCAATAAGTCAGTTGCTTGCTCCATTATTCCGGAGAACGGAGTCTTAGTCATCTTGCCCATAAGGCATGGTTCGCAAGCATCAAGTGATTCCAAAAACCCATCAGCATGGTGTTTCTTCATGTGCTTTACACCAATATGCCCTAAACGACAGTGCCACAAATAAGTTGCACTATCATTATTAACTTTGCATCTTTTCGCTTCAATATTATGAATATGTGTATCACTACGATCGAGATTCAATAAACCATTCACCTTGGGTGTATGACCATTGAAGGTTTTATTCATGTAAATAGAACAACAATTATTCTCTGACTTTAAATGAATAACCGTATTGCAATAAACACGATCAAATCATATTCATGCTTAACGCAAACACCAAATAACATTTATTTAGGTTCAACACTAATCCCGAAAGTATAAGGAGTGTGCGATGATGATCATATCAATCTTGGAACCACTTCCAACACACATCGTCACTTCACCCTTAACTAGTCTCTGTTCATTCTGCAACTCCCGTTTCGAGTTACTACTCTTAGCAACTGAACCAGTATCAAATACTGAGGGGTTGCTATAAACACTACTAAAATACACATTAATAACATGTATATCAAATATACCTTTGTTCACTTTGCCATCCTTATTATCTGCCAAATACTTCGGGCAGGTCTGCTTCCAGTGACCAGTCCCTTTTCTGTAGAAGCACTTAGTCTCAGGTTTAGGTCCAGACTTGGGCTTCTTCACTTGAGCAGCAACTTGCTTGCCGTTCTTCTTGAAGTTCCCCTTCTTCCCTTTGCCCTTTTCTTGAAACTAGTGGTCTTGTCATCAACACTTGATGCTTTTCTTGATTTCAACCTTCGTCGATTTCAGCATCACGAAGAGCTTGGGAATCGTTTCCGTTATCCCTTGCATATTATAGTTCATCACGAAGTTCTAGTAACTTGGTGACAGTGGCTAGAGAACTCTGTCAATCCCTATCTTATCTGGAAGATTAACTCCCACTTGATTCAAGTAATTGTAGTACTCATACATTCTGAGGACATGCTCACTAGCCGAGCAATTCTCCTCCATCTTGTAGGCAAAGTGCTTGTCAAAGGTCTCATACCTTTCGACATGGGCATGAGTCTGAAATACTAATGTCAACTCTTGGAACATCTCATATGCTCTATGGCGTACAAAATGTCTTTGAAGCCCTGATTCTAAGATGTAAAGCATGGTGCACTAAACTATCAAGTAGTCATCATATCGAGCTTGCCAAACATTCATAACGTCTGCATTTGCTCCTGCAATCGGTCTGTCACCTAGCGGTGCATCAAGGACATAATTCTTTTGTGCAGCAATGAGGCTAATCCTTAGATCACGGATCCAATCCGCAACATTGCTACTAACATCTTTCAACTTAGTTTTCTCTAGGAACATATCAAAAATAAAACAGGGGAGCTAAACGCGAGCTATTGATCTACAACATAGACATGCAAAATACTATCAGGTACTAAGTTCATGATAAATTGAAGTTCAATTAATCAAATTACTTAAGAACTCCCACTTAGATAGACATCCCTGTAATCATCTAAGTGATCACGTGATCCATATCAACTAAACCATGTCCGATCATCATGTGAGATGGAGTAGTTTTCAATGGTGAGCATCACTATGTTTATCATATCTACTATATGATTCATGCTCGACCTTTCGGTCTCAATGTTCCGAGGACATATCTGCATATGCTAGGCTCGTCAAGTTTAACCCGAGTATTTCTGCGTGTGCAAAACTGGCTTGCACCCGTTGTATATGATAGTTGAGCTTATCACACCCGATCTTCATGTGGTGTCTCGGCACAATGAACTTTGGCAACGGTGCATACTCAGGGAGAACACTTGTACCTTGAAAATTTTTGTGAGAGATCATCTTATAATGCTACCATCAATCAAAGCATAATAAGATGCATAAAGCATAAACATCACATGCAATCAATATAAGTGATATGATATGGCCATCATCATCTTGTGCCTTTGATCTCCATCTCCAAAGCACCGTCATGACCACCATCGTCACCGGTGCGACACCTTGATCTCCATCGTAGCATCGTTGTCGTCTCGCCAACTATTGCTTCTACGACTATCACTACCGCTTAGTGATAAAGTAAAGCAATTACATGGCGATCGCATTTCATACAATAAAGTGACAACCATATGGCTCCTACCAGTTGCCAATAACTCCGTTAAAAAACATGATCATCTCATACAATAAAATATATCATCATGTCTTGACCATATCACATCACAACATGCCCTGCAAAAACAAGTTAGACATCCTCTACTTTGTTGTTGCAAGTTTTACGTGGCTGCTATAGGCTGAGCAAGAACCATTCTTACCTACGCATCAAAACCACAACGATATTTTGTCAAGTTAGTGATGTTTTAACCTTCAACAAGGACCGGGCGTAGTCACACTCGGTTCAACTAAAGTTGGAGAAACTGACACCTGCCAGCCACCTGTGTGCGAAGCACGTTGGTAGAACCAGTCTCGCGTAAGCGTACGTGTAATGTCGGTCCGGGCCGCTTCATCCAACAATACCGCCGAACCAAAGTATGACATGCCGGTAAGCAGTATGACTTGTATCGCCCACAACTCACTTGTGTTCTACTCGTGCATATAACATCTACGCATAAACCTGGCTCGGATGCCACTGATGGGTAACGTAGTAATTTCAAAAAAATCTACGCACACGCAAGATCATGGTGATGCATAGAAACGAGAGGGGAGAGTGTGCTCTACATACCCTCGTAGACCGTAAGCGGAAGCATTATGAAAATGCGGTTGATGTAGTCGTATGTCTTAACAATCGACCGATCCTCAGTACCGAACGTACGACACCTCCGTGTTCAGCACACGTTCAGCTCGGTGACGTCCCACGAACTCACAATCCAGTAGAGCTTCGGGGAAGAGCTTCGTCATCACGACGGCATGGTGACGGTGTTGATGGAGCTACCGATGTAGGGCTTCGCCTAAGCACTGATAAGTCTCCAATGTTTCTATAATTTTTGATTGTTCCATGCTATTATATTACCCGTTTTGGATGTTTATGGGCTTCACTTTACACTTTTATATCATTTTTGGAACTAACCTACTAACCGGAGGCCCAGCCCAAATTGCTGTTTTTTTGCCTATTTCAGTGTTTCGAACGAGAGGAATATCAAATGGAGTCCATACGGAATGAAACCTTCGGGAGCGATCTTTTTGGAACAAACACAATCTAGGAGACATGGAGTGGACGTCAAGAAGCAGTCGAGGCGGCCACAAGGGTGCCAGGCGCGCCCTAGGTGGTGGGCATGCCCCCCACCCTCGTGGGACCCTCGTGGCTCCCCTGACCTTCCTCCTTCGCCTATATATCTCCATATACCCTGAAAACATCCACGGGCATCACAAAAAAGTATTTCCACTGCCGCAACCTTCTGTATCAGCGAGATCCCATCTTGGAGCCTTCGTCGGTGCTCCGCTGGACGGGGAATCAACCATGGAGGGCCTCTACATCATCTCCAAGGCCTCTCCGATGAGCCGTGAGTAGTTTACCACAGACCTTTGGGTCCATAGTTATTAGCTAGATGGCTTCTTCTCCCTCTTTGAATCTCAATACAAAGTTCTCCTCGATCTTCTTGGAGATCTATTCGATGTAACTCTTTTTGCGGTGTGTTTTCGAGATCCGATGAATTGTGGGTTTATGATCAAGTTTATCTATGAGAAATATTTGAATCTCCTCTGAATTCTTTTATGTATGATTGGTTATCTTTGCAAGTCTCTTCGGATAATCAGTTTGGTTTGGCCTACTAGATTGATCTTTCTTACAACGGGAGAAGTGCTTAGCTTTGGGTTCAATCTTGCGGTGTCCTTTCCCAGTGTGTGGCACCCCAGCTCAAAGAAAACCGGAACGCCCCGTATTCTAGCCCAGAGATCAAGGAGAAGTCTTCTGGAATAAGGCACTGCTTAGCATAGAACAAACCAGCTCTTTATTATTACACGGATATGAATACAAGGTCTCTGATATTACAATGCATAACATCGGCACGGCGACACTACGCCGTCCTCAGTTGCTCTATGCAAGCAGCAGAACAACTTGAAGCAGCAGAATAATTCTAGCAGCGGAATAACGAAGACGGTGGTGAACTCCATTCCGCAGGGACTCTGGCTGGAACGCTTATCCTAGCTCGCACGAACGGAAACCACGGCAAGCAAGCAATCCAATCCGGCATGACCTGTAAACTGGCATGACACGCCAGGTCAGTACATTGAATGTACTTGCAAGATCACAATAACCAGAAGCATTCAAGACAAACAACAGCATGGCAGTTACAGGTTAAACAAGAATTTAACATGATATCATCATAATAACATGGCATGACCATCATAAACATGATATAGCTATCACAACATGAGCATATTTATCCGACAATACTAGCATGCATCATGCACCACTTATTCTCATCGGGTTACCTCGTAACCAATGCATGCATCACTTACCAACCTCGGATAACACACGATCATCTCAGGATCAAATCAAGCTTGGTATAAACAATACCATAGTAATCATTAACTGACTACAAGGAGCTTGACCTTTACCCACGATTCTCGTACAACATCATGAATATCCAACAACTTGGTATCCTCGATACCATGGTTATCCTACGGCGATCACAACCCGACCAACACTTGGCCCGTGATCCTTACGGCGATCACAACCCGACCAACACCTGGCCCGTGATCACAACCAACTTATCTCATCATTATTAAACACATTATTCTTATTACTGTTGACTCATGGTGTGACCAACTTTCGACATGGGCCCTTATCCGCGGGCGCGGCTATCGATAGATTTAATATACACTCTGCAGAAGTTAGTACACTGTACCCACACTACGGAACCCATGGCCTCACACTCCCATTCGGGTGGACCAACAGCGTTCCGACAAAACCGTCCTACTGCCATGACACTCTCCTGGCAACTCCGACTCACTCCCCACTGAGCTAAGTCATGGGTGGCCCCGTGTCTACCTCCAGACACAACGACCACCGCCATGGCCAAAACATAAACGATCCCACATGGGGATCCGCCGGCTATAACAACTACGGGCACACAAGGTTATGCCTGCTTACCGGGCCAGGGTATAGCACGCCCATAACCTTCCCTCATTGGAGGCACCGGCGAGAGGCACGACAATAGACCCAGTTAGGACCGTCCCATACCGGTAAGCGTGGTTGCACTGGTCAGCATCGATTCAGTGGCACCATGACTCAACCAACAGTTGTTCAAGTTCAATTTAATCCGGTTAACTTGAATGCAAATATGCTGAGCCATGATAAAATGCATGAACATGATATCAACATCATCATGAGGGTATCACATAACTTTCCACCATATCAACAATAAATCATATCCATTGAGCATCGCATACAGACTAGCATGACCATCTCCAACATCAACATGTACTACTAGCAAGCATAAACATATGAAAGGTAATACTACCAGGTATAACATGATCACAGAGTACAAAACAACATAGCACAAAAGTGAACATGCAAATCTGAACATCACCGGAACAACGATAACAATCTTTTCAACAAGCAAACACTTAATTAAATATTCAAGTTGAAAACCATGGCTACTACATGACTATCATGCAAGTGGGTATTGTGGCTTACCTGGGGATGAAGAAGGCACCGGGGAGAAGTGCGAGAAACTCGCAGAACGAATTGCCGGAAAACATTCTCTCTCAGAGGGGGCTGATTAAGGGCAGGGGCAAAATGGTCATTTTTAGTATGCCAAAGCATAGTGAAAGCATGACCAACAGAACGGGCTCGATGAAACAAAGAAGTGAGCGTTGGTTTCACCTCATTTGGAGTTACAGATAAAAAGATATGGATGGTTGAAGTTCAGGGACTTTTCTCCAAAAATTTCATCACAAATAAGTCCCTGAGTGGATAAGACAGAAGCGCAAAATAGAAACACGCTTTCGGTCAGCGAAAACATACAGCGGAATACGTTTCCACTTATCCACGTCAGCGTGGACTGGTCAATGCGGGGCCGGCGGCTTAGAGGCTGACAGGTGGGGCCTACCTTATCCACTCCCACTCTCTCCTCTCTTCTCTTCTTCCTCTCTCCTTCTCCCGATGGTGAACTACGGCAGAGGCAGGCCCAAGTGCTCTGGCGACAAGTCTGGCCGACTCCGGCCACCTCAGGCGGCGCCCGACATACCGAAATGATCAGGAGACGGAGGCGCGCACATCCCCGCACTAAACGGGCCTCGAAGAGGGCGGGAGCGAGAGCACCATGAACCATGGTGGACGATGGCTCGGTCAATCTTGGGATGACGGCCCCAGCTACTCTGGCGACTAGTTGACGGGAGGGGAGGAATGGAGGAGGGGGGAGCTCAGCTTGCCGGAATTGAAGCGGGGCAGAGGCGGCGGCCATGGCAGCAAGGGCGTGCTCAGGAGCTCCCGGAGCTCGGGCTAGAAGCTAGGGGGCACTGGGAGGTGGGTGAGGCTAGTGGGGTGCTCGGACGACTCGGGGAAGGGCTTATATAGCCGCGGGGAGGAGCTGCCGCGCTGTCACCGCCGCGGACGCTTGTCCGGCGCCGCGGACGCGTCCTCACGCGCATGGCCTCGGGGGCAAACGACGGAGGAGGCACAGAGCAGAGCTTCACGGGGAGGAGGAGGACAAAGGAGCGCAGGGAGGATGCGGCCGAGGAGGACGACGACGGCCAGTGCACTGTGCTCTCGTGGGTGCTCATCTGCGAGCGTTGGCGAGGAAGAGGACGGAGGGGGAGAGGGGTCCAGGAGAACGGCGATGACGCGGGGAACACGCTGGACATCTTCACAATCGCGAAGCCGATGAGAGGAGGGGGGTCCAGCACAAACAGTGCTCTTGACATGCGCACGGCATGCCAAAACGATGGTCACCACGAGTGCTGGGATGTGGGGGAGGCAAATAGCTGGAAATTGATGTCTAGTGGTAAGTCCTTCGAAGGTTGGTTTCAACCGACGTGGTAACTTGGTTAAACAGGCTACGGTTAAATAGTTAGTGAGCTCTGAAGTTTACTGCAGTGAACTTTACCAGCTCAATGTGATCAACAGGGAGAAGCTAGGTGTCAAGATTTATGTCTGGGGTGTTTAGCTATGGAGGGACTACACTCCTGGAGGTTTGGAGGTGAAATGGACCAAGAATGATCATAGTTACTTTGCAACTGCCAAAATGGTCTAGAAATGAAGATTATGATGGTGCACTCACATAGTGTATCCACCTGAGCTCAAATTGGGCAAGGCTTAGTCATTTGGTCATATGAAGATGATGTAAAAAGCTCATGCCAAATTGACAAACCAAAATAGCACTTGCTTCACAAACATCATTACTGTCCAGAAACTTGGAACAAATATGGTGGTCAAATAATTCAATTAAATGATGCCAAATTGGTTGGAGAGATGTTTTATGGGTATAAGAATGATCTGGTAATTTATTGGGATTTTTTAAGCAATATAAAATATACTTGCTTCACAACCTGAAAATATTGCTAGAAACAAAGATTTGCTCCTGTTCTCACATAGATAACTGAATGGGGCTGGAATTGGGTGGAAAGGGTTAATATGGGCACATTAAGGAGTGTGCAAAAGTTCAACTCATTTGGGTACTCCTAGCTAGTACTTCCTTCACAAAGTCCTTTGTCTGACAGAAACTTTGAAAATTCACTGAGAAAGATTGGCTAGGCAAATAAATTTGAACTTGTGCATGGGGCAATTATTTGGACATATAAACATGCCCAAAAATGTTGGGAGCCACTAGGAGAAATATAAATGACACTTCCTTCACAAAGTGCCATTCAGGGCAGAATAGAAAAAGGAATATTGGGGAATTATTTTTGGACATGGCAATGAAAAGTTTTGCCATATTTGATAAAGAGATGACCCAAACAATTTATGAGAATTATTTGGGAATTTTTGGAGTGATGGAAATATAGGGGTCTTCACAACCTAAGGCAATTTGAGTTATTCCTTTAATGAAAAGGAATATTCCCAATAAAAAGAATATTGGGATTTGGGCTAGGATGAAAATGACAGGGTCTAGGGAAAGATTTGGGAATGAAAAGCCACTCTGGAAGCTAAGAAGAGGTCATCTTCTTCAGTTTCCAGACCACAAAGCCATGGAAAAAGAAAACTCAGGCAAAAACCTCGGAAAAACAAAAGAAAAAGAAAGGCCAAAAATCAGGCTGTCACAAACCTTACCCCCTTAAAGAAATCTCCTCGAGATTTGGTTGCTCAGGGAACAAGTACGAATATTTTGACTTAAGGAAACCGTTTCCAACTCGGGTATCCTTTTTCCTTTATTGTCGTTCCCATTAAATCTTTATCTGACTGGCCCTGGGGTAGTTTGATTCACTATATCCTCCTTCTGATAGATCTTACCTTGCTTGTTCATGTTTACATACGCTCCAATTTCTTTTTAGATCTGCTGACTAGCCGAATGTGATTTGATTATCACGACAGAAATATATGTCCGTCTCACAAATCCAATAGTGATTTCCGCTGGGTGTGCCACCTGGCACTGACAACCTTTCATGTAATGATGATCAGGATTTCCTGATGAAAACTCAAGCTCTGACCCATTGCATTGGGTTTCTCCACTAAATGCAGGTCTTTTGGATTCCAAACAGTGAGTTAAAACATATTTGTTTCCTGACAAATTCTGACTCGTCGCAGAAGTTTCAGAATCAGCTTAACTGGTTCCATTGTCGTGAGTATCGGATCTGTACCAAATATTTGATTGTCTCCTGTTGTGGCCAGCATAAAGGGTTTGGCCTGTATGATAATATCTGCAGACTTGACGGAAAATTTTTGTTCACAACAGGCTATCCATGATGATTCATATAAGTGAGGGCTCAGGCTTCCAGAGTGTTATTCCTCATCCCGATTACTCATGTTGTAGGCATATCCACGTGGATGAATAATGACTTAGACTGTCCGGGGGATCTGCACCATGGGGGTCGTGTACAATTTTCATACCTGCATCACTGGTCTTGCTCCTTCATTATTGTTTTCTTGGTCTGGATCTTTGGCTGAAAGAGCTGGGCCATATTGTTTCTTTGTATGACCATAGGTACTGTTGGTGCAATTTTTCGGCAATTGTAGTTTATCCTTATTCTTCTGATAGGGTAACCCATTAAATGGCAAGTTCAACACCTCTCAAATTTTGAGCATTCGGAAATGATCCAAAACCCTTGCAAGAAATCGGCAAATAAATCAGTAGTCACCAGAACGGTCTTTACAACTCAGATCGGGGACATTACTAAAATAACTCAACCACGGCTCAGGACGAAAAAGCAGCTTAGAGCATGAGACCGGGTCGCTAAGAAGAAGGTGGCAGCTCCCTAAAATAGCCAAAAAGCAATTATAGGGCTACTATCACAAAAAGAAACTCAGCTGTACGAGACGGTCGAAAAGCAGCTCAGACTCGTGGCAGTCGTTGAAGAGAGAAACAAAAATCGGCATCCACCCCGGATAGCTAGAAACAGCTCAAATCACAGGCGTGGTGCCGCCATTGGCGAAAAAGGGGACAAGGGCTCATCAGGATCATTTCCCAGGTTCACAAGTACTTGTATTGAGCTTGTCGGCCTTCTGGGAATGGGGGTACCCAGACTTGCCTGCCTGCGGCCTGCGGCGTGGCTCAAGGAGTGGCCCAGTACGACCCATCTTCATCAACGCATGCTCAAGACCCTCGCGAGGGCCAAGATTCATGGGCGGACGACAGAGGCTTCCTCGGCACGGCCTCGTCAGTTGGTCGCGAGGAGGCGGAGAGATCAAGGCGGGTACTCGCGAGGTGCTCATGACGCAAGCCATGACGACCAAGGCCAGGCGGGCGCCGCCTCTTGAGTCCTTGTTTCCTCTTTGGTGCAAAGGGGCAAGCGCAGTAAGGGTATCAAGCAAAGGCAACCATGTCGGTGCAACAAGACCAAGACCAGCAGAGACGGCGAATCGGAGGTCATCGTGGAGCCCAAGCCAAGGCCATCGCTGTGGTCTTTGGCAAAGCGAGGACCAACTTTAGTCAGATAAGTGTACTAGATGTTCCCCTTCAAAATTGCCAATTGTTGGCGCCCTTCCCGCTCAATATTTGGGGAGAGGCCCAGGGCCTCCGCCTATAAATAGGACTAGCCACCCACAAGGTAGGGGGATCGAGAGAACAAGGATAGAAAGATAGAGAGAGAGAGAGAGAAGCGACTGAACTCCCCCTAGCAGTTCATCGCGCCAGCCAAGAACAGACCCTGGCGAGTCTGTTCTCCCTTGTACTACTCATCATCAGCCCTAGAGGCAATCCACACACCACACACTCGAGTAGGGTGTTACACCACAATAGTGGCCTGAACCAGTATAAACCTTGTGTCACTTGTGCTGTTCTTCGTGTAGTTTTAGATCCTTCCGAGGCGGCGAGACACGGGTAGGCAGTAGGTGTGATCTCTGTGCGCACCCCAGAGTCCGAACCTTGAGGGTCTGCCGGAACCACTAATCCGACAGAGCTCACTGAGGTCGTCAATCCTCATAATCCTTTGTCACACTGTGATGTATACTGGCTTTCTTCTATTAACCATCCTCACGTGGTTGTCAGATCCTCATCCGAGTGACTTGTAAGATCTTGATGGTATGCTCATTGCATATATATGAGGACCTGATTCTGAGACAGACGTGTATTCTGACTGATTCTTGATTCTGACCAAGATGTTGCGGATCTGATTCTTGGGATTCACTGCTATATACTGTCAATTCATAGCGTATTACCTTGTAGCAATGTCTTACTGAGGAATATTTGCTGGCTTGAGCTCGAAACTTTCATCGGACAGCTTGCTGAAGAAGACTGAATATCGGGTTTCAGAAGTTTACCCCCTTAAAGACTTTGCTTGGGAAAGACTCGGTACCTTATGCCGAAAGTCTTCACGGTTGCTTACTGAAGAAGGCAGAGTACCTTGTACAGAAAATCATCCATGTATCTTACTAAGGAAGATAGATGAATCTTGGCTTGGAAGCTTCTTTGGTATTTTGCGAGGGAAGATTGGGTTGCTTACACCAGAAGCTTATTATTGTGATATCCGGACCGATTTCCACATATATAACCATCTTAATATTTTTACTATTGATTTCTTGTATGAAACAGGGTTTTACTGGACTATCCTCCTTTCTGAGTATATGCCCTATTTTTGCTTGCTTCCAGGTACATCAAGTTCCAAAATCATCCTCAACGAAAAATTAAACTTGTAGCAATACCTTTGATAATATTCTGCCAACCTTGCACACAATTTATCTTCTTGCCGATTTAATCATTTTGTTGTGATGAGTGAACGCCAATGCAAACTTGATAGTGACGGTCCATCCAGGATTTCTTTTGCATTCAGACGAGATATTCCAATTTTCATTGCAGTCAGCTGATAATTCCATTCTGTTTAGCCGAAGGTTTCCAAATATATGCATTTCTTGCTGACTCTTCGGGTCCAGTGTCGGCTGACGAGCAACTTTAATAGGGGAAAACTTTGTAACACCGAAGGCCCAAAGAAAGGAACAATAAAAATGACTAAAACAAGAGTACAGAAGCATACTACTAATATAATTAATCAAGCAATCATCACATATTACTGCTACTCACACAATAATATGCATGCACACCGAAGCACACAAATCTCATGGAAACTCCGGTATTGCGGTCTAATATGTTGTGACGATGTGCACAAGGACGAATAAATGTGTGGAAGAATTGGTGTAAACAGTGCTACACCAAGTGCTAGCTTAGCCAGGTGGCAACCTGAACTAGCTCGGAGGTAAGGACGTACTCGGTAATAATGCAGTAGGACACGAAGGTCGCAACCACATTATTATCAAGCGGACGGAGAAAGATCCATACTCAACCAATAAATAGGATAGCCGGGAAAATTTGAGGCTGTTGACATTGCCCTTTCTTGATAACTAGGATCATTAAGGGTTGCCAACACGACAAAATAAAAGAACGATCCGGGATAGGAGCATGTCCATCACCAAAACGATAGGCGGGACTGAAAGAAAGACATCGGCGCGATACCTGAGCACCATTTTTGCAAACAGTGTCAGGATCACTTGTCATCACTCTGCTGGGATAGAGATGACACCAAACATCGAAAGAAAAAGGGACTGGGGAAATGCAAAGGTTGAGCTGTAGTGGATCCGAACCGATGCCAGCTACACTCACTAGATAAACCATTATCACAAATACTAAGGCTATATGCATGCTATGCAACAAACAAATGCAGCAATCAACTGCAATAAAGCAACTGGGGTCTATACTACCGCTTTCTAACGTTCGCCCGATCTAGGGCATCCTACAGCTAGACCTGCTCTGATACCAAGCGCTGTGGCACCCCGGCTCAGAGAAAACCGGAATGCCCCGTATTCCAGCCCAGAGATCAAGGAGAAATCTTCTGGAATACGGCACTTCTTAGCATAGAACAAACCACCTCTTTATTATTACACGAATATGAATACAAGGTCTCCGATATTACAATGAATAACATCGGCACGACGACACTACGCCGTCCTCAGTTGCTCTATGCAAGCAGCAGAACAACTTGAAGCAGCGGAATAATTCTAGCAGCGGAACAACAAAGACGGTGGTGAACTCCATTCCGCAGGGACTCTGGCTGGAACGCTTATCCTAGCTCGCACGAACGGAAACCACGGCAAGCAAGCAATCTAATCCGGCATGACCTGCAAACTGGCATGACACGCCAGGTCAGTACATTGAATGTACTCGCAAGCTCACTATAACCAGAAGCATTCAAGACAAACAACAACATGGCAATTACAGGTTAAACAGGAAATTAACATGATATCATCAGTATAACATGGCATGACCATCATAAACATGATACGACTATCACAACATGAGCATATTTATCCGACAATACTAGCATGCATCAAGCACCACTTATCTGCTCGGGTTACCTCGTAACCAACACATGCATCACTTACCAACCTCGGATAACACACGATCATCTCAGGATCAAATCAAGCTTGGTATAAACAATACTGTAGTAATCATTAACTGACCACAAGGAGCTTGACCTTTACCCACGATTCTCGTACAACATCACGAATATCCAACAACTGGGAATCCTCGATATCATCGTGATCATTACGGCGATCACAACCCGGCCAACACTTGGCCCGTGATCCTTACGGCGATCAAAACCCGACTAACACCTGGCCCGTGATCCTTACAGCGATCACAACCAACTTATCTCATTGTTATTAAACACATTATTCTTATTATTGTTAACTCATAGTGTGACCAACTTTCGACCTGGGCCCTTATCCGCGGGCGCGGCTATCGATAGATTTAATATACACTCTGCAGAGGTTAGTACATTGTACCCAGACTACGGAACCCATGGCCTCGTACTCCCATGGGGGGGACCAACGGTGTTCTGACAAAACTGTCCTACTGCCATGACACTCTCCCAGCCACTCCGACTCACTCCCCACTGAGCTAACTCATGGGTGGCCCCGTGTCTACCTCCAGACAAAATGACCACCGCCGTGGCCAAAACATAAACGATCCCACACGGGGATCCGCCGGCTATAACAACTACGGGCACACAAGGTTATGCCTGCTTACCGGGACAGGGTACAGCACGCCCATAACCTTCCAGCGTTGGAGGCACCGGCGAGAGGCACGATAATAGACCCAGTTAGGACCATCCCATACCGGTAAGCGTGGTTGCACTAGTCAGCATCGATTCAGCGGCACCATGACTCAGCCACCAGTTGTTCAAGTTCAATTTAATCCGGTTAACTTGAATGCAAATATGCTGAGCCATGATAAAATGCATGAATATGATATTAACATCATGATGAGGGTATCACATAACTTTCCACCATATCAACAATAAATCATATCCACTGAGCATCGCATACTGACTAGCATGACCAGCTCCAACATCAACCTGTACTACTAGCAAGCATAAACATATAAAAGGTAATACTAGCAGGTATAACATGATCACGGAGTACAAAACAACATAGCACAAAAGTGAACATGCAAATCTGAACATCACCGGAACAACGATAACCATCTTTTCAACAAGCAAGCATTTAATTAAATATTCAAGTTGAAAACCATGGCTACTGCATGACTATCATGCAAGTGGGTATTGTGGCTTGCCTGGGGATGAAGAAGGCACCGGGGAGAAGTGCGAGAAACTCGCGGAACGAATCGCCGGAAAACGTTCTCTCTCGGAGGGGGCTGATTAAGGGCAGGGGCAAAATGTTCATTTTCAGTATACCAAAACATAGTGAAAGAATGACCAATAGAACGGGCTCGACGAAACGAAGAAGTGAGCGTTGGTTTCACCTCATTTGGAGTTACAGATAAAAAGATAGGGCCATTTGCATTTCTGCCCCTAACTCGAACCACCTACTCAAATTTGCCCCTAATTTCAAAGCATGCTCAAATTTGCCCCTCTGCCGTTAAGTCAAAACTCAAAAATGCCCTTCCGTCTACCAAAGGCCTTTGACCGTCAAAGGCCCATGTGTACTTAAAGGCACGGAAAGTGCTACAAGATTGGACGGAAAGTGCTACAAGATCTTTTTGGAAGGGCATTTCGAGTAGTCACTTAACGGCGGAGGGGCAAATTTGAGCATGCTTCAAAATTAGGGCCAAATCTGAGTAGTGGGTTCGAGTTAGGGGCACAGATGTAAATGTCCCAAGAAGATATGGATGGTTGAAGTTCAGGGACTTCTCTGTAAAAATTTCATCACAAATATGTCCCTGAGTGGATAAGACAGAAGCGCAAAACAGAAACACGCTTTCGTCAGCGAAAACGTACTCTGCGAAATACGTTTCCACTTATCCACGTCGGCGTGGACTGGTCAACGCGAGGCCGGCGGCTTAGAGGCTTACAGGTGGGGCCTGCCTTATCCTCTCCCACTCTCTCCTCTCTTCTCTTCTTCCTCTCTCCTTCTCCCGATGGTGAGCTGCGGCAGAGGCAGGGCCGAGCGCTGCGGCGATGAGTCCGGCCTACTCCGGCCACCTCTGGCGGCGCCCGACATACCGAAATGATCAGGAGACGGAGGCACGCCCATCCCCGCACTAAACGGGCCTCGAAGAGGGCGGGGGCGAGAGCACAATGAACCATGGTGGACGGCGGCTCGGTCGATCTTGGGATGATGGCCCCAGCTACTCCGGCGACTAGTTGAGGGGAGGGGGAGGCTTGGTGGGTCGACAGGAGGCCTCTGGGGTGGAATGAAGGACTGGGGGGAGCTCAGCTTGCCGGAATCGAAGAGGGGCAGAGGCGGCGGCCATGGCGGCAAGGGCAGGCTCAGGAGCTCCCGGAGCTCGGGCTAGAACCTAGGCAGGGCACTGGGAGGTGGGTGAGGCTAGTGGGGTGCTCGGACGACTCGGGGAAGGGCTTATATAGCTGCGGGGATGAGCTGCCGCGCTGTCACCACCACGGACGCATGTCCAGCACCGCGGACGTGTGCTCGCGCGCATGTCCTCGGGGGCAAACGACGGAGGAGGCCCAGTGTAGAGATTCACGGGGAGGAGGAGGCCAAAGGAGCGTAGGGAGGATGCGGCTGAGGAGGAAGACAACGGCCGGTGCACTGTGCTCTCGTGGGTGCTCGTCTGCGAGCGTCAGCAAGGAAGAAGACGAAGGAGGAGAGGGGTCTAGGAGAATGGCGACGACGCGGCAAACACACTGGACATCTCCACAATCGCGAAGCAAATGAGAGGAGGAGGGGGTCCAGCACAAATAGTGCTCTGGACGTGTGCATGGCATGCCAAAACGGTGGTCACCATGAGTGCTGGCATGTGGGGGAGGCAAACAGCTGGAAATTGATGTCTAGTGGTACGTCCTTCGAAGGTTGGTTTCAACTAAGGTGGTAACTTGGTTAAACAGGCTACGGTTAAATAGTTAGTGATCTCTGAAGTTTACTGCACTAAACTTTACCAGCTCAATGTGATCAACAGGGAGAAGCTAGGTGTCAAGAGTTATGTCTAGGGTGTTTAGCTATGGAGGGACTATACTCCTGGAGGTTTGGAGGGGAAATGGGCCAAGAATGATCATAGTTGCTTTGCAACTGCCAAAATGGTCTAGAAATGAAGATTATGATTGTGCACTCACATAGTGTATCCACCTGAGCTCAAATTGGGCAAGGCTTAGTCATTTGGTCATATGAAGATGATGTAAAAAGCTCATGCCAAATGGACAAACCAAAATAGCACTTGCTTCACAAACATCATTACTGTCCAGAAACTTGGAACAATTATGGTGGTCAAATGGATCAATGAAATGATGCCAAATTGGGTGGAGAGATGTTTTATGGGTATAAGAATGATCTGGTAATTTATCAGGATTTTTGAAGCAATATAAAATATAAGATTGGCTAGGAAAATAAATTTGAACTTGTGCATGGAGCAATTATTTGGACATATAAACATGCCCAAAAAGGTTGGGAGCCACTAGGAGAAATAGAAATGACACTTCCTTCACAAAGTGCCATTCAAGGCAGAATACAAAAAGGAATATTGGGGAATTATTTTTGAACATGGCAATGAAAACTTTTGCCATATTTGATCAAGATATGACCCAAACAATTTATGAGAATTATTTGGGAATTTTTGGAGTGATGGAAATATAGGTTGCTTCACAACCTAGGGAAATTTGAGTTATTCCTTTAATGAAAAGGTATATTCCCAATAAAAAGAATATTGGGATTTGGGCTAGGATGAAAATGACAGGGTCTAGGGAAAGATTTGGGAATGACAAGCCACTCTGGAAGCAAAGAAGAGGTCACCTTCTTGGTTTCTGCACCACAAAGCCACGGAAAAGAAAACTCGGCAAAAACCTCGGAAAAATAAAAGAAAAGAAAGGGCCAAAATCAGTCATCGCTTGTGATGCAGCGAGGCAGCAAGGCACGTATTGTATTGTTGACATCGAGGATAAAAAGATGGGGTTTATATCATATTGCATGAGTTTATCCCTCTACATCATGTCATCTTTCTTAATGCGTTACTCTGTTCTTCATGAACTTAATACTCTAGATGCAGGCAGGAGTCGATCGATGTGTGGAGTAATAGTAGTAGATGCAGGCAGGAGTTGGTCTACTTGTCACGGACATGATGCTTATATACATGATCATGCCTAGATAATATCATAACTATTTGCTTTTCTATCAATGGCTCGACAGTAATTTGTTCACCCACCGTAATACTTATGCTATCTCGAGAGAAGCCACTAGTGAAACCTATGGCTCCCGGGTCTATCTTTTATCATATAAGTTTCCTATATACTTTTATTTGCATCTTTTACTTTCCAATATATATCATAAAAATACCAAAAATATTTATCTTATCATATTATCTCTATCAGATCTCACTTTTGCAAGTTACCGTGAAGGGATTGACAACCCCTTTATCGCGTTGGTTGCGAGGTTCTTGTTTGTTTGTGTAGGTGCATGGGACTTTTCAGGAGCCTCCTAATGGATTGATACCTTGGTTCTCAAAAAATGAGGGAAATACTTATGCTACTTTGCTGCATCACCCTTTCCTCTTCAAGGGAAAAACCAACGTAGTGCTCAAGAGGTAGCTAGCACCGCTACGATATGACCGAGGTGGATTATGGTGGAGGGGGGCACCGCACATGGCTAAGAGAGATCAATGATCAACTTGTGTCCTAGGGGGCCCCCTGCCCCCGTATGTAAAGGACCAAGGGGGGAGGCCGGCCGGCCCTTGCAGGGCGCGCCAGGAGGAGGAATCCTCCTCCTAGTAGGAGTAGGACTCCCCTTTCCTACTCCTACTAGGAGGGGGAAAGGAAGGAGGAGAGGGAGAAGCAAAGGGGGACGCCGCCCCCCCTACCCTAGTCCAATACAGACCAGAGGGGGATGGGCACGTGGCCTGCCCTGGCCGGCCCTCTTTCTCTCCACTAAGGCCCATGTGGCCCACTACTTCGCCCGGGGGGTTTCGGTAACCCTCCGGCACTCCAGTTTTCTCCGAAATCACCCGAAACACTTCTGATATCCGAATATATTCGTCCAATATATCAATCTTTATGTCCCAACCATTTCGAGACTCCTCGTCATATCTGTGATCACATCCATGACTCCGAACCTTCGGTACATCAAAACATAAAACTCATAATACAGATCGTCATACAACTTTAAGCGTGCGGACCCTACGGGTTCGAGAACTATGTAGACATGACCGAGACACGTCTCCGGTCAATAACCTATAGCAAACCTGGATGCTCATATTGGTTCCTACTGTCGGGGCTCGCTCTCTTCTGCGGCCTCGAGCACCTATGGGGCACTTGGGGGCCCCTTCTGGTTCGGCGGGGGAGCGAGGGCCGTGCGCAGAGCAGATCGAGGTCCGGCGCACGCGTGGGGAGACGGGCAATCTTTACCCAGCCGGGGCTCTTGAGATAACACCCCTCTCGCTGCTCAGGTTGTTATAGAATCTAGCTCGAGCGTGCGAGCATATAGTATGGCGCGGGTATCGAATGAATCAACCCCTTCTACGCGCGCATGGGCCTCCCTTTTATAGTCTCAAGGGGTACCCACAGTGGCAGCGTGGGAAGAGGGGTAGAAGCGTAAAAGCGCAGGTTGGTACAACAAGGCACAATAGTGCCCCTACCTAACTCGACGGCGGGGACAAGGGCATTAAATGCCCGTCCGGTCCGCCTAACAAAGGCAAGTGGAGGACCGTTAGGTGAGCCTCCGGTGCCACGACGGGCGCCTGTCAGCTCCGTTTGCCACCTCGCTCTGCATGGTTGCGTAGTATCCCGCCACGTGCTCTTGGGATGGCCTGGTGATGATGCGTCACAGGGTGCGCTGGAGTTGGGTGGCAGCCTTGCCGCGGCAAGTGCCTTGTCATGTCTTTGTCGTGCTTGGCAAGCTTGTTACCATCGAACTTGCCGGGCGAAGGGGCGCCATGCAAGTTTTCTGGTGATGCCATGGTTAGCCCTCCCGGCAAGCTCCTCTTGCCGGGGCCTTCGTTTTTCTGGGCTGGTACTTTGTTCTTGAATGGCAGTGATAAGGAGTGGTGGGGAGCCTTGCCGGGCGTCAGGCGATCCTTGCCGCGGGGTGCTACGACTGCCCGTGCACAAGTTCGGGGTACTAAGGTGCCCCCCTACTTTAGTACACCGACGGGAGCCCCCGGGCCTGGGCCAGACAAGGTGCCGAGCGTTGTTGGGCCAGGCCCAAGACAGTGCACGGGCACACGTGGCCCGAGTTCGCACAGCAACGGGCTCCGCACCCACCGCGCTCTTCCGTAACGGCGCGCGTCGATTGCGGCGTCGTGGGAGACGTGGGCGGCGCGTGCGGTCTTTAGGGCATCCACCCCCGTGATCGTGGTGCAGGGCGAGGTCACTTCACCCGTCGCTCCGGCCCCGCCCACTCGCCACGCGGCCTTCATGCATGGGGTTCGTGGGGCGGCGAAGGTGGGAGACCGAGCCGTCACGGGCGGAGATGGCGAGTCGGCCCCGCTCCTCTGCCCTCCTCGCTCTCTGATTGGCTGGGCGGGGCGGTCGAGCCCCCACCTTGCCCTTTAAAAGGGGCGGAAGGGGGGTACAATAGTCTCACACTTCCTCTCTTCCCTTCGTCTTCAACTTCCGTTACTCATCCGCCATGGAGGGAGGGAATCCTGGTCCTTCCACGGTGGCAGCAAGGGTCGCCTCCAGGCAGCGCACCTCTGCCTATCCAAGACTTTGTGGCGGCGGAGCCGCCACAAGGGGAGAGGGAGGGGCGAGGTCATGAGCGAGGCCGAGGACGTGGTCGAGGCGGTCGGGGAGAGGCGGCCGGGCAATCGCCTCCCTATCTCCGCCGGCGCCCTTTCTCGAGGCGGTCCATACTGAGACGATCCTCGGAGTTCTTCATCAAGCTGCGCCGAAGCCTCGCCGCCGCCTTCTCCGCTGCCGGCCCGCTTATGCCGCGATGGAACCGGATCCACCCGAGGTGATGGAGTTATGCATGAGGGGCTGCGGATCAGCGGCACTTTCGGGTGAGTGTCGTGTCCCCAGCCCCGGCGTGATGTACTTCGACCGCGGGTGGAAGACGTTCGCCGCATCCACAGCTTGACGGCAGGGTTTACCATCCATTTCAAGTTAATGGAGGCGACCTTCTCGCCGTCAAGGTCTTCGGGACTCCGGGACCCGGCGAGATGTCTGTGTGGACAGCTCCTCCGATAGCGAAGGTCCTCCTCGAGCAAGAGTGACGAGGAGGGGAGCGACAGCGACGACGACGAGGATGGCGGGTCCGACTAGGCGCCGGACGCTGCCTCAAGGCCACCGGCGACCCCATCATCCGGTCGCCGCCTTCAACTCCCCGGGGCCGCCTCCTTGGGCGGCCGGGCGAGGGAGGCTGCGGAAGAGGAAGAGGGTGGCGGCAAGGCCACAATCGAGTACGAGGGAGAGGAGCCTCGCCGGCGGCCGACGCCCCACCACCCCTCTTCAAGCTCTGCCTCCGGCGCCTCCCTCCGCCAAGCTCTGGCCGCCCTCGGAAGTTCTCTTGGTGTCTTCGGCGCCTGTAGCTCTCCTAGGCGCCTTTTTCTTCCCGGCAAGCTTCTCTTGCCGGGCCTCCTTGACCTACCTCCTGAACTCCCGAACAGAGAAACAGAGAGAGGATTACGGCATCTTATCTTTCAATTTGTATGCCCTTGGGCCTTAGTTGTATTTAAAATATGTAATCCTCTCTATCATGTTTTTCATCCTCCATGGACTTGTACTAAACTAGGATGTTTTTAATGAAAAGAGGGGAACGCCACGACAGAGTCTTTTACTTGACTTCGTGCCTTGTATGCTCCCATCCTGCGCTTTGGGAACTTGTTTGCCAACACGCTTTGCTGAGTGCGGGACATCAGCAGCTTCTTGGCAAGTTGCTTCCGGCAAGCGACCTTGCCGGGCCAGTTGCAGCGCACTTGTGTTTGTTGAGCGGACTCGGAAACAAAACAAGGGCGCAACTGGGCCATGACTCGGCTCCTCCGCGTATGGGTTTTACAAGACACGCTCGTTCAAAGGCGCCGCCTCGCCTTCCCCGGTCCATAAGAGGATGCATGACGAGGGACGAAAAACTTATCTGACTCCTCAGCCCCCCGGTGATATTAGCTTGTCGGGGAGGAACCTTGTCCTTCGCAGCTTCTGGCGGTTCTGGCTCTGCCGAGATCCGGACGTCAGCATGCTTTCTTTGGTCCTCGTCGCGGACGCCGTGGCCGCCGGGGGCCCTGGCCCGTTTGCAAAGGGTCTCTGGTACTTGCAACCTCCAGCGAAGTTGGCTTGCCGGGGCCGGGGCACTCTTCTGTTTTACTGTAATTACGGCCATGAAGGCAGCTGAGATAGGTCTGCAATAATTTCGTTACTTATATGTATATATATAAATTCTTTTTGTGCGACTTCGCATGATGACGCCGTGCCTCGCCCTTCGTACGTTTTTACCCTACGCTTCCAGGGAACTTGCCGGCGCTAACACACTTGCTGAGTACGGGACATCAGCAGCCCGCTGGCGGTGTTGTTTCCGGCAAGAAACCCTCTCGGGCCAGTTGCAGTGCACTTGCGTTGTTGAGCGGACTCGGAAACAAAGCAAGGACGCAACTTAACCACGAGTTGGCTCCTTCTGCGTGCAGGCATTGCATACAAAGGACGAACGCACAGAAAGGTCATAACATAAAAGGAACATGGAACTAACGGGTGTCATGTACAAAAACTCGGATGACTTAGCTTTTTTTTAAAGTCCCGCTGAGGTTGCACTTCTTCCCCGATCCTTTCCCCTTGTATGTTCTTGTCCCTACGTTGCTGGGGAATCCACCGGCGCAATCATGCTTGCTGAGCGCAGAGCATCAGCGGCTCGCTGGCGGTGTTGCCTCCGGCGGGGAGAACTTGTCGGGCTGGTTGCGGCGTGCTTTTATCGTCGAGCGGACTCAAGACGAATTGACGGCGCAACTTAACCATGATTCGTTTCCCCCCCCCCCCCGTGCCCAGGTTCTGCATACAAGGAATGGATTTTCAGGGAATACGATCCAAAAGTTTGAAGCTTGGCATCTTTCTCTGTCCTACTGGCCGGTGGACTGTTTGGCGGAGCTCGATGGCGCGTCCTCAACGACAGCGTGGCGCTCCGGGGAAATGCGCCTGCCGGAGTGTGCACCAGAGTCGGAGCCGTCCTTGCCGGGTTCAGTCTTTGGCTGATCTGTCTTCGCTTTCTCGTACTTGCCGGTGGAGCTCGATGGTGCATCCTCAACGGCAACGCAGCGCTCCGGGGAGGTGCGCTTGCCGAGGTGTGCTCCAGAGCTATCCTTTCCGGACATGGTCTTCCTCTTCCCCCGGGGAGCTTCAGCGGCAAGTGGCTCGCGCTCTGCCGCAGCAACTGCTTCCCGGTATATCTTGTCGGCACAGATGAGTGCATCCTTCTTGTCGCCTTGGATAGAAATGACACTCATCGGGCCAGGCATCTTGAGCACATTGTATGCGTGGTGAGAGGCCGCCATGAACTTGGCGAAAAGGGTCGGCCGAGTATCCCATTGTAGGGTAAAGGGATATCAGCCACGCCAAATGTGACCCTCTCGATCCCGAAGTTCAGCTCGCTGTCAACGCCACCGCAATGTGATCTTCCCCTTAGGTTGGCTCCTTCCGGATTTATTCCTTGAAGGTGCCGATCTTCAAGCTTCGCTGTCGGGATCCGGAGCTTCTTGAGCACTGCGGAGGAAATCAAGTTCAGAGCCGGCCCGCCGTCAACCAACATCTTCGTGACCTTGAGGTTGCGAATCGTTGGTGAGACCAACAGCGGCAAGCACCCGACCGCGGTGATGCGGTCAGGGTGATCCTCAACGTCGAAGATGAGGGGCGTGCTGGACCACTTCAGAGGCCTGCGCGCCTCGACGGACGGCTCACAAGATTCACTTCCCGCACCTTTGCTTGAGTTGGCGGTGCGAGGTGTGCAGGGAGGCGCCGCCGTCGACGCACAATACCTCTGTCGCCTTCTGAAACTCTTGATCTTCAGTCTCATCTTCCTCCATTTCTTCATCTTCATCTTCCTCCTCGTCCTTGTCGCGGCCACGGGGAGGCCTGTCTCCTTGCCGTGCTTTGGCATTGCCGCGGTTCCCTCCCCGGGCGGGAAGCTTCTTGCCGGATCCTCCGCCACCTCCCTGGGGTCTCTCCTTATCGCGGCGCTCGTACTCAGCTTTCTGCAGCTCCGCCATCTGCTCTACTTTTTTGCAGGTTTGGAGGTCATGGCCTTTGGTGCGATGGATCTTGCAATAACGCTTGCGGAGCCGTCCCGCTTGTCGGCGGCTGCTCTGACCTCGCCGGAGTCGTCGGTCTTGGCTTTGTCAGAGCCGCCTCCGTTGCGGAATGCTCAACAGCTAGCACATCCTTAGCTTTCCTCTTCCTATTGTTCCGCCTCCGGTTCCTTCTTGCCGGGCGGCGTCCTCATTGTCGATCCTTCTGCTCCGGCAACCTCTCCGGGGATTTTCCTCCCCTCTTCAGCCCGTGCACACTTGTCGGCGAGAGTGTAGAGCTCGCTGACATCTCTGATCTTTCTCATCGCTATCTCCTCCCTCATCCTGCGGTTGCGCACGTTTTGATGAAACACGCTGATAACCGCGGCAGGGTGGACGTCGGCGATGTTGCGCTGCACCTGGCTGAATCTTTGTATATACTTGCGCAGGGGCTCCCCCTCCTTCTGGACGAGTAAATGGAGGTCACTTTCCTGGCCATGAGGCTTGTGGCCGCCCGTGAAGGCGCCGACAAACTGATGACACAGGTCCGCCCATGAAGAGATGGAGCCGTCCGGCAAGTGCATGAGCCAAGATCGGCGTTGGGTTTGAGTACCAGCGGAAGTAGTTGGCGAGATCTTCTAAACGCGTCCTCCGGCAGCCTGCACCGCGATGGTGTAGATGCTGAGAAACTCCGACGGGTGTATCCTGCCATCATACTTCTCGGGCACATATGACTTGAAGTTTTTAGTTTTGGGCCACTGGACTTGCCGCAGCTCGCGGGTGAACGCAGGGCAACCAGCCGCGTACGGCAAGTCGCCTGGTTCTCCGGGTGCGTGCGCATCGACAGCGGGCCCGGCGCGCTGGTCAGATTGACGTCGCGCTTCCCTCCGGCGCTCGATGCGAGTGTGAGCGTCTTCGCGTTGCCGTTCTTGGAGAACGTGGCGCTGGTCCCGGCGAGTTCGTGGGTCCGATGACGTGGTGGAGTCGGCGTCAAGGTTGGTCCGGCGAGCCGGCGATCTTGGCCTGTGGGGCTGGGAGCGCGCAGAAGCGATGCCCCCAGCGGTCCTATCGGCGCCGTCCCGCGCCGGGGCGTCTTGTCGGCCCCTCGACGCGTTCGGTCGCCGGGGTTTGTCGCCATTGGCGAAGCTGACAAGGCTGTGTATGGCCATCCTCCAGTCGTCGATCTTGTGTGGCGCTGGAGGGAAGTCTAGGAGCAGCTGGGCTCGGGCCAGCGCTTCCTCTGCAGTTTTTGGCTGCGGTGGTGATGGGCGGCGCGAGGAGCGAGACGTGCTCGGACTCCCAATCGGGTTGGGAGGAGCAACACCTCGTCGAGCGATGCCGATTTCGCACCAAGCATGCGTTCGTGCATGGTGCCCGCGAGCGTCCTGCGACCCACCGGCTTGGCCTTGCTCTAACGTGAGCACGGTGCTTGGAGCACCGGGGCGTTGTTGACCTTGAACCTCTTGGGACGGGCGCGGCGTCTGCACCGTTGCCGACGCTTGCGGGGCCTTGTTCCTGGATCTGGTGACGACACGAGACCCACCGGCGGCACCCGCTCCCCCGCCAGCGTCCACCTCACCACCTGCATGCACCGGCGGTGGCGGTAGAGTTGATGTAGACGGAGCGGCCACCTCCGAAGGCTTCTTCTTCGGTGGCATGTTGTTGATGACGCTGATGTAGTGCGCGTGGAGACCGGATCAGATGCTCACGACCTCGACGCCCCCTACATGGCGCGCCAAAGATGTCGGGGCTCGCTCTCTTCTGTGGCCTCGAGCACCTATGGGGCACTTGGGGGCCCCTTCTGGTTCGGCGGGGGAGCGAGGGCCGTGCGCAGAGCAGATCGAGGTCCGGCGCACGCGTGGGGAGACGGGCAATCTTTACCCAGCTTCGGGGCTCTCCGGAGAGATAACACCCCTACTGCTGCTCTGTGTTGTTATAGAATCTAGCTCGAGCGTGCGAGCATATGGTGGCGATGCGGGTATCGAATGAACCGAACCCCTTCTACGTGCGCATGGGCCTCCCTTTTATAGTCTGAAGGGGGTACCCACAGGTGGCAGCGTAGGAAGAGGGGGTAGAAGCGTAAAAGCGCAGGTTGGTACAACAGTGCACAATAGTGCCCCTACCTAACTCTGACGGCAGGGGACAAGGGCATTAAATGCCCGTCCGGTCGCCCAACAGTGCAAGTGGAGTGACCGTTAGGTGAGCCTCCGGGTGCCACGACGGCGCCTCTGTCAGCTCCGTTTGCCACCTCGCTCTGCATGGTTGCGTAGTATCCCGCCACGTGCTCTTGGGATGGCCTGGTGATGACGCGTCACGGGTCTTGGCTGGAGTTGGGTGGCAGCCTTGCAGCGGCAAGTGCCTTGCCATGTCTCTTTGTCGTCTTGAGCAAGCTTGCCGGCCATTGGAACTTGCCGGGGCGAGCGGGGCGCCGCGGCAAGTTTTCTGGTGATGCCATGGTTAGCCCTCCCGGCAAGCTCCTCTTGCCGGGGCCTTTGTTTTTCTGGGCTGGTACTTTGTTCTTGAATGGCAGTGATAAGGAGTGGTGGGGAGCCTTGCCGGGCGTCAGGCGATCCTTGCCGCGGGGTGCTACGACTGCCCGTGCACAAGTTCGGGGTACTAAGGTGCCCCCCTACTTTAGTACACCGACACCTATATATTCTACGAAGATCTTTATCGGTCAAACCACATAACAACATTCGTTGTTCCCTTTGTCATCGGTATGTTACTTGCCCGAGATTCGATCGTCGGCATCTCAATACCTAGCTCAATCTTGTTACCGGTAAGTCTCTTTACTCGTTTAGTAATGCATCATCCCACAACTAACTCATTAGTCACATTGCTTGCAAGGCTTATAGTGATGTGCATTACCGAGAGGGCCTAGAGATACCTCTCTGACAATCGGAGTGACAAATCCTATTCCCGATCTATGCCAACTCAACGAACACCATCGGAGACACTTGTAGAGCACCTTTATAATCACCCAGTTACGTTGTGACATTTGGTAGCACACAAAGTGTTCCTCCGGTATTAGGGAGTTGCACAATCTCATAGTCATAAGAACATGTATAAGTCATGGAGAAAGCAATAGCAGTTAACTAAACGATCAAGTGCTAAGCTAAGGAAATGGGTCAAGTCAATCACATCATTCTCCTAATGATGTGATCCCGTTAATCAAATGACAACTCATGTCTATGTCTAGGAAACTCAACCATCTTTGATCAACGAGCTAGTCAAGTAGAGGCATACTAGTGACACTCTATTTGTGTATGTATTCACACATGTACTAAGTTTCCGGTTAATACAATTCTAGCATGTATAATAAACATTTATCATGGTATAAGGAAATATAAATAACAACTTTATTATTGCCTCTAGGGCATATTTCCTTCACCAAGCACCCCGGCAAGGTGTACCGGGGCTCTCGGGGGCAGAACCACCCCACCAACCACTCAAGCACGACCCACGTCGTCGGTCGGTGCGATGTCAAGCCGCAAGGTGATTAAGTGGCAGCCATTCGCCAAATGGCAGCCATTCGCCAAATGGCAGCCATTTCCTACAGAAACCCACAGACGACACTCATCCTGCGACGTGTCAAGGGAACAGGCGCGGAGCTGGCGAGATAGCCCGGCAAGCCTTGCCGGGCAACCAGTGATGTGACACTAAGCGGTGCATTTAATGCACCCTATCAGCCTGCAGAGTTAGGTATGATAGCACTATTTGCTATCATATCAGTGGATAATGGCCACTTTGCCACTGTGGTGACCCCTTAATCTATAAAAGGAGGCCCATGGCACCCGTAGGAAGGGTTGGAAAGTTGAGGAACCCACACGCCCATACGTGCGTAGTCGCTCCTGCCCTACGGCAACCCTAGCCGGGCAAGTGTACTGGGTCTCACCATCCTCATTCCACCGTCAATCCACTAAATCAGGAGTAGGGTCTTACGCCTCACGGCGGCCCGAACCTGCGTAAATTACTTGTGTGCTCTCTGTCATGCTGCCATGTGCTGATCTGCTCTTTGTGCAACGCGTCGTCCCCCTACCGAACCAGCAAGGAGCCTCCTGGTCCCATAGGTGGTCGTGGATATCCCGCGACATCTTTGGCGCGCCAGGTAGGGGGAGCACTTGCGCGAACCTGAAAGCGTGCACAGCACATCATGTTCATCGACATCTTCATCTTCGACGATGCCATCGACCATGGCGCCTAAGAAGAAGTACCGTCCTTCGGCCCACCCATCCACCTCGAAGGCTCCGCTACCCACAGGCGCTAATCCTGCAGGGGATGCGGAGACGAGGGATGACGTGAGCGTTGCTGGGGTTGTGGTTGGAGTAGGTGGCGCCATCACCACACGGGGGCTGAAGATATCCAAGGAGAACAGCATCAGTAACGCATTGGCGGCCACGCTCCACAAGGAGTGGGCGATGGGGTGACTCCGTCTGCACCCTCTCCTCCCACCGACGGGCACAACCACAACAATGAAGCTCGGTCCAGGGTGAACCATCATCCTCCGGCCGCCCCCACCACGGGAGCGACCGCGTCCCATATTCCTCCTCCTGGACGAGTCAACCAGACCACTGCGCTCGATGGAGCCGCTGGCCCTCGAGCACCACCACTGCGCGACTGCACTGCCCAGGTGGTCGTCCCACAGCTATGTGGACACGGCACCCCGCCGTCACCACCGCTGGCACCATCAAGAGCCGGGTGACGGTGCAGTCGACATCATCAACATCTATGCCAAGCACAACCACGGAGGCTATGGCGCGAGCTCAGTTGCTCCTGAGGTTTCCGCCAGCGGCCGAGCAGATGGATGAATGGCGTGCCACCATCCAGAGTCTGCTTGGTTTCGCCGAAGCTGGGGGCTCACGGCGAGCTGGCCTGCCACGACCTCCCCAAGCGACAGCAACCGCCCGTACTGCTGGCCGAACGGAGCGGGCCGTCCCCACGGTGCAGTCCCCACCACGGCAGCTGACGCAGATGCAGCTGAATCAAGACCCCTACAACGTCTCGTTGGCCTCTTCTGACCCTCGAGCACATCCAGGCCAACGTCGAGCCCTGGAGGATAGGTGGCGGAGAGACGCGCGTGCCATCATAGATTGGTGCCACAACGACCTCCACCAGACCGACGGGTGCGGCGGCCTCAACGTCGACGAGCCTACACTCGGTGTTGGCGGGTGCCTACCTTTCAAGGTCGGCTACCCTGCCTTTACACGAGAGCTACGCCAAGTCCGTTGGCCGTCCGTTCGCACGTTCAAGCCAGAGATATCTAAGAAGTACGACGGGAGGCTGAACCCGGCAGAGTTCTTGAGCATCTACACCATCACCGTTCAAGCTGTCGGGGGAAGAGATGAGAAGGTTTTCGCCAACTACTTCCCTTTGGCCCTCAAGTCCAATGTGAGGTCTTGGCTGATGCACCTGCTGGAGAACTCCATTTCGTCATGGGCAGACCTGTGCCACGAGTTCATCGATGCCTTCACCAGTGTCCACCAAGAGCCCGGCAGGCCTAGCGACCTACAACTTCTCCAGCAGAAGGAAGGAGAAACTCTTCGTAAGTATTTACAAAGATTCAGTAAAGTTCATAGGAATATTCCAAGTATCCATCCGGCAACCGTTATAGTAGCCTTCCAGTCTAATGTGCGCAACCATCGCATTCGTTCTAACATGAATGTGCGGTTGCCCAAGACTGTGAAGGAGCAATACACACTAGTGGATAAGTGTGCTCGGATGGAGAAAGGAAGGAAGTTGCCCAGAGAGGAAGATTGCATCAATGTTGATTCAGAGGATGAAGATGAATCAACCAGTCAGAGGAAGGCCAAGAAGCGCAGTAAGAAGCCAAGAGATAAGGCAGTGATGACTGTAGAAGGTTTGGGCACACCTAGTATAGGTAAGAAGGCCAATGCTGAAGCCCCCGTCAGGGAAGTTGCTACTTGCACAGCCTGCCGAGAAGCCGCTGCCACCGAGAAAGCTGGGAAAGGCGATGGGCCATACTTCAAGATCCATCAGACCAAGGGCCACGACCTTCAGGAGTGCTACTAGGTCGAGCAACTTGTCAAGAGACAGAGGGCAGAATATGATAAGCGTGACAAGAAAAAAGATCCGAATGCCGCTGGCGGAAAGGGCCAAGGCGGTAAAGCAGATCGCCCCGGCAAACCCTTTTGAAACCAAGGAAAACCCGCCAGGGGTCAAGAGAAGGAAGTTTGTGATGATGTGAGTGATGAAGGGAATGAAGAGGAAACCAGTGAGCAGGAATTTCAGAAGGCCACTGATGCCCTATGCATTGATGGGGGTGCATCTTTGCACGCCTCTCACCGCCAGCTCAAGCGATGGGCATGAGAGATCAATGTTATGGAGCCGGCGCCAGATGCCTGAAACCGCTCAAATGGTCCCGCACGCCAATAATCTTTGATGAGGAGGATCACCCCGGCCACACCACTGCGGTAGGGTGCTTGACGTTGTTGTTCTCCCCAACAATCTGCAACCTCAAGGTCACAAAGATGGTAGTGGATGGCGGGGCTGGGTTAAATCTGATTTCCCCAGCAGTTATTAGCCAGCTTCAGATAGGAGAAGAAGAACTAGAGGTTACCGGCACATTTCAAGGAGTTAACCCCGGCAGGAGCCATCCTAAGGGGAAGATTACGTTGCCGGTAACATTTGGGGGAAAACTAAACTATCGGACAGAGAAGGTTGTGTTTGATGTGGTTGATCTCCCCCTGCCATACAATGGGATTCTTTGATGCCCGGCCCTGGCCAAGTTTATGGCAGCATCCCACTATGCTTATAACTCACTGAAGATGCCTGGGCCACTGGGAGTCATCACTATCCCATCAGATGAGAAAGATGTAATTATCTGCATGGATAAGATATACCGGGATGTAGTCGCAGTAGAGGCTGCGGCAGCAACAGCTCCCGCCAAGGAAAGCAAAGGAAAAAAAGGGATTGTAGGACCTTCGGCAAGGAGTCCGGGAAGCGTGCCCCCTCTGAGTGCACGGCACCCGTTGACGACGTGCCGGAGTGTTCCAACAGCAAGAGATCCAAGGTTGCTGCACCCCAAGTGAAGAAGGTCCTGGCAGGGCTGGCTGGCGTTGATGGTACCTTCACCATCAGTGCCACCCTTGATGAAAAATAGGAAAGGCGCTCATTGCCTTCGTGCGGGTGAATATTGATGTGTTTTCCTAGCAACCATATGATATCCCCGGTGTTCCTAGGGGGTAATCGAGCACCAACTTGTTGTCTGCCCACATGCCCGACCTGTCAAGCAGAAAGTCCGGAAGCAGGCATTGGAGCGACAACAGTTCGCGACGAAGAGATTAAGAAATTGGAAGCAACTGGTTTGGTTAAAGGAGTATTGCACCCCACATGGTTAGCAAATCCAGTGGTAGTCCAGAAGGCGAACGGGAAATGGAGGCTTTGCATTGATTTCACAGATCTCAACAAGGCTTGCCTGAAGGACCCATTTCCCTTGCCACGTATCGGCCATATTGTGGATTCCACTTTAGGGTGTGATGTGCTTTCCTTTCTGGATGCATATTCCGGATATCGCCAGATCTTTATGTCCAAATAAGATTAAGAGAAGACATCGTTCATCACCCCATGTGGTACGTACTGCTTTGTCCGCTTGCCATTTGGACTAAAGAGTGCCGGGTCCACTTTTGCAAGGGCAGTTTAGATTGGGTTTGAGCCACAGTTAAACAGAAACATAGAAGCTAATATGGATTATATAGTGGTCAAAACCAAGGATAAGACCACTGTTATCCAGGATTTGGAGGAGACATTTGCTAACCTGTGCAAGATCAACTAGATGCTTAATCGGGAGAAGTGTGTGTTTGGTGTCCCCTCCGGCAAGCTGCTTGGTTTCTTCATGTCCCATCGGGGGATCGAAGCTAACCCCGACAAGATCAAAGCCATCGAGCAGATCCAAGCACGAAGGATAGTTAAGGATGTGAGGCACCTGACGGGATGTGTTGCCGCGCTAAGCAGATTCATTTCCATGTCTGCCGAGCGTGCCCTGCCATTCTTTAAAATTTTGAAGGAAGCAGGGCCTGTGAAGTGGACCCGGAAGCAGATGCAGCTCTACAGGAGTTGAAGGCTTACGTATCATCTGTGCCTACCTTGGTTGCACCCAAACCCCAAGATCCATTGATGCTTTACTTGGCGGCAACCAACCAAGTGGTCAGTGCGGCCTTGGTAGCACATCGAGAAGTGGATTAGGCAGAAAGTGGATAGATCACGGCAAAGTCAGAAAAGGATCAGAGCAGCAATGAGCACGACAACAAGAGCAACCCCAAGGACGCGGCAAGGAAGAAAGTTGTGCAGCGTCCAGTGTACTTTGTTAGCTCCTTATTACAAGGGGCTAGATCGAGGTACTCTAGCGTGCAAAAGCTGATCTTTGGTCTCATTATGGCCTCAAGGAAACTACGCCACTACTTCCAAGCTCATGAGATCACGGTTGTCACTCGTTTCCCATTGCGAAGGATACTACGAAACCCTAAGGCTACCGGCAGAATAGTGGAGTGGGCTTTGGAGTTATCCAGATTTGGTTTGAAGTTTGAGAGCACATCAACTATTTAGAGCAGGGCGCTGGCATAGTTTATTGCAGAATGAACGCCAACCCCTGATGAGGAAGTGACAGAGACAGCTCTCCCTGACAAGGAATCACCCCAAGAATGGATTATGTATTTTGATGGTGCTTTTTCCCTACAAGGTGTAGGGGATGGCATGCTTTTTGTTGCCCCCTCCGGGAAGCGATTGAAGAACGTCGTCCAAATGCACTTTGCCCGGGAAGAAGCCACCAACAATACAGCTGAGTATGAAGGGCTTCTTGTCGGGCTCAGGATTGCAGCAGAATTGGGAATCAAGAAGCTGATAATACGAGGAGATTCACAGCTTGTGGAGAGACAAGTCAGAAATGATTATCAAAGCCCATTAATGGAAGCATACGTCGAGGAAGTGAGGAGGTTGGAGGAGCACTTTGACGGGTTGCAAACAGAGCATGTACCCCGTGCAGAAAACAACATAGCTGATCACCTGTCAAAGTGTGATGCGCAGAAGCTTCTAGTGGAACCAAGAACTTTTGTTCTCCATATCTCTCAGCCGTTCGTATCACCAGCCACAATGGCCCAAAAAAGAAGAAAGTTGGACTATGATAAGCCTCTCCCGGTCGAGCCGCCCGCTCCCGGCAGAGACCCTACCAGACCACCCCCTCCAGCCGGGCCTACGGACCCTGCGAACGAGGCTGCTGCTCCTGCAGCAGAGGAGGTGCCGCTAGTCCTCGTTGCCGAGCCCCAGGCTCCAACTTGGGCAAGGTACATCGTCTGCTTCCTCCAAACCGGAGAACTTTCCGACGACCAAGATGAAGCGGAGAAAGTAGCTTGGAGGGCCAGTATGTCTCAGTTTGTCAATGACAATCTGAACAGAAGGAGGCCCAACAGTGTGAAAATGAAGTGTGTCTATCGGGATGATGGAAAGGAAGTGCTGGCTAAGATTCACTGAGGAATGTGTGGCTCACACATTGCATCAAGGGCATTAGTAGGGAAAACATTCCGACAAGGATTCTAGTGGCCCACAGTCCTCCAAGATGCGGTTGAGCACGTCACGACATGTGAAGCCTGCTAGTTCCATTCCAAGAGAACACACCTACCTGCCCAAGCCCTTCAGACAATCCCTTTATCATGGTCATTTTTGGTTTGGAGCTTGGTATCCTCGACCCCTTCCCCTGAGCAATCGGGGGCTTTAAATTCTTGTTCGTCGCCATCAACAAGTTTACAAAGTGGCCGGAAGTGACTGCCGTGAGAAAGGTGACTGCTTAGTCAGCTATCAAGTTCTTCAAAGAGTTGGTGTGTCGTTTTGGAGTTCCGGCAAGGATCATCACCGACAACGGCACCCAATTCACGAGCCACGCCTTCATGCAATATATTCGTACCCTCGGATGCAAGATCTCATTCGCCTCTGTGGCACACCCCCGGAGCAATGGACAAGCTGAGAGGGCAAACGCTGAAGTGTTATGTGGACTCAAGACAAGAACTTTTGATACACTGCAGAAGCACGGCAAGCGGTGGATCGAGGAGATGCTGGTAGTTCTTTAGTCCCTGAGAACGACACCTAACCGAGCTACCAGGCAGACTACCTTCTCCCTGGTCTACGGGGCAGAAGCAGTTATCCCCACGGAACTCATTTACGGGTCCCCTTGAGTGCTTGCCTACGATGAAGTAGCGCAAGATCAGCACCGGCGTGACGACACTGTGCTACTCAAGGAGAACCGTCTCCGGGCTGCTACGCGTGCTCCACACTACCAGCAAGCCCAGGGCAGCTATCACAATCACAGGGTTCATGCCCGGTGTTTGGAGGAAGGTGATCTTGTCCTTAGGTGCATTCAGTCCGCCAAGGGTAGAAACAAGCTGTCACCGAAGTGGGAAGGCCCTTACCGGGTGGTACGAGTCACCAGACCCGGCGCAATCCGTCTGGAGACCGGAGATGGCACTCAGTTGCAAAACTCATGGAATATTGAGCATCTTCGTAAGTACTACCCATAAGGCGCGAGGCTGTCGGCCACTGCCCGACAGCCACCCTTTTGTACTGGCCTTGCCTCACCTACATGTAACCCCTTGTACAAAGCCGGGGCGATGACCCCGTGCAAGAGAAAATAAAGAAGTGTTGTAGGGGGGAACTAAGATTGCATGCATGCATGAGCACTCCAAGATCACTGCATAAGCATTTCATGAGTATTTGCATATGCATATAGATAAGATTGGATCCTGCATTCATTCTCATCTACATGGAGTTGCAGGTTCCTGCCATGAACCTGGCTTCGACAAAGGACGAGAAGATTGCATGGCACAGTGATCCCCGACAAAGCCAAACAGATAAGTTTTACCT
Organism: Aegilops speltoides; assembly: GCA_021437245.1. Taxonomy (NCBI): domain Eukaryota; kingdom Viridiplantae; phylum Streptophyta; class Magnoliopsida; order Poales; family Poaceae; genus Aegilops; species Aegilops speltoides. The sequence continues at coordinate 438,651,282 of CM038143.1, forward strand.
CTTGTCCATTAGTGTTTTTTAAGGCTATAACTTTGCATGAGAAAACCTCGCCTCTCTTTTGAAACTTAGGTGCTCCCATCCATGACTTGAACGTTGCTTCAGTCAGGATGGTCGCAGTAGCCTTTGGTAAAAAGGAGCTGGCGGGGGGCTAGCCCGTCTATCTATTCCCCGACAGACATAGCTCTCCGCAGACAAAGAAGGTGCCGGCAGGATATCCTGCCGGGGAAAAATCATTTATTTTCTTTAAAGTGGCACTCCACCTTTGCATGGACATACACATGCATGTGTTCCCGGCAAGGTTCATCTTTTTCATTCATATGCTGATACATGCATGTACAAGCATTACAGAACACAAAGATGGACTTGAGAGATTACATTATTTGAATTAAAATTTGGCAAGTGCCAGCTAGTTTAAGATTGAAAAAAGATAAATACCCTATAACCCCTCTTTTTATTTCTTTGCTCCTCCTCCCTAGGATACTGAAGCAAGAGGGAAAGGAGAATTAAAGGAGCATTTAGGAGAGGGCAGCGATGAAGGGACCAGCGGAGTGGTCATCCGCCACGGTCCACTGGTGGCGTGCACTCAGGAGCTGCGCAAGGTGACGAGCAAGGCCCGTCGCCCCTCCCAAACAAAAAGAAGAGGGGGAGAAAAGAGGGAAGGGGCAAAAACGTCGAGCATCTCGTCGACAATACCATCGCCTTGGCAGGCAGGAAGGCGCGCCTCTCGTCGACAATAGCCCCAAGACCTCTAGGAGGGGCAATGCTGGGATTACCAATGATCTCAGCCCCGCCTCCTGGCCAAGCCTCGAAGAGACCAAAAGATTCACCGCGCCAGGGACCAGGCTCACTCCCCGAGCGCCAACACCAGCATAGCACAACAATAGCCCCAAACAGGAGCCCGAGGGCTGGCCCCAGGCTCTTCTCTTCGGCATCACCGGCGGAAGCAGAGAACAAGGGGAGAAGAAGGAGAGTGCAAAGATGGATGACTCCATCCGCCTCCGCCCCTCCCTTTAATAGGCCGGGCGGGGAAGGGCAGCTGCTCCATCAACGAGTGACCACCGCCCTCCTCCGCCAATTCAAGGCAGACGGACCCACTCCAAGATGCTCTCCCGCGCCATGCGCCTCGGTTACCTACCCCGCGCGATGCATGCAGCATACGTGGCTAGGGATAAGGGCGCGCAGTGGGAAGAGTAAATTGGTAGTTTCTACCCCGTGCGTTAAAGTCATTCATTGGCCATCACTAGAGCGACCCTACCACTATTGTCTTTACACCATCCATGGGGAAACTGGAAACTGGCCCGAGATCAAGGCTAATGAAGCAGCAATGGAAACCTCAAGGGGCCAACCCCTTCAGCAACCCTGCTTGTGCACTTATTAGGCCCTACCCCAACGATGCTCAGCAGTGCATTTGGGGCAGGCCCGGGGGCTTCTGCCGGTGCAACAAACCTTGGGTCCGTTGCCCAGACTGTGCACAGGCACAAGATCAAGACTGAAGCACCAGCTTAAGTCAGAGTGTGAAGGACCAAGAGATTGAACTAATATGCAACTCAGAAGGACCAAGATCAAGCCAGAGGAGCAAGATATCAGCAAGAGAAGGGCCTCCCTTGCCGGGTAGGCGAGGACGGCAAGGGGCAAGGCCACCACCAGAAGCAGGCAACCAAGGCACCCAGGCAAGGTCTGCCGGGGCTCGCGGGGGCAGAACCACCCCACCAACCACTCAAGCACGACCCACGTCGTCGATCGGTGTGGTGTCAAGCCACAAGGTGATTAAGTGGCAGCCATTTGCCACATGGTAGCAATTTCCTACAGAAGAAACCCACAGATGACACTCGTCCTGTGACGTGTCAAGGGAACAGGCATGGAGCTTGCGAGATAGCCCGGCAAGCCTTGCCGGGCAACCAGTGATGTGACACTAAGCGATGCATTTAATGCACTCTATCAGCCCGCAGAGTTAGGTAGTCACTGCTGCCCTACGGAAACCCCAGCCGGGCATGTGTACTGCGTCTCACCATCCCCATTCCACCATCAATCCACTAAAGCAGGAGTAGGGTCTTACACCCCGCAGCGGCCCGAACCTGGGTAAATTGCTCGTGTGCTCTCTGTCGTGCTGCCGTGCGCTGATCTGCTCTTTGTGCAATGTGTCGTCCCCCCGCCGAACCAGCAAGGGGCCTCTTGGTCCCATAGGTGGCTGTGGATATCCCACGACATTTTCTGTACTATTTGTTCTAACCATTAGCTACCCAATGGGTACGGGTACCCATCGGGTATGGGTATGGGTAAAGTTTCATACCCGCAGGTATGGGTATGGGTAGAATTTTGTACCCACTGACTATACAGGTCTGGGTATGGTACTTCTCCACCCTGCCCATACCCTACCCATTGCCATCCTTAGACCTGTAGGACATATTTTGTTAGCCAAAGAATTCATGGAGATTTTAAGGATATAATGCGATTATGCCAATCTAACATTCCAGAGTTATGCCCGTACCATGGCACCTGGATCAAAGAATATTTTTAGAACCTGTAGAACCATATTTGGAACTAAAAAGAAATAATATTTTGTAAGATCAGAATTGCCAAGAGGAAGATGCCAATCACATAGGTTGGAACTATAATGCTACAGTGGAATGCAAAAGTGAAGGAAAACAATGCAGGTCTTGCATTGTCACTCTTTTCAATTTATATTAGATGCTCATACATAAAGCTGATATGCAAAGCATCCCATGATAACTATCCTTCGACAAATAAACATACTAAAACCCATCTAGATACCAAACTTAAATTCATTCTCCAATCATATAGATACCATCGGGATACATACTCCGAAACATAACCACCAAAAACAACTAGAACGGATAGGAAGCATGGCTTGGTACGCACAAATGTGGCATCCTCTATGATATTTGATGAGTGAAACTCATTTGGCACTATCTAACCAATGATTTTTCTAACACATCGTATGATCCTAGCAAGCAAGGTAGGACGGGACAGTTTTGTTGATGTCCAGTGCAAATACCTTCAATATATTAGATTTGGATAGATATGAACAACATGACAACTCTTCTGTTTACCTTGTCTCACATGGTAAAATTCACCTTAGCCACAAGAATACACAACCAAATGAAGGTGCTGCCTATTTTCTCTAGTGATAAAGGATCATAACCCGGAGGCATTGCATAGTTTACAACAAAGCACATGCCATATGAGTGCCTACAAAAGATAGATGGGAATATGCATACCAAAAAAAGTTCAAGAAAAGTACTAACACATCTCTGTTGGAATGACATATCATGTATTGAATGTTTTAGTACATATAAACAACACCTATCTTGCCAAGGCCCTAATACCACTCATGTATTTATTGTGGGATTTTCTTTGGAATAATAGATATAAATCTTATAAACAGTAATAAAGGGAAGAACTGTGAACTCACGACTATAAACCTTTTGGTTCACGATATGTCCGCAAAGAGTACTTTTTTGTTTGTCTACTAATTAGGACGACTCTTGATTTAGTTGGAAATCATGTCGCTTGTATTGCACGTGAATAGTAAACGAAAGGTAGATTAACTATTGTAAGTAAAGAAGAAGTTAAGGCTTTGACAATGTCTGAATAGTCCATGTGACACTGAATGGAAGTACATGCTGATGTTAAATACCATACCATAATAGGGAAGGTGGTTCTAGCATCAGTCTTCGGTGTAGGAAGTCGCAAATGCAAAGATGGTAGAAATAATGGTTCTCCCTTGGCCGCTCGATAACCTCATCACCCAACTAAGGAGTGCTCTTGCAGAGAACCAAAACATATGTTACAGTGAATATCACTCACCAAGATAATTTCAATACCACTAAAATTCAGATAGATAAATTCACAACCTAAATGATCTGATCTAAGCTTAGATTTTTCAATGAACATTTATATTGCACTTTTTATCCCTGGGTAAAATTAAACATCTATACAAAATGGAAATAAAATTCTATTAACCTAAGGGAGTAAATCAAAATAATCAACCAAATAGGATGCTCACTCCTTGCAATACGTGCACACTTCAGAGAAAAATTTGCATAAGAATACGACCTTGCAGATAGTTGTGATGGTCAGGTGGAGCTAAAGATTAAACAGTTTGTCATCACCTCATATAACCTTGATCCAGCTGCAGATGAACATCATCACCTCCTAGCCAGTACCTCACCAAGGGGCAAACTACAATCCAAGACACAGAGAGACAGAGAGAGAGAGAGAGAGAGAGGGGTCAACCTAGATGAATTTGAGACGGGGGCCAAAGTTGGAGGCTGCAGTGCTCTGACCATGGCCACCACATCATGTAGAGGGGCGGCGTAGATCTCGCATCAAGCTGAACATGTTCTCGACACCGGATCCGGAGCGTCCATGAGCCACTTCCAGCGAGAAAAAGAAGGCTCGAGCAAACACAGCGGCCTTCAGTCCACCAGGCGACGGGGACGTGCGAGCTCAATGGGGGAGTGACAGTGGCACAGTAGCGGCGGCGGTGTGCCTACAGGGAGGAGAAGAGGCATGGTAGAGTGTCGCGGGCGTAGGGAGGTGTAACATCCCAAATTTTCATTTTGGATGTTATACATAGGTCATCATATGCATAACATATTTTCTTTGCATTTTGGTTGTGATCCTGGAAATCTTAAGCAACTCAAGGACCTAAGGAGAGAGTTGGAGGTTTCATTTATTTTCATATTTGAATTTTCTCAAATTTGAAAAGAGGATCGATTTGATTTAAATATTTTTCTCACCAATTATTTCCAATAATAAAAATAAAAGAGAGAAGATAAAATGAGTTCTTCAAAAGAGAGGAATATTGGAGAAGAAATTTTAAAATAAAATTATTAATTTTTATTCGTATTTATTTGCTATTTTATTTGAAGTAGGGAAAAATATGCATTTTTGAAAATTGCCCTTTTAGGCCAGAAAAATGTTCATCTTGTCCTAAATATTAGGTTTGGACGGTGAAAATTGTTTCTAGTATTTTAATTTTTTTATTTTTATTAGGATTTTTCTTTCGGGCGAAGTTTATTTTAAAAAAAGAGTTTGAGACCGACCGGGCCGAAGGCCCAGCCGTCCCAGTCCGCGCTACCGCCTCGTCCCCGTGCTTGCGCCGGACTCCTGTCGGAGTCCGGGTCGGAGCCGCCTCGCCGCCCCCTGCTGCACGTCCCCCGCCTCGGGCCTTTAAAAGGCGAGCCACCCCGCCACCACCTTTCCACCTCGCCCTCCCAAGCAAGCGTCGCCACACACATTCATGATCACCACATCGCCATCGCCACGCCGCCGATGCCGCCCGCTGCCGAGCCCGCCTCGCACCATGACGCCGCCAGATCCCGCCGCCCCGCCGTTGACCTCGCCGCCGCGGTTGAACGGTAAAAACCGCTTGGTTTTTCCTCGGTTTTTCTTTCGTTTTTTTTCCAGTTTAGACTAGATCGTTTTTTATTTTATTAGATTAAATAGCGAACGTTTTTCCTTTAGATCGTTTTAATGAACAAATTCGTTTGTTTTCTTCTATTAGCGAACATTCGTTCGTTAGATTTTCTTTTTCTATTTTTCTTTCGGCCAGGGACCTATCCGCAAATAGCTTTCTTACAGATTAATCCCTGATCTTTAAACCCTCGTTACTTTTTACCCGTTTTCCGAAATCCAGTGAAACCAACGGTAAAATCTTCGTCTTGTTCCCCTCTATCCAGATAATCAACTTGAACATGTTTTTGATAATTTAAAATTTGGTTTCATGCAGATTTGAATTTGATTTTTTTTATCATAGTTTGAGTTTCGTAGCCCTGATTTGATTGATTCTTTTTGCAAATTGAAGCTCTTCACTTGTACTTTTTGTTTAGATCTTTTCTTCTGAGTTTTACTTTTGCGTCTATGCTTGAGTGCTTATGTATGCTATTGTTTGTTTATGATAGAGTTTCCAGAGTGCGAGGCTTGCTACGACGAATCACTAGGGTTTTCAGATTGTCAGCAAGCCAAGTGACACTTTGATCATATCCCTTTATTACCCAGTTTTTATTCATTAGTTTCACTCTTCAAAACACTTCATGGTTAGGACTTGTTAACATGTGGGTTTTGGGAAGTAGTTGATGAGGTAGAACCTATTGTCCTTTATTCAAACCTTGGGTGTTATTACGTTATGCTTATACTGCTATGCTAGCTATGCTCGTAGACGAGGATTGGTTTGAGTGTATCCATGAAAGATGTGAGAGATTACTGTTAACTAAGGTTTAACTTAAGGTGGCTACTTTAATACACATCTTGGTGGATTGGTTGAGGCACCCTGGAGCACCCAGTGGTTGTTTGGGCACCTGGAGCAATCTAGTGATGTCCTAGGATATCCCGGAGTACCCGTGTGATCATCCTATGGTTCGCTACCTAGGCTCAAAGGGATCATAAAGATTATTCATGCTACAAACTTTCGTGTGCAGCCACAAGCCATTATGGGCTCTGGCATAGTTGAGTAAGTTGTGGGAAACCTTTCCATGATGAGCTAGCAAATGTAGGGGATTGTAGGTGTACTGGCCTATCTATCGGTTAAGGGGACCTCTTCGGAATGACTGTGTCTCGGTCATCCATTTCTCAAACGTCATGCAGTGCGAGAAATTAAACAGAGGAGATCGAGTCCTGTGGGGAAAAGTGCGCAAACCTCTGTAGAGTGTATAAACTAATCATGGTTAGCTGTTTCCCGGGTTATGGACGTCTTGATTATCTGGTACTTGAATTATTGATTTGATCTCATCACTTTACTTAATTAATTTGTTGGGTTATTAATTATGTTTAATTGGGATTGCTTTGGAGGAACCTTCTCAATATTTATCAACCAACTTGGTAGTAAATAAACTACATTCCTTTGTTGTAGGGAAAAACTAGCTTTATGCAAATGATAACCATAGAGCCTCCACCAACCACATATGCATGTAGTGATAGCTGTTATTTGTTCATTGCTCTATAGTGTTATGTTGCCAGCATATTCCATATGCTGACCCGTTTCCGGATACAACGTATTGTCGCAGAGTTTTCAGACAAAGAGTAAGATGCGCTATGCCATTATCGTGCACTCAACTATGCCGTTGGAGTTGATCGACGCATTTATCTTTGATGCTTCAGCAGTTATCATTTTTAGATGGCCTTCAGCCATAATATTGTAATTTAGTGCTCTCTTTGAGACATTCAATGTAATAAGTGTGTGATTGAACTGTGCTATAAATCCTTGAGTACTGCGTGTGTCAGCATTACCGATCCAGGGATGACACTTATACACGGAGATTTGACCGTCTGAGGTCGGATCCCTACAAGATGGTATTAGAGCACATGCTAACTGTAGGACACGACCACTTGGATAAGCCACATGATACTCTTCTCTACTCATTTTTGACTCCTCTCCATTTTCTACTCTATAGATGGCGGACCCGAGGAACAAGTTTGCCCAACTAGATGATGACACCCCGTTTGGACGCCATTTGAAGGAAGTCACTAGGTACTTGAGCATCGGAATACCAAGCTTCATCGGGACCTACACTGCCACTTTACTAGAAGAGGAGCGCTGGATGATTCGAGTTCATGTTCCAGGAAGGACGTTCGCGCCAGTTACTGAGCCCATAGAGTTTTCTTTTGATGCACCAACCTGGAGTCTAGGAAATAGCATGGCCGCCCACATCGCCATTGGACGCATCGGCGAGGTGTACAACAAGGATCTTAAGGACACCATCTACCAGATATGTTGATGTCGAGATGAGCAATGGGAGATCATTAGCACCGGGAGGGACAAGTCTATTGCAGCCTACATCCAGGAGTTAAATCATCACATTCATCATCAGGAGAACCAGATGTGCACCAACATGATTGACATAAAGAAGGTGATGACCAAGAACATGGAGCTAGAAGACGAACTCAAGTATACAAGCAATGGATACGAAGAGGAAATTGCGGTACTACTTGAGAAGAATGAAGACCTGAAGAATAAGCTAGGGATATTCATGGGAGATCCCGAACCTGAGGTGGACATTCGCTCTGAAGACTACATCATCATCGACGACACCGACTCTGACCCCGACATCGAAGATGAGAGTGATGATTATGAAGACGAAGCTGGAGCAAACATCATGGAGTCTTCCACCGATCAAAATTTCTAGTCGACCACCCTATTATCAGTAGTATTCCCCCATGTATATAGAAATATTCCAAGTATTTTGTAAATGTAGCTTAGATCAATTGTACGATCTTGTTTGAATCGAGTGGAGTGATAAGAATATTTTTGTTTCATGTGCATATGGGTAGTTATTTCCCCTTAGACCTTACTCTATTCTATTCTCACCACCCCTGAGGGAAAGAGGATCAAGTATGTGTCACGGCATGCGCTGAGGAGGGCTCAAGTAAATTCCCTCACGGGAGTTGTTTAGGAGGAAGTACCAGTTATGAAGAACTATCATGATGTATTTCCAGAGGAGTTACCAGGCATGCCACCAGATCGAGATATAGAATTTTTGATAGAGCAATTGCCAGGCACCAGACCAATATCGAAGAGACCGTATCAGATGCCCGCAAACGATCTAGAGGAAATTAAGAAGCAGATTAAGGAGTTATTGGAGAAAGGTTACATTCGACCAAGTTCATCACCTTGGGGAGCCCCGATGCTCTTAGTTGAGAAGAAGGATGGATCTTTGAGAATGGTTGTTGATTATCGTGCATTGAATGAGGTGACAATCAAGAAAAAGTACCCACTACCGACGATCAATGATTTGTTTGACCAGCTGCAAGGAGCTAAAGTGTTATCCAAGATCGGTTTTCGATCAGGATACCATTAGCTGAAGATACGCGAACATGACATACTTAAGACAACTTTTACCACAAGATACAGGCCATATGAGTACACTGTTGTCTTTTGGATTGACTAATGCCCATGCCTATTTCATGAGTATGATGAATAAGGTGTTCATGGAGTTCTTGGACAAGTTTGTTGTGGTGTTCATTGAAGATATATTGGTGTACTCGAAGAATGAAGAGGAACACAATGAACATTTGCGCTTAGTTCTAGAGAAGCTCGGGGAACATCAGCTTTATGCCAAATTCAGCAAATGTGAGTGTTGGTTGAAAGAAGTTGGATTTCTGGGACATGTTATATCTGGAGAAGGTATAGTAGTAGAACCAACCAAGGTTCAGTCTGTCACGGAGTGGTTGGCACCCACCTCTGTTGGAGAGATCCGCAGTTTTCTTGGACTCGCAGGATATTACCGGAGGTTCACTGAGAATTTTTCTAGGATTGCGAAGCCCATGATGGAGTTGTTGAAGAAGGACACCAAGTTCAAATGGACCAAGGAATGTGAGGCTAGTTTTCAGGAGTTGAAGAAACATTTAGTATCAACCCAGTGCTAATTCTACCAGATATACGCAAGGATTTCCATGTGTATTGCGACGCTTCTCGCCAAGGATTTGGAGGAGTACTTTTGCAAGTCGGAAGAGTTGTTTCATATGCCTCACGTCAGCTACGACCTCATGAGTTGAATTATGCCACACATGATTTGGAGCTAGCAGCCGTAGTGCATGCGCTCACGACCTGGAGACATTTTCTCATTGGAAACCGTTGTGATGTATACATGGATCATAAGAGCTTGAAATACATCTTCACGCAGAAGGAGTTGAATCTCAGGCAAAGGAGATGGTTGGAGCTTATAAAGGATTATGATATGAAGCTACATTATCACCCAGGGAAGGCCAATGTTGTAGCAGATGAGCCACAAGAGTTATGTCAATACTCTCTTAACCGGAGAATTACCTCACGAGTTAGCCGAGGATCTCAGGGAACTACGTTTGGAGATAGTTCCGAGAGGTTTTGTTGCAGCATTGGAAGTTCAGTCCACATTGTTGGGAAAGATTTGAGAAGCCCAGAAGACTGATAAGGAGATTGCAGAGATAAAAGAGAGGATGAGCAAAGGAAAAGCCAAAGGTTTTCGTGAGGATGAGTATGGAACTTTGTGGTTTGAGGATCATATATATGTGCCCAATGACCCAGAGATCAGGAAGTTAATACTTCGGGAGGCTCATGACTCGCCATACTCGATTCACCCAGGAAACACCAAGATGTATTTGGACTTGAAGGAACGTTTCTAGTGGACAGGTATGAAGAAGGATATTGAGGAGTACGTAGCCGTATGTGATGTATGTCAGAGAGTGAAGGCAAAGCATCAGAAGCTAGTAGGATTACTACAGCCTATGCCGATACCCGAATGGAAGTGGGATAAACTTGGCATGGACTTTATCACCAAATTACCCAGGACATGCTCGGGATATGATTCTATTTGGGTAGTAGTTGATCGCTTGACCAAAGTGGATCACTTTATCCCTGTGAAAACCACTTATACGAGCGCGAAGTTGGCCAAGATATATATGATCAGGATCGTATGTCTGCATGGAGTTTCGAGGACCATTGTATCAGTAGAGGAACACAGTTTAGTTCGAAGTTTCGGAATCAGTTGCACCAGACTTTGGGTACCAGGCTAGAGTTCAGTACAACCTTTCATCCATAGACAGATGGACAGACCGAGAGAGTCAATCAGATTCTGGAGGACGTGTTAGAGCTTGTGCGCTAGATTACGGATCTAGTTGGGATGATAATTTGCCTTACGCAGAGTTCTTAAAACAACAGCTACCAGGCTAGTTTGAAGATGGCCCCTTTTGAAGCCTTGTATGGAAGGAGGTGCACGACACTGTTAATGTGGGATGAAGTTGGAGACCGTTAGTTGTTTGGACCAGATTTGATCAAAGAGTCTGAAGAGAAGGTTAAGTTGATTTGAGATAGACTGAAGGTAGCTCAGTCAAGGCAAAAGAGTTATGCGGACACTAAATGTATGGAGGTAGTCTATGAAATTGAAGAAAGAGCATATCTTTGTGTGTCACCTCGACGAGGAGTTAAAAGATTCGGAGTTAAGGGAAAGTTAGCCCCAAGATTTGTAGGACCATATCGAGTTCTAGAACGTATGGGAGAAGTTGCCTACAAGTTGGAGTTACCCGAAGGATTGTCAGGAGTTCATGATGTGTTACACGTTTCCCAGTTGAAGAAGTGCCATGCAGAGATGGCCGATATTCCTCTGAGAGATACAGTTCCCCTGGAAGCGATTCAGATGGACCGTGACCTAACCTACGAGGAGAAACCAGTCAAGATTCTTGAGTTTGCCAGCCAAGTTACACGCAGCAAGGTTATCAAGTTCTGCAAAGTTCAGTGGAGCCACCATATCGAGGAGGAAGCCACCTTGGAGCGAGAAGAAGACCTACGGAAAGACCACCCACACCTATTTTCTAGACAACCCGAATCTCGAGGACGAGATTCATCTTAAGTGGGGTAGGTTTGTAACATCCCAAATTTTCAATTTGGATGTTATACATAGGTCATCATATGCATATCATATTTTCTTTGCATTTTGGTTGTTATCCTAGAAATCTTAATCAACTCAAGGACCCAAGGAAAGAGTTGGAGGTTTCATTTATTTTCATATTTGAATTTTCTCAAATTTGAAAAGAGAATCGATTTGATTTTAATATTTTTCTCTCCAATTATTTCCAATAATAAAAATAAAAGAGAGAAGATAAAATGACTTCTTCAAAAGAGAGGAATATTGGGGAAGAAATTTTAGAATCAAATTATTAATTTTTATTCGTATTTATTTGCTATTTTATTTGAAATAGGGAAAATATGCATTTTTGAAAATTGCATTTTTAGGCCAGAAAAATGTTCATCTTGTCCTAAATATTAGGTTTGGACGGCGAAAATTGTTTCTGGTATTTTATATTTTATATTTTTATTTTTATTAGGATTTTTCTTTCGGGCGAAGTTTATTAAAAAAAAAGAATTTCGCACCGACCCGGTCGAAGGCCCAGCCGGCCCAGTCCGTGCCACCGCCCCGTCCCCGTGCTCGCACCAGACTCCCGTCAGAGTCCGGGTCGGAGCCGCCTCGCCGCCCCCTATCGCACGTCGCCCCCCCCCCCCTCGGACCTTTAAAAGGCGAGCCGCCCCGCCGCCACCTCTCCACCCCGCACCATAGCCGCCGCCGCCTCCCAAGCCACGTCGCGCCACCACCGTTAGCCGCCTCCGCCGCTACTTGCCGCCGCCCGCCGCCGTTCTCCGTCGCCCAGCTGCTGCCGCGTGCCGCCGCCAGAGCACCGCCGATGCTGCCAGATCCCGCCGCACCGCCGTTGACCTTGCTGTCGCGGTTGACCGGTAAAAACCGCTCGGTTTTTGCCCGATTTTTCTTTCTTTTTTTCGGTTTAGACTAGATCGTTTTTTATTTTATTATGTTAAATAGCGAATGTTCTTCGGTTAGATCGTTTTAACGAATGAATTCGTTCGTTTAGTTCTGTTAGCGAACATTCGTTCGTTAGATTTTCTTTTTCTGTTTTTTTGGCCAGGGACCTATCCACGAATACTTTTCTTACAAATTAGTTTCTGATCTTTAAACCCTCGTTACTTTTTACTCGTTTGCCCAAATCCAGTGAAACCAACGCCAAAATCTTCGTCTTGTTCCCATCTATCCAGATAATCTACTTGAACATGTTTTTGATAATTTAAAATTTGGTTTCACACAGATTTGAATTTGAATATTTTTTATCGTAGTTTGAGTTTCGTAGCCCCGATTTGGTTGATTCTTTTTGCAAACCGAAGCTCTTCACTTGTACTTCTATTTAGATCTTTTATTCTGAGTTTTATCTTTGCATCTATGCTTGAGTGCTTATGTATGCTATTGTTTGTTTACGATAGAATTTTCGGAGTGCGAGGCTTGCTACTATGAATCACTAGGGTTTTCAGATCGTCAGCAAGGAAAGTAACACTTTGATCATATCCCTTTATTACCCAGATTTTATGCATTAGTTTCACTCTTCAAAACACTGCATGGTTAGTACTTGTTAACATTTGGGTTTTGGGAAGTAGTTGATGAGGTAGAACCTATTGTCCTTTATTCAAACCTTGGGTGTTATTACGTTATGCTTATACTGCTATGCTATGCTCGTAGACGTGGATTTGTTTGAGTGTATCCATGAAAGATGTGAGAGATAACTGTTAACTAAGGTTTAACTTAAGGTGGCTACTTTAATACACATCTGGGTGGATTGGTTGAGGCACCCTGGAGCACCCAGTGGTTGTCTGGGCACCTGGAGCAATCCAGCGATGTCCTAGGATATCCCGGAGTACCCATGCGATCATCCTATGGTTCACCACCTAGGCTCAAAGGGATCATAAAGATTATTCATCCTAGAAATATAGCGACCAGACCTCAAACAGTCTGATCGCTGTGCATCAGTGTCATCCCTGGATCGGTAATACTGACATGCATAGTACTTCAAGGATTTATAACAGAGTAGCAATCACACACTTGTTACATCGAATGTCTCAAAGGAGAACTTATTACAATAAATATGGCTTAAGGCCATCTAAATGCGATAACAGCGGAAGGCTTGGAAGATAAAGTGAGTCCATCAACTCCAAAGGCATCACTGAGTGAAAGATCATGACCTAAGGCACCTTACTCGTTGTCTGAAAAGTCCGCAACATGAACGTTGCAGCCCGAAAACAGGTCAGCACATGGAATATGCTGGCAATGTAACACATAGAGAGTAATGAACAGAATACTGCTATCACTACATGCATATGTGGCTGGTGGAATAGCTCTATGATTACAGTTTTGCAAAAAGCCAATTTTACCCTAAAACAAATGAATAAATTTTATTTAACTATCATTGTGGTTGTTTAACATTGAGAAGGTTCACCCAACTCAATCCCAATTAAGCATCATCATTAAACCCAAAGAAAATTAAATTAAGTAACATGTTGAGATTCACATGATAATCCAAGTACTAGATACTCAAAACGTCCATAACCAAGGACACGGCTAACCATGATTAGTTTATACACTCTGTAGAGGTTTGCGCACTTTTCCCCACAAGACTCAATCTTCTCTATTGGATTTCTCGCACTACAAGGTGTTTGAGAAACGGATGACCGAGACACAGTCTTTCAGAATTGTTAGCACCTTACGATGGGTAGACAGTTACACCTACTTTCCCCTACATCTGCTAGTCTGCCACTGTAAGAGTTCACACGACTTAATCAACTATGCTAGAGCCCATAATAGCTTGTGGATGCACACTGAAGTTTCTAGCATGAATAATCTTATGATCCCTTTGTGCCTGAGTGGCAGTCCAGAGGAGAATCACACGATACCCCGGGATTTCCAAAAATGCACGCAACACTGGGTTCCCAAGGTGCCTCAGTCCACCCAGATGTGTATTAAAGTTGCCACCTTAAGTTAACCATTAATTAACAATACTCACATCTGTCATGGATACACTCAAAACCCAATCCACGTCTACAAGCATGGCATAGCAATATAAGCAAATGTAGAAGTAACTCCCAAAGGTTTGATAATAAACAGGACAATAGGTACTACCTCATCTACTTCCCAAAACCCACATATTAATCAGATCCTAACCATGCAAATGTTTGAGGATTGATCTAATGCAATAAAACTGGTTAGTAAGGAGGTATGATCAAAGTGTTACTTGCCTTGCTGCTGATCCGTGAAACCTAGAGATTCGTAGTAGCATGCTGCGCACTCCGGGTACTCTATCACAAACAAACAAGCATACAATAAGCACTCAACTAGAAGCACGGGTAAAACTCAACTAAGAGATCTAACCAGAAAGTTCAACTTAAGAACTCTGGTTTGCAAAAAAAATCAAACCAAACGAAGCAACGAAACTCAAACAAGCTTTGTTTACTAATCTGGACCTAAGTCAAATTTTTACAGTAGCAAAAACTTGTTTGAGTAGGTTAAACAGAAAGAGGGTTTCGAGACGAAACTCTAGGCGCTTGAATCGTCTGATTCTAATAAACGAGCGAAAAGAGAAACTAAAACAAAAATCAGGGCAGAAATCGCGATCGAAAAATAATCGCGGAATACCCTAGAAAAAGAAAAACTGACGAATAGGCTAACGAACGGACGTTTGCTGTCTGCGGCTAAATGGTGAAAACCGTTCGTTAAAACGAACGAACGAGCGAACGCTCTCTAAATAAATAAACCAAAAAAAACTAAACCGATCTATTCTAAAAAAACGAACTAGGGTTTCTAAAAAAATATCGGATCGGTTTTCTATAGAAAGTCGGCGGCGGCGGCTACCTCGTCGGATCATGCGGGGCTCGGGGCTCCGGCGGGGCTGGGTGGCTTCTGCGGCTGCAGCGGAGGGCGGCGACGACGGCGGAGGCGTGGCAAGCGGGGGCGGACGGGTGGTGGCGGCGGTGAGGGGCAAGATTTAAAGGGGAGGGGAGGGTCACTTTGGGAAGGGGGCATCGGGGCGGCGGCAGACTCCCGGACTCCGGTGGAGTCCGGCTCGGCCACAGCGGGCGCGAGCGAGGCGGCGAGCGGCTGGGCCGACGGGGCCTTCGGCCCGGTCGCTCCGAACGGAACTTTTTTCTTTTAAATAAATCCGCCGAAATTTAAATAAATCCTAGAAAATAAAATAAAATCTAAAAATGCCAAAACAAATTCTCACCATCTAAATAAAATATTTAGAACGGTATGAACATTTTGTTGGCCCTACAATACAATTTTGAAAGCGTGCAATTTTTCTAATTCAAATAAAATTGCAATAAAACCAAATAAAATAAATAAAATGATTTTAACATTTTTCCTCTAATATTTCATTTATTTTGGAGAAGTCATTTTATCCCCTCTCATATATTTTTATTTGAGAAATATTAGGAAGAAAAATAATCAAAACCAATTGATCCTCTTTTCAAAATTTGAGAAAACTCAAATATGGAAATAAAGAAATTTCCAACTCTCTCCGTGGGTCCTTGATTTGCGTGAAACTTGTAGGATCAAGCAAAAATGCAATAAAATATGATATGCAATGATGATCTAATGTATAACATTCCAAATTGAAAATTTGGGATGTTACAAACCTACCCCCCTTAAGATGAATCTCGCCCTCGAGATTCAGGTTGGCTAGAAAATAGGTGAGGGTGGGCCTTCCGTAGGTCTTCCTCTCGCTCCCAGGTGGCTTCATCCTCGGTATGGTGGCTCCACTGAACTTTGCAGAACTTGATAACCTTGCTGCGTGTGACTCGGCTAGCAAACTTGAGAATCTTGACTGGTTTCTCCTCATAGGTCAAATTGCTATCCAACTGAATCGCTTCCAGTGGCATTGTATCTCTCAGAGGAATATCGGCCATCTCTGCGTGGCACTTCAACTGGGAAATGTGGAACACATCATGAACTACTGACAATCCTTCGGGCAATTCCAACTTGTAAGCAACTTCTCCCATACGCACCATGACTTTGTATGGTCCCACAAAACGTGGTGCTAACTTTCCCTCCTCGAAGTGGGGATACTCGAAGATAAACTCTGTCTCCGATCTCGTAAACTGTCTCCTTGCGTTTAGCATCCACATAGCTCTTTTGCCTGGACTGGGCTACTTTGAGTCTATCACGAATCAGCTTAACCTTCTCTTCAGACTCTTTAATCAAATCTGGTCCAAACAACTGACGATCTCCAAATTTGTCCCACAACAACGGTGTCCTGCACCTTCTTCCGTACAAAGCTTCGAAAGGGTCCATCTTCAAACTGGATTGGTAACTGTTGTTGTAAGAAAACTCTGCATATGGAAAATTGTCGTCCCAACTAGATCCATAATCTAGCGCACAAGCTCTCAACATGTCCTCCAGAATTTGATTGACTCTCTCGATTTGTCCATCTGTCTGTGGATGAAAGGCTGTACTGAACTCTAGTCTGGTACCCAAAGTTTTGTGCAACTGATTTCAGAACTTTGAGGTAAACTGGGTTCCTCTATCTGATACAATGGTCCTCGGAACTCCATGCAGACATACGATCCTGGTCATGTATATATTTGCCAACTTAGCACTGGTATAAGTGGTCTCCACTGGAATGAAATGAGCTACCTTCGTCAAACGCTCAACTACAACCCATATCGAGTCATAGCCTGAACGAGTCCTGGGCAATCCTATGATAAAATCCATGCTTAGCTTATCCCACTTCCATCCGGGTATCGCCAATGGCTGTAGCAATCCTGCTGGCTTCTGATGCTCTGCCTTCACTCTCTGACATACATCACAAACTGCTACATACTCCGCAATGTCCTTCTTCATTCCGGTCCACCATAAACTGTCCTTCAAATCCAGATATATCTTGGTATTTCCTGGGTGAATCGAATACGTTGAATCATGGGCCTCCTGCAGAATCATTTTCCTGATCTCCGGGTCATTAGGCACATAAATGCGGTCCTCAAACCATAAGGTATCATGCTCATCCTCACGAAATCCCTTAGCTTTTCCTTTGCTCATCTTCTCCTTTATCTCGGTAATCTCCTTGTCTTTCTTCTGAGCTTCTCTGATCTTATCCATCAAAGTAGACTGAATCTCCAATGCTGCTACATAGCCTCTCGGAACTATCTCCAAACATAGCTCGCGAAGATCCTCGGATAACTCCTTGGGTAACTCTCCGGTCATGAGGGTGTTGACATGGCTCTTGTGACTCAACGCATCGGCTACTATGTTAGTCTTTCCAGGATGATAATGCAACCTCATATCATGAGGTCCAACCATCTCCTTTGCCTGAGATTTAACTCCTTCTGCATGAAGGTATACTTCAAACTCTTGTGATCCATGTACACCTCACACTGGTTTCCGATAAGAAAATGTCTCCATGTCTTCAACGCATGCACTACGGTTGCTAACTCCAAATCATGTAGCATAATTCAACTCATGGGGTTTAAGCTATCGTGTGGCGTAAGAAACAACTCTTCCCACCTGCATAAGCACTGCTCCAAGTCCTCGACGAGAAGCGTCACAATATACTTCATAATACTTGCGCTGATCTGGCAAAATCAACACTGGTGATGTAACCAAGCGTTTCTTCAACTCCTGGAAACTGGCCTCACATTCCTCAGTCCATTTGAACTTGGTGTCCTTCTTCAACAACTCCGTCATGGGCTTTGCAATCTTCGAGAAATTCTCAATGAACCTCCGGTAGTATCCTGCGAGTCCAAGAAAACTCCGGATCTCTCCAACTGACGTGGGTGCTTCCCAATTTGTCACAGTGACAACTTTGGTGGGGTCTACTGCTATTCCTTCTCCGGATATTACATGTCTGAGGAATCCAACTTCCTTCAACCAAAACTCACACTTGCTGAATTTGGCATATAACTGATGTTCTCTGAGCTTTCCAAGTAGCAAACGCAAATGCTCCTTATGCTCCTCTTCATTCTTCGAGTAGACCCGAATATTATCAATGAACACCATGACGAACTTATCCAAAAACTCCATAAAAACCTTGTTGATCATGTTCATGAAATAGGCAGGTGCGTTAGTCAGACCAAATGACATAACGGTATACTCATATAGCCCGTACCTTGTGGTAAAAGCTGTCTTAGATATATCCTGCTCTCGAATCTTCAGCTGGTGGTATCCTGATCGCAGATCGATCTTGGAAAATACTTTAGCTCCTTTCAACTGGTCAAACAAATCGTTGATCATCGGTAGTGGGTACTTGTTCTTGATTGTCACTTCATTCAACCCTCGATAATCAACAACCATCCTCAATGATCCATCCTTCTTCTCCACTAAGAGCACTGGCGATCCCCAAGGTGAAGAACTTGGGCGAATATAGCCTTTATCCAGTAACTCCTTAATCTGCTTCTTAATTTCCTCCAAATCCTTTGCCGGCATCCTGTACGGTCTCTTAGATATTGGCCCTGTGCCTGGCAAAAGCTCAATTAAAAACTCAATGTCTCTATCCGGTGGCATGCCTGGCAACTCCTCTGGAAATACGTCAGGGAAATCCTTCACCACTAGTACTTCCTCCTGTACAACTCCTGTTAAGGAATTCACTTGAGTCCTCTTTGGCTCATGCCAGGATACATACTTAATACTTCTTCCTTCTAGGGTGGTAAGAAAAATTGACTTACTGGCGCAATCGATGTTTCCTCCATACATCGATAGCCAATCCATACCCAGAATCACATCCAAACCTTGCGACTCCAAAATTATCAGGTCTGAGGGGAAAACATGCTTCCCTATGGTCAATGGCATCTGAAAACATCCTTGAGTTGCCATATACTCCGCTCCTGGTGAGCTTACTAACATAGGTGTACTAAGAACTTTTGTGGGCAGTTTATACTTTTCCACAAATCTCCTTGATATGTATGAATGCGATGCACCAGTATCAAAAAGAACGATTGCAGTAAATGACTTAACCAAAAACTTACCTATTACTACATCTGGCTGGGCTTCAACCTCCTCCACGTTAACGTGGTTCACCTATCCCCTATTAAAAGGGTTCGGCTTCTTCCCAGAGCTTCCATTGCCATTTCCATTCTTAGCTTCAGGACATTCATTGGCATAATGTTCGGTCTTCTTGCACTTGTAGCAAGTGACGTGGCTCAAATCCTTCTTGGCTGGAGTTGCTGGGTTGGAATGGTTCTGGCCGTTGCTTCCTCCAATACCATTCCCATTTCTGGGGCCACTATGGTTGTGCGAACTTCCTCCATTATGGTTGTGGCCTCCGTGGTTATGTTGAAAAGGTCCTCCCGAGTTCGGGGTAAAACGGGGCTTCTAATGAGCTCCAGAATTGTACTTCCCTTGTCCATACGTCCTCTTGTGGTTGTCAATCTGCTGCTGCTTCCCTTCAATCATGAGAGCTCTATCTACCAACTCATGGTAGTTGTTGAAGGTTGCTACCATAAACTGCCTGCTTAGCTCATCATTCAGTCCTTCCAAAAACTTCTCGTACTTAGCTTCATCTGTAGCAACGTCATCTGGGGCATAACGTGCTAACTTACTAAAATCATCCACATACTGGCCAATTGTACGTCCTCCTTGGCGTAAGTTGAGAAACTTATGCTTCTTCATGGCCATAGCTCCTGCTGAAACATGGGCAGTATGGAAAGCCTGCTGAAACTGATCCCATTTAACAGTGTCGATGGGGTAAGTGGCTGCGAAATTTTCCCACCATGATGCTAAGGGTCCATCAAGATGATGTGCGGCAAAACACACTCTCTCTGCATTAGTGCATCCTGCAGTGGTCAACTCCCTTCCAATCTTGCAGACCCAATCATCTGCAACTATCGGCTCGGTGCTACTAGAGAACACCGGAGGATTAAGCCTCAAGAAACGGGCTAGGTGATCAACATGTGGTGGTAGTGGTGGGTTGTTGTTGTTGTTGTTGTTGTTGTTGTTGTTGTTGTTCCCCTGATTCGGGTTCTAAACTACTATCTGCATCAATGCATTCTGCTGCTGGATCAACTGAGTGAGCTCCGGTGGGAAAGCAATTCCATTGTCGCGTCTCGGAGGCATCTGAGGGTTTTGAAGAAAAGATGAGAATATAGAATAGAATGAGGTCTAGAGAGAAAACACTACCCATATGCACATGAGACAAACACAAACATATCACTTCAATCAATTCAAACAAGGGCATACAACGGTCTAACTGTCGTTACAAAAGTGCTCGGACTATGCTATATACATGGGGGAATACTACTACTGTTATGGTGGTTGACTAGAAAAATTGATCGGCCGAAGACTCCATGATATCTGCTCCAGCTTCATCAACATAGTCATCATCACTATCGTCAGGGTCCGAGTCGGTGTCATCGATGATGATGCAGTTCTCCGGGCAGGTACAATTGTCATCATCTCCTCCTGGCACGGGGTATCCCATGAATACTTTTAGCTTCTTCTTCAGGTCATCATTCTTCTCCACGAGTGTCCTCATTTCCTCCTCATATCCATCGCGTGTAGTCTTGAGTTCTTCTTCTAGTTATGTGATCTTGGCCATAGCCTTCTTCAGATCTATCATGCCTGCGCACATCTGGTTCTCCTGGCATCGAATGTGCTGATTTAACTCCTGGATGAAAGCGGCAATAGATCTGTCCTTCCTGGTGCTGATCATCTCCCATTGCTCATCTCGGCGCCCACAAATCTGGTAGATAGTATCCTTGAGATCCTTATGGTAAACTTCTCCAATGCGTCCCATGGTGATGTGGGCTTCCATGCTCTTTCCTAAACTCCAGGTTGGTGCATCAAAGGAAAACTCTATGGGCTCAGTGACTGGCATGAACGTCCTTCCTGGAACTTGAACTTGAATCATCCAACGTTCCTCTTCTGGCAAAGTGGCAATGTAGGTCCCGATGAAGCTTGGTACTCCGATGTTTAGGTATCTAATGACTTCCTTCAAGTGACGTCTGAAAGGTGTATCTTCATCCGGTTGAGTGAACTTGTTCCTTGCATCCGCCATCCTAAAAGAGTAGAAAAAGGAGAGGAGTCAGAAATGAGAAGAGAGTAGTGATCTAGGGCTTTAGCTTAGTGGTTGTGTCCTACAGTCAGCGTGTGCTCTGATACCATCTTGTAGCGACCAGACACGAATAGTCGATCTCGTGCATCGATGTCATCCTGGATCGGTAATCTTGACACACAAAGATTTTGAAGGATTTATAACAGAGTAGCAATCACAGACTTGTTACATCGAATGTCTCAAAGGAGAACTTATTACAATAAATATGGCTTAAGGCCATCTAAATGCGATAACATTGGAAGGCTTGGAAGATAAAGTGAGTCCATCAACTCCAACGGCATCACTGAGTGAAAGATCACGACCTAAGGCACCTTACTCGTCGTCTGAAAAGTCTGCAACATGAACGTTGTAGCCCGAAAACAGGTCAGCACATAGAATATGCTGGCAATGTAACACATAGAGAGTAATGAACAGAATACTGCTATCACTACATGCATATGTGGCTGGTGGAATAGCTCTATGGTTACAGTTTTGCATAAAGCCAATTTTTCCCTACAATAAAGGAATAAATTTTATTTAACTATCATGGTGGTTGTTTAACATTGAGAAGGTTCACCCAACTCAATCCCAATTAAACATCATCATTAAACCCAAACAAAATTAAATTAAGTAACATGTTGAGATTCACATGATAATCCAAGTACTAGATACTCAAAACGCCCATAACCGGGGACACGGCTAACCATGATTAGTTTATACACTCTACAGAGGTTTGCGCACTTTTTACCACAAGACTCGATCTCCTCCGTTGGATTTCTCGCACTACAAGGTGTTTGAGAAATGGATGACCGAGACACAGTCTTTCATAAGTGTTAGCACCTTACGATGGGTAGATAGTTACACCTACTTTCCCCTACATCTGCTAGTCTACCACTGTAAGAGTTCACATGACTTAATCAACTATGATTGAGCCCATAATAGCTTGTGGCTGCACACGGAAGTTTCTAGCATGAATAATCTTATGATCCCTTTGAGCCTGGGTGGTAGTCCATAGGAGAATCACATGGTACCCCAGGATTTCCAAAAATACACGCAACACTGGGTTCCCCAGGTGCCTCAATCCACCCAGATATGTATTAAAGTTGCCACCTTAAGTTAACCATTAATTAACAATACTCACATCTGTCATGGATACACTAAAAACCCAATCCACATCTACAATCATAGCATAGCAATATAAGCAAACGTAGAAGTAACTCCCAAAGGTTTGATAATAAACAAGACAATAGGTACTACCTCATCTACTTCCCAAAACCCACATATTAATCAGATCCTAACCATGCAATTGTTTGAGGATTGATCTAATTCAATAAAACTGGGTAGTAAGGAGGTATGATCAAAGTGTTACTTGCCTTGCTGCTAATCCGTGAAACCTAGAGACTCATAGTAGCATGCTGCACACTCCGGGTACTCTATCGCAAACAAAAAAGCATACAATAAACACTCAACTAGAAGCACGAGTACAACTCAAATAAGAGATCTAACCAGAAAGTTCAACTTAAGAACTCCGGTTTGCAAAAAGAATCAAACCAAACGAAGCAACGAAACTCAAACGACGAAAGAAACAAGCTTCGTTTACTCATCTGGACCTAAGTCAAAATTTACAGTAGCAAAAACTTGTTTGAGCCAGTTAACCTGAAAGAGGGTTTCGAGGCGAAACTCTAGGCGCTTGAATCGCCTAATTCTGATAAACGAGCGAAAAGATAAACTAAAACGAAAATCAGGGCAGAAATCACGATCGAAAAATAATCGTGGAAAACCCTGGAAAAAAGAAAAACTGACGAATAGCCTAACGAACGGACGTTCGCTGTCTGCGGCTAAACGGTGAAAACCATTTGTTAAAACGAATGAACGAGCAAACGCTCGCTAAATAAATAAACCAAAAAAAACTAAACCGATCTATTCTAAAAAACAAACTGGGCTATCTAAAGAAAACCGGCGGCGGCGGCTACCTCATCGGATCTGGCGGGGCTCGGGGCTGCGGCGGGGCTGCACTACTAGGGAAAAGCCTATACACAGAATCTTACCTGCAGCACGCTTCAAAATACCATGCTCTCACTACTTAGCAGCAGCGCTGCGGTTCCGCCAAACGCCATTGACTTGGAAGTAGCGATGAAGCGCGTGTAGCCTCTGGCGCCATCGCTATAGTTGCCATGACCTTGGCCCCGCTAGCTATAGCGATGGCGCACTATGCTATAGAGCACTATGCTACTTAGGTTAGCTGTAGCGCGTTTTGTCAAACGCCTACAGCTATCCCTACCTTATCCCCACGGAGGACCGACCCTTCTCACTCACACTCTCACTCTCTTGCAACGTCAACCGTCGTCGTCAAATCGCCATGCGCCTGCTCGTCGTCCGCCGAGGTACTCCTCCTTCCGTCCCTCCTCCATCCTCCTCGCACATCCTCCCCTCCGCTGCCGCCCTCCCTCCTCCGCCTCATGGCGCCCTCCTCCCTCACTGCTGCCGCCCTCCTCCATCCTCTGCCGGCAGCCCTCCTCCCACCGCCCTCGACCTCGCCGCCCCTAGCTACCTCTCCGTCGCGCCCCACCCCCTGCCACTAGTTAATACTAGATTTAGTAGTAGTAGATGTTAATTTAGGGTTAGCTAGTACTAAATGTTAATTTAGTAGTAGTAGATGTTAATTTAGCTTAGTTAGTACTAGATTTTAAGTAGTAGTAGTGGTAGTTGAACTACTTTAGTTGTAGTTGAACTAGTTAGTAAGTAAATTAGTAAACTAGTTGAACTAGTTGAATTAACAGAACTAATCTATTTTTAGTAAGATAATTAATATAACTAGTTGAACTACTTTATTTTTAGAAAGAACTAGTTTTTTTCTATTTATAGTAAGTTTATATTTAGTAAGAACTAGTTGAATTAATAAAACTAGTTGAACATGTTTTGTTGCTAGTGATAACTTATATGGTTTCAAGTGACCTCCGTCGTCCCCGTCACCGACCCTCCGACATCCCCGCCATCATCCCGGCCACCGACGCACCTCCGACATCGAGGTGAGACCAGCCAAATATCCTTGTATATCTTGTGTTGTTGCTCAAATAGGATATGTGGTTGCCCAAGTGGCCGTTCATGTTCAGTTTACATCTCCGAGTGGCCTATGTTTTGTCGGAGTGTTGATTAATTTCCGTTCCGCAAATTTCAGGCGCCGATATGTCCTTTTTAGCAAAGGTCATGCGGGATTTTGTCGTGAATTCTGTCATGACTTGTGCTAGAATATGTACAAGTTTAATCTTTGAATTATGATTGTAGGAAATGTCGTACTTTCGGACGACGGCGGTCTCCGGGAGTGTAGCTGGTGCCACGACGATCGAGGTATGTGCGACGTGTTCGTTCGATCGACGACGATCGGCGCTTCAGCATTAAGCTCGAGGAGACCTGCGATGTTCATACGATGCGCAACGACGACAATAGTTTTTTCTCCATTAAGCATGACTTCAACTATTTCAACGCCTAATTTTCATATTTTACAATTCGACTAGCTTATCCCATGCCATGCAAGACGCTATGTCTTGGAGAGGATGGGTTTTGAAGACCATGAAAATTTGAAACAAAGAAAATACACCTAAGGACCCATCATGATATGGATTTTGAAGTAATCTGTACAATGCTCAGAGCGTAACCCATTTTGGTTGTCAAAATTGGGAAGCACTTTGCAAAATGTATGGTTTTGATGAGGGTATGATTATCACCATGTATCTTGGTGATCCCGACAATGAGAAAGACAATATGGACATTTGGGTCCTTGTTGATACGCCCGATTGTACCGTTATGTGAGTTTCTCAAACATAGTTATTAACTAATTTATATTGTTTATTTCAAAATAGTTGATAGCTTATTTCCATTGACAGCTTATTTTGATTCTTCAAAGACTATGCGGAAGATGGTAGATAAAACCCACTACAATCAAGGCACCCAATTAACGATAAGGAGAAAAATCATCGATCGCATTTTGTACTCTTCTTGAGAATTACAATGCCTATTATCAAACTCCTCCAAATTATGGTGAATACGTGCCACTAGTGCATGTGTTGAACAACGATAACTTCTCCGGAGATACCTGGTAAGATTTTTTACTATTACGACATTCGTGCATTTTTGCATACTTCTAAAACTAGTACATCATTGCTAACTACAAAGTTATTATTATGTTTTCAACGAAACTCCAGATGGATTGTATGCCTCATCGATGTCTCTGCATGGTCGCTTCTCGATTCTGAACATACCGCCGTAAATCTACAGAGCTCACTGTGCATATCGGATTTCTAAAACCCGTGAACACATGATCATCGAGAATGGAAGAAATGTATGGACATTCACAAGGAGGTTCTTGGAAGTAACATTCAGCGAAAGGCAAGAATGGGAGACAAAGCTAATCTCCATTCTCCATAATGGAGAGTCGGGGCTATCTTGTTTTTGTTATTTTACCTTAGAAAATGTAGTAGGTCTTAATCGAATGTAATAGGTCCTATGAGGTACAATATGTTTATTATGTGGTAATGTGTTAGAGTTGATAATGATGATCTTGAGGAGGTGTTATGTGATGTTAATGATGAAAACGATGATATTGAGGAGGTGTTATATGACAATGATGTATTATGATGCTACGTTGTTAATGATATGATGATGATGATGATGTTATTATATCATTGGGTGAAAGAATCATGATTAGTTTCAAGTGGATGGACATCCACTTGAAACTAGTCCACGGTTCTTTCACCCCATGATGTAATAACTCATTATGATGTAAAACAATCTCTAAATTCTGTTGTATGAAAACTTGTGTAAAGGTGTATGAATACAACATGAAATAGAAAAGAAATAAAATACTAAATAATAGTAGTAGCGCTGGTTAGCGAAGCGCTACTACTAATTAACGATAGCGATGTTCTAAAGAACCGCTGCTACTAAGTCAATTTAGCGATGGCGTGGGTCAAGCCGCTATTGCTAAGCATTAGTCATGGCGCCTTATCGATGGCGCTTACGCCACGCTCTCGATAGGCCCAAAACCAGCTGCTGCTAGGCTTTTCCTAGTAGTGCTGGTGGCGTCGATGGCAAGAAGCAGAAGGCGCAAGCGGCGCGGCGGGCGGGGTGGGATAGGGTGGTGGCGGCGGGGTGGGGTGGTATTCAAAGGGGGAGGGGGAGGGGTCGGCTTGGGGAAGGGGGCACCAGGGCGGCGACGGACTCCCGGACTCCGATGGAGTCCCGCTCGGCCACGGCGGGCGCGAGCGAGGGGGCGAGCGGCTGGGCCGGCGGGGCCTTCGGCCCGGTCGGTCCGAACAGAAGTTTTTTTTCTTTTAAGTAATTCCGCCGAAAATTAAATAAATCCTAGAAAATAAAATAAAAATCTAAAAATGCCAAAACAAATTTTCACCGTCTAAATAAAATATTTAGAACAGAATTAACATTTTCTTGGCCCTAAAATGCAATTTCGAAAACGTGCAATTTTTCTAATCTATTTATATATAAAAAGTGCTTGACGGGTTAACCAGAAAAAAGATAAATAAGCTAGAAATTATCACAATAATTAGAAACACCCAGCCGTTGATTTGGTGGACCCATAACTTAAAGGACATAATTAATGGATCAGATCTAAGACCGCTTCATCTAAACAAGAAAAAAATGAAAAGAAAAAAAAGAACCGTACCTATCCTTAGCGTGTACAAGCGGCTCAATCCTATCTATTGTTTTGGAACAAAAGTCGTACACATCCATATGTACGTGTGGCTCAATCCTACCTATACACATCCATCATGTACCTGTGGCTTAATCCTACCTTTCTTGAGTTATTGATTTTTGAAATAAAAGACACGTACAGAGCCATGATTAGCACGTCCAGTAACAAATAGAGGGAGGATCCTCAAAAAAGAAAAAAAGAAATAGATGAAGGGGAAAATTTATTCACATACACATCCATCGTTGGCACGTCTATTAAGAAATAGAGGAACCCTTCAAAAAATATATTAAAAAAATAGATGGAGGAAAAAACTGCGTCTAAAAAAGCAAACTACATAGAGTTCCGTCCGGAGCAAAAATAAAATAGGCTCCCGTACAAGTTGAGTTCAATTTGGACACCGCATATAGAACTAGATCGTATCTCTATCTATTACATATAATTAAAAAGTGCTCGACACGTTAATTATAAAAAAATAAATAAGCTAGAAATTACAATAATTATTAGAAACATCGGGTCGTTAATTTGGTTGACCTGTAACTTGAAAGACATAATTAATGGGTTAGATCAAAGATAGCTCAATCTGAAAAAGAAAAAAAAACTGCAGCTATCCTTAGCATGTACGTGCGGCTCAATCCTAAAATAAAGATTACATGCAGTTCAACAACAAAAGATTATGTGAAAACCTTCCTTTATAAGGAAAAAAACTGAAGCTATCCAACAATACGTGGCTCAATCCTAGAATAAAGATCATAGCTGCCGCCCCTCAGAAAACAAAAACACACGCAACTGTTGTCCCCAATGTCCTCGACCTCATGTAGCGGCAGTTGTAATGAGTCTCTGCACTAGCGCTGCCGGTATTGCTTCGGGATCCGAGGTCTCTTAGCCGCTGTCTAGCTACAAAGAAAAACTATCAAATCCAAATGTCCTTTTGCAGAAAAAAAAACCTATGTTCAAGGGATGAATTCCAGATTTCCTTCTTCTTGATGAACTCAGTCTAGACCCAAGATGGCTAAGTGAGATGAGATCCATGCACAGTGAATCAACAACAGCAGCAACATTGCTCTTTGCGTAGCTGGACATTAGCCGGTGGCATCAATCTGGGTGTCAACGGAGAAAAGAAGGGTTTCTTTGCTCTATGAGTCGCTGGACAGCACAAACGACAACAACCCAGGAGTCAAACGGAGAAAGTAAGGAAGTAAAAAATGGGCGAAGGGGATCGGGCAAGACTAGCGTCTTTGTGAAGGTGTGAGAGATGCCTGTGTGCATCCGCGTGAGCCCAAATAATCATTCAAGTGCGAAAAATTAGTTTACTACAGACAACATAAATAATCAGCTATGAATTGTTCTAAAATCAGCTATGAATTATAAAAAGAAAACCTATTATTAGTGTACATCATCTAGGGAAATAGTATAGTGCATATACGTACATTTAGCGTAAATCATGTAATTTTTGGTGATGCAAAATTTTTTTAAAGGTAAAACTGTGCTAGCATATACTTTTGGGGAATATGAACAAAAAATAATAAACAATACAAAATCACCCATACTGGTGCAAATTTGATGCATATGATACTTCTCGGAAAAACACTATATACTAAAAATAAGAAACTTTAATACGCCTCAATTGTATTGTCAAGCCAGTCACACACCATGTACACATCACTGCAGCCGCATTAGGTAAACCCGTGGTTAAGAGCAGGTAGCACTAAAAGAATCAGCCACACAATAGCCTCCAGATATGTCCCCAAAACATTAAAGGGGTTATCCTTAAAATTACCACTTCATGACCAACCCAAAGAACTGGCAAATATGAACTAATTTGAATGTAGCTATATTAAATACTAGCCCGCGCGAAGAGCGGGCCACTTTGCTAGTTCAAATAAAATTGCAATAAAACCAAATAAAATAAATAAAATGATTTTAACATTTTTCCTCTAATATTTCATTTATTTTGGAGAAGTCATTTTATCCCCTCTCATATATTTTTATTTTAGAAATATTAGGAAGAAAAATAATCAAAACCAATAGATCTTCTTTTCAAAATTTGAGAAAAACTCAAATATGAAAATAACGAAATTACCAACTCTCTCCGTGGGTCCTTGAGTTGCGTGAAACTTCTAGGATCAACCCAAAATGCAATAAAATATGATATGCAATGATGATCTAATGTATAACATTCCAAATTGAAAATTTGGGATGTTACAAGAAAACTTCCGTGTGCAGCCACAAGCCATATGGGCTGTGGCATAGTTGAGTAAGTTGTGGGAAACCTTTCCATGATGGGCTAGCAGATGTAGGGGATTGTATGTGTACCGGACTATCTATCGATTAAGGGGACCTCTTCGGAAGGACTGTGTCTCGGTCATCCGTTTCTCAAACGTCATGCAGTGCGAGAAATTAAACGGAGGAGATCGAGTCTTGTGGGGAAAAGTGTGCAAATCTCTGCAAAGTGTATAAAATAATCATGGTTAGCCGTGTCCCCGGTTATGGACATCTTGAGGATCTGGTACTTGAATTATTGATTTGATCTCATCACTTTACTTAATTAATTTGTTGGGTTATTAATTATGTTTAATTGGGATTGAGTTCGAGGAACCTTCTTAATATTTATCAACCATAGAGCCTCCACTAGCCACATATGCATGTAGTGATAGTTGTTATTTGTTCATTGCTCTATAGTGTTATCTTGCCAGCATATTCCATGTGCTGACCCGTTTTGTGCTGCAACGAATTGTTGCGGAGTTTTCAGACGAAGAGTAAGGTGGGCGAGGCCGTTGTCGTGCACTCAGCTATGCCGTTGGAGTTGATGGACTCATTTATCATTGATGCTTCCACAGTTATCATTTTTAGATGGCCTTCAGCCATATTATTGTAATTTAGTGCTCTCTTTGAGACATTTGATGTAATAAGTGTGTGATTGAAATTTGCTATAAATCCTCGAGTACTGTGTGTGTCAGCATTACCCATCCAGGGATGACACTTATACACAGAGATTTGACCGTCTGAGGTTGGATCGCTACAGGAGGAGGCTGGGGTGGCTGGTGATGGCAACGACGGCTCCAAAGAGATGCGCGGGAGAGGGAGAAAGTGATAATATATGTGACATAGCCCTAGCCGTCTCACTGGATGGGGAGGGAGCCGTCGATGGGGTGAAGCCACTTGGCACAGGGTTAGGTGAAATTCCAGGAATGCCCTCGGCGCACTCTCATAATCACAGCCGGAGCCACCGCAGTTTCTACCGCGCATGCGCGATGGGGTGAAGCCACTTGGCACATGGTTAGGCAAAATTCTAGGAATGCCCTCGATGGTCTCTCATAACCACAGCTGGAGCCACTGTAGTTTCTACCGCATAACGCATGCACCGGGCACGTCAACACCCACACCACCTGACAGAGAAGCCCCACCAGAGTACCCCATGCGCCAGCGAGACAACATAGCGGGCCAAAGGTGAGACAAGAAAACAACTGTAGATCGTTTTGGCATAGGTTTTGATCCAACGGTTGCGATCAATCAGGTGCCAGATCCAGCGGCTATCACGCATTTGGAAATTGGATCCGACGGCCAGAGTTGCCAAGCTCGGGGAGAGCTCAATTTCAGACATGAATCTTACTCTATGATATATGGTTTCTATTTAAAAGCACACAATTAATAATTAAGTATACCATAAATGCGTACCTATTTGTTTCATGGGAATAAATGCATACCTTTTTTGCATTTGCATGGGAATAAATACATAGCTTTTCTTTGCGGGGAATAAATGCATACCATCGATGGCATGTACTACTAGCTTTATATATAGTGCCCTCTATCTTCTAGTTTTACAATCTCAACATAAAGCCAAGGGCGACCACCTGTGTTGGATGACCATGGCAAAATATGCACATATGTCTTTCACCCTTATGGTCCTTGTTCTACGCGCCAGCTTCCAAGCCCAAGGTATGAAACACACCTCTGGACTATGGTCACTAAATTTAGGGATACCTATACAAAATTGTTATAGGAAGTTCACTACCACGATGTTGAAACAAATATAACAATCATCCATTGTATGATGATATATTTAGTGAATATGCTCTCACATGAAACAAAATGAAATTTTGTCTATCTTTTTTATGGACGATCTCAGAGAACTGTTAGTACAGTTTTGTCGTAATCATAAATAAATACTTGATATGCAGGACAACTAGGACCGACCAAGACACACAACATCACCGAGTACATCCCATTGGAGTTCACAAAGACTTTTTTCCAACCCCACAGAATACATCCCTCTGATACATCGATTGCGTTTAAAAGGTGTAGGCCGTGCCCCTGCTGCCAAGAGTATCCCGAGAAACCATGTATTGAAGCACCAAGCTGTTGCTATCAGATAAACTGCAATGATCCTGGGAAACCACTTGGTACTTGTACTGAACGCGCGATCTCCTGTAATTGTGACAATAGTTGCAAGTGATCAATTACTTTGCCGCATGGTGATGGATAATAATAATAAAGTATGTTTCCCTTAAAAAGTTGTATTTGTTTTCCCGCAAAAAAATGGGTTTTTAGTTAGCTATGAAGAAGCAAAGATAGATTACGTTGACCCAAAACCATGTGAAGCATACCCAAAATTTAAAATATGGTAAAAATATAGGTAGAAGAAAGTTGAGAATTGAGAACTGTTCATGGAAAACGTATTGTATTTTAAACCTCGGTTGTAATATCGTTACTTTTAGGTGGAAGTAATATTCGTCATGGCTATTGCAAAAACAAACAAAAAAACTATATTCGTCTTGGTCGGATCCCCTCCACGTGCCAGCCTCCCCTGTCGCCGCGCCCCGGCCACTTGGGCATGTGCTCCAGCAATGTCATCCTGCTCCAGCACCCGCTGGCAGCGGCCACCACGGCACCTCTCCCGCTGCCGACGCCCCCATCATGGAGGCTTAGAGCATCTCCAGCCGTTGGAGGCCCAGGACAATCGCCGGGTCAAAAATAGCACGTCCTGGGGGGCAAAACGTTTTTGCCGAATGAAACGCGGGTACGTTTTCCCAGCTGTTGGTGCCCCCAGGACAATTATCAGGAAAAAAGTGATTGGGTGGGCCAAGAAAAAGGACGCGCATGGGAATATGATTGGTTGTTGCTTTCGCCGGTGCCCCCAACAGCCCCCAGTGCGCCGGGTTTTGCCTGGGTTTGCCAGTGCTATTTTGAGGTCTTGGGGGTGCTTGGGGGCATGTCTGGGCTGTTTTGTTGCCCTTTTTACATTGCCGGCACACAACAAGTGGCCCGGGGGGCTCTTGGGGCGCGGCTGGCGAAGCTCTTAGGAAGAAGAACGGGGGAATGATGGCATCCTGCATGCAGCCCCGGGAGCCTACCTCCTCTAGCATGAAACTTCCAGCCACTCATTTGTGATACATATACCGGCCAACCCACAAACCAAGAGTGTTGAACGCCAAAAAAACTAAGAGTGCTGATCGATTCCCCTCTCACTCTCTTCCTTCTCCTGTTCTCCATTACCATTTTCTTTTCGTTTAACGACTACTCCTGCACAAGAGGGACCATATGCATTTATTAGTGTTGACATTATATCTATAAATCACATTTTTGTAATTTATTTAAATATATAAATGTATTGGGCACTTGTTGTTTCTTCGCTCTCATTTTGTGCACTTTGTACAATTTTGAAGCAATGATAAATAATTCAAATATGAAGCTCCATGTGGCCAATGAGAAGATGGGTTTCCTTCTGTAATCTTCCTCCGAGGAGTTAAGCGATCAAACTTTGAGATGTTGTTGTTGGGAACATAGCATGCAATTTCAAAAAAATTCCTACGATCACGCAATATCTTTCTAGGAGATGCATAGCAACGAGAGGGGGAGAGTGTGTCCACGTACCCTCGTAGACTGAAAGTGGAAGCATTAGGTTAACGCGGTTGATGTAGTCGAATGTCTTCGTGATCCAACTGCTCAAGTACCGAACGCACGACACCTCCGAGTTCAGCACACATTCAGCTTGATGACGTCCCTCGAACTCTTCATCCAGTAGAGGGTCGAGGGAGAGTTTCGTCAGCACGACGGCGTGGTGACGGTGATGGTGATGTGATCCACGCAGGGCTTCGCCTAAGCACTACGATGCTATGACCGGAGGAGTAAATTGTGGAGGGGGGCACCGCACACAGCTAAGAGAACAATTGATGTGCTATGGGGTGCCCCCTACCCCCG
This sequence comes from Aegilops speltoides, assembly GCA_021437245.1. Classification (NCBI taxonomy): domain Eukaryota; kingdom Viridiplantae; phylum Streptophyta; class Magnoliopsida; order Poales; family Poaceae; genus Aegilops; species Aegilops speltoides. Next base: position 438,684,538 of record CM038143.1, read on the forward strand.
TATATAAAGGAGGGGAGGACGCCGCCAGCCTAGGGGCGCGCCATGGTGGGGGAAACCCACTAGGACTCCTAGTCCAAGTAGGTTTCCCCCTTTCTTCCTATGGAGGGGGAAAGAGGGAAGGGGGAGCGAAGAGGAGAAGGAAAGGGGGGCGCGCCCCCTCCCCTAGTACAATTTGGCCTCCCTGTGGGAGGGGGCGCGGCCACCCCTTGTGGGCTACCTCCCATCTCCCCTATTGCCCATGTAGGCCCATTACTGTGGGGACCCCGACTCATAAGTCGTGATCACCGAATGCACGTGTACAGTGATCCCAGAGATCAATGCTCACTGAACACACAGAACTGAATAACAAGAGTCTTACATCCATATATACCGTCTTACACAAATTATGACCATTATGGTCGAGTCTTACATCGGTAAAGCCTTAAGGGCTGAACATCAAATGAAACACAGAGCAGCGGAAATCTTAAATCGATAATAGAACCCATGCCATCTGCCTTAACCCTACAGCATTCTCACTGAAACGCCCTAGTTCGCATGTTCGTCTCTAAAGAACTCTTCTTCAACTCCGGTTCTTCCATGCCCGGTCAATTAAATAACCAAGTGGCAAGCCAATGAGTACTTTGAATGTACTACGCAAGCAACCCATGATTTGGTTCAAGGTACAAGAATGCATGACATAGGTAAAGTTTTGCATAAAGCTAGTTTTGAGTGCAATGACATGTTCAACAACCTATAAAGCATGCATCAAGAGAATTCAAGTAACCATGAGAACAGGTCACAGATATCAACATAAATAGAATGGGCACCAACCCACTTATCATAAACAGAGTGGGCACCAACCCATCTCAATCATGTCAAGTCCTCTGACTTGATCCAAGACAACACCATCATCTCACACACACTGGGTTTGAAAACAAGTGGACGTAGCCCAAGAGCGGTTACCCAACTGTCCATGACCGTGGACACGGCTATTCGAATAGTTTTACACTCTGCAGAGGTTGCACACTTTACCCACTAGATCCGGGGAACTTCCGTGTCATCCACGACCTGCGGTACCTCAAGTACCCGGGGTAAGCACCCGATCACTACCTTTCCCTAGACGACACTAACATGGAGTCCACTCGATTGGTAGTAACCCCCGTGCCAAACATTTCACATCATAAAGTTGTGGAGACTTGCTCCCATATTCATCACATACTACAAGCACGGGGTACCAACGGTGTGTCCGGTCTGTCAAAGATGACATGGCCGCCTCCTACAGCACGACCCGTCCCCGAGAGAGAGCACCAACTCTCCCCCGTCACTAGTAATGCGGCCTCCAAGCTAGTATCGACCTAGGTAATCAATAATGCCCTTTCCCATATAAGGGTAGAGTGGTCGCGCATGTAAGGTTGGAATAACGGTCGCAACTCCGACCAATCCGTTTTCGAAAACAACACACACTTCCCTTGGCACACCACTTCGTCATCAAGTGGTCACCCATCTCATCATCTCCCTCGGCATAAGTGGCACCCGACGGGTTTTCGAAAAGACTTTTGAATTCACGCTGCCTTCTTCACCATGCACAAACCCATCCCATTTATGTAGCATCTACATTTGCATCCTATCTACACCCACCGCATAACCCTCATAAGAAGGTAGGGTCATGCACAATGCAAGTGTCAACGAGAAAAGTACCGAAGCAACCCACCAAAGTGGTTACCCATCCTTCATGATTCGATGCAACAATAATAAGTGCTATATGACATGCATAAAAAGGGTTTCATAGACATGGTCAAAGGGCTGCTTGCCTGCTCAACAAAGTCTTCGGGTCTTCAAAGTCTTCCGTTCAACTCCTTCACAAGAACGCAATCTATCGTCGAAAAATAATAACGGGAAAATAAGGCAATAGAAAAATCAAAGTGCTCAAAAAATGTCAACTCTTTTTTAAAATATTAGATGGAAATATAAGATGGGGAAACTTGCTAGTTTTGGATTTGGAGTGGTGGAACAGAGATATGGATTTTCAAAGGCTTATTTAAATGCTAAAACCACATTTAAATATTTACAGAGAATAAAAGGTGGTTGGATTTGAGTGAAAGTTGCACCATTAAATAGATTGCAATATTCTAGGAATTTAGAAATTGAATTAATCCATTTGGACAAATATTGTGTCCTGTGGAATTTTTGGAATAAGGGATGAAAAAGAAAAGAAAAGAGCGCCTGGTTCTGCCGGGCCGTAACAGCCATGAGGCAGCGGCCCAGCCAAAGAAGCCGCCCAGCCGAGCCAGCGCCACAGCCACAAGGCTACCACCCAATTTCAAACTCGACGGCTGGGGCCCGCGGGTCGAGAGAGAGGGCGCGGAGTATGGGAGAGGATGACAAGCGGACCCCACTGTCATCACTAACCCGTGGATGGGGGGGTCGCGGTGCTCACCGCGACGATGCAGCGACGGCGAGCTCCATGAAAGTCTGGGATGGCTTGCCAGTCGCCCGCGACGCCGGTGGGTGGTGGACTTGGCGGAGTCTGGGGTTCGCCGCGACGAGGTTAGCGGCGGAGGAGCTTGGTGTCGACGGCTCCGGCCGCTTCCAGCTCAACAGAGAGGGGAAACGGAGGGGAAATGCTCAGGGAGATGCAGGGGTTCCAGATCGAGGCAAGGGAGGAGCGGGGGAGGCTTATACCTCGCGAATTCCGGCGAGCCGACGCGGCGGAGCTCGAGCTCGATCTCGAGCTCGGGCGCTCCTGGAGAAGAACTGGGGGTGCAGGGGGAAGCTTTGGTGGTGCAGAGAGCGAGGGGTGAGGGTGGAAGAGCTCGGGGAGGCCTTTATATAGGAGGACGGCGAGGTCCCGTAGACCCGTGCGCCGGAGAGCCTCTGCTCGTCGCCACAGGGCTTGGGAGGAGCTGGCGCCGTGTCTGGGGTGTTCGTGGGCATCGACTACGCCTAGGGGAAGAAGAGAGAAGGAGTGGGGAGGGGTCAGGGGTGCGCGCGTGTGAGCAGCGCCATTGGTGCGCTCGGGCGGTTCTGTTTGATAGCGCGGAGGCGCGGGGAAGGAGGAGAGAGGAGGGGGACAGCGTCGTGGCGTGTCGTGGACGTCGAGGTGCCTCGGCTGGCGCGAGGGGAAGGCCCGAGGTGGCCGGAGCCGTTAGGCGGCGGCTACAAGGTTTAGTCAAGATCAGAAGCGCCTCTGAGCGCTGCAGATGCATGCCATGGCATATAATATGCCCTGTGGGCGACCACCGATGTCCAAGAGTGCCGGAGGTAGTAAAGAAGGAGGGGAAGGCATTGGATGCCTGGATGGCCACTGGGGTGAGGAGAGAGGTGAGGAAGAGGGAGAAAGGGCTGTCCAGAGAGAGAAGAGGGGGTTTCACCCTCAATTATTGAGCTGGGGGATTGCCATTGTTACTAGAGGTGAAAGGGGTCTAGGAGGAGCTGTGGTAAAAATTGGAGCTCACCAAGAATAGTGGAAGGGGTCAAAACAGTGGTTTTTGCAAAATGTCAGAAGGTGTTTGATAGAGTTTTGAGCAAACAAATGGACTCCAATTGCCATGATACTCCACAAGGTGAAATGACTCATATAAATATAGCCTTCCACCAATTAGAGATTATTTGGGCAAAGTTGCCAATGCAACTTTTGTGAACCCTAGAAATGAGCAGAAATGGATTTGTATAGATCTAGTTGAGCATAACACTTCTCCTTGATGAACCACTTTGTGTAGTGGCCTCATTTGGTCATGTGAACATGCTCATAAAAGTTGGGGTCTTGGAGAAGAAGTTGGTAGAACAAAGTTGTTCAAATTTGCTTCTGGTCAGAGAGGGTTTTGAGGCACTTTGACCAAGATTTCCTCTTCTCCAACCTGTGCCATTTGGTCCAGATGCATCATTAGACCAATGAAGCATGTCCACCAAGTTTGAGCACATTTGGACATACTTGGCAATGTAAAGTTGATCAAACTTCAGAATGGACAGAATTACTTTTGAGGGGTTTTGATGGTGTTATCTTGTTCTCCAAGTCATGAGACTTGGCAAGATCATCTAATATGTCATATGTGACATGATAGAATTTTCCTGGTATTTTTGAAGAATATTTCCTTTGTAAATATTTCAAAATCTTGAAATATCCAGGAAGGGTTTTAGAGGGATTTGACCAATATTTTGAACATGACCATGTGTTGAAACTCTTATATATGGACAATATATGTCCTATGAGTTTCCCTAAATTTTGTCAAATATTTTTAAAACAATAAAATAATTTTTCCTATTAAAGACCATTTCTGGCCTTAAGAAAAGCCTTTAAATAAAATAGTAAAACAACTTTTAAAATTATATTTTTGTGGTTTCGGGTATCCTATATCTAATAGGAGTCAAATATATTTTTGGAAAGATTTTTACTACCCTTAATCAAGTACTTGCAAGTGCAATGCTCAATTCAGGGTTTTGGAAAACTAAATTTAGAAAATACTTTCTCGCCAAATTATTTTGTAAGAAAATTCTATATTGCACTATACACATGGAATGGTCATTGGTCAGGAGCTTGGGGTAAGGAGATGAAGTATAGAAGGTGGAGTGGTTGACTATTAAGAGCACTTGAAAACCACATAGGGAAAACCAACACCAAATAAAAGCCAAATAAAGCAAAAAGTTTTTGTTGGTCCAAATTTTCATGCTTTATTAATGGAAATGAAATGTTACAAAATGCAGGGTGTGACAGACCTACCCCCCTTACAAGAATCTCGTCCCCGAGATTCCTAAACTAGGCTTTAAAGAGATACGGGAATTCGGATCTAAGGTAGTCTTCACGCTCCCAAGTTGCTTCTGCTTCAGTGTGGTTGCTCCATTGACCTTGAAGTACTTGATGGTTCGGCTTCGAAAGTCGCCGCTCAAATTTCATCCGAATGCGATGGGCCTCTCCCGATAAGTCAAATCAGGCTGAAGGTCAATGGCTTGGTGATTGACGCCCTTGTAGAGATCAGCTTGTCGGAACTTGGAGACACTTCCGAGTTGTGACACGTGGAACACGTTGTGCACATCGAAAGTTCGTGGAAGTTCCAACTGGTAAGCCACTTCTCCTCGCTGCTCCATGATCTTGAAGGGGCCAATGTATCTCGGAGCGAGCTTTCCTTTGACATGGAAGCGCTGGGCTCCTTTGAGAGGGGTGACCCGAGATAGACATGGTCCCCGACTCGGAAGTTTATGTCTCTCGACGTGAGTCGGCGTAGCTCTTCTGTCTTGACTTGGCGGACTTCAGACGCTCTCGACAAGCTGGACTTGCTCTTCGCTTCACGGAGGATATCCGCCCAAAGACAAGTCCTTCACGGTCTCGACCAATTGAGAGGTGTACGCACTTCCGCCAGATAACACTTCAAATGGTGCCATCGAAGGCTTGCTCGGTAACTGTTGTTGTAAGAGAACTCCGGCGAAAGGGAGGCAATCTTCCCACTTAGCCCCATAAGCTAAGACACAGGCTCGGAGCATGTCTTCGAGTATTTGATTCACTCGCTCTGTCTGACCTCCGGTCTGTGGGTGGAAAGCAGTGCTGAAGGACAGCTTGGTCCCCATGGCCTCCTGGAATTTCTTCCAAAACCTAGAGGTGAACTGGGTTCCTCGATCTGACACAATCTCCTTGGGAACACCATGAAGGCTCACAATTCGGTTGATGTAGAGACTGGCTAGCTGGTTCCCCTTGTAGGTTGTCTTGACAGGAATGAAGTGGGCCACCTTGGTCAAATGGTCAACAATGACCCAGATGGAGTCATGTCCCTTGTTTGACCTGGGTAAACCGGTGATGAAGTCCATCCCGACTTTATCCCATTTCCACTCGGGAACCTTGAGTGGTTGGAGTAATCCAGCAGGTCGCTGATATTCAGCTTTGACTCTCTGGCACACGTCACACTTTGCAACATAGGTGGCAATCTCCCTTTTCATCCCGTGCCACCAAAATCTTTCCTTCAGGTCTTGGTACATCTTGGTACCTCCAGGGTGGATGGAATATGGGCTGTCATGAGCTTCTTGCAAGATCAGGTTCTTGAGCTCAACCTTCTTGGGCACGCAGATGCGATTCCCAAACCACACAGCTTCCTTCCTCATCCTCTCGAGAATCGAGGCTTTGCACGCTTGATCTTCCTCTTGATGCCTTCAATACTCTCATGCCCCTTCCGGGCTTTCTTGATATCATCCATCAAGGTAGGCTTAACTTCGAGGTTGGCCAAGAATCTGGTGCAACCAGCCCAACCCAAGCTTTTAAGTTCTTCATACAAGGCGGGTAGCTTGTGCTTTAGCATAGCATTCAAGGAGCAAGCCTTCCCGCTCAACGATCTGCTACCACATTAGCCTTTCCAGGTGGTATTGAACACCGAGGTCATAATCCTTTATCAACTCCAGCCATCTTCTCGCCTCATGTTCAATTCCCTTTGAGTGAAAATATACTTCAGACTTTTGTGGTCCGTGTATATTTCACATCGCTTGCCCAAGAGGTAATGTCGCCAAGTCTTCGTGGCATGAACCATCGCTGCTAGCTCAAGGTCATGAGTAGCATAGTTCTCTTCGTGAGGTCGTGTTGCCTTGAAAGGTAGGCTACGACTCTGCCTTCTTGCATCAAAACACCTCCCATCCGATTCTTGACGCATCACAATATATCACAAACTCCTTGTGTATATCCGTGTGGCGAATCTGGGCGATGGTTAGCCTCTTCTTCAGCTCCCCGAAGCTCTCTTCGCACTTCGCGCCCATTCAAACTTCTTGTCCTTCTTCAAGAGCTGAGTCATGGGTCGGGCAATGCTCGAGAATCCTTCAACGAACTTGCGGTAATATCCTGCGAGTCCGAGGAAGCTTCGACTTCCTTCACATTGCTCGTGGATTGCCATTCACCACGGCTTCAATCTTAGCAGGTCGATCGACAATCCTCTTCGCTTAGAACATGGCCCAGAATCCAACTTCACGAGCCGTAATTCACACTTGCTGAACTTGGCATACAGTTGGTGCTCTCGAAGCTTGTCTAGGACCATCCTCAAGTGTTGCTCATGTTCTTCTTCCGACTTCGAGAAGACAAGGATGTCATCAATGAAGACAACGAAAAACTTGTCCAAATATTCCATGAAGACCTTATTCATGAGGTACATGAAGTAAGCTGGGGCATTGGTCAATCCAAAGGACATGACCGTGCATTCATACAGCCATATCTGTTACTGAATGCCGCCTTCGAATATCTTGGGGTCGATCTTCAGCTGGTAGTACCCAGATCCGAGGTCGATCTTGGAGAACAACTTGGCCCCATTGAGTTGATCAAACAGATCTTCAATCTTGGGAAGTGGGTACTTGTTCTTGATTGTAACTTCATTGAGGGAGCGGTAGTCAATGCACAAGCGGATGGTACCGCCCTTCTTTGCCACAAATGTAACAGGCGATCCCCAAGGGAGGCACTAGGGCGGATAAATCCTTCCTCAACTGCTCTTCCAGCTGCTTCTTCAATTCTGCTAACTCCTCCGATCCCATTCTATAAGGCTTCTTATAGATGGGTCCTGCTCCGGGTATGAGCTCGATGATGAACTCAATGTCCCGATCAGGAGGCATTCCTGGTAGCTCATCAGGAAAAACATCGGGATACTCGCATACTACCGGTACTTGTTCCAATCCAACTTCAGTCAGACAGTTGACTTGGCTGGCTTGAGCAGAGGAGGGGTTGGAGGCAAACTTAACTTCGACTCCTCGGTCATTGGTCATAGTGACCGTCCGGTTGGCGCAATCAATCAAGCCTTGGTGCTTGCTGAGCCAATCCATTCCCAAGATCACATCCAAGCCTTGTGATTTTAGGATGATAAGGTTTGCTAGGAAATCTACCCCGTTAATGGTAATCCCGACTCCCTTACATCCTATCTTGGCTCTCATCTCTGCTCCGGGGGTTTGTACCACCATAGGGTTATTCAGGGGTGCAGGGGTCATGCCACTTTTTAATGCAAAACTTTGGGTGACAAAAGAATGCGTGGCTCCAGAATCAAACAAAACAGTTGCGGGTGCTGAATTGACAAGGAACGTACCCAGCACGACGTCCGGGTCTTCCTGGGCTTCTTCCACAGTGACATGATTCACACGTCCCTTGCCATTGTTGGGCAGGTTGCGGGGAGCTTGGTTCCTTGGTGGCATTCCACGGCCTTGGCTTGGGTTCTGCGCATTGGGGCGCGGGGCGTCGGGCTTCTTGTTGGGGCAATTCTTGGAGTAGTGTCCTGGCTGTCCACATCCGAAGCAAGTGACTTGATTGGGGATGACGCCCTTGCCAGCATTGTTATTGGGGTTGTTGTAAGCTGGCCTGGGGTTGGCATACTGCTGAGGTGGATAGTTGGTGCGGGGTGCGGGAGCTCTTGGCTGCCGATAGGTTGGCTTGACCGGGCTGGCTGCCACAGGCGAGGCTTCGTTCTTGGAGCTACCCTTGCCGATCATCTTGCGCTTACGAGTGTCATCCAAGGCACGTCGCTTGTCCTCAAGCATGAGTGCCTTGTTCACCGATCAGAAAGGTTGGGCAGTCACACACAACAAGCGAGTATCGCAGAGTCTGGTTAAGGCCTTCCATGAAGCGCCCCTTTTGGCAAGCATCGGTCTTGACATCCTCGGGGCATACCTTGAGAGAACACTGAACTTCGCATGTACTCCTTGACAGTGCTACTACCTTGCTTCATGCTCGAACTCACGCTTCTTGATGGCCATGATTCCGAAGGAATGTGGGCCTTGCGGAATTCTGTCTTGAAGGTGTTCCAAGTGATGTCTTGCTCAACATGCATAGCCTTGAATCCATCCCACCAAGCTCTGCAGTCCCCGAGACAGGCAAGGCATACGCCACTTTATCACGGTCCTCGGTGCATCCGACTAGTGCCAACAGATCCTCAATGGTGCGGACCCGATCGTCGCATCCGAGGGTTCAGCAGCTCGATGAAAGTGGGTGGTGCATGCTTCTTGAACTCCACCAGTGTGGAACGTCCATGGCCGTGTCCCGCCGGCTGGCGGTTGACAGCTTGAGCAATCATCTGGAGGGCTGCAGTGTTGGCTTGGCGTTCCTCTCGGAAGGCTTGGAGAAGCTGAGCCATGTCCATGCTTGGAGGAGGTGGTGGGGGTGGAGTTTGTCCTTGGGCTTGGTCCTGGCTGTCTCCCGCTTCAGCAGAACCTCCGGCTTCTTGCTGCTGGGTAGAGGTACCAGTACGTGTTACAACAGGCATCTTGTTGGAGTGGTCAAGGTTCATGATTGGGGAAAGATGGGAAAAGCAACATAGATTGGATGCCTAGTAAGGGGGTTGGTATGACACTAATTGTTTTCATGCAAGGGCCAAAGGGGCCAAACACATTCATTAAAATCCAAATGGGTGATGTAGTCGTTTACAAGTTCCCGAAGGAAAGCACGACGTCCATCAAACACAGCAAAAACAAACACAACACTACATGGTTTCATAAGAACCATTACATGGACTCGACTTCGCATAGGGGTACACGACCTATCCTACCGGAGGGTTACTAACGGGCATATCCAAGTTGTGAATGATGCCTAAGTGGTGGAATGCTCGGTCGCGTAGTCCTGCCCTTACAGGTCTTCCTCCTCTTCATCGATGGCGGCTTTCTTCACTTGCTTGAAGGGGTGGGGAGTGGAGGAGCTCAACGCGCGTTGCTTTTGCTGGTGGGGTGAAGAGCTGCGGTAATTCCTTGCGCCATGCGGGGTTGCTGTGGTGGTTCTCCATCCTTTGGGGTCTTCCGCCTCAGATGCGATTGCGGGCTGTCCAGGGGAGCACCTTCCTTCTTGATCCTATCCGTCTTCTCTTGTGCTTGGCGAAGAAGTGCCTTGGTCTCATGAAGTTCCTTTCGAGTTCCATTGATTCCAGGGCCCAAGTGTTGCGCCAAACTATCGGCACAAAGGCTGAAGTAGGTCTGGAATCGGAGTGGAAGTCCTTCTTCTAATGGTGGAGCTGGTGCATTGCTCTCATCCTCGCCTTCCTTCCGATAAGGCAAGAAACGGGTTGCCAACTCGTGTGCCATCTCTGGAAGAAGGTCTCGGAGGCGAGTGAGTGCCTTGAGGGTTGCCGTCTCGACGGCAAGAACTAGTGTTGCCATCTGGGGTCCCTTGAAGAACCAGCTTGTTGGAGAGTCATTGGCCTTCACGATCACTTCCACGTGATACTCCGTCTCGGCGTCATTGATCCAATGCTCATGGTAGGTGAAAGTGGGGGCTCGGTGGGCTGGCACCTCTTGAGGCTATCCTCGAGAAGCACGGAAATCCGTGGTCGAAAGTCTTGAATGCACGGCAGCCATCTACAAAGGTTGAATGGGAGAGGTCAATAAGGGAAAATGCATCTTGGGTGAGGTAAGCTTCAGAAAAGAAGAGAGGTTTAGATGGTCTCAAGTTAACTAACGTCCATGCTAACTAAGGCTTCCTACAGTCAGGATAGCTCTGATACCAGCTCTGTGGGGATGCCGACTCATAAGTCGTGATCACCGAATGCACGTGTACAGTGATCCCAGAGATCAATGCTCACTGAACACACAGAACTGAATAACAAGAGTCTTACATCCATACATACCGTCTTACACAAATTATGACCATTATGGTCGAGTCTTACATCGGTAAAGCCTTAAGGGCTGAACATCAAATGAAACACAGAGCAGCGGAAATCTTCGTCGATAATAGAACCCATGCCATCTGCCTTAACCCTACAGCATTACGACCGGGAACGCCCTAGTTCGCATGTTCGTCTCCAAAGAACTCTTCTTGAACTCCGGTTCTTCCATGCACGGTCAATTAAATAACCAAATGGCAAGCCAATGAGTACTTTGAATGTACTCGCAAGCAACCCATGATTTGGTTCAAGGTACAGTAATGCATGACATAGGTAAAGTTTTGCATAAAGCTAGTTTTGAGTGCAATGACATGTTCAACAACCTATAAAGCATGCATCAAGAGAATTCAAGTAACCATGAGAACAGGTCACAGATATCAAAATAAATAGAATGGGCACCAACCCACTTATCATAAACAGAGTGGGCACCAACCCATCTCAATCGTGTCAAGTCCTCTGACTTGATCCAAGACAACACCATCATCTCACACACACTGGGTTTGAAAACAAGTGGACGTAGCCCAAGAGCGGTTACCCAACTGTCCATGACCGTGGACACGGCTATTCGAATAGTTTTACACTCTGCAGAGGTTGCACACTTTACCCACTAGATCCGGGGAACTTCCGTGTCATCCACGACCCGCGGTACCTCAAGTACCCGGGGTAAGCACCCGATCACTACCTTTCCCTAGACGACACTAACATGGAGTCCACTCGATTGGTAGTAACCCCCGTGCCAAACATTTCACATCATAAAGTTGTGGAGACTTGCTCCCATATTCATCACATACCACAAGCACGGGGTACCAACGGTGTGTCCGGTGCTGTAAAGACAGACATGGCCGCCCTACCTGGCACGACCCCGTCCCGAGAGAGAGCACCAACTCTCCCCCGTCACTAGTAATGCGGCCTCCAAGCTAGTATCGACCTAGGTAATCAATAATGCCCTTTCCCATATAAGGGTAGAGTGGTCGCGCATGTAAGGTTGGAATAACGGTCAAACTCCGACCAATCCGCTTTGAAAACAACACACACTTCCTTGGCACACCACTTCGTCATCAAGTGGTCACCCATCTCATCATCTCCCTCGGGCATAAGTGGCACCCGACGGGGTTTTCGAAAAGACTTTTGAATTCACGTTGCCTTCTTCACCATGCACAAACCCATCCCATTTGCGTAGCATCTACATTTGCATCCTATCTACACCCACCGGCATAACCCTCATAAGAAGGTAGGGTCATGCACAATGCAAGTGTCAACGAGAAAAGTACCGGAAGCAACCCACCAAAGTGGTTACCCATCCTTCATGATTCCGATGCAACAATAATAAGTGCTATATGACATGCATAAAAAGGGTTTCATAGACATGGTCAAAGGGCTGCTTGCCTGGCTCAACAAAGTCTTCGGGGTCTTCAAAGTCTTCCGGTTCAACTCCTTCGTCAGCAACGCAATCTATCGTCGAAAAATAATAACGGGAAAATAAGGCAATAGAAAAATCAAAGTGCTCAAAAAAATGTCAACTCTTTTTGTAAAATATTAGATGGAAATATAAGATGGGGAAACTTGCTAGTTTTGGATTTGGAGTGGTGGAACAGGAGATATGGATTTTCAAAGGCTTATTTAAATGCTAAAAACCACATTTAAACATTTACAGAGAATAAAAGGTGGTTGGATTTGAGTGAAAGTTGCACCATTAAATAGATTGCAATATTCTAGGAATTTAGAAATTGGAATTAATCCATTTGGACAAATATTGTGTCCTGTGGAATTTTTGGAATAAGGGACAGAAAAGAAAAAGAAAAGAGCGCTGTGCCTGCCGGGCCAGAACAGCCGCAGGGCAGCGGCCCAGCCAAGAGAGCCGGCCCAGCCCAGCCAACAAGACACAGCTGCAAGCCTACCACCCATTTCAAACTCGACGGTGGGGCCCGCAGGTCGAGAGAGAGAGAGGGCGGGAGTATGGGAGAGGATGACAAGGACCCCACCTGTCATCACTAACCCGTGGATGGGGTCGCGGTGCTCACCGGCGGCGATCACGGCGACGGCGAGCTCCGCGAAAAGGGGGATGGCCAGTCGCCGCCGACGCCGGTGGGTGGTGGACTTGGCCGTGGAGTCTGAGGGTTCGCCCGCGACGAGGTTAGCGGCGGAGGAGCTTCGGGTGTCGACGGCTCCGGTCGCTTCCGGCTGCAACAGAGAGGGGAAACGGAGGGGAAATGCTCAAGGAGATGCAGGGGTTCCAGATCGAGGCAAGGGAGGAGCGGGGGAGGCTTATACCTCGCGAATTCCGGCGAGCCGACGTGGCGGAGCTCGAGCTCGATCTCGAGCTCGGGCGCTTCTGGAGAAGAACTGGGGGTGCAGGGGGAAGCTTTGGTGGTGCAGAGAGCAAGGGGTGAGGGTGGAAGAGCTCGGGGAGGCCTTTATATAGGAGGACGGCGAGGTCCCGTAGACCCGTGCGCCGGAGAGCCTCTGCTCGTCGCCACAGGTCTCGGGAGGAGCTGGCGCCGTGTCTGGGGTGTTCGTGGGCATCGACTACGCCTAGGGGAAGAAGAGAGAAGGAGTGGGGAGGGGTCAGGGGTGCGCGCGTGTGAGCAGCGCCATTGGTGCGCTCGGGCGGTTCTGTTTGATAGCGCGGAGGCGCGGGGAAGGAGGAGAGAGGAGGGGGACAACGTCGTGGCGTGTCGTGGACGTCGAGGTGCCTCGGCTGGCGCGAGGGGAAGGCCCGAGGTGGCCGGAGCCGCTAGGCGGGGCGGCTACTGATGCCTAGTCAAGATCAGAAGGCCTCTGAGCGCTGCAGATTGCATGCCATGGCATATAATATGCCCTGTGGTGCGCCACCGATGTCCAAGAGTGCGGGAGGTAGTAAAGAAGGAGGGGGAAGGCATTGGATGCCCTGGATGGCCACTGGGGTGAGGAGAGAGATGAGGAAAAGGGAGAAAGGGCTGTCCAGAGAGAGAAAGAGGGGGGTTTCACCCCTCAATTATTGAGCTGGGGGATTGCCATTGTTACTAGAGGTGAAAGGGGTCTAGGAGGAGCTGTGGTAAAAATTGGAGCTCACCAAGAATAGTGGAAGGGGTCAAAACAGTGGTTTTTGCAAAATGTCAGAAGGTGTTTGATAGAGTTTTGAGCAAACAAATGGACTCCAATTGCCATGATACTCCACAAGGTGAAATGACTCATATAAATATAGCCTTCCACCAATTAGGAGATTATTTGGGCAAAGTTGCCAATGCAACTTTTGTGAACCCTAGAAATGAGCAGAAATGGATTTGTATAGATCTAGTTGAGCATAACACTTCTCCTTGATGAACCACTTTGTGTAGTGGCCTCATTTGGTCATGTGAACATGCTCATAAAAGTTGGGGTCTTGGAGAAGAAGTTGGTAGAACAAAGTTGTTCAAATTTGCTTCTGGTCAGAGAGGGTTTTGAGGCACTTTGACCAAGATTTCCTCTTCTCCAACCTGTGCCATTTGGTCCAGATGCATCATTAGACCAATGAAGCATGTCCACCAAGTTTGAGCACATTTGGACATACTTGGCAATGTAAAGTTGATCAAACTTCAGAATGGACAGAATTACTTTTGAGGGGTTTTGATGGTGTTATCTTGTTCTCCAAGTCATGAGACTTGGCAAGATCATCTAATATGTCATATGTGACATGATAGAATTTTCCTGGAATTTTTGAAGAATATTTCCTTTGTAAATATTTCAAAAGCTTGAAATATCCAGAAGGGTTTTAGAGGATTTGACCAATATTTTGAACATGACCATGTGTTGAAACTCTTATATATGGACAATATATGTCCTATGAGTTTCCCTAAATTTTGTCAAATATTTTTAAAACAATAAAATAATTTTTCCCTATTAAAGACCATTTCTGGCCTTAAGAAAAAGCCTTTAAATAAAATAGTAAAACAACTTTTAAAATTATATTTTTGTGGTTTCTGGGTATCCTATATCTAATAGGAGTCAAATATATTTTTGGAAAGATTTTTACTGCCCTTAATCAAGTACTTGCAGTGCAATGCTCAATTCAGGGGTTTTTGGAAAACTAAATTTAGAAAATACTTTCTGGCCAAATTATTTTTGTAAGAAAATTCTATATTGCACTATACACATGGCATGGTCATTGGTCAGGAGCTTGGGGTAAGGAGATGAAGTATAGAAGGTGGAGTGGTTGACTATTAAGAGCACTTGAAAACCACATAGGGAAAACCAACACCAAATAAAAGCCAAATAAAGCAAAAAGTTTTTGTTGGTCCAAATTTTCATGCTTTATTAATGGAAATGAAATGTTACAAAATGCAGGGTGTGACAATTACTTTCCCCCAGGGGTTCCGGGAGTTGTATAATCTCATAGTGAAAGGAATATGTATAAGTCATAAAGAAAGCTATAGCAATAAAACTGAACGATCAATATGCTAAGCTAACGGATGGGTCATGTTCATCACATCATTCTCCTAATCATGTGATCCCGTTCATCAAATGAAAACACATGTCCATGGTTAGGAAACTTAACCATCTTTGATTAACGAGCTAGTCTAGTAGAGGCTTACTAGGGACATTGTGTTTTGTCTATGTATCTACAAATATATCAAGTTTTCGGTTAATAGAATGCTAGCATGAATAATAAACATTTATCATGATATAAGGAAATATAAAACAACAACTTTATTATTGCCTCTAGGGCATATTTCCTTCAGTCTCCCACTTGCACTAGAGTCAATCATCTAGTTCACATCACCATGTGATTTAACACTAATAGTTCACATCTTTATGTGATTAACACCCATAGTTCACATCGCCATGTGACCAACACCCAAAGGGTTTACTAGAGTCAATAATCTAGTTGACATCGCTATGTGATTAACACCCAAAGAGTACTAATGTGTGATCATGTTTTGCTTGTGAGAGAAGTTTTAGTCAACGTGTCTGCCACATTCAGATCCGTATGTACTTTGCAAATTTCTATGTCTACAATGCTCTGCATAGAGTTACTCTAGCTAATTGCTCCCACTTTCAATATGTATCCAGATTGAGACTCAGAGTCATCCAGATCGGTGTCAAAGCTTGCATCAACGTAACTCTTTACGACGAACTCTTTATCACCTCCATAACCGAGAAATATTTCCTTAGTCTTATTAGGATAATTTTGACCGATGTCCAGTGATCTACTGCTGGATCACTATTGCACCCCTTTGCCAAACTCATGGCAAGGTACACAATAGGTCTGGTATACAATGTGTCATACTTTATAGAACCTATGGCCGAGGCATAGGGAATGACTTTTATTCTCTCTCTATCTTCTGCTGTTGCTGGATTTTGGGTCTTACTCAACTTCATACCTTACAACTCAAGCAAGAACTCTTTCTTTGAGTGATCCATTTTGAATTTCTTCAAAACTTTATCAAGGTATGTGCTTTGTGAAAGTCCTATTAAGCGTCTTGATATATCTCTATAGATCTTGATGCCCAATATATATAAGCAACTTTACCGAGGTCTTTCATTGGAAAACTCTTATTCAAGTACCCTTTTATGCTATCCAGAAAATATACATCATTTCCAATCAACAATATGTCATCCACATATAATATTAGAAATGCTACAGAGCTCCCACTCCGAGATGCTTGTAAATACAGGCTTCACCATAAATCTGTATAAAACCATATGCTTTGATCACCTTATCAAAGCATATATTCCAACTCCGAGATGCTTGCACCAGTCCATAGATGGATTGCTGGAGTTTGCACACTTTGTTAGCACCGTTAGGATTGACAAAACCTTTTGGTTGCATCATATACAACTCTTCTTTAATAAATCCATTAAGGAATATAGTTTTGACATCCATTTGCCAGATTTCATAAAATGTAACAATTGCTAACATGATTCAGACGGACTTAAGCATTGCTACGAGTGAGAAAATCTCATCGTAGTCAACACCTTGAACTTGTCAAAAACTTTTGCGACAAGTCGAGATTTGTAGATAGTAACACTACCATCAGCATTCGTCTTCCTTTTGAAGATCAATTTATTCTTAATGTCTTGCCGATCATTGGGAAAGTCCACCAAAGTCCA
The DNA here is from genome assembly GCA_021437245.1 of Aegilops speltoides. Lineage (NCBI taxonomy): Eukaryota > Viridiplantae > Streptophyta > Magnoliopsida > Poales > Poaceae > Aegilops > Aegilops speltoides. The sequence goes on from CM038143.1 coordinate 438,701,175, forward strand.
CACTTTGTTCTCATACATGGATCCTATCTCATATTTCATGGCCTCAAGCCATTTATCAAAATCTGGGCTCATCATCGCTTCCTCATAATTTGTAGGTTCGTCATGGTCTAGTAAGATGACTTCCAGAATAGGATTACTGAACCACTCTGGTGCGGAACGTACTCTGGTTGACCTACGAGGTTCGGTAGTAACTTGATCTGAAGTTTCATGATCATTATCATTAGCTTCCTCACTAATTGGTGTAGGCATCACTGGTACTGATTTCTGTGATGAGCTACTTTTCAATTCGAGAGGAGCTATAATTACCTGATCAAGTTCTACTTTCCTCCCACTCACTGCTTTTGAGAGAAACTCCTTCTCTAGAAAGGATCCATTCTTAGCAACAAAGATCTTGCCTTAAGATCTGTGATAGAAGGTGTACTCAATAGTTTCTTTTGGGTATCCTATGAAGACGCACTTCTCCAATCTGGGTTCAAGCTTATCGGGATGAAGCTTTTTCACGTAAGCATCACAACTCCAAACTTTAAGAAACGACAGCTTAGGTTTCTTGCCAAACCCTAGTTCATACGATGTCATCTCAACGGATTTAGATGGTGCCCTATTTAACGTGAATGCAGCTGTCTCTAATGCATAACCCCAACACGATAGTGGTAAATCGGTAACAGATATCATAGATCGCACCATATCTAATAAAGTACGGTTACGACGTTCGGACACACCATTACGCTGTGGTGTTCCAGGTGGCATGAGTTATGAAACTATTCCCCTTTGTTTTAAATGAAGGCCAAACTCATAACTCAAATATTCGCCTGTGTGATCAGATCGTAGAAAATTTATTTTTCTTGTTACGATGATTCTCCACTTCACTCTAAAATTCTTTGAACTTTTCAAATGTTCCAGACTTGTGTTTCATTAAGTAGATATACCCATATCTACTTAAATCATCTCTGAAGGTTAGAAAATAATGATACCCGCCGCGATCCTCAACACTCATCAGACCGCATACATTGGTATGTATTATTTCCAATAAGTCAGTGGCTCGCTCCATTATTCCGGAGAACGGAGTCTTAGTCATCTTGCCCATGAGGCATGGTTTGCAAGCATCAAATGATTCATAATCAAGTGATTCCAAAAGTCCATCCACATGGAGTTTCTTCGTGCGCTTTACACCAATATGACCTAAACGGCAGTGCCACAAATATGTTGCACTATCATTATCAATTTTGCATCTTTTGGCATCAATATTATGAATATGTATATCATTATGATCGAGATTCAATAAACCATTCACATTATGTGTATGATCATAGAAGGTTTATTCATGTAAATAGAACAACAATTATTCTTTGACTTAAATGAATAACCGTATTGCAATAAACATGATCAAGTCGTATTTATGCTCAATGCAAACACCAAATAACATTTATTTAGGTTCAACACTAGTCCCGAAGGTAGAGGGAGTGTGTGATGGCGATGAGTGGCGGAGCTAGATGCAGGTTACGCCCGGGGCTGTGCTATGTTGAGTGATAAACTTCTATGATTTTCTATACTTTGTATGAAGAAATTATAAGGGAAGTTGTTTCTAGGCCTGGGGCTATAGCCCTACCTGCCCCAGGCCTGTCTCCGCCACTTATGGTGATCTTATCAACCTTGGAATCACTTCCAACACACATCATCACCTTGTCCTTAACTATTCTATGTTTATTTTGCAACTCCTGTTTTGAGTTACTAATCGTAGCAACTGAACCGGTATCAAATACCCAGGGGTTAATAGGAACACTGGTAAAGTACACATCAATAACATGTATATCAAATATACCTTTGTTCACATTTCCATCCTTCTTATCCGCCAAGTATCTAGGGCAGTTCCACTTCCAATGACCATTTCCTTTGCAGTAGAAGCACTCAGTTTCAGGCTTGGGTCTAGATTTGGGCTTCTTCATGGGAGTGGCAACTTGCTTTCCATTATTCTTGAAGTTCCCTTTCTTTCCCATTGCCCTTTTTCTTGAAACTAGTGGTCTTGTTAACCATCAACACTTGATGCTCTTACTTCATTTCTACCTTCGCCGATTTCAACATCGCGAAGAGCTCGGGAATCATTTTGTCATCCCTTGCATATTATAGTTCATCATAAAGTTCTAGTAACTTGTTGATAGTGACTAGAGAACTCTGTCAATCGGTATCTTATCTGCAAGATTAATTCCCACTTGATTCAAGCGATTGTAGTACCCAGACATTCCAAGCACATACTCACTAGCTGAGCTATTCTCCTCCATCTTGTAGGCAAAGTACTTGTCAGAGGTCTCATAACTCTTAATGGACATGAGTCTGAAATATCACTTTCAGGTTCTTGGAACATATCATATGCTCCATGGCGTTCAAAACATTTTTCAAGTTCCGGTTCTAAGCCGTAAAGTATGGTGCACTAAACTATCAAGTAGTCATCATACCGAGCTTGTAAAATGTTCATAACGTTTGCATCTGCTCCTGCAACAGGTTCATCACCTAGTGGTGCATCAAGGATATAATTCTTCTGTGCAGCAATGAGGATAATCCCTAGATCATGGACCCAATCCGTCTCATTGCTACTATCATCTTTCAACTTGTTTTCTCTAGGAACATATCAAAAATAAAACAGGGGAGCTATACGTGAGCTATTGATCTACAACATAGATATGCAAATACTATCAGGACTAAGTTCATGATAAATTAAGTTCAGTTAATCATATTACTTAAGAACTCCCACTTAGATAGACATCCCTCGAGTTATCTAAATGATCACGTGATCCATATCAACTAAACCATGTCCGATCATCACGTGAGATGGAGTAGTTTTCAATGGTGAACATCTCTATGTTGATCATATCTACTATATGATTCATGTTCGACCTTTTGGTCTCCAGTGTTTCGACGCCATGTCTGTACATGCTAGGCTCGTCAAGTTTAACCCGAGTATTCCGCATGTGCAAAACTGTCTTGCACCCATTGTATGTGAACGTAGATCCTATCACACCTGATCATCACGTGGTGTCGCAGCACGACGAACTGTTGCAACGATGCATACTCAGGGAGAACACTTACACCTTGAAATTTTAGTGAAGGGATCATCTTATAATGCTACCGCCGTACTAAGCAAAATAAGATGCATAAAAGATAAACATCACATGCAATCAAAATGTGTGACATGATATGGCCATCATCATCTTGTGCCTTTGATCTCCATCTCCAAAGCACCATCATGATCTCCATTGTCACTGGCTTGACACCTGATCTCCATCGTAGCATCGTGGTCGTCTCGCCTACTATTGCTTCTACAACTATTTCTAACACATAGTGATAAAGTAAAGCAATTATATGGCGGTTGCATTTCATACAATAAAGCAACAACCATAAGGCTCCTGCCAGTGGCCAATAACTTTTACAAAACATGATCACCTCATACAACAATGTATATCACATCATGTCTTAACCATATCGCATCACAACATGCCCTGCAAAAACAAGTTAGACGTCCTCTACTTTGTTGTTGCATGTTTTACGTGGCTGCTACGAGCTTCTAGTAGGAACCATTCTTACATACGCATCAAAACCACAACAGTGATTTAGCAAGTTTGCTATTTTAACCTTCAACAAGGACCGGCCATAGTGAAATTTGATTCAACTAAAATTGGAGAAACAGACACCTGCCAGCCACCTTTATGCAAAACTAGTTGCATGTCTCTCGGTAGAACCGGTCTCATGAATGTGGTCATGTAAGGTTGGTTCGGGCCGCTTCATCCAACAATACCGCCGAATCAAAATAAGACATTGGTGGTAAGTGAGGGAGTCCTATATTAGGGGTATCCGTACAGCCGGACTATATGCTTTGGCCGGACTGTTGGAACATGAAGATACAGGACTCAAGACTTCGTCTCGTGTCCGGATGGGACTCTCCTTTGAGTGGAAGACAAGCTTGGCGATCTGGATATTAGATTTCCTTCTTTGTAACTGACTTTGTGTAAACCCTAGCCCCCTCCCGGTGTCTATATAAACCGGAGGGCTTGGTCCATATAGGGACAATCATAATCATCACAGGCTAGCTTCTAGGGTTTAGCCTCTACAATCTCGTGGTAGATCAACTCTTGTAATAGTCATATCATCAAGATCAATCAAGCAGGAAGTAGGGTTTTACCTCCATCGAGAGGGCCCGAACCTGGGTAAAACGTCGTGTCCCTTGCCTCCTGTTACCATTAGCCTTAGACGCACAGATCGGGACCCCCTACCCGAGATCCTCCGGTTTTGACACCGACATTGGTGCTTTCATTGCGAGTTCCTCTGTGTCGTCGCTGTAAGGCTCGATGGCTCCTTCAATCATCAAAAACAATATGGTCCAGGGTGAGACTTTTCTCCCCGGACAGATCTTCATGTTCGGCGGCTTCGCACTGCGGGCCAATTTGCTTGGCCATCTGGAGCAGATCGATAGCTACGCCCCTGGCCATTAGGTCAGGTTCGGAAACTTGAACTACATGGCCGATATCCACGGAGATTTGATCTTCGACGGATTCGGGCCTACGCCAGGAGCGCCGAACAGTCACGACAAGCACGGCTTAGACCTGCTATCGGACAATACTCGGGATATCGCACCTGCAGGAGCTCAGGACCTAAATTCGGGGCAGACTGCGTCTTCTGAGGACGGGTGGATGGACCCCGCCCCAGAGGACGCCCACTCATCGGCGGTAGAGCCGAGCACAGACTCCACCTCCAAGGAAGCCTATGACTCTGGACCCCCGGACTCGTGTCCGGCTGTAGGTTCCAATCCGCGCACCCCAAAGCCCGCCAAATTTGGTTGGGCTCCGGTAATGGAGTTCACCGCCGCGGATATCTTCCAGCACTCGCCCCGCGGCGACATGATGAACTCATTAAAGTCTCTCTCTTTGTCAGGAGATGCTTGGCCGGACTATGTCCGGCTCGAGGGGGAAGAAGGCGAGGAAGAAATTCGTTTCCCACCCACCACCCACTTCATAGCCACTGTCGACGATGTAACAGACATGCTTAACTTCGACTCCGATGGCACCAACGGTACGGACGTTGGCGCAGGGGACGAATCTGAGCCACCACCCACGGGGCGCTGGACTGTCAACTCATCATACAATATATACATGGTGGATACACCCAAGGAGGACGATGGCGACAAAACGGAGGATAAAACCCCCAGACAAAAGCCAAAACGACGGTAGAAAGACAAAATGGAGGATAAAACCCCCGGACGCCGCTCTAAGTCTAGCCACGGTAAAAACAGCGATAACAACGCTAGAAAGATCAACAGCCCAGTCAACTCCGAAGGCAACAACGACCATATGGACCCAGCGAGGCAGCAGGATGAGCCAGGTCACGCCAAACATAGCTCGGAGCAGACGCCCGATCACAGTGATCCCAAGGGCTGAACTCATCAAACTACCCCGGACAAGAGCACAGTCTCGACGACGACGCATTCATCATCCCGGAAACACGTTTGGAACGAGATAACCACCACAGAAGGCTTATGGCCACTGCGAGTAGTCTAAAGAGAAGCAGAAGCAAAGGCTTAAGGCCGCACGGGAGACGCTCAACCGCAAATGGAATAAAGTGCTAGACACTGAAGAAAAGTACGGCGACGATCGCCACACAAAGAGCTATCCAAAGCGCAAGCTGCTGCCAGAATTCGACGATGAGGCCGTTCCACCGAAGAACAATACGGCCAGTAGGCCGGACCAACCACTTCGTAACGCAATAGAGCAGCTACTAACGCTGCACACGACTTACGTGAGCTCCTGGATAAAAAGGCCGGCGCGACCAGGTCCATCTATGGATCTAGAGGATACGCTCCGGTGCAGGATTACAGTCACCAATACAAACAGACTGATCGAGTACCAGTTCGGAATCATCACCAGACACAGCAACAGTCGACAACACGCCACAACATGTCCAGATACAGAGGGGCCGCTCACCCTTTGTGCTTCACCGAAGAGGTACTGGACCACGAATTTCCACAGGGTTTCAAACCCGTGAACATAGAGGCATATGACGGAATGACAGACCCCGGGGTCTGGATTGAGGATTTTATCCTTCACATCCACATGGCTCGTGGGGACGACCTCGATGCCATTAAATACCTTCCCCTCAAGTTGAAGGGACTAGCTCGGCACTGGTTGAAAATCCTCCCCGAAAACTCAATCAGAAGTTGGGAGGAACTTGAGGATGCTTTCAGGGCCAATTTTCAAGGAACCTATGTCCGACCTCCGGACGCTGACGACTTAAGTCACATAATCCAACAGCCCGAAGAGTTCGGCCGCAAACTTTGGAATACATTCCTCACTAAGAAGAATCAAATTGTTGATTGTCTGGATGCCGAAGCCCTAGCGGCCTTTAAGCACAGTATCCGGGATGAGTGGCTCGCCAGACACCTCGGCCAAGAAAAGCCGAGGACAATGGCAGCCTTAACAAGCCTTATGACCCGCTTTTGCATGGGCAAAGACAGCTGGTTGGCCCGTAGAGGCACCAACGACCCAGGCACATCCGAAATCAGGGATGGCAACAGAAAGCCACGGCGCAATAAAAACAAGCGTCGAAACAAGGAAGAAAGTCCGGATAACACAACGGTCAACGCCGGATTCAGGGGCTCTCGACCCGATCAACAAAAGAAGCCATTTAAAGGCAGCATAGAGGGACCGTCTGGCCTGAACATGGTCCTGGACAGACTGTGCCAAATTCATGGCACCCCCGAAAAACCTGCAAACCACACTCACAGAGAATGCTGGGTCTTTAAGCAGGCCGACAAGTTAAATGGCGAACACAAGGAAAGGGAAACACCAAGTGAAGACAAGGATGAGCCTCGCCAGCCGAACACTGGGGGTCAGAAAAAATTTCAACCAGAGGTAAAGACAGTAAACATGATCTACGCGACTCACACACCCAAGAGAAGGCGCGAACGCGCGCTTAGAGACGCATACGCTATGGAGCCTGTCGCCCCCAAACTTAACCACTGGTCGGCCTGCCCGATCACCTTTGATCACAGGGACTACCCGACTAGTATGCGGCACGAAGGATCAGCTGCCTTGGTGCTCGACCCAATAATCAACGGATACCATCTCACTCATGTCCTCATGGACGGCAGCAGTAGTCTCAATCTAATATACAGGACACTGTCCGTAGGATGGGGATAGACCCATCCAGAATCAACCAAAGTAACACCACCTTTGAAGGGGTGATACCAGGCATCGAAGCTCGCTGCAGGGGATCCCTCGTACTAGAGGTGACATTCTATTCCCCAGGCAACTTCAGAAGCGAAGAACTACTCTTCACCATCGCCCCCCTCCAAAGTGGTTATCACGCATAGCTCGGGAGAACGGCCTTCGCCCGCTTCAATGCGATACCGCACTATGCCTACCTTAAACTCAAGATGCCCAGCCCACGTGGCATCATCGCTGTTAACGGAAATACATAGCATTCCTTACGCGCTGAAGAGTATGCGACGACCCCAGCGGCCGGACACTAAGCGGCCTCTAATAGGACCACAGACATGGTTAGACGAGTCTGGCAGCCCAGATAAACCTGAGCTGGGCGCTACACATGTAATCCCATAGAGGGCACCAGGGGCTTCAAATATTCAATAAAGCCCAGCTTTTGGCTTGACCTTATTAATAGGCCAATGTCTTACACTTCTACTATTCATTGATAATAGTCAACTCTTCGCACGCTTACGTCATACTCTTCTACATGAGTTTTCCTTTTTACAGACATCATTCGTGCGATACCCTCCCAGGACACGGCACAACAGAGATAAAGGTGTAGACGTGCAGCAGGGCCCCGCTCAAAGGTTTCTCTTTAGATTAAGCCCCTGTGTAAACCTTCTTTATTGTCTCTTGTTGCTTACACATCCCATGGGTACTACACCCACAGGGGATACTGCCGTTATTGGCATTTCGCCACGACAGATTAATGCACATACCTGGAAATACAGGGTTCATAATAAAGGGCGTTCCTCAGCCCAGTATATGTTATAAAGTCCGAATACCTTCGGGAGTGTTCAGCGTCGCGAGTTTGGCCTTATATGCATCAGCTCCGAATCATGTCTTTGGTCAAATGTTGGGTTTGCCCGGCTCCTGGGTTTGTCGCCTTACGTTCCGTTCATATCGGCTAAGGCGGCCAAAGGAGAACTACTGCGATTGTGCCCTGGTTATTCCGGACGAGTACCTCAGTAGAGAAAATGTAACGCCCTCGATGCGGCTATATCTCCCACGTGTCGAAGCACGACTTAGAGGCATAACCGCATTGAAAGCAATGTCGCAAGTGAGGTAATCTTCACACAACCCATGTATAACATAAGGGAAAAAGATACATAGTTGGCTTACAATCGCCGCTTCACACAATTACATGAATAAAGCATTATATCATCCAGATACAATCAAGGTCCGACTACGGAACCAAAATAAAAGAAGAACCCCAAATGCGACAAAAGGTCCCCGATCGACCCCAACTGGGCTCCACTACTAATCAACTAGAACGAAACAACACAAAGGGCAAGATCATCATCGAGCTCCTCCTTGAGCTTGGTTGCGTCCACCTTTCGTAACATAGGCACCGCAAACTGGTTTTGAAGTATCCGGTGAGCCACGAGGACTCAAAGAATCCCATTACCATGGGTATCAAGACTAGCAAAGCTTAATAGGAAAGGAAGGGGTAAAGTGGTGAGGTTGCAGCAGCGACTAAGCAATGTATGGTGGCTAAGCAACGCAAATAAGAGCGAGAAGAGAGCAAGCGGAACGGTCGTGAAGCTAGCAATGATCAAGAGATGATCCTGAACACCTACTTACGTCAATCATAACACAGAAACCATGTTCACTTCCCGGACTCCGCCGAGAAGAGACCATCACGGCTACACACTCGGTTGATGCGTTTTAATTTGGATCAAGTGTCAAGTTGTCTACAACCGGACATTAACAAATTCCCATCTGCCACATAACCGCGGGCACGGCTCTCGAAAGTTTAAACCCTGCAGGGGTGTCCCAACTTAGCCCATGACAAGCTCTCGCGATCATCGAAGAATAGACCTTCACCCGAGACACTCCGATCAGACTCGGTATCCCGGTACATCAAGACATTTCGACAATGGTAAAACAAGACCAGCAAAGCCGCCCGGCGTGCCGACATCCTGATAGTAGCCACGCGTATCTCGTCTCAGGCCACGACCGGATAAGCGAACCGTACAGGTACCGACGTAACCCAAGTTGCCAAGGGATGGTCCCGCACGGTGCTCTAGTTTGGACCAACGCTTAGACAAGCACTGGCCCGGGGGGGCTATAATAAAGATGACCCTTGGGTTAATTACTCCCAAGGAAAAAGTAGGTGGTGGTGAGGCAAATGGTAAAAGGCAATGTTGGGCCTTGCTGGACAAGTTTTATTCAAAGCGAACTGTCTGGGGGTCCCATAAATCACCCGATCGCGTAAGGAACGCAAAATCCGGGAACATAACACCGGTACGACGGAAACTAGGGCGGCAAGAGTGGAACAAAACACCAGGCATAAGGCCGAGCCTTCCACCCTTTACCAAGTATATAGATGCATTAATAATATAAGAGATATTGTGATATCCCAACATAAACCCTGTCCACCATGGAGAAATCTTCAACTTCATCTGCAGCTAGCAACGCTATAAGAGGGGCTGAGCAAAAGCGGTAACATAACCAAACAGTGGTTTGCATAGGAAAGGTGTCAAGGTTAGGGGTTCATGGCAATATGGGATGGTTGGACAAACAGGTAATAGGAAGCGCATCATAGCGAAAGAACGAGGCAACTAGCATAGCAATGATAGTAGTGAGATCCAGGGTAGCGGTCATCTTGCCTGAAATCCCGCAAGGAAGAAGAACGAGTCCATGAAGAAAATGAAACCACGAAGACGAACCACACGAAGACGAACGAATCCTCACGATCGCAACGAAACAGGAACTAACAAGAAGAAGCACACAACATGGTAAACACACCACACATGAACAAGGCATGATGCACAACAAGCATGATGCATGACCACGCTACATGAACCTACTCATGGCAAGAGATGATGCAAACAAGAACAACACATCAAGGCAAGTTTAAATGAGGCCGGGAACAACATATAACAATTCCGGTAAGTCCTCATATGCAAATTTCGAAATTGGTCCAGAACTGATTAAACCTTATGTTGAAGTTGTTAAACAGCAAGTTAAAGAGCACCAAGAGAATCTACACGAAAATCTAGTCAAGTTACATATAAAGATCATTAGATTCGGAGCTACGGGCTAGAAGATATGAGCAAAACAAGTTAAGCATGGCATTGATGCAAAATGCACCCAAACATCAAGCAAACACACCAAAACAAGGATGCAACATGATAATATGAAGCTACATGCAAAAACAAGCAAGTTTCATATAGAGCACACTCAAAACAGAGCATCGGTGCAACATATGCACACTATACAAGTCATAGCAACAATCTGTCCAAAACAGCAACTAGGCATCTTTCAAGCATCAAAACAATATGCTACAGCATCCCAACATAATAACAAAAGGCATGGGCATGAAGTACACGTAAAGCATAACAAAACATGATCACTGAGCTATCTCCCGAAACAACTAGAACATGCTCAAAAAGACATGGAGATATTGCAAATAATAACAGTTTCAGACTTTAGTAGAAATAACATCAGGTTGCAATGTTTAGAGCTATCAAACAACATGTTACAGGAACTTATCATGGCCAACAAAGGCATGGCATGAATCTACTAATAGCATATATCGAAAGACCCTTACTGACCATGAGCCAAAAAGGCATAGAAAATATGATGGCACCCATGTAAACATGGCAAGTTTTATTACAGATTTAAACATGGCAGGAACAACAATAAGTAGGCATGTTCGTGAGCTCGAACCACTCACTACAGAGCAATACATGGCATGGCAAGGCAACCAACAGTAAGAAGGCATGATTATGAAGCTAAGCATGGCAAGAGCAAGTTCATAGGGTGCATGGATCACTAGGAAAACACATGGGAACAAGTGAACTTAATGTTAACAGGCTGACAAACAACATTTTCAGGCAACTTTGGAGCAAGATATGAACATGTTCCAGCAGGCTATAATTGCAACAAAGGGCATGAATGGATAGAGCAATACATGTATATCAAAACATGTTTATAGGACATCTCTAGATTATGCATAGAATGATTAGTGGAAGCATGTTAACATGGCATCAAAATGTAACAGAATCTGTCAGGAAAACAGCAACAACAACTACCCTACTTTACAAGCTCAATGCACTCAGCACACAACTCACAAAAATACAAGGTCAACACCCCTGGAAAGATGGCATGGCATAGTCCAACATTCATGTAGAGCTCATACTCATAGGATGCACACATAAATCATGGCAAAAATGTTAAAACAAAGAAGTTATAACAGCCATGAGATTAACATCTGAAGCACTCTTCCAACAGCATTTCGGGCATCAAGATGAGCTCAAATGAAAATGATGCAATGGAATGAAATGAAGTACTCATCGAGACGAACAATTTGACATACCATACGCATGAAACGGAGCTACGGATGCGAAGATGTGATGCGATGAATATGCAATGAAAATAACAGAAATCTGGGACTTGGTCATTTCCAGGAAAAAAATGGAGTGATCGCAGCTTAGCTAAAAGACGCCCAGGCGAGGCTTAGGTGTCCTGCTCACCTAGTGGGCTCGGCCCAGGAAGGAGGGGAAGCAGGCTGGGGAGGCCGGTGGCTGGAGCGGCTCGCGGGCCCACGTGGCCCACGCGGTCAACGCGCCGGGCGGAGGCCGACGGGATCGCCCCTCCCGATCCATGGCGGCGGCGCGATCTCCGGCGACGAGCGGCCGGGCGGCGAGGGAGATGGACGGATCCGGCGCTCTGCCGGATCCGGCCGGAGGCGGGCTGGGCGAAGCTAAGCGGCGGCGCGCGAAGACGCGGGCGGCGGCGCCGGGCACTCCGGCGTGGAGCTCGGCCAGGGAGGCGCGCGGGCGGCCGGAGGCGTGGGAGGCGCGAAGCGCGGCGTGGAACGGCGCCAGGGAGAAAGGCGCGCGGCGAGAGGAGGCGGCGCTGGTCGCCAGCGCGAGCGAGCGGCGGCGGCGGCGGCGGCGCGCGGGCGGCGGAGGACGGGCAGCAAGCCTCGCCAGCTGCGGCTCACGGTCCGGCGGAGGCGCGCGGGTGGCCGGGGCGGCCACGTGGCAACGCCAGATTGGGCGGAGCGGAGAAGCGGACATGTCCAGCGGGGAAGCGGACATGTCCGGCGGCGCGAGGGGAGCGGGCTAGGGTTTGGACTGCGCGAAAAATCCGGGAGGAGCACATATTTATAGGTAGAGGGAGCTAGGAGAGTCCAAATGAGGTGCGATTTTCGGCCATGCGATCGTGATCGAACGACCGAGAGCATGGAGGGAAGTTTGGTGGGTTTTAGGCCACTTTGGAAGGGGTGTTGGGCTGCAACAAAAGGGGGCTTTACGGTTACCCGGTTAACCGTTGGAGTACCAAACGACCTCCAAATGGCACGAAACTTGACAGGCGGTCTACCGGTGCTATACCAAGGCCGCTTGGCAAACCTCGGGCCATTCCGAGAAAGTTTAATACCCGCACACGACAAGAGAGAAGAAGGGGACGCCGGGTGACATAGGAGTGCCGGATTGCAAAACGGACAACGGGGAAAAGGCTCGGATGCATGAGACGAACATGAATGCGAAATGAGATGCACATGATGACATGATATGAAATGCAGATGATGACATGGCAAAGTGCAACACGCAAGCAAAAGACATGGCAACGATGGCGAATAACTGGTGGACACCTGGCGCAACGAATCCGGGGCATTACAACACTCCACCACTACGAGAGGATCTCGTCCCGAGATCTAGAATGGCACCGGAGGGAAAACGGAAGAGGAAGAGAAGAGGTAAAACTAAGTTGCTTCTTTGACGAACGAGTGAAACCACGAACCTTGGGAGGTTGAGCAATTTAAAAGAAAGAGTACAACAGAGATGAACGAGATTGCAAACAATCCCGTTGGAAAAGAGGAAGAAGGAACCTTACGAGAACTTGAAGGTTGCAAAGACAAGAATCAAGAGTTTAATGGACAAGATAGAATTCGTAACCACTCCGGTTAAAACAAGATGAGAAGGAATAAGATTGATATAATTTTGGCAGCACTCCGACTGTTAGAAGAAGGAAAACTAGATAGGATGAGATGATATTGAGGAGATGATACAACACTCCGGTTAAATGGATAAGGATGAAAAGAACATGATCCTCACAATTCGAGATGATGAGTGAAAAGAGCAACATCACCATGCCTTTGGAAGAAATAATAGAAGATAAATCATTGAAATAACAGAATGGGGAAGAAAATGCCAACTTCTGCCACAAATGAACTTTTAAAGCATCCTTGCAAAGAAGAATCGAATGGAGTTGTTGGAAAATCAACAACGAGAAGCACAAGCTTGTTGTGGGCTTATGTAAACATCTCAAAACTTGAGGTGCAATTCTGCCACTATCAAAATCAATTGCTTGCTTGAGATCAATGAAGAGATGAAAACTGCTTCACCAAGATGATAGAGATATAACTTGGATCATTGATAAGCACCACAAATAGCAATAACCCTTAAGGAAAGGCTTTAGGTGAAAATATAACCCAAGATAACTCCAATGAAGAGACTGATGGATTTAAAATACCTCATTCTTGACAACAATATGAATCATGAAACATGAAGGAAATTGTCAAGAGTGACATAACACCACCTCAAAAGATAAGATAGAAGGAATTGCACTTTGGAATGCAAGATGAAGAATGCTTGAACTCCTCAAAACAAAACAAGTGTTGGGCACCGTGTTTAATTTTGAGTATAGCTTGGCGGACCATAACTTCGAGCGAAATCTTGAAGAACAATTGAAGAATGAAAAGAATCCTTGACGACCCACCATGTAGAGCCTCCAAGAAGAACTCCGGTAATAAAAGGATGATAGAAACAAAGAGAAGTTGAAAACACAAGGTGAATCCTTGCAATGATTTAGATGGATCTCCGTGATAATTAGAGCTAGGAATTCCGGAAAAAGAGAAGATGAAACAAATGAAACCGAGAATTTTAAGGGCCTCCGGAATAAAGAATTAATCACTTGGATGAACAAGAATAAGAATTATGTTATGCTTATCCTTCACCAATTAAATTGATGACAATCAACGGATTTGGCATACTACTTATTCTCGTAGAAAGGATTAAAAGAGATATAGCGTAAACTTGAGAAGGTCTTCAACGAACCACCGGTGGGATTGAAACAACGAAAGAATGAATGAATTGGTATGATAACGAAGGAAGTGAAATCTTGAAAGAACCACCATAAGAACTGAAAATGAACGTAGCAAAGGCACAATTCACCAGGAAGAATTGGAAAATGAATGAAGATACTTGAAGGGATTTAGATACCTGATAACGAAGAGATCATGAACTGATTAGAGGATATTTGAACGATTCATTGATACGATTTGGAGAACGATGGCTACACGCTGAGAATGAAGAATTATGATAAGATGGCCTTCGGAAGAAAGAAATGGAAACAACTCATGAAATGCTCCGGATGGTAAGAAAAGAATTGTCTCAATCGAAAGCAATTATGAGAGGATGGCATCAAGCTAGGACCATGAATCTTGAAGAGAATAGAGCAAGATTAAAGAGAAATCCTTCTTCGGTCTTCAAATGATGAGGATGACAACGAGAAACATCACCAAGAATTATTGAGGCACACCGGAAGAATTAAAAGCGAAGAGGTTGAGCCAACTATGAAATGATTTGAAATCAATCTTGGAAAAGGCATGTGACTGATGGAATCCATTCTTACGTCACACTTGAAAAGAATTGAGAATACCTCCGGGAGAATTTGAAGAGTCAGGTAAGATCCTGGGAAAAGACCTGTGGGTTAGGGCCCACTCAAAAGAACACCGTTGAAAAGATTGCTTGAAATAAAGATTGCACCGGTAGAATTTAATGGTTTGAATGAGATAACAATCTCGAGATATCTTGAACGGATTGAGAATGGAAAAACAAGTCTTCTGAGATATCTTCAACACTCTGGAATAAATGAATAGCAAGAGGTGAGTGATTGAGAGGTGCACCGGCATGAGAAAGCATTTGAAACAAGGAAAGGGATATGATGGATATCAAAAACTTGAATAGGATCCACCGGAGAAGAGACAACAATGAAGGATGATGAACTTGAAGCTGTTGAGCATCTTCATGGGAAATCACCGGATAAGAACATTGATTGAAAAGAATGAAGAGACTTCACATGAATAAATGGATACTTGATTAAGAAATCTGTGTCCTTGAAGAAAAAGGGTGGGTGGGCGGGAAAAACAAAGGCAACTTGGAGACGGATGAAACAAACACCGTTGAGAAGAAATGATAGTTGGTCTTGCTGATGTTAAAGTGATCGGATCCACTTGAAGAGAAACACGCCGGTTGGAAAGAATTGACATGACAATCTCGATGATCAAAAGGATTAGTACTCCCATAGAAATATGATAACACCGTTTGGGAAAGGTATGGATTCAACATTTGACATCGAAGCAACTTGAATACCACAAAAAAACAAAACAAAGGATTGGCTTGCAGAATAAGCCGGAACAAATACATATGATAGAGATTTACCCAATCCCATATCATGCATCTGTCGAAAAGATATTCTAGGAGCTACTTGAATTCCCACCTATAAAACTCCCGAAATTTTCTGGTTATGCAATATGGTGTTGGGGATACAGGGGAAGCAATATATCTCACCCAAACTAACAATACCTACATCCAGCTATATCCATCCGTCAACACATAACCAAGAAACCTTCGGAAATTGTGTACCTCAACCTTCAAAAAGCATCCGTTATACAAGTCATGGCAATACTCCCGTACTCACCTCAGTACTGGGTTAGCGGGGTTATCTCACCAACAACTGCATAAAAGAGATTTTCGATGTCGGCGTATTAAACTCGGTATTCCAGAATCTGCAACGATAAAATTATGACGACAACACCTCGAGCTCAACTCCCGGGACACCTCCAAAAAAAGAACCTGCCGATTGGAGGCACCAAGACAATGTTGTCATCATAAAACCATCGAACGATTCCAAGATACCAGCGTGATCCTAAAAAAATTTTAGTGAAATTTAAGAAGAGAAGAGTCAAAACTCTACGTCAGAGACCTCACCGAAAGGTCGAAGGACTGGGAGTAAAAAGAATCCTACTCTCCGATATATAATTCCTAAATGACTCAAAACATTTTCTAGACACAACTCGCCGCTAAAAGCGATCAAGCAAAGGGGCTCCTAAGGTCGGGAAGGCTCGATTACCAACTTATAGCGCCTCGATGCGGCTATATCTCCCACGTCGAAGCACGACTTAGAGGCATAACCGCATTGAAAGCAATGTCGCAAGTGAGGTAATCTTCACACAACCCATGTATAACATAAGGGAAAAAGATACATAGTTGGCTTACAATCGCCATTTCACACAATTACATGAATAAAGCATTACATCATCCAGATACAATCAAGGTCCGACTACGGAACCAAAATAAAAGAAGAACCCCAAATGCGACAAAAGGTCCCCGATCGACCCCAACTGGGCTCCACTACTGATCAACTAGAACGAAACAACACAAAGGGCAAGATCATCATCGAGCTCCTCCTTGAGCTTGGTTGCGTCACACCTTTCGATAACATAGGCACCGCAAACTGGTTTTGGAAGTATCTGGTGAGCCACGAGGACTCAGCAATCCCATTACCATGGGTATCAAGACTAGCAAAGCTTAATAGGAAAGGAAGGGGTAAAGTGGTGAGGTTGCAGCAGCGACTAAGCAATGTATGGTGGCTAAGCAACGCAAATAAGAGCGAGAAGAGAGCAAGCGGAACGGTCGTGAAGCTAGCAATGATCAAGAGGTGATCCTGAACACCTACTTACGTCAATCATAACACAGAAACCGTGTTCACTTCCCGGACTCCGCCGAGAAGAGACCATCACGGCTACACACTCGGTTGATGCGTTTTAATTCGGATCAAGTGTCAAGTTGTCTACAACCGGACATTAACAAATTCCCATCTGCCACATAACCGCAGGCACGGCTCTCGAAAGTTTAAACCCCGCAGGGTGTCCCAACAAGCCCATGACAAGCTCTCGCGATCATCGAAGGAATAGACCTTCACCCGAGACACTCCGATCGGACTAGGTATCCCGTACATCAAGACATTTCGACAATGGTAAAACAGACCAGCAAAGCCGCCCGGCGTGTCGACATCCCGATAGTAGCCGCACAGATCTCGTCTCGAGCCACGACCGGATAAGCGAACCGTCACAGTACCGACGTAACCCAAGTTGCCAAGGGATGGTCCCGACGGTGCTCTAGTTTGGACCAACGCTTAGACAAGCAATCGCCCGGGGCTATAATAAAGATGACCCTTGGGTTAATTACTCCCAAGGGAAAAGTAGGTGGTGGTGAGGCAAATGGTAAAAGGCAATGTTGGGCCTTCTTGGACAAGTTTTATTCAAAGCGAACTGTCAGGGTTCCCATAAATCACCCGATCGCGTAAGGAACGCAAAATCCGGGAACATAACACCGTATGACGGAAACTAGGGCGGCAAGAGTGGAACAAAACACCAGGCATAAGGCCGAGCCTTCCACCCTTTACCAAGTATATAGATGCATTAATAATATAAGAGATATTGTGATATCCCAACATAAACCCTGTCCACCATGGAGAAATCTTCAACTTCATCTGCAGCTAGCAATGCTATAAGAGGGGCTGAGCAAAAGCGGTAACATAGCCAAACAGTGGTTTGCATAGGAAAGGTGTCAAGGTTAGGGGTTCATGGCAATATGGGATGGTTGGACAAACAGGTAATAGGAAGCGCATCATAGCGAAAGAACGAGGCAGCTAGCATAGCAATGATAGTAGTGAGATCCAGGGTAGCGGTCATCTTGCCTGAAATCCCGCAAGGAAGAAGAACGAGTCCATGAAGAAGATGAAACGACGAAGACGAACCACACGAAGACAAACGAATCCTCACGATCGCAACGAAAAAGGAACTAACAAGAAGAAGCACACAACATGGTAAACATACCACACATGAACAAGGCATGATGCACAACAAGCATGATGCATGACCACGCTACATGAACCTACTCATGGCAAGAGATGATGCAAACAAGAACAACACATCAAGGCAAGTTTAAATGAGGCTGGGAACAACGTATAACAATTCCGGTAAGTCCTCATATGCAAATTTCGAAATTGGTCCAGAACTGATTAAACCTTATGTTGAAGTTGTTAAACAGCAAGTTAAAGAGCACCAAGAGAATCTACACGAAAATCTAGTCAAGTTACATATAAAGATCATTAGATTCGGAGCTACGGGCTAGAAGATATGAGCAAAACAAGTTAAGCATGGCATTGATGCAAAATGCACCCAAACATCAAGCAAACACACCAAAACAAGGATGCAACATGATAATATGAAGCTACATGCAAAAACAAGCAAGTTTCATATAGAGCACACTCAAAACAGAGCATCGGTGCAACACATGCACACTATACAAGTCATAGCAACAATCTGTCCAAAACAGCAACTAGGCATCTTTCAAGCATCAAAACAATATGATACAGCATCCCAACATAATAACAAAAGGCATGGGCATGAAGTACACGTAAAGCATAACAAAACATGAACACTGAGCTATCTCCCGAAACAACTAGAACATGCTCAAAAAGACATGGAGATATTGCAAATAATAACAGTTTCAGACTTTAGTAGAAATAACATCAGGTTGCAATGTTTAGAGCTATCAAACAACATGTTACAGGAACTTATCATGACCAACAAAGGCATGGCATGAATCTACTAATAGCATATATCGAAAGACCCTTACTGACCATGAGCCAAAAAGGCATAGAAAATATGATGGCACCCATGTAAACATGGCAAGTTTTATTACAGATTTAAACATGGCAGGAACAACAATAAGTAGGCATGTTCGTGAGCTCGAACCACTCACTACGGAGCAATACATGGCATGGCAAGGCAACCAACAGTAAGAAGGCATGATTATGAAGCTAAGCATGGCAAAAGCAAGTTCATAGGGTGCATGGATCACTAGGAAAACACATGGGAACAAGTGAACTTAATGTTAACAGGCTGACAAACAACATTTTCAAGCAACTTTGGAGCAAGATATGAACATGTTCCAGCAGGCTATAATTGCAACCAAGGGCATGAATGGATAGAGCAAGACATGTATATCAAAACATGTTTACAGGACATCTCCAGATTATGCATAGAATGATTAGTGGAAGCATGTTAACATGGCATCAAAATGTAACAGAATCTGTCAGGAAAACAGCAACAACAACTACCCTAGTTTACAAGCTCAATGCACTCAGCACACAACTCACAAAAATACAAGGTCAACACCCCTGGAAAGATGGCATGGCATAGTCCAACATTCATGTAGAGCTCATACTCATAGGATGCACACATAAATCATGGCAAAAATGTTAAAACAGCAAGTTATAACAGTTTCAGTAGATTAACATCCTGAAGCACTCTTCCAACAGCATTTCGGGCATCAAGATTAGCTCAAATGAAAATCATGCAATGGAATGAAATGAAGTACTCATCGAGGCGAACAATTTGACATATTATAAGAATGAAACGGAGCTACGGATGCGAAGATGTGATGCGATGAATATGCAATGAAAATAACAGAAATCTGGGACTTGGTCATTTCCAGGAAAAAAATGGAGTGATCGCAGCTTAGCTAAAAGACGCCCAGGCGAGGGTTAGGTGTCCTGCTCACCTAGTGGGCTCGGCCCAGGAAGGAGGGGAAGCAGGCTGGGGAGGCCGGTGGCTGGAGCGGCTCGTGGGCCCACGCGGCCCACGCGGATCAACGCAGCCGGGCGGCGGCCGACGGATCGGGCCCTCCCGATCCATGGCGGCGGCGATCTCCGGCGACGAAGCGGCCGGGCGGCGAGGGAGATGGACGGATCCGGCGCACCTGCCCGGATCCGCCGAGGCGGGCTGGCCGGCGAAGCTAAGCGGCGGCGCGGGGCGACGCGGCATGGCGGCGCGGGCACTCCGGCGTGGAGCTCCGGCCAGGGGAGGCGCGGCGGCGCGGGGAGGCGCTGGGCGAGGCGCGAAGCGCGGCGTGGAATGGCGCCCGGGAGGCGGGCGCTGCCGGCGGCGGCGGCGCTGGTCGCCAGCGAAGCGGCAGCGGGCGGCGGCAAAGCGGCGGGGCGGCGCGGGAGGAAGGCCGCTTCTTCTGCGGGCTCATGGGCAGCGGTGGCGTCGGGGGTGGCAGGGCGACCACGTGGCAACGCCAGATTGGGCGGAGCGGAGAAGCGGACATGTCCGGAGGGGAAGCGGACATGTCCGGCGGCGCGAGGGGAGCGGGGCTAGGGTTTGGACTGCGCGAAAAATCCGGGAGGAGCACATATTTATAGGTAGAGGGAGCTAGGAGAGTCCAAATGAGGTGCGGTTTTCGGCCATGCGATCGTGATCGGACGACCGAGAGCATGGAGGGAAGTTTGGTGGGTTTTAGGCCACTTTGGAAGGGGTGTTGGGCTGCAACAAAAGGGGGCTTTACGGTTACCCGGTTAACCGTTGGAGTACCAAACGACCTCCGAATGGCACGAAACTTGACAGGCGGTCTACCGGTGCTATACCAAGGCCGCTTGGCAAACCTCAGGCCATTCCGAGAAAGTTTAATACCCGCACACGACAAGAGAGAAGAAGGGGACGCCGGGTGACATAGGAGTGCCGGATTGCAAAACGGACAACGGGGAAAAGGCTCGGATGCATGAGACGAACATGAATGCGAAATGAGATGCACATGATGACATGATATGAAATGCAGATAATGACATGGCAAAGTGCAACACGCAAGCAAAAGACATGGCAACGACGGCGAATAACTGGCTGACACCTGGCGCAACGAATCCGGGGCATTACAGAAAGACAAAACCTGACTGTCATGATATAGCGAGAGACTGTTCAACCACTCAAAGACTTAGCGGAATCTTTAGGATTCCTCCGCATTAACGAAGGACTATTTCCCGGTCATGTACACATGCGCCCGTATTTGGATGCATGCAAAAGTACCAGGGGCTACATAGTAGCCCACCGTCAAACTCCTATGGCTAAGTGAAAGTGTTAAAGCTATAGAGTCCGGTTGCCTAGTTCGACGTGCGATCACCTCCTTAATGGACCAAGACGTTGGATCAAGTGTGATTACGCATATTTTCGTGAACACTCCCGCTGTCGGCGTTCTGGGAACGGGGGTACCCAGACTTGCCTGCCTACGGCCTGCGGCGTGGCTCAAGGAGTGGCCCAGTACGGCCCATCTTCATCAACACATGCTCAAGACCCTCGCGAGGGGCCAAGCCTCGCAGGGCGGACGACAGGAGGCTTCCTCGGGCACGGCCTCGTCAGGCTCGCTCATGAGGAGGCGGAGAGATCAAGGCGGGGTACTTCGCGAGGTGCTCATGACGCAAGCCATGACGACCAAGTCCAGGCGGGCGCCAGGCAGGCGCCGGCCTGCGCAGATTCCTTGTTTCAACTTTGGTGCAAAGGGGGCAAGCGCAGGCAAGAGTATCAAGCAAAGGCAACCATTTCGGTGCAACAAGACCAAGACCAGCAGGATGGCAGAACGGAGGTTATCGTGGAGCCCAAGCCAGCGTCATCGTCAGGGTCTTTGGCAGGCGAGGACCAACTTTAGTCAGGATAAGTGTACTAGATGTTCCCCTTCAAAATGGCCAATTGTTGGCGCCCTTCCCGCTCAATATTTGGGGAGAGGCCCAGAACCTCCGCCTATAAATAGGACTACCAGCCACAGGGTAAGGGGGATCGAAAGAACAAGGATAGAAATATAGAGAGAGAGAGAGAAGCGACTGAGCTCCCCCTAGCAGTTCATCGCACTAGCCAAGAACAGACCCTCGCGAGGCTGTTCTCCCTTGTACTATTGATCATCAGCCTCAGAGGCAATCCACACACCACACACTGGAGTAGGGTATTACACCACAGTGGTGGCCCGAACCAATATAAACCTTGTGTCCTTTGTGTTGTTCTTCGTGTAGTTTAGACCCTTGCAAGGCGACGAGACACAGGTAGGCAGTAGGTGTGATCTCCGCGTGCACCCCAGAGTTTGAACCTTGAGGGTCTGCCGGAACCCGACGACATTTGGCACGCCAGGTAGGGGTGCGCCGAAATCTGGCTTCCATTGCCTCGTGTTTTGCTGCCCGTCGCATCATCATCATCATGTCCGGCGAACCAACGGGCAATCCTGATCCCTGGGCAGCCTGGCCCGCCCATGCAGAGCCGCTTGCCCAGGGCGACCTCAACCCCGTGCCCCAGGCAGCCCACGTTCCGCAGGGCACTGCAGGCCGCGGGCGACGCGGTCAGATGACACCAGCTCTCACACCGCGGCAGGTGCGGTCGGCAGCGAGGGCCTCGAGCCACGCCGCGGCCACGGTGCCGTACTCATGGCGAGAACAGGCAAACTCAAGGGCCGCGCTCACGGTAGCTCGAGAACTACTACAATGCAGGCTGCTAGAGGGCGGCCGTGACGTGCTACTGGAGCGGGTGGCAGAGCTCCTGGGCTCCGCCGCCTCGGGGGCTCACCCCTTCTGCACCCAGCTGCCGCCTCAGGGCCAAGGCGGACCGCACGGAGGCCCCACACGCGCCCGAACAGCTCCAAGCGGATTCCAGGGCCACTCCAATGCCAACCTGGCCGTCAGCGCCTAGCCACCAATGGTGCCGCCTCCGCCTCCGATCAGCAACGGGGGATCCACTACAGCCCACGGTCCCGGTGAGCCGCCACGCTACCACTCCCAGGTTGGCACCACGAGCCGAACTGCATGGCACATGGGGCACTACAGCGAGGCATTCGGGACGGCGGCCCCGGAGACGTATGTGCCCCACATGGTGGATCAAGGACACGCGCAAGAGGAAGACCATGGCCAGTTCCTTGGCCCAGGCTGGGGAGAAGAAACACCCGAGGCTGAGCTCTTTCAAGAGCCCAGGGAAGGCCTCATCGACCGCGCCGGAGGCAGCGACTATCTGGTACCGCTAATCCCTCAGGAACAGGCATACGTTAACCATGGATCGCAGGAGGTACAGGTCGTCGCTGCGGGTGGCTGCCCCAATCCAGCAGCTCCCCACCCCTTAGGAGGAAGGCATCGGGGGCTGCAGGAGAGGGGCTGAGATCCGACTTCGCCCACGCGGTGCTCGGAGCAATGCGTCCTCAGGAGGTAGGCCCTCTGTCGGGGAGGTGCCCCAGGGCCTACCCCCGGCAGAGGACCCGTGGTCTTCGGGGGAACCACTAACGACCGCTCTATCTCATCGGCGGCGTCCTTGGTCTCCGGCCGTCGTCAATGGCAATAGAGTGTGGTGCAAGGTGGGGCCCTCGTCTGGCGATATGAAGCAAGGCTGGTACCTGTGAAGAAGGCCCAGTGCCTGTGAAGCTTGCCACCCCGTGACACTCTCACGTAATAATGAGTGGGGCTGTACAAGCCCCGGAGTCTCCGGAGAGGCACCCTCGGGCCTCGGGGGCTCCTGCCCACGCCCAGTGGCAGCACTTAGCTCCGCGCTGGTGTGAAGACGTCGAAGACTAGACTAGGTGCCGGACGTGGCTTTCTGCTTTTTCTTGCTTTTCCCCTTGGTTGTCGCTTTTCCATGTTTGGATTTAAGTTGGATTTGAGCTTGAAACTTGCATGTGTTTGGGGAAGGGGTGTTTTGTCTTATTCGAGCAATCTCTTGCGTTTTGCTTACCGCTTTGCGTACATCCAGCTTCAGCTGCCTCCCCTCGCGAGCCCCTCGCGAGCCGGGCCAGGCCCAGCATGTGCGCAGCCCAGACTGCCATCGGTACACCCTCTCAGAAGGTTCTCGTTACAGGTTCAATGGGCTCATCCAGGAGGCACTTGGGGCACCATGGCCACCGCAGGCTCGCTCAGGACCCACGCGGGTCGAAGGTAAACAAGCCAGTTGACTCATCACAAAACTAGTCGCTCGGTATGGGCATGCGGGCCACATCATGTCTACGAATATGCTAATTGCAAGTTTTCACACGAGGGGCTCCCCCTCCCAAAATGCTCTTACAATCCTTAGGGCCAAGCCTGAGCTCTCTCTGCGCAGGGTAAGAAGCAGGAACAGCGCGCGGTCAATCGGATAAATCCACCAATGCATCCTCGGGGGCACCTCCGGAGTCGCCACTAGCGTCGCTGGCCTCGCCGTTGCCTTCTACGCCGCCGCCATCAGCACCTGGGCCGTTCACCACTCCGCCCTCATCAGCAGCTACGACCACACCGTCGTCATCAGCGGTGAAGGACCTGACAAGGGCGTCCACATCGTCTTCCACCCAATGCGCCAGATTGCCCCGGATTGCCAGGGGTACCGGTGCGATGGCGGCATCGAAGTCGAAATGGGGGTCCATGTTTTGAAGGTGACTGAAGACACGAGAAAAAGCGCGCCCAAGTAGGGCATGGCTCCTCTCCTCCACCAACCTGTCGGCTCTGCCTGAACGAGTCTCCAGCTGCGTCACCACATCGGTGAAGAACTGAAGGTTACCAGCATAGTTAACCACACGAGGCTCCCCAACGGCTGCCTCGCAGAGGATGCCCAAGGCCGTGTTAGCTCTTTCCCGGAGCTGGCGGAGCATGGGGCTGTGCATGTGCTCCAGGGTCTGCCGCTGGCGTATCTCATCCTCGTTCCACCGCGCAATAGCCTCAGCCGCGTCCACCCGTTGATGGAGAAGAAGCACCTCGGCGCGGGAGGAAGCCAGTTCCGCCTGTGCCGCGCCAAGGGTAGCCCCGGCAGCGTCCGCACGCCGCATCACTTCATCCAGCTTGGCCTTTAGGGCGGCGGTCCTACCCTCTGCTTTGACTTTGATCAACTCCAGCCTTTCCTCGAACTCGCGCTCGAGGTTCGAGCGGGCCACCGCCACCCAGCGATCAACCTCTTCTGAGGCTCGGGCTTCCCTCGCGGCAACATCATCCTCTGCGTGCGCCACCAGGCGCTCCCTTGTCTCCAATCGCTCGAGGTCCAGGGCACGCTCGGTGGCTCCAGTGTCAGTGCCTCCTCACGTTTCTGAAGCTCCGCCTGATCACCGAGCCCCCCTTCATAGACGCAAGGGCCGCCTCGTGCAACTCCACCTGTTGCTCCAGGGAGCTACTCCAGGCCCGGAGCTCCCACGCCCGCTCTTCTGCGGCCTTGCACCGCTGGTTAGCCTCCTTAGCCTCCTTGACGGCCCGGGAGCAGGCCTCCCGAGAAACTGCCAGCGACACCTCGGCCTTCTCATTGTCGAGGTCACGCTGGTGGCGCCCAAGGGCAACGAACACCTTCAGCTTGCGCCTCTCCTCAGCTAGGCGCAGGCCCTCAACCTCAGGGCACGCATCCTCGTCAGCGAGCTCTACACCAAGCTGGCTCACTGCGTCAGCCACCCTTCGGAGGAACCCTTGGCGGAGGGCGCGGCGCTCCTGGGCATGCTCGAGCACGTCTTCCACATCATCCTCCATCCCAGGCGCGCGCGCAGAGGACCACGGACCAGCACTCCCCCCTGGGCAGGGGGCTGGGGGCTGGCACCCTCACGATGGCCGGACGCGCCTCGCCAGAAGCCTGGCCCAGAGCCGGTCTGTCCTCCAAGGAAGAACGCAAGGTCGACCTCAGCCAGTCGCCGTCCATGACCAACCGAAGAGCCCAGGGCAGGCTGGCCATGCCCCGGGAGGGCTTGCAAAGGATGGTCGCGAGGTGCGCAGGATCATGACGCATCACAGGATGGCCCACCTCTCCAACCGGCCTCACCACAAGGGCAGTGCTCGAGCTCGGGGCGCTTGGGGACGATGGAGAGGGCGAGGCCTGGGGGGATGGCTCCCCAGCCATCTCCGTGAACTCGGCAGGAAGGGCCCTGCAGGGCAATGATCAGCTAAAGCAGCAGGAAAGTAAGGAACTGAGAAAGGGAAAGGCTTACTCATCAGCGGTGAAGTACTTCCTACGCTTCAATAGGCGGCAAGGGTAATCATCACCCAAGGCCTCCCTTCTCTTTTGGAGAGCCTCGAAGTCCACGCGGAAGTGGTCCAGGAGCTCGGCGCAGCGGTCAGCCTGCGACGAGGAAGAAGCGCCAAAGTGACCGGCGTCAGGGACATCGTCCTGGCGCACGCCGCCAGACGCCGCACCAAGAAGGGTGACCGGGGCCTCAGGGGCCTCTCCCATGGGAGCCACGGGCCGCGGCTCAACACCTTCAGCCAACGCAGGGCAGGCCTCAGGAGCTACCGCCTCAGGAGTGCCGCATGGGGTCATCATCCCAGCGGTGGCCCCCTCAGCCCCCGGTGGCCCTTGCCTCCCAGCTCCACCACTCGAGGAAGGACCGTCGCGGGCAACCGGAAGGGCAACCACCACAACTGGGTTCTCACGAGGTCCCACGAGGCCTGCGGGGCGCAGCCCCCATTCGTCGAAGCTGGGCATCTGCTTCACAAAATCAACCCTGTTTGAGCAAAGGTACAGCAGGGCGCCCCCATGCCGAATGCTGCCAGGGGAAGGGTCCCCAGTTAGGATCATGAGAACCTTCCTCAGCGCTTTAGGCGTCAGATCTTCCTCCTGGAGCCTCATGCAGTCTTCACGGCCCCCGAAGGCCCACATCCGGCGGGAATGGCGCTGGAGAGGGGCAATGCGGCATAGGAGGAACTCCTTCACCACCTTGGGTGCCGTCACACCGAGCGCCCTCAAGTTCGCGAAGCGATGCCAAAGGAAGACGAGCCGGGGGCTCGTGAGCGTCTCCTGGCCCCAGCCCGAATTGGGGATAGCGGGCAAAGTTGGCTCCGAAAGCAGGGGGCTGGGCACCCCGACATCCATGTACAGCCACCGCTCACGGAACCCGGTCGCAGGCGGAGGAAGGCTGAAATCAATTCCCGAAGCCGCTGTTACTGGTGCGGCAAGGAAGCTCACGCATCCCAAGCATTGGGTGGGATTGCTGAGGCGCAAAGAGAAGAAGTGGCGCAGCAAGGCAACTGAAGGAGGAATGCCCATCATCGCCTTGCAGACGAAAGCGAAAACAGCAAGAAGAGTAATGGATTCGTGACCCAAATGCATCATGTGGATCTGGTAATGGGAGAGTACAGCGTTGAACAAATCAAAAAAGGGGGGAACCAGTCCCACCCACAGGGCGTCGGTAGAGTACCGGACCTCGGTGACTATTCTGTCAACGAAGAAGTGAGACGCGGGCCAGACCGACGTCCTCCCGCACTCGTTGAAGATGGTGGCGAGGGCAGAACTAACCTTGTCCGAGCCTTCCCGGTTGAGTATGATCGACCGGTCGACAGCAGGAGCCATCGACAGCGATGGGCGGGGAGAGGGCACATGATTTTTCCCTTTCCCCTTCTTCGTCGGAGCCATGGCGACAGGAAGGGGGAAGATCGAGATTGGTTTGGAAGCAGAGACTGGAGCACGAGAGGAGGAAGAGCAGGAGGCGCGCGCGCGGCTAGAAGAGGGGCGACTGTGTGCAACCACGGGTCCGCCTAGCTTGGCGCAAAATAAGGAGGTGTGGGGGAACAGGGACGCCCACGTCCAATCAACCGCCACGCGGCGCCCAAGGCCGCAGGCTATTGGGTCCCGGGGCGCTTCATACTTGCCCCTTTGCTTCCTGATAAGCCAAGTCCGGGCGCGCCTTGAGCCCGGGGGCTACTGTCGGCGTTCTGGGAATGGGGGTACCCAGACTTGCCTGCCTGCGGCCTGCGGCGTGGCTCATGGAGTGGCCTAGTACGGCCCATCTTCATCAACACATGCTCAAGACCCTCGCGAGGGGCCAAGCCTCGCAGGGCGGACAACAGGAGGCTTCCTCGGGCACGGCCTCGTTAGGCTGGCTAACGAGGAGGCGGAGAGATCAAGGCGGGGTACCTCGCGAGGTGCTCATGATGCAAGCCATGATGACCAAGGCCAGGCGGGCGCTAGGCGGGCGCCGGCCTGCGCAGAGTCCTTGTTTCCTCTTTGGTGCAAAGGGGGCAAGCGCAGGCAAGAGTATCAAGCAAAGGCAACCATTTCGGTGCAACAAGACCAAGACCAGCAGGACGGCAGAACGGAGGTCATCGTGGAGCCCAAGCCGGTGTCATCGTCAGGGTCTTTGGGAGGCCAGGACCAACTTTAGTCAGGATAAGTTTACTAGATGTTCCCCTTCAAAATGGCCAATTGTTGGCGCCCTTCCCGCTCAATATTTGGGGAGAGGCCCAGGGCCTCTGCCTTTAAATAGGACTAGCCACCCACAGGGTAAGGGGGATCAAAAGAACAAGGGTAGAAAGATAGATAGAGAGAGAGAGAAGCGACTGAGCTCCCCCTAGCAGTTCATCGCACCAGCCAAGAATAGACCCTCGCGAGGCTGTTCTCCCTTGTACTATTCATCATCAGCCCCGGAGGCAATCCACACACCACACACTGGAGTAGGGTATTACACCACAATGGTGGCCCGAACCAGTATAAACCTTGTGTCCTTTGTGTTGTTCTTCGTGTAGTTTAGACCCTTGCGAGGTGACGAGGCACGGGTAGGCAGTAGGTGTGATCTCCGCATGCACCCCAGAGTTTGAACCTCGAGGGTCTGCCGGAACCCGAAATCCGACACCCGCATTATATGCTTGGGGGATGAAGCCAACGACTGCTAAATTTCAAAATTGCATATATACATAAAACGGCCGCACAGGAGGCACAATAACACTTTCGGGCGAAAAGTATAAACATAGCCTCCATAATTAAAAACATTGTTTTTACAATGAAATGATTTGTCACTGGAACATGACATTCTTCGAGCACGGAGCCTCTATTAAGCAAACACCTTCTGCTACCTGCTCCAAGCAGTGCTCGGCCAGATCCTGGCCTCCCGCCGGATTCTGGGTCGCAATGATGGTGGCCTCCATATCTGTTCAATATGCTTTAACGCGGGCAAGAGCCATCCGTGCACCCTCTATGCACGTCGACCTCTTCATGGCATCGATCCGCGATACGGCACCAAGGAATTGTTGCACTAAACCAAAATAATTGTCCGACTTAGGCCCCTTTGGCCATAGATGGTCTATTACAAACCGCATTGCAAGACCGGACAGCCTATGGAGCTCGGCTACAACAGCCATCATCTCACTCAACGGCAATGGGTGCGTTGGAGCACTGAATTGCGACCAGAACAGCTTTTCCACTTCATTATCTTTTTGATCCTCGAAAAACTTGGCCGCATCAGCCATACTCTTCGCCAAATCCGCATACGCGTCTGCAGGGCTCCAGCGTTGATCCAGAGGCGTGTACTTTGGATCTAAAAACTTCATCCACAATAAATAGGGGTTTCCAGCCGCGATTTCTCTGGCCTGTCGAAGCTCCTCCCGCGCATCCCTAATTTCGGACCACGTCTCCTTGGTCGCATCAAGTGCCTTCTTCAGGTCAGCCGAATTAACCTGATTCTCTTTTTTAAGGAGCTCATACCGTTCGGCGGTAGTTTTCAGCTCCACGGCCATCTCGGCTATTTTGTCTTCGCTTCGGCGATGAGCAGTCTGTTCGGCTCTCAACTCTTCGGCCGCCTTTAGGGCAGCCACATTACTAGCCCGGGCTTGTTCCTTGGCCAGGGCAAGTTCCGCCCTCAGGGCTTCCACGGCAGCAACTCCATCTGCGGTCTAAGCATATCACATTTGAAGGAAATATGCCCTAGAGGCAATAATAAAGTTATTATTTATTTCCTTATTTCATGATAAATGTTTATCATTCATGCTAGAATTGTATTAACCGGAAACATGATACATGTGTGAATGCATAGACAAACAAGATGTCACTAGTATGCCTCTACTAGACTAGCTTGTTAATCAAAGATGGTTATGTTTCCTGACCATGAACAAAGAGTTGTTATTTGATTAACAAGGTCACATCATTAGTAGAATGATCTGATTGACATGACCCATTCCATTAGCTTAGCACACGATCGTTTAGTATGTTGCTACTGCTTTTATCCATGACTTATACATGTTCACTGTAACTATGAGATTATGCAACTCCGTTTACGGAGGAACACTTTGGTGCTACCAAACGTCACAACGTAACGGGTGATTATAAAGGAGTACTACAGGTGTCTCCAAAGGCGATGTTGGGTTGGCGTATTTGAGATTAGGTTTTGTCACTCCGATTGTCGGAGAGGTATCTCTGGCCCTCTCGGTAATGCACATCATCAAGCCTTGCAAGCACTACAACTAATGAGTTAGTTGTGAGATGATGTATTACTGAACGAGTAAAGAGACTTGCCGTAACGAGATTGAACTAGGTATTGGATACCGACGATCGAATCTCGGGCAAGTAACATACCGATGACAAAGGAACAACGATGTTGTTATGCGGTCTGACCGATAAAGATCTTCGTAGAATATGTAGGAACCAATATGGGCATCCAGGTCCGCTGTTGGTTATTGTCCGAGACGTGTCTCGGTCATGTCTACATTGTTCTCGAACCGTAGGGTCCGCACGCTTAAGGTTTCGATGGCGCTTATTATGAGTTTATGTATTTTGATGTACCGAAGAAGTTGAGTCCGGATGTGATCACGGACATGACGAGGAGTCTCGAAATGGTCGAGACATAAAGATTGATATATTGGAAGCCTATGTTTGGAGTTCGAATGGTTCCGGTGAAAACAGGAATTTACTGAGTACCGGAGGTTACTGGAACCCCGGGAGGTAAATGGGCCATAGTGGGCCTTAGTGGAAAGGAGAAGGGCCAGCCCTAGGTGGCGCGGCCCTCCCCTTCCCTAGTCCTACTAGGACTAGGAAGGGGCCGCCCCTCTCTCTTTCCCCCTCAGGAATCCTAGTCCAACTAGGATTGGGGGAATCCTACTCCCGAGGGAGTAGGACTCCTGGCGCGCCACCCTTGGCCGGCCAGCCCCTCCCCTTGCTCCTTTATATCTGGGGCAGGGGCACCCTAGAACACACAAGTTTGATCTTTGGATCGTTCCTTAGCCGTGTCGCGGTGCCCCCTCCACCATATTCCACCTCGGTTATACCGTCATGAAGCTTAAGCGAAACCTGCACCGGTGAAACATCAAGATCGTCACCACGCCGTCGTCTTGTGGAACTCTCCTCGACACTCGGCTGGATCGAGTCTGAGGGACGTCATCGAGCTGTCGTGTGTCAAGAACTCGGGGCGCCGAATAACGGCGCCGGATCGGTCGGATCGCGAGGAGAGCGTCGACTACTTCCTCTACGTTGTGATCGCTTCCGCCGGGTCTCGAGGGCGTAGACAACACTCTCCCCTCTCGTTGCAATACATCACCATGATCTTGCGTGTGCGTAGGAAAATTTTTGAAATTACTCGTTCCCCAACAAGTGGCATCGAGCCTAGGTTTTTCCATGGTTTGATGTTTTGCACGAGTAGAACACAAGTGAGTTGTGGGCGATACAAGTCATACTACCTACCAAAGATGTCATACTTTGGTTCAGCGGTATTGTGAGATGAAGCGGCCTGACCGACATTACGCGTGACGCTTCGCGAGACTGGTTTCACCGCCACGAGCACTCGTTGCTTAAAGGTGACCGGTGGGTGTCTGTCTCTCTCACTTTAGTTGAACCGAGTGTGGCTCGCCCGGTCCTTGAGAAGGTTAAACGGAGTCTATTTGACGAAGTATCGTTGTGGTTTTGATGCGTGGGTGAGACTGGTTCTTGCTTAAGCCCGTAGCAGCCACGTAAAATTTGCAACAACAAAGTAGAGGACGTCTAACTTGTTTTTGCAGGGCATGTTGTGATGTGATATGGTCAAGGCGTGATGCTATATTTTATTGTATGAGATGATCATGTTTTGTAACGAAGTTATCGGCAATCGGCTGGAGCCATATGGTTGTCGCTTTATTGTATGCAATGCAATCGCTACTGTAATGCTTTACTTTATCACTAAGCGGTAGCGATAGTCGAGAAGCATAAGTTTGGCGAGGCGACAACGATGCTACGATGGAGATCAAGGTGTCGCGCGGTGGCGATGGTGATCATGGTGGTGCTGCAAGATGGAGATCATGAAGCACAAGATGATGATGACCATATCATATCACTTATATTGATTTGCATGTGATGTTTATCCTTTTATGCATCTTATCTTGCTTTGATTGACGGTAGCATTATAAGATGATCTCTCACTAAATTATCAAGAAGTGTTCTCCCGAGTATGCACCGTTGCCAAAGTTAAATGCGTGCCCGACACCACGTGATGATCGGGTGTGATAAGCTCTCGTCCATCTACAACGGGTGCAAGCCAGTTTTGCACCTTGAGAATACTCGGGTTATACTTGACGAGCCTAGCATATGCGAGATATGGCCTCGGAACACGGAGACCGAAGGTCGGCGTGAATCATATAGTAGATATGATCAACATAAGATGTTCACCATTGAAAACTACTCCATTTCACGTGATGATCGGTTATGGTTTAGTTGATTTGGATCACGTGATCACTTAGATGACTAGAGGATGTCTTTCTAAGTGGGAGTTCTTAAGTAATATGATTAATTGAACTTAAATTTATCATGAACTTAGTACTGATAGTATCTTGCTTGTTTATGTTTGATTGTAGATAGATGGCTCGTCTTTGTTGTTCCGTTGAATTTTAATGCGTTCCTTGAGAAAGCAAAGTTGAAAGATGATGGTAGCAATTACACGGATCGGGTCCGTAACGAGGATCATCCTCATTGCTGCATGTAAGAGTTACGTCTGGATGCACCGCTAGGTGCAGAGCTCTTTGCTAATGCAACTGCAGATGTTATGAGCGTCTGGCGAGCAAAGCTGATGACTACTCTATAGTTCGATGTGCCATGCTTTACGGCTTAGAACCGGGACTTCAACGATGTTTTGAGCGTCATGGAGCATATGAGATGTTCCAGAGTTGAAGTTGATATTTCAACAGAATGCCCGGATTGAGAGATATGAAGTCTCCAATAAGTTCTATAGCTGCAAGATGGAGGAGAATAGTTACATTAGTGAGCATATACTCGTAATGTCCGGGTACTACAATCACTTGACACAATTGGGAGTTAATCTTCCGGATGATTGTGTCATTGATGTAATTCTTCAATCACCGCCACCAAGCTACAAAGGCTTCGTGATGAACTATAATATGCAAGGATTAGTAAAGACTATAAGCGAGCTCTTTGCAATGCTAAAGGCTGCGGAGGTAGAAATCAAGAAGGAGCATCAAGTGTTGATGGTCAATAAGACCACTAGTTTCAAGAAGAAAGGCAAAGGGAAGAAGAAGGGAACTTCAAGAAGAACAGCAAGCAAGTTGTTGCTCAGAGAAGAAACCCAAGTCTGGCCCTAAACCTGAAACGAGTGCTTCTACTATAAGCGGTATCGTCCTTTGAAGCGGAACTGCCCCAAGTATTTGGCGGATAAGAAGGATGGCAAGGTGAACAAAGGTATATGTGATATACATGTTATTGATGTGTACCTTACTAGAGCTCGTAGTAGCACTGGGTATTTGATCTTGGTTACATTGCTAATATTTGCAACTCAAAGCAGGGACTACGGATTGCTTAACTCTTGCAAAGGACGAGGTGACGATGCGCGTGGGAAATGGTTCCAAAGTCGATGTGATCGCGGTCGGCACGCTACCTCTACATCTACCTTCGGATTAGTTTTAGACCTAAATAATTGTTATTTGGTGCTGCGTTGAGCATGAACATTATATCTGGATCTTGTTTGATGCGAGACGGTTATTCATTTAAATCGAGAGAATAATGGTTGTTCTATTTATATGAGTAATATCTTTTATGGTCATGCACCCTTGAGGAGTGGTCTATTTTGATGAATCTCGATAGTAGTGATACACATATTCATAATGTTGAAGCCAAAAGATGCAGAGTTGATAATGATAGTGCAACTTATTTGTGGCACTTGCCGTTTAGGTCATATCGGTGTAAAGCGCATGAAGAAACTCCATCTTGATGGACTTTTGGAGTCACTTGATTATGAATCACTTGGCACTTATGAACCGTGCCTCATGGGCAAGATGACTAAAACCCGTTCTCGGTACTATGGAGAGAACAACAGATTTGTTGGAAATCATACATACGTATGTATGTGGTCCGATGAATGTTGAGGCTCGTGGCGGATATCGTTATTTTCTCACCTTCACAGATGACTTAAGCGAGATATGGGTATATCTACTTAATGAAACATAAGTCTGAAACGTTTGAAAAGTTCAAAGAATTTGAGTGAAGTTGAAAATCATCGTAACAAGAAAATTAAATTTCTACGATCGATCGTGGAGGTGAATATTTGAGTTACGAGTTTGGTCTACATTTGAAACAATGCGGAATAGTTTCGCAACTCACGCCACCCGGAACACCACAGCGTAATGGTGTGTCCGAACGCGAATCGTCGTACTTTACTAGATATGGTGCGATCTATGATGTCTCTTCAGATTTACCGCTATCATTTTGGGGTTATGCTCTAGAGACGGCCGCATTCACACTGAATAGAACACCGTCGAAATCCGTTGAGACGACACCTTATGAACTATGGTTTAGCAAGAAACCAAAGTTGTCGTTTCTTAAAGTTTGGGGATGCGATGCTTATGTGAAAAAGCTTCAACCTGATAAGCTCGAACCCAAATCGAGAAATGTGTCTTCATAGGATACCCAAAGGAGACAGCTTGGGTACACCTTCTATCACAGATCCGAAGGCAAGACATTCGTTGCTAAGAATGGATCCTTTCTAGAGAAGGAGTTTCTCTCGAAAGAAGTGAGTGGGAGGAAAGTAGAACTTGATGAGGTAATTGTACCTTCTCCCTTACTTGAAAGTAGTTAAATCGCGAGAAACCGGTTTCGAGACATCTACACCAAGTAGTGAGGAAGTTGATGATGTTGATCATGAAACTTCAGATCAAGTTGCTCTGTAACCTCGTAGATCAACCAGAGTAAGATCCGCACCAGAGTGGTACGGTAATCCTGTTCGGAAATCATGCTACTAGATCATGATGAACCTCACGAACTATGAAGAAGCGATGGTGAGCCCAGATTCCATAAAATGGCTTGAAGCCATGAAATCTGAGATGGGATCCATGTATGAAAACAAAGTGTGGACTTTGGTTGACTTGCCCGAGGTAGGCAAGCAATAGAAAACAAGTGGATCTTCAAGAAGAAGACCGACGCCGACGGTAATGTTATCGTCTATAAAGCTCGACTTGTCGCAAAAGGTTTTCGGCAAGTTCAAGGGATTGACTACGATGAGACCTTCTCACCCGTGGCGATGCTTAAGTCCGTCCGAATCATGTTAGCGATTGCGCATTTTATGATTATGAAATTTGGCAAATGGATGTAAAGACGCATTCTGAATGGATTTACGGAAGAAGAGTTGTATATGATGCAACCGAAGGTTTTATCGATCCAAAGGGAGCTAACAAAGTGTGCAAGCTCCAGCGATCCATCTATGGACTGGTGCAAGCATCTCGGAGTTGGAATAAGCGCTTTGATAGTGTGATCAAAGCATTTGGGTTTGTCTGAGACTTTTGGAGAAGCTGTATTTACAAGAAAGTGAGTGGGAGCTCAGAGCATTTCGATATTATATGTGGATGACATATTGCTGATCGGAAATGATATAGAATTCTGGATAGCATAAAGGGATACTTGAATAAGAGTTTTTCAATGAAAGACCTCGGTGAAGCTGCTTACATATTGGGCATCAAGATCTATAGAGATAGATCAAGGCGCTTAATTGGACTTTCACAAAGCACATACATTGACAAAATTTTGAAGAAGTTCA
Source organism: Aegilops speltoides (assembly GCA_021437245.1). Classification (NCBI taxonomy): domain Eukaryota; kingdom Viridiplantae; phylum Streptophyta; class Magnoliopsida; order Poales; family Poaceae; genus Aegilops; species Aegilops speltoides. The sequence continues at coordinate 438,737,011 of CM038143.1, forward strand.
AAATGGATCAAGCAAAGAAAGGGTTCTTGCACGTGTTACAAGGTGTGAAGTTGAGTAAGACTCAATGCCCGACCACTGCAGAAGATAGAGAGAAATGAAAGATGTTCCTATGCTTCACCATAGGCTCTATCATGTATGCAATGTCTTGTGTACCGACCGATGTGTGCCTTGCTATAAGTTTAGCAGGAGGTACCAAAGTAATCCAGAGTGGATCATCGACAGCGGTCAAGAACATCTGAAATACGAAAAGGACTAAGGATATGTTTCTCGTATATGGAGGTGACAAAGAGCTCATCGTGGCAGTTACGTTGATGCAAGCTTTGACATCGATCCGACGATTCTAAATCGCAGACCGGATAATGTATTTACACTAAACGGAGGAGCTGTCGGTTAGTGCGATTCTAAACAAAGCGTCGTGGCGGGATCTACATGTGAAGCGGAATACATAGCAGCTTCGAAGCAGCTAATGAAGGAGTCTCGATGAAGGAGTTCATATCCGATCTAGGTGTCATACCTAGTGCATCGGGTCCAATGAAAATCTTCTCGTGACAATCTTTGGAGCAATTGCCTTAGCGAAGGAATCCAGATTTCACAAGAGGACCAAGCACATCAAGAGACGCTTCAATTCCATCCGGGACTTAGTCCGGTGGGAGACATAGAGATTTGCAAGATACATACGGATCTGAATGTTGCGAACCGCTTGACTAAGCCTCTTCCACGAGCAAAACATGATCAGCACCAAGACTCCATGGGTGTTAGAATCATTACTATGTAATCTAGATTATTGACTCTAGTGCAAGTGGGAGATGAAGGAAATATGCCCTAGAGGCAATAATAAAGTTATTATTTATTTCCTTATTTCATGATAAATGTTTATCATTCATGCTAGAATTGTATTAACCGGAAACATGATACATGTGTGAATGCATAGACAAACAAGATGTCACTAGTATGCCTCTACTAGACTAGCTTGTTAATCAAAGATGGTTATGTTTCCTAACCATGAACAAAGAGTTGTTATTTGATTAACAAGGTCACATCATTAGTAGAATGATCGATTGACATGACCCATTCCATTAGCTTAGCACACGATCGTTTAGTATGTTGCTACTGCTTTTATCCATGACTTATACATGTTCCTGTAACTATGAGATTATGCAACTCCGTTTACGGAGGAACACTTTGGGTGCTACCAAACGTCACAATGTAATCGGGTGATTATAAAGGAGTACTACAGTGTCTCCAAAGGCGATGTTGGGTTGGCGTATTTGAGATTAGGTTTTGTCACTCCGATTGTCGGAGAGGTATCTCTGGGCCCTCTCGGTAATGCACATCATCAAGCCTTGCAAGCACTACAACTAATGAGTTAGTTGTGAGATGATGTATTACGGAACGAGTAAAGAGACTTGCGTAACGAGATTGAACTAGGTATTGGATACCGACGATCGAATCTCGGGCAAGTAACATACCGATGACAAAGGGAACAACGATGTTGTTATGCGGTCCGACCGATAAAGATCTTCAGAGAATATGTAGGAACCAATATGGGCATCCAGGTCCGCTGTTGGTTATTGTCCGGAGACGGTCTCGGTCATGTCTACATTGTTCTCGAACCGTAGGGTCCGCATGCTTAAGGTTTCGATGATGCTTATTATGAGTTTATGTATTTTGATGTACCGAAGAAGTTCGAGTCCGGATGTGATCACGGACATGACGAGGAGTCTCGAAATGGTCGAGATATAAAGATTGATATATTGGAAGCCTATGTTTGGAGTTCGGAATGGTTCCGGCGAAACAGGAATTTATCGAGTACCGGAGGTTACCGAACCCCGGGAGGTAAATGGGCCATAGTGGGCCTTAGTGGAAAGGACAAGGGCCAGCCCTGGGTGGCACGCCCCCCCTTCCCTAGTCCTACTAGGACTAGGAAAGGGGCCGCCCCTCTCTCTCTTTCCCCCAGGAATCCTAGTCCAACTAGGATTGGGGGAATCCTACTCCCTGAGGGAGTAGGACTCCTGGCGCCGCCACCCTTGGCCGGCCAGCCCCCCCCTTGCTCCTTTATATCTGGGGGCAGGGGGCACCCTAGGACACACAAGTTTGATCTTTGGATCGTTCCTTAGCCGTGTCGGTGCCCCCTCCACCATATTCCACCTCGGTTATACCGTCATGAAGCTTAGGCGAAGCCTGCGCCGTGAAACATCAAGATCGTCCACGCCGTCGTCTTGACGGAACTCTCCCTCGACACTCGGCTGGATCGAGTACGAGGGACGCCATCGAGCTGTCGTGTGTCAAGAACTCGGGGCGCCGAATAACGGCGCCGGATCGGTCGGATCGCGAGGAGAACGTCGACTACTTCCTCTACGCCAGATCGCTTCGCCGGGTCTACGAGGCGTACGACAACACTCTCCCCTCTCGTTGCTATACATCACCATGATCTTGCGTGTGCGTAGGAAATTTTTTTGAAATTACTACGTTCCCCAACAACATTAACATTATGCTCCTCTTAATGTTTCCTATAAAAAATAAGGAAAGCAGAGCACATAACTTGTGACTCATTAAGCCGCTCGTTCACAAATGCGATATCGGCATCAATAACTCCAATCTGCCTCCTCAGCTTGGCGACTTCAACGGACAAGTCGGCTGCCGGATCCTTAGCCACCTGCGCATAAATATAGCGTGATCATTACTTTACAATGTGATCCTCCGTTTGCCGCCTAGAGCTGGCAACCAGAGTCTCAGGGGGTACTATCCATATGGAGCACACCTAGCGCATGCGCCACAATAAAAATTTTATGTATTTCATTACATACCTCAAAGCCTCTGAGCAGGCTCGTAAAAGCTTCATGCAGCCCGTTTGTGGCAGATGAAACCTTCCCAAGCACCATGCTCATCAATGAACGGTGATCCTTCGAGGGAGCAGCTCGCTCCAGAAGGGCCGTCAGCATGCCCGGCCGGTCGTCGAACTATGCTGGACCCTTCTTATCGCCCCCCGTGGGAGCCGAACGCTCCGGGCTCTGGGCGGCCGAAGTATTAGCTTCTGGCCTCAGCAGATCTGGACTCCTCCATGACGACACCTCGGGGTCGCCCGCCCCATGAGGTGGAGAGGTTGGTGGGGTTTCACTCTCCATCATCTCCGGAAGGAGATCCCCCGAAGACGAACTCTGTCGAGAAGAGCTGCTAGCCGGACTGCAAAGAATGGATCCTGGTTATTGTTCTCGGAGGAGGAAGCAGTAGCTTCGTATCTACGATTAACTTACAGCTCGGCTGAGGGCTGGCCTGTTTGCGGGCATGGCGCGGTGAGGACGCCCTTCGGGGCAGGGCCCCCTGGTGAAGCTTTCTTCCCTTGTTTGGGCACCTCCGTCTCCAAGTCTTCGGAGGCGACCCTTTTCTTCCTGCGAGGGGAGGAGACCTTAGATTCCCCTCCTCGACTATCCTCCTCTATGGAGGTAGCAATTCCCCCGGTTTGGATGTGGAATGTGTGAAGTTCTGCTTCTCTGTTCTTCCCTTCGTCTTTCCCTGAAGGCACTTGACTTAGCACACGACTAAGCATCTTGGCTATGGCAGGACTGGGTGAGTCTACGGGAAGTGGCGCCGGACACCTGATTCTCTCCGCCTTATTGAGCCATTCCTGGCCGCGGATGGTTTTCAGAATAATGTTATGATAAAAATAAACGAAGTGTTCGGTTTCTGGGTTACTTACTGGGGTATCTGGGCGGTTGCAGCTCAGGCCCGCATCGTCGGTGGTGTCCGAACACTTTACTTGTGGTCTGAAGAATAACTTACACATCCCTTCGAGCGTCACGCCGAAGAAGTGCAGAATAGTCCGCGGAACTTCCGGATTGAACTCCCACATCCGGAGAGGCCGGCGTCTGCACGGCAAGATCCGTCGGACTAGCATTACCTGAATTACGCTTAGAAGGCTGATGTCCCTCTCAAGAATCTCATGTATGCGGCTCTGCAATGTGGGTACATCATTAGCAGGCCCCCAATCCAGTCCCACATTGGCCCATGACACCAGTTGAGGTGGAGGGCCTGAACAAAAGTCGGGGGCAGCCACCCACTTTGTGCCTCTAGGGGCCGTGACGTTAAACCACCTCCGCTGCCACAGATCGGACACCTCCGAGAAGAAGCCCTCTGGCCATGGGGCGTCGGCGTTCCTGCTTATTACAACACCTCCGCACTCCACGTGCCGCCCCTTAATCATCTTCGGCGTCACATTAAAGGTCTTGAGCCATAAGCTGAAGTGCGGGGTGATGTGGAGGAAGGCTTCGCACACGACGATGAACAACGAGATGTGAAGGATGGCGTCTGGAGCTAGATCATGAAAATCTAGCCCGTAGTAGAACATGAGCCCTCTCACGAAGGGATCAACGGTGTAGCCTAAGCCACGGAGGAAGTGAGAAACAAATACGATGCTCTCATTGGGCTCAGGAGTAGGGATGACTTGCCCTGGAGCAGGGAGCTTGTGCTTAATATCGGCGGTCAGATATCTGACCTCCCTAAAGCTTCGCAATGTCCTCCTCTATGACAGAGGAATCCACCCACCAGCCTTCAAGGTTGGATTCGGACATGATTGAAGATCCGAAGTGCTTAAGCTTGGGCTTCGGGTGTGGGAACTCGAGATGTGAAAAGGCACAAGCATGGTAGAAAAGAGGGATAGGCCTCGGCCCCTCTATAAAGGTGGTGAATATCAAGCGTCCTCAGCGTAACCACTTGGGACTTACCTAAAAACACGGAGTCATGCCAACAGGCGTCATTGGGTAGCACGTGCTCGTATTGATGGAAGATCTCGCGATACAGGGAACACGATCTCTGCTTTGGAAAGGCGTGCCAATGAAACCGCCTCGCAACGCGTATCGAGGCAGGCCAAGAAAAACCGGTTCGTGTTGGGCCGGGCCACGGCGCAAGGGCACGCCGTAAAAAGTTTTGTCAGCAGATCAGATTTGTGAAGTGTTATGCTCTCTACGGTTCTGTGTGGAAATTACCTCGCAGAACCGGACACAATCCTTAACCTGCTTTGGAGTATTCGGAGATGGAACCCGCCTTGCAATGCTGAAGACAATCTACACGCCGGACTCATCGTCATTGAAGCCTGGTTCAGGGGCTACCAAGGGAGTCCTGGATTAGGGGTATCCGGACAGCCGGACTATATGCTTTGGCCGGACTATTGGACCATGAAGATACAAGACTCAAGACTTCGTCCCGTGTCCGGATGGGACTCTCCTTTGCGTGGAAGACAAGCTTGGCGATCCGAATATTAGATTTCCTTCTTTGTAACCGACTCTATGTAAACCCTAGCACCCTCCCAGTGTCTATATAAACCAGAGGGTTTGGTCCGTATAGGGACAATCATAATCATCATAGGCTAGCTTCTAGGAAGTAGGGTTTTACCTCCATCGAGAGGGCCCGAACCTGGGTAAAATGTCGTGTCCCTTGCCTCCTGTTACCATTAGCCTTGGACGCACAGATCGGGACCCCCTACCCGAGATCCGCCGGTTTTGACACCAACATTGGTGCTTTCATTGAGAGTTCCACTATGTCGTCACCATAAGGCTAATGGGGGCCCAACAACCTGGTTGGTCTCGGAATGGCCCACAAACGCAAGGGGGGCGCGGTAACTACGAGCGGATGCAAGTTTTATGAAAAACGATGCCGATGCAATGCGAATGATGCCATGAGATAGAATGCAAGACATGAACAGAAAGCAAAACAAAAGACAAAAACCCAACCACGAAGGAAAATACCATATCGCATCTCCGGAAAAGACAAGAGTTGGAGTTACGAATATGGAAAGTTGCATCTGGGGTGTTACAACACTCCACCACTACGAGAGGATCTCGTCCCGAGATCTAGGATGGCACCGGAGGGAAAAGGAAGAGGAAGATAAGAGGTAAACTAAGGTGCTTCTTCGACAAACGAGTGAAACCACGAACCTTGAGAGGTTGAAAAGTTGAAAGAAAGAACACAACGGAGTTGAACACAATTGAGAGCACCGCAGTAGAACAAATAAAAAAGGAACACCATGTTAACCTTGGAGGTTGAAAGACATAAGAAAAGGGTTACAATGGACAAGAAGAATTCGAAACCACTCCGGTTAAACAAGATGAGAGAGGAAGAATTCGGGCAGCACTCCGGTTGAACATAGAGGCAAAACTTGACAAGTTGAAAGAACTTGATTTAGAAAACAACACTCCGGTTAAATGTATAAGCACGAAAAACATGATCCTCATAATTCGAGATGATGAGTGAAAAGAGAAACATCACCATGCCTCCGGAAGAAAGAATAGAAGATAGATCATTAAAATAGAAGAATGGAGAAGAAAATGCCAACTTCTGCCACAAATGAGCTTGGAAAGCATCCTTGCAAAGAAGAATTGAATGGAGTTGTTGCAAAACCAATAACGAAACGAATAAGCTTGTGGCGGGCTTATGAAAACATCTCAAAATTATGAGTTGAGCTTCTGCCACCAACGAAAACAAATGATTGGATTGATATCAACAAGGAGACGAGAAACTTATTTCACCGGGAGGACAAATGAAGAACTTGGGTCATTTATAAGCACCATAAATAGCAACAATCCCTAGGGAAAGCTTTAGGTGAAATATAACCCAAGATAACTCCAATGAAGAGACTGATGGATTTAAAATACCTCATTCTTTACAACAATATGAATCATGAAACATGAAGGAAATTGTCAAGAGTGACATAACACCATCTCAAAAGATAAGATAGAAGGAATTGCACTTTGGAATGCAAGACGGAGAATACTTGAGCTTCTCAAAACAAAACAAGTGTTGAGCACCATGTTTAATTTTGAGTATAGCTTGACGGGTCATAACTCCGAGAGAAATCTTGAAGAACAAATGAAGAATGAAAAGAATCCTTGATGAACCACCATGTAGAGCCTCCATGAAGAACACCGGTGATAAAACAATGATCAAACGAAACGAAAGTTGAAAACACAAGGTGGAGCCTTGCGATGATTTAGATGGAGCTTCGCGACAAGATAATGCGAAAAACTTGGAACTCCGGAAAAGAAAAAAATGAAACACTAGAACCGAGATTTACTTCATCATGAACAATCTCCGGAAGAAAAGAATTGAATCACCTTGAGGAAATAGGAATAAGATTTATTGTATGCTTATCCTTCATCAAATTAAATTGATGACAAGCAATGGATTTTGCATATTACTTATTCCCATTGAAAAAAGGGATTAAGAGAGATATAGCGTAAACTTGAGAAGGTATTGATGGAATCACCATTGGGATTTGAAACAACGAATGAATTGATATGATAATGAAGGAAGTGAAATCTTGAACGAACCACCGTAAGAATTGAAAATGAAAGTAGCAAAGGCACAATTCACCGGGAAGAATTGGAAAATGAATGAAGATACTTGACAGAATTGAGAAACAAGAGAACAAAGAGATCCTGAGCTGACTAGAGTAAACTTGAAAAATGCACCGGTAAGATTTGGAGAATGATAGCTACACGCTGAGAATAAAGAATTATGACATGATGGCCTTCGGAAGAAAGAAATGGAAACAACTCAAGAAATACTCCGGATAGTAAGAAAAGAATTCTCACAATCGAAAACAATTATGAGAGGATGGAATCAAGCTAGAACCATGAATCTTCAAGAGAATGGACCAAGGTTTAAGAGAAATCCTTCTTCGGTCTTCAAATGATGAGAATGACAACGAGAAACACCACCAAGAATTATTGAGGCACACCAGAAGAATCAAAAGCGAAGAGATTGAGCCAACTATGAAAAGAATTTGAAAGATCTTGGAGAAAGCATTTGACTGATGATAACTCATTCTTACGTCAAACTTGGAGAAGAATTTAGGATAGCTCTGGGAAAATAGAAGAGTCGTCGTAAGATCCTCGAAAAGACACGTGGGTTAGGGCCCACTCAAAAGAACACCGTTGAAAAGATTTAAAAGAGATGTTGCACCGGTTGAATTAAATGACTTGAATGAGATACCAATCTCGAAAGAGCTTGAACAAATGCAGAGTGGAAACACGAATCTTCGAGATATCTTGAGCACTCCGGAATAACAAACAGCGAGAAGTAGAATGATAATGAGGTGCACCGGTATGAGAAGACATTGAAATGAGGAAAAAGGTATGATCAACAAAACTTGACTTGAATCCACCGGAGAAGAGAAAGGAATGAGGAATGACGAACTAGTAGAACATCTTAAGAACCACCGGGTAAGAACATTGACGGAAAAGAATGGAGAAACTTCACAAAAATAAAAGGATACTTGGTAAAGAAATCTTAGTCCTTGAGGAAAGAGGGTGGGTGGGCAGAAAAAAAAACAAAGGCAACTTGGAGACGGATGCAACAAACACCCTTGAGAAGAAATGATAATTGCTCTTGCTGATGTTGAAATGATCGGATCCACTTGAAGAGAAACACGCCGGTTGAAAAGGATTGACATGACAATCTCGATTGTCGAGAAGGATTGGTATTCACATCGGAGTATGAGAACACCGCTTGAAAGGTATGGAATCAACACTTGACTTTGAAGCAACTCGAATATCACAATTAAAACAAAACAAAGGATTGGCTTGCAGAATAAGCCGGAACAAACATATGATAGAGATTTCGTCCGAAGTTTTCGTGGTGGGGCCTACACGGGCTCGATCGTACATCACCATCATGTACAAGGCAGTGCACATGGCATACGAAGCGTCCCCGAGTCGGCATAGCCAAGGACTCTTAAAGACACAACGAGACCACTGTAAAACCAGCCGTGGATAGGCGGACCACTAGACGTCGAACCCCAATCTCATATCATGCATCTGTCGAAAAGATATTCTAGGAGCTACTTGAATTCCCACCTATAAAACTCCCGAAACTCTCCGGTTATGCAATCAGGTGTTGGGGATACAGGGGAAGCATAATATCTCACCCAAAACTAGCAAATCCTACATCCAAATTGTATCCATCCTTCAACACATAACCAAGAAACCTTCGAAATCGCCTACCTCAACCTTCAAAAGCATCCGTTATACGAGTCATGGCAATACTCCCGTACTCACCTCGATCGGGTTATCGGGTTATCTCACCAACAATTGCATAAAAGATATTTTCGATGTCGGCGCACTAAACTCGTATTCCAGAATCGCAACGATAAAATTATGACGACAACACCTCGGAGCTCAACTCCCCGGACACTTCCACTAAACCCCGACAGAGGCACCAAGACAATGTTCTCATCATAAAACCATCGAACGATTCCAAGATACCAGCGTGATCCTAAAAAATTTTTTAGTGAAATTTGAGAAGAGAAGAGTCAAAACTCTACGTCGGAGTCCTCACCAGAGCGATTTAAGGACCGAGGAGTAAAAAAATTCCTAACTCTCGATATATATAATCCTAAATGACTCAAAACATTTTTCTAGACACAACTCGGCCGCTAAAAACGATCAAGCAGTGGGGCTCCTAAGGTCGGGGAAGGCTCTGATTACCAACTTGTCATTGCTTTCAATGCGGTTATGCCTCTAAGTCGTGCTTCGATACGTGGGAGATATAGCCGCATCGAGGGCGTGACAATGTTATATCTGGAGAAGGTATAGCAGTAGACCAAACAAAGGTTCAGTCTGTCACGGAGTGGTTGGCACCCACCTCAGTTGGAGAGATCCACAGTTTTTTTGGACTTGTAGGATATTACTAGAGGTTCATTGAGAATTTTTCCAGGATTGCGAAGCCCATGATGGAGTTGTTGAAGAAGGACACCAAGTTCAAATGGACCAAGGAATGCGAGGCTAGTTTTCAGGAGTTGAAGAAATGTTTAGTATCAGCCCTAGTGCTAATTCTGCCAAATATACGCAAGGATTTCCAAGTGCATTGCGATGCTTCTCACCAAGGACTTGGAGGAGTACTTTTGCAAGTGGAAGAGTTGTTGCATATGCCTCACATCAGCTACGACCTCATGAGTTGAATTATGCCACCATGATTTGGAACTAGCAGCCATAGTGCACGCGCTCAAGACCTGGAGACATTTTCTCATTGGAAACCGTTGTGATGTATACACGAATCATAAGATCTTGAAGTACATCTTCACGTAGAAGGAGTTGAATCTCAGGCAAAGGAGATGGTTGGAGCTTATAAAATATTATGATATGAAGCTACATTATCACCCAGGGAAGGCCAATGTTGTAGTAGATGCATTGAGCCACAAGAGTTATGTCAATACTCCCTTAATCGGAGAATTACCTGAGGAGTTAGCCAAGGATCTCAGGGAACTCCGTTTGGAGATAGTTCCGAGAGGTTTTGTTGCGACATTTGAAGTTCAGTCCACATTGTTGGGAAAGATACAAGAAGCCCAGAAGACTGATAAGGAGATTGCGGAGATAAAAGAGAGGATGAGCAAAGGAAAATCCAAAGGTTTTCGTGAGGATGAGTACGCAACTTTGTGGTTTGAGGATCGTATATATGTGCCCAATGACCACTACTAGGGAAAAGGCTAGCAGCAGCGCGGGTTTTACATGTATCAGTAGCGTGGGTACCCGCGCTACTAATACGGGCGCTATGACTAACTCATAGCGATGGCGTGCCCACCAGCCATTGCTATACAAGTGTAGCAAGCAGCTATTGTTGCGAAGCTTCGCTATCGCTATTAGCGCTAAGCGCTTTTTGCTGGACGCTCTTGCTATCGCTATAACGCTGCTGCTAACTTTTGTACACTCGCTCTCGCTAATTTAAGTAGTTTTTTTGGCATATTTGTTTTGTATTTGAACCGGCTTTGTAGAAGAATCTTTAGCACATAGAAATTTCATCATGATACACATACAAATGCTGCGATACCACAAATGTAATCATAGCATGTACATACAAATAGTCTCTTCATAATCATCATCCAACACAAAGTGATATCTTGTTATCATCTTGAAAATAGCAATACATGCAAGTCTCGAATACTTGCAACTACAACAACGCTATCCATCTAAACAAAGGCATACGCAAGAAGTGCTATCACTATGAGTGAGAGCGGAACCATGCAAGACATGAGGTGGCGATTCTGAGTCCTCTCTCGCTAAGCGTGAACCTCAAATAACTAGCTTCTCCTTCTTGTGCCTTTTGAAGCCTTTATGGCTGGCGCCTGTGAACCCATTCACTTGCGCCGACACCCATGCCACTCGTTGTACACCCGGAACCTTCCCTTTGTACACGACATAGCATTTCCATCTCGCCATCAAGAAACTAGGTACCGTTAGAGATGCATGTTCATGAAGAGGATGTACAATCATATATATGCAAAAAATATACTAGAGCAACACCAAAAAGAAAGGTTAGCAACTAGATGCAACATATACGATGACGCAAATTAATTAACTAGAGGTACGAGGTCATCGTGACGCCAACTAACAAAGTAGCGTTACGCAAGTTCGGCAGGACCGTGGACATCACAAAGTTTCATCGCTACAAAAGTATACAAGTTCAACCGACACATATCATCATCATCGGCATCATAACTCACTAGAAGTTCCATCCTTCCATATCATCGAGGACTAACCCTAGCTGCTTGAACGGCGTGAGGTCTAGACGTTGCATGCCTATGCGAGTTCGGACGTCACCGCGATATAGGACCGTGGTGGAACATCCTTCTCATCGATTTACTTCTTTCATGATGATCGTCGCAATGTCGCTTTGGATGCGAAAGAAGTCATCTCTAAGTTTATAATTCGCTTCTCCATGAGATTCTAGCCACTTGTGGATATGATCATCATCTCTGTTAATCTGAAGCTTTGGTGATCCCGTTGAACTGAATCATGAGATGGACGATGTAGAATCCATCCTTCTTGCTTGGTTTTGGGACATGGATGCAGGAGAAGTTAGTTTTATCGCCGAAACCCATCTTCTTGTTCCTTTGTTTCTGATATGCACGTGGCCACCTCTATAGCTGAAGCCTTGGAGAGCATCATCTAGAATATTCATTATGTGGGTGTAGTCCTTTTCTCGTAGTCTCTCGAAGGGTCAAAATACACGGCGTGGGAGACTTGCGGGTAAAGAACGATAAGAACGGCGCGCGTTGCTTGCAAGGGGAAAAGACACCTCAAATTATTCCCCATATGAGAGAGAAGGAATGATTGAAATGTACGAAAGGGTTGTCCGAACTGACTTACTTTGGATGATAAGGCACGAGGACAATTTCCGGTCCTTATTCTGCACCATGAAGTTTTGGAGGTACTCCCTAGCAGTTTCACGCTCAAAGTCGCGAGACTCAAGAAAGACTCGTGCATGTAGTACGGATCCGCCACACAGTTTGCGAGACTTCTTCACTCTTCACGACGGAGCTCATATGTAGCGCAAAAAGGCGGACGATAGTAAAATCATGCCGCCTTGTTAGAAACATCTCAAAGATATGGTCAAACCGCAGAAGAACACCTCCATGGGCCGTGTGTCGACGTAGCACTTCCCTCGAGCACACGAGCCGCGTATGTCGGATATCCCGGATCCTTTGAGGCTAGTAGGCTTTTCTCGGTCGACAAGACATGGTCGTGCGATCTCCGAGATCCTCGATAGTGCCTCCAGCGGTTTCGGCGGTAGCATCGGCTCGCCTGTGAGATGGAACATGACCGCACCTTTCACGGGTACACGCTCTTGAGAATGCATCGTCTGCTGCTGTGTGCTCTCGCTTGTTTGGAGGCGATTACCTTCCCGATCTCTTCCTCTCCTTTTCTTGGGCACACCTTCCGACCCTTCCTTAACCCCTGCCCAAGTGTTCCCGGGCTAAATCTTTCACGACCCTCGCGCCCGCTAGTTGAGCTGTGTTGAGGCGGCATCTTGAGCGTGTCTGTGAGGATTTCATGAAGAGAGACTTTTGCATTCCATGGTACGGCCCTGCCCGCATATCATCCATATCCTCATTAGCAAGTCGATAGCCCGATTCATCATATGGTTGACTCATCATATCTATGTCACACCATACGCGTTTGTATTGAGGTAATCCATAGGGTCGACCTTCGTCTCATCATCCATTCTCTGCTCTCTGGTACATCAGCCAAGATTATTGCACCCCTTCATCATGTCGTCCGCCGCCTCACCGGCACTACTACGGAGCTGGTAATTGCGTGGGTGGGGTGGTGGTCTCCGCATGCTTGTTGATGTGTGGTAGTTATTGGTGTGCTCTCGGCGGCTCCGCATTTAATAAGATTCTTCGCCATAGCAGCACCCAACCCTTGCATCGTCAATCCATGGCGGGGTCTCGTCGTCCGCTCCCACATGCTTTATCTTGGAGGAGGCAAATCCTCGTGCCCGATTTCACACTGGGTCAAGCTAACCTCAAGTGCCCAATGGGATCGGGTGGTTGTGGAATGTGCGTTGAGAGGGGTCCATTATCATCCCTTTCCCACATCCACCTTCCGCCTTTGATCAAGTAGAGTATGGTGCATGGGGTTTCTTTCACCGCAAACACATATGTTTGTGGTGTAAAACAACCGAAAGGCAACAAAATGGAATATTATCTATATATATATGTTGGTGCGACATGTAATTACCGTGACGTCGCCAAGCTCAGCCAAAGACGAAGGCCCACCTAGCGCTTTGAGGCCGAGGACGGGCTGCTATGGCGGAGCGGCTGCGAGAGGAGGCCCGGTTGCTTGAGCAAGTGATGGTGCGATGGTGTTGTTGTTCATGGAGTTGCTCGCGTGGCCCACCGCATCGGGAAATCATGTACCGTCTTGTCTCGATTTTCCTTCGCCCGATTGATGATAATCGGAACCAAGTTAGTAGCGAAATCATTTCTGCAGGCGATTCTGGCTGCATTATTTTCTTGTAGCAACTCATATTTGTCCTCGGCTGCTTTTTTCGCGTCCTCGGCTGCTTTTTCTCGACCGCAAGCTTCACCTTTGCGTCGATGTCCGCTGACTAAACTTCTTTTACGCTTCTTGGCCTCGGGCCGTCGTTGTAAACACCTTCCATGTGGCGCCGTCTCCAGCGCCGTGCACACTGACCATATTGCGGCCGCTGGTCCAACGGGAGTCCCTTAAGTTCGTTCAAGGCCGGTTGAGAGGGGTGTCCCACTTGGGCCTCATCGAGAAGTAGGGCTTTCGGCTGCAAGCGGTGTTGCTTCTCCATAGTCTAATCAATTTCCTCGTGATCTTGTCCGTAAAAACCTTTTCTCCTTGTCCCACTTGTAGCGGGCCCCGATGAAGTCATGCTCCAAGGGGTTGGTGAACTTCGCGAAGGGGTGCAGGAGACCCGCGGCTTCACGTTCGCGTCCTCCTTATCCCATATGGGCCTTTTACCGAGGTAGCCACGGCTTCCGAGGCGATGCTTCCGTGTTCCGGGCTGAAGGCTTTTGAATTTCGCAGCCTTAGCCTTGGCTGCCTCGGTAGTGCAAGTGTCCTTGAACTTTTGAACTCCTCTTCCGTAAGTGTCGGATTTTCCTCCGAATCTTGGACAGGGGTTCATCAGCCTCAATAGCTCGTTTCACCCTCCCTTTCCAGAGGCCAAATCATTCTTGAACATGCCCATGGCGTGATTGTTAATCTTTTTCATCTTCGGATCATCCCACGGTTGTTCTATGTTATCATCCCGGTCGGGAACTTGAATCTCTTGTGCAACCGTTAGGAGCAATCTGCGTCAAATGTTCTTTACTCCTTAAGTCATCGCGTTGATGCTCGCGATTCCGTAGGATGCATCCTACTTGGTTCCCATAGCACTTGCGAGGTTCTTCCGGCTCGACGGCTCAAACTTGCCAGTGCCATCTTTGTGATCACAAGTCGTCCAATCCCTAGTTTGTTAGGTTTTCGATCCTCTCGCTTCTTATGCTTCCTCTTTTCGGTATCGGCATCGGGCGGTACCTTCCCGCCGGTACCTTCCCCACCGGTCTCGGCACGACCATCGGTGCCGGGCGCCCGTCGGTCTTGGCGCCGTCGGTGTCGATGTCGGCGTCGATACCATCATCGAGGCCGACCTGCAAACCTTGCTTAGCGATCAAATAGTCGAGGTACTCTTGTTCACCATCATAATCCATCTCGCTCGCATCTTGGTGAAGGCCCGTTTCTTCGTTGTTCGACATGTTTCTCGTCGACATTTTACGGGCGGCATGTGCGAGATCTTCCCGATTTTCAAATCTTGCAAGTCTTTTCTTGCCTTGGCCCATCCTTGGTCTTATCCGGCATGTTCATCGATGTTGCGAGCAAGCTCTCAAGGACATTCTTACAGATATGCATTTGATCTAGGCAATGAGGTGTATCGAGTTTGTGCGATACTCAAGTCCCGAACACGACCACGTCTTCCATACCTTCAGCAGCGGCTCTGCGCCTTTCTCATCGTCTTTCGGCGCGGGGCACTCATTCCAGTTTTTCAATAGCTCATCGATTTCGGCACCGCTCCGCTTACGTGGAGGTCCTCGATGCTCAGCGTGACCATTGAATAGATCTCCACGGTTTCTCCATGGGTCGTCCTGTTCAAGCCATCTTCGATGCCCCATGTACACGATTTTCCCGCACCGCCATCTTTCCTTGACGTTAGCTCTTTGAGACGTTGTATCATCCATGCACCGTGCATCCGCAATATCCATGGCACACCGGCCGCCACATATCCGTGAATCGAGATAGTCCTGCCTTTATCGTGATCAGCGCTGCTCTCATGTTGAAATACTCACCTTTGTCTTTGGCGTCCCATGTCTTGGCGGTGTTTTCCATAACGTGTCTAACTCCTCTTGAAGTAGCCCGGATACAAATTAATATTATTTCCTGGTTGTTTTGGCCCTTGAATAAGCATGCTCATGTGAATGTACTTGATTTCATGCACAACCGTGGGGAGGTTGTACATCCATACAAACACGGGCCATGTACTATGGTTGGTGTTCGTTGCCAAACGGTTCATGCCATCGGTACACGCCGCCGAGCACGATGTTCCTTGCATCACATTCAACATACCGATAGAAGCTGTTCAACGCTCTCCACCGGCTTCCATCCTTCACGTGTCTCAGCCGGATCATCTCCATCGTCGGGCGTCTTCCTCTCCGCGTGCAACAGGCGCATTAGCTTTGCTTCCTTGGGATCTACAAAATACCTCTGGAGACAGGGAGTGATCGGTAAGTACCATACAACTTTCTCGGGGACATTTCTTCCGGCCTTCTTGTATCGAGAAGCATTGCACACCGGACAGCTTGTTTTTTCCGTGCTCCTTCCGATAAATTATGCAATCGTTGATGCATGAATGGTATCTAACGTGTGGCGGATCAAGAGGGCACCACGATCTTCTTGGCCTCATCAACACTAGTAGGACATAGATTACCCGCGGGAAGAACATCCTTTAGGTACTTGAGATGCTCATCGAGGCTAGTGTCGGTCCATTTGTTTTTAGCCTTCGTCTTCGTGGAGTTGGGCGTGAAACTCAACCGGTCACCTCGATTGCAACCATCATACAATGGAGTGTTCGAGTCTACCACCGCTTGCTCCAGCTTAGCCTCCTCTCTAGAAGCAGCTCTCTCAAGATTGCCTCTCCTTGCGAAGCAATGCTTGAACATGAGGGTCCCGCACAATTGAACTTAGTCTTGACGAACTCTGCTGCGTGGAGTCCATGTCGTTCTCTCCGCCGCCATGTCCGCCCTTCTCCTCCGCCATGTCCGGCCCTTCTCCGCCGCCATGTCCGGCCTCTTCCCCGCCGCCATTATCGATCATCTCTTCGTCTTGCCCGTGTCATCATTTCCTGCCCGTCGGCATCCTCAACATCGTCATCCTCATCTTCAATTATCCACCTAGTATAGCCATCCATGAAACCAGTCTTGAGCAAAAGTGCGTTTCGACACGACCATCGTCATGGGGGTCGAGCCAAACTATTCCTTTGCATTTTAAACACGGACATAAAACCTCTGTCCGGTTATTTTCTTTCATGTCTTGCACCGCCGACCGCAACCACCATCCACCATCGTTCCAATCGACCATCGTCAACTCTGCGGTAATAATAAAAAATTGATTGTAAAAATGCATGCATGCATCAAAGTCATAAAAAATTTGGCATGACCTTCCTAAAATAGGACATATATGGATCTAGAGTTTGCGGAATTAGCGAAGCGGAAATAAATCGACATTTCGCAAAACATAGGCAACTCAAAAGCACAATTTACAAGGCGTCGACTCATGCCACACACACAATTTCCACAAACATATCACACACACATAAACACATTTCCATTTTGCAAAAGCATGAAAGTTTCATCACCTCTATCTTGATGGCGAAGATGATGTTGTAGGGAGATCAAAAGTGCACAAATTAAGCTCTTCTTGACAAAGATAGATCTAGTTAGGGGCAAATAGGTCACTTAACTAAATCCTACATCTACCTAGCTACCTAATTTGGAAGGAGACAACTTCAACTAGTGGAGGGAAGGAAAAGAGAAAGGAGATGCATTAATGGAGGTGGTGTAGTTATGTAGGAGTAATGAAGAGAGAGAAGGTGGATAGAGAAGAGAGGGAGTAATGGGGAGAAGTATTGAGAAGAAGAAGAGTGAGAGTGGGAGCATGTGGTGGAGGGAAGAGAGGAGAGGGGAGGTAGGAGGAAGGGAAAAAAGTGAGAGTGGGAGCATGTGGTGGAGGGAAGAGAGGAGAGGGGAGGTAGGGGAAGGGAAAAAAGCAAGGGGAGGGAGGGACGGTTTGGGGGTTGGTGGGGTTAGCGATGGCGCTGGTGAGAAACTGCTGCTGCTGCTAAAAACTTAGCAGCAACGCCGCTTCTGTGTAAGGCGCTCTCGCTAATCGGGACAAAAATGGCGGCAATTTGAAACTTACCAAAGAGCGATCTCGAGGAAACCGCTACTACTACTATGCACTTAGCGATGGCGCTGTTTTACGCCACCGCCATCTTGCTACTTAGAGGTGGGGAACACCGCCGGTCGATATTTGTAGCAGCGTGTTTACGGCGGCCTCGCTGCTCGCTAAATATTTAGCAGCAGCGAGTTTACGCAAAGGGCGCTACTACTACTTACCAGCAGCGCTCTATTTTGAACCGCGCTGCTGCTAAGATTCTGTGTATAGGCTTTTCCCTAGTAGTGGACCAAGAGATCAGGAAGTTAATACTTCAGGAGGCTCATGACTCTCCATACTCGATTCACCCAGGAAACACCAAGATGTATTTGGACTTCAAGGAACGTTTTTGGTGGACAGGTATGAAGAAGGATATTGCCGAGTACGTAGCTGTATGTGATGTATGTCAAAGAGTGAATGCAGAGCATCAGAAGCCAGCAGGATTACTACAGCCTATGCCGATACCCGAATGGAAGTGGGATAAACTTGGCATGGACTTTATCACCGAATTACCCAGGACACGATCGGGGTATGATTCTATTTGGGTAGTAGTTGATTGCTTGACCAAAGAGGCTCACTTTATCCCTGTGAAAACCACTTATATGAGAGTGAAGTTGGCCAAGATCGTATGTCTACATGGAGTTCCGAGGACCATCATATCAAATAGAGGAACACAGTTTACTTCGAAGTTTTTGAATCAGTTGCACTAGACTTTGGGTACCAGGCTAGAGTTCAGTACAGCCTTTCATCCACAGACAGATGGATAGACCGAGAGAGTCAATCAGATTCTGGAGGACATGTTGAGAGCTTGTGTGCTAGATTATGGATCTAGTTGGGATGATACTTTGCCTTATGTAGAGTTCTCATACAACAATAGCTACCAGGCTAGTTTGAAGATGGCTGAGGGAGTCCTGGATTAGGGGGTCCTCGGATAGCCGGACTATATACTTATGCAGGACTGTTGGACTATGAAGATACAATATTGAAGACTTCGTCCCATGTCCGGGTGGGACTCTCCTTTGCATGGAAGGCAAGCTTGGCAATTCGGATACGTAGATCTCCTTCTCTGTAACCGACTCTGTGTAACCCTAGCCCCCTCCGGTGTCTATAGAGACCGGAGGGTTTAGTCCATAAGACAACAACAATCATAATCATAGGCTAGCTTCTAGGGTTTAGCCTCTACGATCTCGTGGTAGATCAACTCGTGTAATACTCATATCATCAAGATTAATAAAGCAGGAAGTAGGGTATTACCTCCATCGAGAGGGCCCGAACCTGGGTAAAAATTGTGTCCCCCGCCTCCTATTACCATTAGCCTTAGACGCATAGTTCAGGACCCCCTACCCAAGATCCACCGGTTTTGAAACCAACATTGGTGCTTTCATTGAGAGTTCCACTATGTCTCCACCATAAGGCTTGATGGCTCCTTCAATCGTTTTCAACGATGCGGTTCGGGGTGAAGTTTTCCTCCCCGGACAGATCTTCGTATTCGGCGGCTTTGCTCCGCGGGCCAACTCGCTTGGCCATCTGGAGCAGATCGATAGCTATTCCCCTGGCCATCAGGTCAGGTTTGGAAGCCTGAATTACACTGCCGACATCCGCGGAGACTTGATCTTCGACGGATTCGAGCCCATAACAGGTGCACACCACGGTCACGATGAGCAGGACCTAGATCTGCCATCGGACGGTGTTCGGGAGATCGCACCTGCAGCTGCCCTGGCTTTAAATCCGGAGTAGATCGTGCCATCTGAGGACGGGTGGATGGACCCCGCCACGAAGGCCGCACACTCAGCGGCGATTGAGCCAAACACGGACTTCGCCTGCAATGAGGTCTGTGTCATTGGACCCTCGGACTCGTTTCCGGCCACAGGCTCCAAACCGCATGCATCCGTGCCCATCAAACCTGACTGGGCACCGATCATGGAGTTTAGCTCCGTGGATATCTTTCAGCACTCGCCATTGGGCGACGTGCTAAACTCATTAAAATTTCTCTCCCTGTCAGGAGATTCTTGGCCGAACTATATCCGGCTTGAGTGGGAGATGGACGATGAAGAAATTCGTTACCCACCCACCACCCACCCAATAGCCACTGTCGACGAATTAACTGACATGCCTGATTTCGACTCCAAAGGCATCGACGGTATGGACGACGATGGTGGAGAAGAACAGGAACCACCGCCCACAGGGCACTGGACAACCACCTCATCATATGATATATATATATATATATATATATATATATATATATATATATATATATATATATATATATATATGGTGGACACACCCAAAGAAAGCAATGGCGATGAGGCAACGGAGGATAATCCCCTTGAGAAGCAATCTAAGCGTCAGCGTCAGCGGCGCCGCTCTAAGCCCCACCATAGCAAAAATAGCGATACCAGCACAAGAGAAAATAGCACTCCGGATGATGCCGAAGACGAATACAATCCCGCCTAGTCAAGCTTTGAACAAGCCGGACGGGAGGATGGGAAAGCTAGCCCTGATGAACAGGCAATGGATGGAGACTCAGAGGATGACAATTACATGCCCCTCTCCGAAGACAAGGTGAGCCTCGGCGACGAAGAATTTATCATGCCTAAGGACCGCGTCGAGCAGGAGCGCTTCAAGCACTGGCTTATAGCCACTGCAGAAAGCCTGAAGAAAAAATAGCAATAGCTTCAAGCTGATCAAGATCTGCTAACCGATAGATGGACTGAGGTCCTGGCAGCCGAGGAATACAGACTCGAGCGCCCAACCAAAAGTTACCCGAGGCGCAGGTTGTTACCTCAATTCAAGGATGAGGCACTAGAGCCTACACTACCAACGCGGGATGCGGCTGACCGGCCACCTCGTGGCCCAGATAAAGCGGCGTATCAGCCCACACCCCAACATGTGCCGATGACCACCACGCCGGATATACTAAATACAAATCTGGCCGGGCCGAATACAACAGACAAGACCCATTTAAACTGCATCGTGATATGGCCCGGCATAGAGGCGCCGCACACCCCCTATGCTTCATTGATGAAGTAATGGAGCATGAATTCCTAGAAGGGTTCAAGCCCGTGAACATCGAACCATATGATGGGACAACAGACCCCGCGGTATGAATCGAAGATTTCCTTCTCCATATTCACATGGCCCGCGGCGATGACCTACATGCCATCAAGTACCTCCCAGGGACCGGCTCGTCATTGGCTGAATAGTCTGCCGGCAAACTCCATTGGCAGTTGGGAGAACCTAGAAGACGCATTCCTGGATAACTTCCAGGGTACTTATGTGCGACCACCGGATGCTAATGACTTGAGTCACATAACCCAACAGACCGGAGAGTCGGCCTGGAAATTCTGGACTCGGTTCCTAACTAAAAAGAACCAAATTGTCGATTGTCCGGATGCCGAAGCCCTAGCGGCCTTTAAGCACAACATCCATGACAAGTGTCTTGCCCGACACCTCGGCCAAGAGAAGCCGAAGTCCATGGCAGCCCTCATGACACTCATGACCCGCTTTTGTCCTGGTGAGGATAGATGGCTGGCTCGTAGCAACAACACATCAAGAAATCCTGGCACCTCAGACGCTAGAGATAGTAACGGCAAGGCCCGACGCAGTAAGCATGAGCGTCGAAATAATGACGACAACGCCAAAGACACGACCGTCAACGCCGGATTCAGCGGCTCTAATACCGATCAAAGGAAAAAATAATTCAAAAGAAATAGTCCGGGCATGTCCAGTTTGGACCATATACTCGACCGTCCATGCCAAATTCACGGCACCCCAGGAACACCAGCCAATCATACCAACAGAGAATGTTGGGTCTTCAAACAAGCTGGCAGTTCAGGTGCCGAAAACAAGGAGAAGGGGTCACAAAGCGATGATGACGATGAAGAGCCCGGGCCACCAAACACAAGAGGGCAAAAGAAGTTTCCCCCACAAATCAAGACGGTTAACATGATAAACGCCACCCACATTCCCAATTGGGAGCGGAGCCGCACATTCAGGGGTGTTGACGCAAGGGAGCCCGTCGCCCCAAAATATAACCCATGGTCATCCGGCCCGATCACCTTTGGCCGCAAGGATCGTTCGGCCAATATCCGCCAGGATGGCTCAACCGCACTAATCCTTGACCCCATAATCGAAGGATTCCACCTCACACGAGTCCTCATGGATGGAGGCAGCAGTGTGAACCTGCTTTATCAGGATACAGTGCGCAAGATGGGAATAGATCCTTCAAATATCAAACCCACTAAAACTGCCTTTAAAGGTGCTATACCAGGCGTAGAGGCCCGCTATACAGGCTCCTTCACTTTGGAGGTAGTCTTCGGACCCCCGGATAATTATCGTAGCGAAGAGTTAGTCTTTTATATCGTCCCTTTTCGTAGCGCTATCATGCACTACTCGGACGAACCACGTTCGCTCAATTCAACGCGGTGCCACATTACGCTTATCTTAAGCTCAAGATGCCTGGTCCGCGCGGCGTCATAACAATTAACGCCAGGTTCCCAAACACCATTGAAAGAATCCGAACTACTGCGCGGCAGGATAGCCCAACTCATCAAGAGCTCAATTAAACACTCTGGCGGCAGGCGGAAGCAAAGGTAGGTCAGGCCACACAATGCGGCTTAACCGCTCCGTGGCACACAAACATTTTTTGCATTTTTCTTGCAGGACCACTTTTGTGTACGCCATCACTGGCGACATGGCGACCAGACCCACGAGGGGACGAATATGCCATGGAGGGAAGCAGTTCGAATGCGTAAGGGAATCATTGGAAATTCCCCTTGATGACCAGCCAATTACAACTCGGACCCACACACAGCCTCCCCCATCCGGTCTCAGCAGGTTCTGAAGTCATATTTATTTTTCGCACTACTTGTACACGTACGCCTTGACGTATCATTCACTTACAACATGTGGCTTTATATGACGCTTACTTGATGTTCTCTCTTATTGATATTTTTTGTTAAATGGCACCCATACACTACGGTACGCCTTAATATGCCAGGGGCCTCGTAGTACCCATAATACAGCAATAAAGTCCGAACACCTTCACGGTCGTTCGGCACCCCGAACTTATAGCATTATATGCATCGGCTCCGAATCATGTCTTGGGTCAATAGTTGGGTTGCCTGGCTCCTGTGCTTGCTACCCTACGTTCCGCTATATCGGCTAGGGTAGTAAAGGGAGAACTACTACGATTGCGTCCCGATTCTTCCAGACGAGTGCCTCAGTAGAGAAAGCCGGAAACTGACTGTCATGATGCGGCGAGAGCCGGTCAGCTGTTCGAGAGGTTACAAAATCTTTAAGGATTTCTTGCGCATTATGCGATAACTAATGCAGCGTGCGATGGATCGGTGTTTTCCGATCATGTGCCTATAGAGCCCCTAGTGTCGGTGTCAAAACTGGCGGATCTCGGGTAGGGAGTCCCAATCTGTGCGTCAAGGATGATGGTAACAAGAAGTAAGGGACACAGATGTTTACCCAGGTTCTGGTCCTCTTGATGGAGGTAAAACCCTACTTCCTGCTTGATTAATATTGATGATATGGGTAGTACAAGAGTAGATCTACCACGAGATCATAGAGGTTAAACCCTAAGAGCTACCCTATGATGGTATGAATGTAATTGTGATCGGCCTTCTAAGGACCAACCTCTCCAGTTTATATAGACATTGGAGAGGGCTAGGGTTTACATGGAGTTGGTTACAAGAAAGGAAATATAATATCCGGATCGCCAAGCTTGCCTTCCACGCCAAGGAAAGTCCCATCCAGACACGAGCCGAAGTCTTGAGTCTTGTATCTTCATGCTTCAATAGTCCGGATGCTGTACACAGTCCGGCTGTCCGGATACCCCCTTATCCAGGACTTCCTCAGAAGCCCCTGAACCAGGCTTCAATGACGATGAGTCCGGCGCGCAGTATTGTCTTCGGCATTGCAAGGCGGGTTCCTCCTCCAAATTCTCCAAAGTGGTTTGTCGAACACGTAGACCATGTCTGGATCTGCAAGATGATCTTCATATGGTATAGATCTGATTTGCTGGCAATCTTCGTGCGTCATGCCCTTGCATCGTGGCTCGGTCCAATGTGAACCGACATTTCCTACCCCACAACGACTCGTGTTATGAGGCAGTTTTATTGGCACGCCCCGTCGAGGCAGAGATCGTGTCCCTCTTCTTACGGGATTTTCCATCAATATGAGCGTGCGTGACCCCACGACGGCTGTTGGTATTACCCCGTGTGTTTTTAGATAAGCCTCAAACGGTTACACCGGGGACTCTTGATATTCACCCACTTTATAAAGGGGTCGAGACCTATGCCTCTTTTTTCACCTTCATCGCGCCTTCTCACACCTCGAGTTCTAACACCCAAAACCTAAGCTCCACCCCTCCGGAATCCTCCAGTATGTCCGCATCTGATCATCAAGGCTGGTGGGTCGCCTCCTCGATCGAGGAGAAGGACATTGCAAAGCTTAGGGAGGTCGAATACCTAACCGCAGATATCCAGCACAGGCTTCCTGCTCCAGGGCAAGTCATCCCCACGCTTGAGCCCAATGAGTGTGTTGTTTTTGTCCCACACTTCCTCCGCGGTTTGGGTTTCACCCTCGATCCTTTCGTGAGGGGGCTCATGTTCTATTATGGATGGATTTTCATGATCTGGCTCCGGACACTATCCTCCATATCTCGTCGTTCATTATCATGTGCGAGGCTTTTCTCCACATCACCCCGCACTTCTGCTTATAGCTGAAGACCTTTAATGTGAAGCCGAAGATGATCGGGGGCGACATGTGGAGTGCGGAGGTGCCGTAATAAGCAGAAACACCGAAGCCCCATGGCCGGAGGGTTCTTTTCTAGAAGTATCCGATGTATGGCAATGGAGGTGGTTTTATGTCACGGCTCCCAGAGGTACAAAGTGGGAGGCTGCCCCCAATTTTCTCGCGGGCCCTCCATTACAGCCGGCGTCTTGGACAGACGTAGGATGGAATTAGGGACCCGCTGATGATATACCAGTACTGCAGAATCGCATCCGGGAGCTTCTTGCAAGGGACGTTAACCTCATCAGCATAATGCAAGTGATGTCGATCCGCTGGATGTTGCTGTGCCAACGCCGGCCTCTCCGGATGTGGGAGTTCAATCCGAAGGGTCCGCGGACTGTAAAGCACTTCTTCGGCCTGAAGCTCGAAGAGATGTGCAAATTATTCTTCGGACGGAAAGTAACGTGTCCGGACACCACCAAGGATGCGGGCTTAAGCTTTAATCGCCTAGACACTCGAGTAAGTAGCCTTGATACCGGACACCCCGTTTTGTATTTGTCATGATTGTCTATTCTGAAAATCATCCGCGTCCAGGAATGGCTCAGCAAGGCGGAGACAATCAGGTGTCCGGCGCCACTTCCCGAAGGCTCGCCCGCTCCCACCATGGCCAGGATGCTTGACCGAGTATTCAGCAGGATGCCCTCGGGGAAAGGCGAGGGGAGGGATGAAAAATCCGAACCCCACACGCTATGCATCCGAATCGGGGGAGTTGCTACCTCCCTCAAGGAGGATAGCCGGGGGGAGAGGTCGAGGCCTCCTCCCCGCGCGGGAAGAAGAGGGCCGCCTCCAAAGATTTGGAGGCAGAGATGCCAAATTGGTGAAAAAGGCATTCCCAGGGGGCCTTGGCCCGACATGCACCCTCACCGCACCATGCCCTCCAATAGGCCAGCCCTCCACCGAGCTGTAAGTCAATCTACAATCCAAAGGTACCGCATTTCTCCTTGGTTAGTAACCAGGATTCAATTTTTTGCGGTCCGGCCAGCAGCTCCTCTCAACAGGGTTCGTCTTCGGGGGACCTTCCTCTGGAGATGATGGAGGGCGAGACCCCACCCCCTTCTCCGACTCATGAAGCGGGCGACACCGAGGTGTCGTCACGAAGGAGTCCAGATCCGTTGAATCCGGAAGTCAATTCGTCAGCCGCCCTGCACCCAGAGCACTTGGCTACAACGGGGGGCGATGGGAGGAGTCCGGCGCAGTTTGATGTCTGGCCGGAAGTACTAACGGGCTTGCTGGAGTGCGCTGCGCTCTCGGAGGAGCACCGCTCATTAATGAGCATGGTGCTTAAGAAGATTTCATCCGCTACGAGCGGTTTGAATGAAGCATTCACAAGCTTGCTGAGAGGATTTGAGGTATGTGATGGAGAATCCACCGTTTCTTTAATTGGGAGGCACGCGCTAGGTGTGCTCCATGTAGACAGTAGCCCCTGAGACTCTGGTTGCTCGCCTTAGGCGGCAAACGAGGGATCATAAACCAAAGATTTATGATATAAATATGTGCAGTACACAGGGTCCGGCCACGTCCGCCCATTGAAGTGACCGAACTGACGAGGCAAATTGGTTCGGTTGATGCCGATATGACTCTGATAATGAGCGGCTAGATAAATCGCAAGGTATGTGTCCTGTCTTTCCTGAATAGGAAAATATTTGAGGTGGCATATAGTAATGTAATATGTTTGGACTCGGATGGTGTCTTTGTGTCGAGGCCACGAGGCGGAACTTGCTCTAGCCAAGGAACAGGCTCGGGTGAGCCATCGCGCTGCCCTAAAAGCGTAGAGGAATTGAGAGACGAATAGGCTGCTCATCGCCGAAGCGAGGAAAAGGTAGCCGAAATGGCTATCGAGTTAAAGAATGCCGCTGACTGGTATGAGCTCCTGAAAAAGGAGCATGAGGATAAATCGGCTGACCTGAGCAAGGCACTCAATGCCACCAAGGAAATACGGACCGAGCTCATAAGTGCGCGGGAGGAGCTTCAACAGGCCGGCAAGATCGCGGCTGGAGGCTCCTATTTGCTGCGGACGAAGTTCTTCGATCCGAAGTATGCTCCACTGGATGGACGCTGGAGCTCGCCGAACGCATATGCGGACCTGGCGAAGAGTATAGCTGATGCTGTGGAGTTCTTCGAAGATCATGGTGAGAAGGAGGTGGAGAAGATTTTCTGGTCGTAGTTTAATGCTCCCACTCGCCCGCTGCCGTTAAGTGATAGGATGGCCGCTGTAGCGGAGCTTCACAGGCTATCCGGTCTTGCAATGCGGTCGGTAATAGACCATCTTTGGCCGAAGGAGCCTAAGCCGGACAGTTACTTTGGTTTGGTGCAACAGTTCCTTGGCGCCGTGCCTTGGATCGATGCCATGAGGAGATCAGCATGCATAGAGGGCGCGCGGATGGCCCTTGCCCGCGTTAAAGCGTATTGGACGGATATGGATGCCACTATGGTAGTGTCTCAGGATCCGGTGGGGGCCAGTATCCGATCGGGCACTACTTGGCGGAGGTCACGGAGGGTGCCCGCCTGATAGAGGCGCAGTGCCCGAAGGATCTCATCTTCGAGTGATGATTCAAATCATTGTAAAAACATTTTAATTAGAAGGGTTATATTTATAATTTTTGTCTGAAAATATGATTGTGTCCCCTGTGCGGCCGTTTATATATAGGGTCGCGCTATTCGTCACCCTGGGTGAGGAATTCTTATTCCTCACCCCAGCCATTCCACGCACAGAGCCGAACTATCCACCGTAAGGAAAAATGGTTGAGGTAAGATTAGGTTCTTTAGACTTAATTAGTCTTGCTCTTGTAACACTACGGGACAAAGTCACGAAGGCACCAAGGGGCGTGAGGTAAGATTGGTTGCATGTGAAGTAAAATTACGGCCAAGAGAATCCATCCCAAGCTGAAAAAGTCCAGGAGGACAGGAGAGATTGCGTCATAAAATTACTGCATGATTTTTTTTTTTTGGATAAGGCTGCACGCCCCCGTGTCTAGATGAGGAAGAAAAAAAAAAGGAGAAAATCAGCATTAGTAAGCAATCTTGAATTTCCAATATGACAAGGCCGCGTTCCTAAATTGTAGGTATTTTTGAATATGAAATCTATATTGTGCCATCCACTATGACTCTAGTAGTCCAGAAGATATTGGAACGTTATTATCTACAACAATATTGTTCTGAAATTATTTTGTATATATTATACTCCCTCCGTCCGGAAATACTTGTCGGAGGAATGGATGTATCTAGATGTATTTTAGTTTTAGATACATCCATTTTTATGCATTTCTCCGACAAGTATTTTCGGACGGAGGAAGTACCTGTTTGCAGGTGGGGAACATTTATTAATTGCTGGAATCATTTTTTATTTCTTCAGTACATTTTGAGTTTTGAACTCTCAATTTGAACTTCATGACAATTTTTGGCATGTTTGACGATGTAAGATTATGAGCTTCAAAGCTTTACATGATAATTTACATCCATGAAGAATTTTGTATTGAACTTTTTTTTGAAAGGAACATAATAAATAATACCGTACAAGCTAGTTTTTAGATGTGAATTTCATTAAGTTATGAAGGGGACGCAAGACGACAGTCTATATTAGAACATGCTAGTAGTAACAGAAAATAAACAATAGCAAAGAAGCTGCAAGTCAACACAGATTCATACTTATGGGCAGATAACAAAACTTCTTTACTAAAATATAACCATATTGGGTGTATAAAATAGACAGATTCTACTTCAAATTTATCCAGAGGGGGCAATACTGGAGAGTTCCATCATCGAAGACCTGGTTGCTGACCATGTTGCAGGGAGGAGATGCAAAGCACATCAAATAAGCAAGCCAACAGTCAAGGAAACCCAACACCGAGGACCATCAGCGGTGTTGCACGACTGGTCCGCCTGTTGCGAATCGACGACCGCCCACCACGGTGGAAAAAATGGAGTCCTAAGAAAATGCAGTTTCAGAGTGTTAAATACAAGAATAGAACCACAAGTAAGCATATACTGTGAAATGTAGATAACCATTTTTGACAAAAGGTTGATCCATGCTTTAACAAAATCGATAGTTAATAACCAAGGAACTCCTAAACAGAACATAACAAGTGCAACCCATGGTAAAACAAAACTCCTCATGTGGCAAACATAGTTAATAACCAAGGAACGACTACACGTAGCAAGTAATATCCATCAAATAGAAAAATAGTTACAGAAGGACGGGAGCCTAAGAAAAAAAAGGAAATATAGCATCATGACTCGCAGTGATTGCAATGATCTTCGGTATGGTTTTGAGGTTGATATGGATCCCTATAGAACCAATTGCTGGGCAATATGTATACAATTATGTTTGTTTCAAGAATGTGCCAAAACGGATGATAAAGAGGTAAGCTCTAGTAGAAACAACTCGATAAATGATTCTTGTTTTAGTAGTAAATAGTTGATGTATGCATCCTAGTCTGGTAGCAACAAATGCCTTGCTTGACGGGAAGAAAAAAGATCCATTCTATGATGGATAAGAAATCATGCCTTGGCCACATGCAGAAAGTAAACCCAAGTTTTTCTTTTTATTTTACATGAAACGTTGCATATCTAGTCATTGGTCAGTAATATAGCTAAGCACATTACATGCCAACATTGTATTGCAGCAAAAGCAACTTTAGAATATCAACCTTTAATAGACAAATGCTTACAAGTAGACCCTCCGAAACAAGCTGAATGTATTTTTGAAGGAAATAAAAAAGGCTGAATGGAGGAAAATTCTATCAGAAATTAGGGCCTAATAATTATGAGACAACAGCACGGGTAGTAAGCCCATAATATGCATCAGCTAGAAGGATTTACCTTTGACAACAGAGATCTGACGCAGAACTTGCATATACTAAGTCTGGAGCAACACAAATTAAAACTGGAGCACAGAATCTCAAATGAGAAAAGTAATACAATCTAAACTAATGGATTCAGGCTTGAGCTCGCCTTAGGCCACAGCAGGCTACAACACGAACACAAAAAACAATGGTTAACCATTGTTTTCTAAAAACAGAAACTAGAACAAATCAGCAAGAATCAAAGTGGACTGAAATATAGAAGTAATACTAATTACCCTATATGTTTTATCAACTGAAATATAAGAAGGCAAGTTATATCTGGTGACAATTCATCTTTGAGAGCCAATTCAAACGGGAAAATCCATTATGAGACAAACTATTCTCTTCAAGCTAATATATATCCCAAAATCAGTACATGAACCCAATTATCTTACAACCCACGTTTTAGTGCCTAATTCTGTCGGTACGACCCAGAGACATGAAACCTACATAGATCTAATAATGATTACGCTAATTGCCTCATATTTCTTAATTGAATAACTAACATTTGATGGACCACGACAGACAAAAAATGCGGCTTATGGGCATGCTGAACTGAGGAGTAATTAGACACGAGCCGCTGAACCTAAGGAGTGATTAGACACAAAAGCATTGGTAGCTCTATTTATGGAAGATAGAAGATTAGTAGGAGGACTGGAAGCGGCCGTAGGTCAGATCTGGAGAGAAGCTCTTCCTGATTTGCCCCCAACATCTATTTTTCTACAGTACCAAGCAGACCAGATCACCACGGCCATGCAAATTTTTGTTCAGTCTTGGCTGACATGCACATTATCAAATCTGGCGAAGGCCGTACTCAAACTTGTGCACCCAAATTGAAACGTGTAGAACTTCAGAAATAGCAAAGGGATGCATCAATACACACCCAATCTGAGAAAGGCCATAATCTAGCACCATGGGAGCCACCGCAGCCAGCAAGTGGTGACCAGGATTATGCCTAAGTTCCTCGATTTAGAATTCTGGATTGAGAGGGGATGGGAGGAGAAATACCGGGGAATAAATCCTGGCAATGAACCAGAGTGTCAAGAGCTCACCGTGATGCCGCCATAGCCTGCTAGATGGAGCAGTGCCACCGCAGCCCGCGAGATGGAGCAGTGCCGTCGTGGCCGGTGTTGAGCACGAAAGGGTTGCAGTCGATTTAGCCCCCCTGCGTTGCCTGGCACCGAGGAACCCAAAGAACTCACCACACTGCCGATGCCACCTACTGCCACCGAGCACCGCGCCGCTGAGTCTGCACCGCCAACAGCAACGACGGCGCCGCCCAAGACCTAGTAAACCCGCGTCGTTCGCCGTCGAAACCGTCCGTAGCTTTTTCCCTTTTCTTTTTTAATAAAGATCGGAAAAGGACGGGAAGGTGGCTGGGTTCGAGACATCAACGCATAAAAGGTAAAATAACATCAACCCGATGTAATTTCACAGCGAGGGAGGGTGAACGGTGGCGACTTGTTGGACTCTGACGTAAGATCTGGCTCAGCCAACCGACCAGGGTGAAGAATTATTTATTCCTCACCCTGGGCTACTAATAGACTTTCTATATATATATATATATATATATATATATATATATGACAACACTATTCTAATCCCGGAATTAGAATAACTATTTGGATCACAGTCAGCCTTATAGGGCCCGACGGGATGTTCCGAACTTCCGAACAGGGCAACGACAAACAAAAGAAAAGAAAAGAACCCACCCCACCTCCCTCAATCCTGATCCACCACCTCCCGATCCATATCACCCACCTACCTCGCGCACCTCCTGCCCCAAACCGCCGATGCCCGCCACCCGCCCCAGATCGATTCGCGGCCCGCCCCCGCCCCAACCGGCGCTGTCGGCCCTGCACCGTCTGCAACCCATCCCAACTAACCCCACCGCCCGCACCCCGCCCCAACTGCCCCGCCGCAATCGGCGCCGCCGCCCCCGCGCCGCCCCAACCGGCGGTGCCGGGACCTACCAACCCTGCACACCGCCAGTCACCTCCCTCGCAGCCACCTCCCCTCCTCCCCAATGACGGCGCGGCCCCTCCCCTCCTCCCCAAGGCGGCGCGGCCCCGAAACCCGCCCGTGCTTTTGCCCGTCTGCCCTGGTTCCCGAGCGCCATCACCGGTCCCCGGATCGCACGAGCAGCTGTCGCCTCCGATCCCTCCTCCTGAATCCACCGTAGTGGTGGACTCTCTTCCCCTGAATCCCCCACACTCCTCGACAAGCTCCCCTGCCTCCCAGTTCTCGCCGATGGAACTCCACGCACCCAGATGCAGTCCGAGAACGGTGTCGCTGTAGTCCAAATCCATGTGCAGGGAGATGCTACAAGTTCGCCGTCCCTCGATCTGCCGAGAAGCCTCGCCATCGTGCCGTCTTTTTTTCCAATCGCGTAGCTTCAGCATGATATGCTCGACTGATGCATCTCTTTCTTTTTGTTTCTTTTTTGCAAACATCTTGCTTTTCATACCTCGACTTGTGTTAGATCTTTTTGCAATACCGACACAGAGAAGTCTGCACTTCCAACAGATATTCAAAAGTTCAGCTCGACGCCATGCGGGACACTGCAGAGCTGCCGTGGTGTCGATTGAGGCACTGAAGTCTAGGGCTGCTGCATGCTGCATGCTCTTTCTTGCTGAGGTCGAGGAGCTGGAGTGCAGTGGTGTCCATGCTCGCCACCCTTCTAGAGTTCGGCGCTACTGCGGGCTTTCTCTTGCTACTTTTTGTCTTACCGTGAGAGGTAGAACAAATTATTTAATGTACTTTTTCTCCTTTACAGTTGCTACTCTGAAATAATTGGCTCCCAACAGTAGGTTGGTTCTGTTCTAATAATGCAACAGAATTAATGGACTACTGGATGAGAAGTTGTGTTTTGCTTTCACTGTCACTAGTGCATTCAACTTTCACTAGCGCTGACTTTCTTCCCACGGCCAAACTGAACTTCATCACGCCGCTGGCTTTTACCTCCAGAACTGAGCCTTTCTTCCTCCATGCTGCTGCTGCAACTCTTCCTCCATGCTGTGGTTGGAACAATTCAGGAGCAACAGCGACTGATTGCATTCAGGAACTACGGTTTAGAGTGGTGGAGTGTTTCGGAATTTCAGTGATTGATATTCCTTGATGCTGAAGGTCAATGAGCTTTTGTTGTTTTGATGAGAATTTGAGGTGTTGATCTTCTAGTTGTGATAGCAACATGGTTCTCAAGTATTAGTCAGGATTTTACTTGTCATTAACTTCCCACTTATAACGTGACACTAAAGAAACTTTGTGGTGACAGTATATCAGTATGATATAACTTTCGATAGCCTAGAAGTTGGAGATATAGATTATAGTCTAAGACCAACATTTAATTTGTAGATTCCTCTTTTCTAGTGTCACACCTCATTTCTGCAAGTCTTCCGCTGCCCTCTATAATAGTTATTTACTTGTTTGTTCTGCAAGTCTTCTGTCAACAACTGATGCATTTCTTCTTATGTTTCTGCAGTTCTATTAACTGAACTTCACTTCTTTGAATGATTGAACGACAGCTGACGTTTGGACTATTAGTCCAAATGCTCGCGTGTGAAGTGCCACCGAAGATATATAACATTCCTATTTTCACATGTTACACAAGTCTGAGAGTGTGGCTTGCACTTCGTCTCCGCGCCACCTTAAGACAAAATGATAAATAAATTCATCCACTCGACATGTGTGTTTCTGCGGATTCAGGGGATTTGCTGTAAGTTTCCAATTTTTTATTTTGTGTCAACGAGCTATTTCTGAGATGCTAAGAAACGTTCCATGAAGTTCTGGTACAGCTATACACCAGGTTCTAGTACATCTATATGTCAAATGTGCCAAGTTCTACTACGGCCATACGCCTACTACCAGGATTGTCTGCGTGACTTGCTGCTGCCGACTACTAGACATGTGTGCTTGTGGACTACTTCTTGGACGTGTGTTCGTTTTTTTCCTTTCAAGTTACATACTCAAGATACTTGCTAGGTTTTGTAGCCGCGTGCTTGTACAACGCATTGATCTATGGAGAAAGAAAACGCATAAGAGAGGGATATTGTAGTGGTTAAAAAAATAAATAGGAGAGAATAAGAGCGAAAAAGCGTGTGTGGGAAACACTCACCACTTTATCACAAAATGGCCCAGCACGGAAATGTTGCGTTTGGAAAACAAAGACTAGTCATTTTGTAATTAGCCTAATTAATGTTTGTACCTAGCTAGTATGATGTGTCAGCCTCTTAGTCCCTTCTCTCTTGTTCTGCACTATTTCTTGAAAGTTCAATAGTATCAGTTCAAATTTAAAAAATGGTGAAGTTCGATGTCTATGAAAAATTCGGATTTTTCACATTATTAAAAAATAAAAGCAAGAAGTTCAAAATTTTAAAACAAAGAAGTTCAAAAAACTCGATTTTCCTCGTTACTAAAGAATAAAACTAAGAAGTTCAAATTAAAACAACAGAGAAGTCCAAAGTTTATAAAAACCTCAGATTCTTGTTCTAAAGAATAACTAATAAATTAAAATAAGGGAACAACAAAAAAATTAAAAAGATTTTCCCCCTTTTTAAAAAAATTGGATTTTCCCCGATACTAAAGATTAAACCAAGAAGTTCAATTTTAAAAAACAGAATAATTCAATGTACATTAAAAACTCAGTTTTTCTCGTTACTGAAGAGTAAACCAAGAATTTCATTTTAAAAACGTGGATAAGTTTGATACTTAATTAAAAACTTGATTTTTTGTTACTAAAGAATAAAACCAATAAGTTCAATTCAAAATAACAAAGAAGTTTGATGTTTCCAACAAAACTACAATTTTCAGATTTCTAAAAATACATATAAGAAATTCAAACAAAAAAGTTAGAGTGGTTCGATATAGAAGTTCGATGATTATAGAAAACTCAGATTTTCCTCGTTATTAAAGAATGGAAACAAGAAGTTCAAAAATAAAAAACATGAAGTTCAACTTTTAAAAATATAACGCTTCAAAATTTCATAAAAAAGGATTAAGAAATAAACCTGGAAGTCCATATTAAATAGATGGAGAAGTTCGATGAATATAGAAAAACTCAGATTTTCCTCGTTATTAAAGAATGGAAAAAGAAGTTCA
This sequence comes from Aegilops speltoides, assembly GCA_021437245.1. NCBI lineage: Eukaryota > Viridiplantae > Streptophyta > Magnoliopsida > Poales > Poaceae > Aegilops > Aegilops speltoides. The sequence continues at coordinate 438,771,521 of CM038143.1, forward strand.
ACAATAGAAAACAAGAAGTTCAAAAATAGAAAACAAGAAGTTCAACTTTTAAAAAATATAACGCTTCAAAATTTCATAAAAAAGATTAATAATAAAACCAGGAAGTCCATATTAAAAAGATGGAGAAGTTCGATGATTATAGAAAACTCAGATTTTCTACGTTATTAAAGAATGGAAACAAGAAGTGCAGAAATATAAAACAAGAAGTTCAACTTCTAAAAATATAATGCTTCAAAATTTCATAGAAAAGGATTAAGAAATAAAACCAGGAAGTCCATATTAAAAAGATGGAGAAGTTCGATGATTATTGCAAAACTCAGATTTTCCTCGTTATTAAAGAATGGAAACAAGAAGTTCAAAAATAAAATAACAAGAAGTTCAACTATTAAAAATAGCGCGCTTCAAAATTCATTGAAAGGGATTAAGAAAATCAGATTAAAAATTCATAAAAAAACTCAAATATTTTCACGTAACCGAGAGAAGTTCAGATTGATATCTGCCAGAAGTTCATGTACTACACAATGTGCATTTTTTATTAAAAAGGAAATAAAAAAGCACATGCTAAAATTTTATTGTTATAAGTTCAAGTCCTTCGTTGGAGGAAGTTACAAAAAATATTGTGAGAGAGGTTTATACAAAAGAAATACCATTCGTGTAACACTTGGCGAATGGATGAGAAAATTACAAATGAAAAATACGTCACGGAAGTTCAACGTAAAAACAGCAGGAAGTTCACCTACGACACTAAATGAATATCAGATGAAATTTTTTGTAAATCGTCGCGAGTATGAAAAAATGATCAACACGGGAAAGTTGTGTGTTTACAGCAGCTTTCCATCGGTATATCACCCGCTCAATTCCCGTGAGTGGGATCGAGAGCTACGAGTAGTGGATGAAGATCTACGAGCAAAAAAATCACGTGAAAAAATGAGTGAAGTTCAGGTACACGCACCGAGAAGTTCAGGTTCTTCACGCGGTGCATTTTCGAACAATCTGTTTCGCGATAGAGGCAGAACGAATGATCCCTCGTTTTCGGAATTACTTGAAAACGGCTAGGAATCAGAGAAAACCATCACATGAAAAAGTTTTGCACTTTCCGTAGGTTTTCAACGGTATATTGTTTGCCCAATTCCGATAAAGTTCGTAGAAATTATGGTGAAAATTCGTTTTTCGCCATTTTCAAAACTAACTTAAAACCGTAAAAAATTAGGAGAAACAATACATACCAAAAAGTTTCGCATTTGTTCAAGCTTTCCAACGCCATATCGTTTGCTGCATTCGGACGCACGGTTGAAAAACTAGCTAAAAAATACGAACTCAATAGGACTTGGACCATTTTCTAAATTACTCTCAAACATTCAAAATTAGAAAAAACATTCAATATGAAAAAGTAGCGCATTTTCATAAGCTTTCCAACTCCATATCATATTCCTCCATTGGATTAGCCGTTTAGAAATGACATCGAAAAAACGAACTCAGCTATTCGGTTTACGAAATTTTACGTTTTTTCAAATTACTCTTTAACCATAGGGAATTAAAAAAACTTTCAACATGTTGAAGGAGCAGTTTTGCAGCAGCTTTCCAATGCCATATTATATGCCTCATTCCGATAAACGGTTTAGAAATGCGATCGAAAATACGATTCACGTTTTTTGTGTGAAGAAAAACGATTTTCAAAACTGCTCTCAAACCGCTTATATTTTGCCAAAAATTTAAGTTGGGTCATGATATTGGCATACATAGCTTTCCAACGATAAATCGCAAGCCCCGCTTGGGCAATGTTGGCGGAAGTTCGACCGAGCTCACGGGGAAGTTCAACGTACTACTAGTGGGGCAGGTCAGGTTGTGATCAGAATATTATTCTGATCCTGTAATTAGAATAGTGTTTATGTATATATATATATGTATGTATGTATGTATGTATGTGTGTGTGGGGGGGGTAATCCGAAGATAGCAAATATTGGCTTATTTTCACGCATACAATCTTGAGTGTTCGCGAAAAAATGTGCTTGATCACTCTTTATCTAACGTCTTGGGTCCGGCAAGGAGGTGATCGCACGTCGAACTAGGCAACCGGACTATATAGTCAGTAACACTTTCGCTTAGCATGAATTCTAACGTTGGGGCTACTATGTAGCCCCGGTACCTTCAGCGTGCATCCGAATACGGTAGCGTATGTACTGGCGGAAATGGCCCTTCGTTAATGCGGAGGAATCCTAGAGATTCGATGAGTCGTCAGTGGTTGACCGTCTCTCGCTATATCATGACGATCGGTTTTGGCTTTCTCTAGTGAGGTGCTCATCCGAATAACGAGGCACAATCGTAGTAGTTCTCCTTTGGCCACCTTAGCCGATTATAACGTAAAGGCGGCAAACCCAGAGCCGGCAATCCCAACATTTGACCAAAGACATGATTCAGAGCTGATGCATATAAGGCCAAACTCGTGACGCCGAACACTCCCGAAGGTATTCGGACTTTGTAATAGATGATGAGCTCAAGAATGCCCATTCATTATAAACCATGTATGTCCAGGTACGTGCATTAATCTGTCGTGGCGTAATGCCAAAAACGGCAGTATCCTCTGTGGGTATGGAACCCATGGGATGATGAAACAACAAGAGGCAATAGAAAAGGTTTACACAGGGGCTTAATCTAAAAAGAAACCTGTTGGACGGGGCCCTACTGCACGTCTGCGCCTTTGTCTCTGTTGTGCCGCATCCTGGAAGGGTATCGCGCGAACGTTGTCTGCGGAAAAGGGGGATCTCATAGAAGAGTGCAACGTAAGTGTGCGATGGATAGTAGAAAATGTAAAATGCTAGCCTGCCAATAAGGTTGAGCCGAGAATGTGGGGCTTTATTATTAGCCCCTGGTGTCCACTATAGGATTACCTATACAATGCCCTGGTTTAATATGGGCTGCCGGACTCGTCTAACCGTGTCCGTGGTCTTAATGACCTGGTATAATTTTGTTAGAGGCCGCTTATAGTCCGGCCGCTAGGGCCGTCGCGTATTCCTCTACGCGTGAAAAAGTGCTGCGTTGTTCCGCTAACGGTGATGACGCCGCGTGGACCGGGCATCTTGAGTGTAAGGTAGCCATAGTGCGGTAATGCGTTGAAGCGGGCGAAGGCCTTTCTTTCAAGCAATGCTTGATAACTGCTTTGGAAGGGTGCGATGATGAAGAATAGTTCTTCGCTTCTGGAGTTGTCTGGGGAGCCGAATGTCACCTCCAGTATGACGGAGCCCCTGCCGTAGGCTTCGACGCCTGGTATCACCCCTTCAAAGGTGGTGTTAATCTTGCTGATTCTGGATGAGTCTATCCCCATCATGCGGACAGTGTCATCATATATTAAATTGAGACTGCTGCCGCCATCCATGAGGACATGAGTGAGATGGAATCCGTCGATTATTGGGTCAAGCACCAAGGCTTTTGATCCTTCGCGTCGAATACTAGTTCGGCTGTCCAAGCGATCGAAAGTGATCGAACAGGACATCCAGTAGGTAGGTGTGGGTACGATGGGATCAATGTCGCACGCGTCTTTATGGGCGCATTCGTGCCCTCCCAAAGATGTGCGAGTCGCGTGGATCATGTTCACTGTTTTAACCTCTGGCGGGAATTTTTTCTGCCCCCCGGTGTTCGGCTGGCGAGGTTCATCCTCGTCTTCACTTGGTGTTTCCCTTTCCTTGTGTTCGGCGTTTAGTTTGCCGGCCTCCTTGAAGACCCATCACTCTCTATGCGTGTGGTTCGCCGGTTTGTCGGAGGTGCCATGAATTTGGCATAGTCTGTCCAGAACTCTGTTCAGACCGGACGGTCCTCCTTTGCTGCCTTTGGATTGTTTATTTTGCTGGTTGGGTCGAGAGCCCCGGAATCCGGCATTAACCGTTGTGTTGTCCGGGCTATCTTCCTTGTTTTGGCGTTTATTTTTATTACGCCGTGACATCCCGTTGCCATCCCTTATTTCGGATGTGCTGGGGTCGTTGGTGCCTTTACGGGCTAGCCAACTGTCTTCCCCTACGCAAAAGCGGGTCATAAGGCTTGTTAGGGCTGCCATTGTCCTTGGCTTTTCTTGGCCGAGGTGTCTGGCGAGCCACTCGTCACGGATGCTGTGCTTGAATGCCGCTAAGGCTTCGGCATCCGGACAGTCAACGATTTGATTCTTCTTAGTGAGGAATCTGTTCCAAAGCTTGCGGGCGGACTCTCCGGGTTGTTGGATTATGTGACTTAAATCGTCAGCATCCGGAGGCCGGACATAAGTCCCTTGAAAATTGGCCCTAAAAGCGTCCTCTAGGTCTTCCCAGCTCCCGATTGAATTTTCGGGGAGGCTTTTCAACAAGTGCCGAGCTGGTCCCTTTAGTTTGAGGGGAAGGTATTTGATGGCGTGGAGGTCATCCCCATGAGCCATGTGTATGTGCAGGATAAAGTCCTCGATCCAGACCCCTGGGTCTGTCGTTCCGTCGTATGCCTCTATTTTCACACGTTTAAAGCCCTGTGGGAATTCATGGTCTAGTACTTCATCAGTAAAGCACAGGGGGTGAGCAGCCCCTCTGTATCTAGACGCGTTGTGGCATGCCGTCGGCTGTTGTTGTGTTCGGTGTTTATTCCTAACTGGTGTTTGGTTGTCATAATTGTTTTGACGACCACAGTCTCCCACCGGGGTTTGTCCTTTAGATCCATAGATGGACCTAGTTGCGCCAGTTTTCTTATCCAGGTGCTCACGTAGATCGTGGGCGTCTTCGGTAGTTGATTTATTGCGGTTATGAAGTGGTACTCCTGGCCTCCTGGTTGTGTTATTCTTTGGTGCAATGGCCTCTTCGTCGAATTCTGGCAGTAGCTTGCGTTTTGGGTAGCTCTTTGTATGGCGATCGTCGCCATATCTTTGTTCCACTGCAATTGAGCATTTCCTGTGCGGCTTTAAGCCGCTGCTTCTGCTTCTTTAGACTTCTTGCTGTGGCCATAAGCTTTCTGTGGAGGTTCTCTCGTTCCACGCGTTCTTCCGGAATGATGAATGCATCGTCGTCCGGGCTGTCTTCTTGTCCTGGGGCGGTTTGATGAACTCGTCCCTCTGGATTGTTTTCTTCGGGCGTATGTTCCATACTATGTTCGGCATGACCTGGTTCGTCCCGCTCCATTGCTGGTTCTGTTTGGTCATTATTGCCCTCAGGTTTGACCAGAGTATCCATTCTTCTGGCGCACTTGCTGGTATTGTTACTATTTCTGGATTTGGAATGGTGTCTGCGCCATCGCTTTGGTTTTTGCCCAGGGGTGTTATCTTCCGGATTGTCACCGTCGCCTTCCTTGGGCGTATCCACCATGTATATGTCATGTGGCGAGGCGTGAATCCGGCACCCCATAGATTCTGAGTCTTCTCCTGCATCGTTGTCCATACCATCGATGCCTTCAGAATCAAAGTCCCGCACGTCGGTTAAATCATCAACCGTGGCTATTAAGTGGGTGGTGGGTGGGCAACGAATGTCTTCATCGCCTGCTTCCCACTCGAGCCAAACATAATTCAGCCCGAGATTCTCTGTCAAAGAGAGGGTTTTGAATGAGTTTAGTATGTCGCCGAAGGGCGAGTGCGGAAAGATGTCCGCCGCGGTGAACTCCATCACCGGAGCCCAACCGGGATCGGCGGGCTCGGACGCGCGGACTGGAGCCTACAACCGGACACGAGTACAGGGGCCCGGAGTCACGGGCTTCCTCAAAAGTGAGGCATGTGTTTGGCTCCATCACCGATGAGGGTACAACCTATGGGGCGGGGTCCAGCCCTCTGTCCTTAGGCAATGCAACCTGTCTTGGATTTAGGTCCGAGGCTTCTGCCGGGATGATATCCCAAGCAACGTCTGACAGCAGGTCTAAGCCGTGCTCATCGCGACTGTTCGGCACTTCTGGCGCTGACCCAAATCCATCGAAGATCAAGTATCCTCGGGTATCCGTTGTGTGGTTCAGGTTTCTGAACCCAATTTGAGGGCCAGGAGCATGGGTATCGGTCTGCTCCAGGTGGCCAAGCGAATTGGCCCGCAACGCGAAGCCGCCGAACACAAAGATCTGTCCGAGGAGGAAAGTCTCACCCTGGACAGCGTAGTTAACGACGATTGAATGAGCCATCGAGCCTGACGGCAATGGCACAGAGGAACTCTCAATGAAAGCACCAATGTCGGTGTCAAAACCGGCGGATCTAGGGTAGGGGGTCCCGATCTGTGCGTCAAGGCTGATGGTAACAAGAAGTAAGGGACATAGATGTTTACCCAGGTTCGGGCCCTCTCGATGGAGGTAATACCCTACTTCCTGCTTGATTAATATTGATGTTATGGGTAGTACAAGAGTAGATCTACCACGAGATCATAGAGGCTAAACCCTAAGAGCTAGCCTATGATGCTATGAATGTAATTGTGATCGGCCTTCTAAGGACCAACCTCTCCGGTTTATATAGACACTGGAGAGGGCTAGGGTTTACATGGAGTCGGTTACAAGGAAGGAAATATAATATCCGGATCGCCAAGCTTGCCTTCCACGCCAAGGAAAGTCCCATCCGGACAAGGGCCAAAGTCTTGAGTCTTGTATCTTCACGCTTCAATAGTCCGGACGATGTACACAGTCCGGCTGTCCGGATACCCCCTTACCCAGGACTCCCTCACCTAGTGCGGTAGTCCGAACACCAGGGGCTGCGCCTATCTTTCTTTTGTCAAACTCCTATGGCTAAGTGAGGGTGATAAAGCCTTATAGTCTGATTGCCTGGCTCGTGCGCTGAACCCCTCCTTCAAGGACCCAAAACTGGGATAAAGAGTGTTCAGGTTTATCCAGAACACCCCGTGCATTTCTTACGTAAAGGCGTTTAGCGATCGCCAACCCTCAGGATTAATATACAAAACGGCCGCACAGGAGGTAAAACTTGCAAATAAGAGGCATTATATAATACAAATGACCTTGTTTAACATTACATAGGACAACATGAATGTATTCATGGGAATATAATGTCCCTGGCACATTGCTCTTGTACAAGGCGGGATCCTTTCAGGACATTGTCATAATATAACTCGGGCTTGCGGTGCTCCTTCCCCTCAGGCGGTCCTTCGGTTATCAGCTTTTCAGCATCCATCTTCGCCCAATGCACCTTTGCGCAGGCCAAGGCCATTCGCGCACCTTCCATACGGACCAACCGCTTGATGACTTCTAGTCGTGGGTAGGCACTTACAAGCCGCTTCACGAGCCCGAAGTAGTTGCTGGGAATCGACTCGGCGGGCCATAGCCGGATAATTAAATCCTTCATGGCTAGTTCAGCCGCCCTATGCAGCTCGGTCAGCTGTTTGAGTTGATCGGCAAAGGGCACTGGATAATTTGGTGCCAGATACTACGACCAGAAGAGCTTCTCCGCAGTGCTCCTTTCTTCGGCTTGGTAGAATTGTGCGGCATCAGATATGCTACGCGGCAGTTCCGCAAACACCCCTGGGAAAATCCGAATTCAAACTAGCAACGTGATTTTCTCCCTTCAAATATTTGCTTTGCATAGAAAAAGCCTTACCCGCCGTGATCTCCCTCGCCTCCTAGATTTCTGGAAGGCACCTTGGGATTCGCCCCGGGCATCGCGTGCAGCTTGGCGAGTCTTGGTGAGTTCATATTCTTTCTCCGTTTAAACTCTGCTCCAAGGTCTCGCATTTCTTTACGGCCTCTTGGAGCTCTTGCTCAACTTCCATAACCCTGACCTCATGCGTTTCATGAAGAACCTGCTCTGCAGCTGCCTTCTTCTCAGGCTTGGCCACCGCCTTCTTAAGAGCTTTGACTTCGGCCGTCGCTCCTAGAGCACATAATGAAAAAAATTCACCATACTCAATTATTCATTCTCGCTGAATGTGAACAAGGTTTTTGCATACCTTGGTTATCCTCCAACTGCTTCTTCACTCGGCCGAGTTCTTCTTCGGCCCGCTCCAGACTCTGCTTCAGTCCGGAGACTTCCGCAGTATGAGAGGCGACAGTCATTACAGACGCCTGCTTATAAAAAACAAAAGAGGGAGAGGTACCTCAAAGTAAGTCTCCTGCGAACATATATTTGATCCTCTGTCCGGTTCTTTCTTTCAAACACCAGATAGTGTACCAGGGGCTACTATCTATAACACTCTTCGAAACCTCATAACATACACCGTTATAAGGCTGATTCAGGCTTCATTCAGCCCGCTTTCAGCGGACTAAATCTTCTCAATCACCGTACCCATAAGGGCACAGTGTTCTTCAACGATGGAGGCGCTCTTCAGTGCTGCTGATAAGGTATCCGGCACCTTTGTTTGGGCTGAGGTTGCCGGTGGAACAGGCGCACCACCTTTTGTTGAGAGAGGCTGCCTGCCTAATTCTGGAGCCGTGTTGGTCTCCGAAACTATGTCCGACTGGGGGCCGAATTCGGGATAGCCCCTGCCGTCGGTGTCCATGGGAGCTTTTTCTCCCGTGTGTACGGCCGCCGAGGTTTGACCCTCCGACGCCGCCTTGATTGTCTTTCCATCCCCTCCTTGGCCTGGGTCCCTTTGGGGCGATACCCCGGTGTCATTCACGTGTTTTGGGGGAGGGGGCCGTCGGGGGTGTCCCGCTGTCCATCACATCCGAGCTCAGTAAATCCTCTGATGAGGATTGTTCGGTGCGGGACCTGGCTGGACTACAAAAAAGACATGGTGCAATGCGTTGAACACTGCACGATAGTGACTCTAGATACACAAACATGTCCGGGCTTCATATACTCACGATTTCACCAGGGGCTGGACCTTGGGATCCCACTCCGGGCTGCTGTCGGCGGCAGTGGCGGATTCCTCTGGAAGGGGAGTCTTACCCTTCTTGGGCGGCTCAGCCTCCAAATGTGTGGAGGCTGTCCATTTCTTCCTCCCCCTTGCTGGGGGGATTGGCTTTCCTCCTCTTCCTCATCCTCTTTGGAGGAAGAGCGGGCATCGGAGTCTTCGGATATTGTGTCCGAAGTGCCTCGGCGACGAAGGCCGCCCCTGGTCTCCTTGGCCTCTTTCTTGGCCTTATTCTTCCGTGCCTTGTAAGGCGCCGGGGCCAGCATCTTCGTCAGAAGTGGGCCAGCTGGTTCTTCTGGTAGCGGGTGAGGGAGTCCGGGATTAAGGGGTCCTCGGACAGCCGACTATATACTTTGGTCAGACTGTTGGACTATGTAGATACAAGATTGAAGACTTCGCCCCGTGTCCGGATGGGACTCTCCTTTGCGTGGAAGGCAAGCTTGGAAATTTGGATATGTAGATCTCATCTGTAACCGACTTTGTGTAACCATAGCCCCCTCCGGTGTCTATATAAACCGGAGGGTTTAGTCTGTAGGACACCAACAACCATAATCATAGGCTAGCTTCTAGGGTTTGGCCTCTACGATCTCATGGTAGATCAACTCTTATAATACTCATATCATCAAGATCAATCAAGCAGGAAGTATGGTATTACCTCCATCGAGAGGGCCCAAACCTGGGTAAACATTGTGTCCCCCGCCTCCTGTTACCATTAGCCTTAGACTCACAGTTCGGGACCCCCTACCCGAGATCCGCCGGTTTCGACACCGACATTGCTGCTTTCATTGAGAGTTCCACCATGCCGTCCCGATAAGACTTGATGGCTCGCCTTATTGTCAAGGAAAACATCACCTCTGGAGGAGCCCTGGCTGTAGGCCAGACTCTCCGGCTAGGCGGCTTCTTCATGACCGCCCGTTCGGCTGCGACGCCGACGATGAGTTCTCAAGTCACCAAGAATAGCCTCCACGTCAGCTCGGAATTCCCTGAGAAGATGGATCTAATGGAGCTCTCCTGCCTGAACGAGCTCTTGGATCGCATCGCCGCCCTGGGAGTCGCTACGGACTATGATCGGATCGGGCTTAAACCCGACCAAAGGGAGATTAACTCTCTGATGGTCTCCCATTAGATAGCGGTGGTGGAGGAACGAGATAGTGATTCTTCCTCTATTTTGAGGACGAACTATGTCCAGATTTCCGAGCTCTCCGAGCCGGATACCCGTCTACGGGAGGACATGGCCCAGTCTCCGAACTTAGAATCGGGCAACGGGCCACAAATATTGGGCAACATCCCGGAGTCCGAGCTGCCAAGCTCGGGAGCTCCTTTGCCCCTGGGTCTCAGATCGGGTCAGGATTTGGACTTAAAGCTACCCACCCACCCAGACACAAGTGATCTTTCCCACATTAGACATAAGCCCCAAGAGACAGTACATCACTTCTGGGCCAGATTCCTCCATGTAATGAGCAAGGTTAACGACTGTCGCAAGGAAGACGCAATCTCATTTTGCAAAAATCGCATGGACAAGGGAATTCTCAACGCCATAAGTCGTTGTGACATAGCACACTTTGCTGACTTGGTGGCCATAGTATAGAAGTACTGTGCGATGGAAAGCGCCTGGAAAACCCAAACAAAATTTTGAGATCCTCCGGCTCTCACTAAACCCCTCGTCCGAACTAAAAGGGTGCACTCTCGCAAGTCACCCAATCCAATTACAAAGAAATCAAATCCCTCTACAGGGCGTGGAACCGTATTGGAGGGATGGCTCAACAGGCCATGCAAAATTCACAGCACACCGGGCACCATACCAACACACAGCCTTAGAGCATGTTGGCTACTCCGGCAGGTGGCCAAGAGCAGCGGGGACCTCCTCATCAACAATACCGCAGAGCACCATCCCGCGGAGAATAACAATACAGTACTGACAGTCTTCGAGACTTTCGCCTCAAACAATAGGCGTAAGAGAGCACTCCACAGCCTCACCGAAGTCTGCCATGTTGCAGCAGTAAATCTGTGGAACGACACGGCCATAACCTTCAATGCCAGTGAAGAACCTCAATTCCGAACAATCCGAGCACCAGCCGCTTTGGTCCTTAGTCCAATTATGGACGGCCTCCGGCTTACAAAAGTGCTCATGGACGACGGCAGCGGATTAAACCTTATCTACGAGGAAACTCTTAACAAAATGGAAATAGACAAGAGCCGCATTGAGCAAAGCAGCACCACCTTTAGAGGAATCATCCCCAGTCGGGAGGCAAGATGTGCGGGAAAAATCACACTGGATGTGGTATTCGGACGCCAGAAAATTATAGGTCCGAAGAAATCACATTCGAAGTGGCCCCATTCAGTAGTGGATACCACGCCCTTTTAGGGCGGGATGCATTCACAAGCTTCCAAGCTATACCCCATTACAGGTACATGAAGCTGAAGATGCCTGGGCCCAATGGAATCATCACTCTAGCTAGTGATCCGGACATAGCAGTCCGCGCCGAAAATAAAACCGCCACACTAGCCCTGGAGGCATTATCCGAAGCCCTCGCGGCCGAAGAGTTAACTGCGCTGCGCTCCATAGTGGACAAGGACGACGTGATACTCGACAAACGACCCAAGTCCACCTATTTTAAACCAGCAGACGAAATAGTCAAATTCCAGGTCCACCCAATGGACCCTACAAAAACAACATCAATTGGGGCACATCTGGACACTACAATAGACGCCGCACTACGAGAGTTATTGTGAGAGAATTGGGACATCTTCGCCTGGCATCCATCAGACATGCCAAGTATCCCACGCAGGCTGGCCAAGCATAGCCTAAACATACTAAAGGGGTACAAGCCGGTCAAGCAGACTCTTCGGTGCTTTTCAGAACCCAAGCGACAAGCCATGGAAGACGAGCTAGCCAAGCTACTCGAGGCCGGATTTATCAAAGAAATAAAACATCCGGACTGGCTAGCAAACCTGGTGATGGTACCAAAGAAGGACAAATCCTGGCGCCTATGCATTGACTTCAAGGACCTCAATAAGGCTTGCCCCAAGGATCCCTTCCCCCTCCCCCGCATCGATCAAATCATCAACGCTACCGCAGGACACGACTCATTGTGTTTCCTCGACGCATACTCTGGATACCATCAAATCAAGATGGTGGTGTCCGATCAAGCCGCAACGGCATTCATCACTCCATACGGCCCCTTCTGTTTCAACACCATGCCTTTCGGGCTCAAAAACGCCGGCGCAAGCTATCAACGCATGATTCAGACATGCCTGGAAACACAAATAGGCAAAACAGTGGAGGCACGATGTGGTCATCAAAACTAGACACGTAAAATCTTTAATAGACGACTTGAGGCTTACGTTCGACAATCTCCGAACATATGACATCAAGCTCAACCAGGAAAAATGCGTTTTCGGCGTACCTGCCGGAAAGCTCTTGGGCTTTATCGTTTCCAATAGAGGAATTGAAGCAAATCCGGCTAAAAATCCGAGCTCTGTCATAGTTGGCTACCCCAACAGACCTCAAGCAAATCCAGAAATTAACTGGATGCGTGGCCGCCTTAAGCCGCTTTATCTCCCGATTAGGTGAAAAGGCACTACCTCTTTATCGCCTTGTTCGGCGCACTGAACACTTCGAGTGGACGGATGCGGCTACAGCCGGACTGGAGGAAATAAAAGCTCTCTTGGCCACCAATCCAATCCTGGCCGCGCCAAATATCGGCGAACCTATGTTGTTATATATAGCTACAACACACCAGGTTGTAACTATTGGGGAACGTAGTAATTTCAAAAAATTTCCTACGCACACGCAAGATCATGGTGATGCATAGCAACGAGAGGGGAGAGTGTTGTCTACGTACCCTCGTAGACCGAAGCGGAAGTGTTGACACAATGTAGAGGAAGTAGTCGTACGTCTTCCCGGTCCAACCGATCCAAGCACCGTTACTCCGACACCTCCGAGTTCTTGACACACGTAGAGCTCGATGACGCACCCCGGGCTCCGATCCAGCAAAGCTTCAGGGAGGAGTTCCGTCAGCACGACGGCGTGGTGATGATCTTGATGTTCAACCATTGCAGGGCTTCGCCTAAGCACCGCTACAATATGACCGAGGTGTAATATCGTGGTGGGGGGCACCACACACGGCTAAGGAACAATCACGAAGATCACCTCCTGTGTCCTAGGGTGCCCCCTGCCCCCGTATATAAAGGAGCAATGGGGGAGGCCGGCCGGCCCCTTGGGGCGCGCCAAGGAGGAGGAATCCTCCTCCTAGTAGGAGTAGGATTCCTTCTTTCCTACTCCTACTAGGAGGGGGGAAGGAAGGGGAGAGGGGGAAGGAAGGGGGAACCGCCTCCTAGTCCAGTCGGACCAGGAGGGAGGGGCGATCCTACCCTGGCCGCCCCTCTCTCTTCCCACCAAGGCCCATGTGGCCCATTAACTCTCCCGGGGGGTTCCGGTAACCCCCCCGGCACTCCGGTTTTCTCCGAAATCAGCCGGAACAATTCGGTGTCCAAATATAGTCGTCCAATATATCAATCTTTATGTCTTGACCATTTCGAGAGTCCTCATCATGTCCGTGATCACATCTGGGACTCCGAACAACCTTCGGTACATCAAAATACATAAACTCATAAAGAAATTGTCATCGTAACTTTAAGCGTGCGGACCCTACGGTTCGAGAACAATGTAGACATGACCGAGACACGTCTCCGGTCAATAACCAATAGCGGGACCTGGATGCCCATATTGGTTCCTACATATTCTACGAAGATCTTTATCGGTCAGACCGCATAACAACATCGTTGGTCCCTTTGTCATCGGTATGTTACTTGCCCGAGATTCGATCATCGTTATCCAATACATAGTTCAATCTCGCTACGGCAAGTCTCTTTACTCGCTCCTTAATACATCATCTCGCAACTAACTCATTAGTTGCAATGCTTGCAAGGCTTAAGTGATGTGCATTACCGAGAGGGCCCAGAGATACCTCTCCGACATTCGGAGTGACAAATCCTAATCTCGAAATACGCCAACCCAACAAGTACCTTTGGAGACACCAGAGAGCACCTTTATAATCACCCGATCCACGTTGTGACGCTTTGGTAGCACACAAAGTGTTCCTCCGTAAACAGGAGTTGCATAATCTCATAGTCATAGGAACATGTATAAGTCATGAAGAAAGCAATAGCAACATACTAAACGATCGGGTGCTAAGCTAACGGAATGGGTCATGTCAATCGATCATTCAACTAATGATGTGATCCCGTTAATCAAATAACAACTCTTTGTCCATGGTTAGGAAACATAACCATCTTTGATTAACAAGCTAGTCAAGTAGAGGCATACTAGTGACACTCTGTTTGTCTATATATTCACACATGTATTATGTTTCCGGTTAATACAATTCTAGCATGAATAATAAACATTTATCATGATATAAGGAAATAAATAATAACTTTATTATTGCCTCTAGGGCATATTTCCTTCAGTAAGCGTAGTGCTCGTCGTCGAACGCGAGACAGACGGACATAAGTTTCCGCTTTAAAAGCCGGTATACTACGTATCCACTATCCTCACTCCATGCAAGTCACGGTACCCACATTATCAAAAGATGGAATACGCGGTCTTCATGGCATCACGAAAACTACGGCACTACTTTCAAGAGTGTTCAATCACGGTGGCCTCCGAAGTACCACTCAATGACATAATAAATAACCGCGATGCCACTGGCCGGATTGCTAAATGGGCTATCGAGCTCCTCCTGTTCGACATAATATACAAACCATGGCGAGCCATTAAGTCGCAAGTTCTGGCTGACTTCCTCACTGAATGGACAGAAGCCGAACTCCCTAAAGAGTACGGCGCGTTGCTACCTCTTGAGCACTGCGTTGGATTTCCCCGAAGAGGAGAGGATGATGCAGTAAAGTAGCGTAAGTATTTCCCTCAGTTTTTGAGAACCAAGGTATCAATCCAGTAGGAGACCACGCACAAGTCCCTCGTACCTACACAAAACGATAGAAACTCGCAACTAACGCTTAGGGGTTGTCAATCCCTTCACGGTCACTTACAAGAGTGAGATCTGATAGAGATAATATTTTTGGTATTTTTGATAGATAGATGCAAAGTAAAAAATAAAGGCAAAGTAAAAACAAAGCAAAAATAAAGTGATATAGATTGATATGATGAGAATAGACCCGGGGGCCATAGGTTTCACTAGAGGCTTCTCTCGAGAGCATAAGTATTCTACGGTGGGTGAACAAATTACTATTGAGCAATTGACAGAATTGAGCATAGTTATGAGTATATCTAGGCAATGATCATGTATATAGGAATCACGTCCAAAACAAGTAGATCGAAACGATTCTGCATCTACTACTATTAATCCACTCATCGACGGCTATCCAGCATGCATCTAGAGTATTAAGTAAAAACAGAGTAACGTCGTAAGCAAGATGACATGATGTAGAGGGATAGATTCATGCAATATGATAAAAAACCCATCTTGTTATCCTCGATGGCAAGAATACAATACGTGCCTTGCAACTCTTTCTGTCACTGAGTAAGGACAACGCAAGATTGAACCCAAAGCTAAGCACTTCTCCCATTGCAAGAACTACCAATCTAGTTAGCCAAACCAAAAAGATAATTCGAAGAGACTTACAAAGATGACTCAATCATACCTAAAAGAATTCAGAGAAGAATCAAATATTTTCCATAGATAATACTGGATCATAAACCCACAATTCATCGGTCTCAACAAACACACCACAAAAAGAAGATTACATCGAATAGATCTCCACAAGAGAGGGGGAGAACATTGTATTGAGATCCAAAAAGAGAGAAGACGCCATCTTGTTACTAGCTATGGACCCGAAGGTCTGAAGTAAACTACTCACACTTCATCGGAGGGGCTATGGTGATGATGTAAAAGCCCTCCGTGGTGGATGCCCCCTCCGGCGGAGCTCCGGAAAAGGCCCCAAGATGGGATCTCATGGATACAGAAGCTTGCGGCGGTGAAATTAGGTTTTTGGCTCCTATTCTGATCTGACGGGGATACGTAGGTATAAATAGGAGGAAGGAGTACGTCGGTGGAGCTCCGAGGGGTCCACGAGGTAGGGCGCGCCTGGGGCGCCTCCACCTCGTGGCCTCCTCGAGACTTCTGGAGTAGGGTCCAAGTCTCCTGGATCACGTTCGGTTGGAAAATCACGACCCCGAAGGTTTCATTCCGTTTGGACTCCATTTGATATTCTGTTTCCTCAAAATACTGAAAAAGGCAAAAAACAACAGTTCTGGGCTGGGCCTCCGGCTAATAGGTTAGTCCCAAAATTAGTATAAAAGTGGAAAATAAAGCCCAATATAGTCCAAAACAGTAGATAAAGTAGCATGGAGCAATCAAAAATTATAGATACATTGGAGACGTATCAGGCATCCCCAAGCTTAATTCCTACTCGTCCTCGAGTAGGTAAATAATAAAAAAGAATTTTTGATGCGGAGTGATACTTTGGCATAATTTCAATGTAAATCTTCTTAATTGTGATATGAATATTCAGATCCGAAAGATTCAAGACAAAAGTTCATATTGACACAAAAATAACAATACTTCAAGCATACTAATCAAAGCAATCATGTCTTCTCAAAATAACATGGCAAAAGAAAGTTATCCCTACAAATCATATAGTCTGGCTATGCTCCATCTTCCCCACACAAAATATTTAAATCATGCACAACCCCAATGACAAGCCAAGCAATTGTTTCATACTTATGACATTCTCAAAAAAAAATTCAATCTTCATGCAATACATGAGCGTGAGCCATGGATATAGCACTATAGGTGGAATAGAAAGGTGGTTGTGGAGAAGATAAAAAGAGGGAATATAGTCTCACATCAACTAGGCGTATCAACAGGCTATGGAGATGCCCATCAATAGATATCAATGTGAGTGAGTAGGGATTGCCATGCAACGGATGCACTAGAGCTATAAGTATATGAAAGCTCTACAAAAGAAACTAAGTGGGTGTGCATCAACTTGCTTGCTCACGAAGACCTAGGGCATTTTGAGGAAGCCCATTATTGGAATATACAACCCAAGTTCTATAATGAAAAATTCCCACTAGTATATGAAAGTGACAAAATGAGAGACTCTCTACCATGAAGATCTTGGTGCTACTTTGAAGCACAAGTGTGGTAAAAGGATAGTAGCATTGTCCCTTCTCTTTTTTTCTCTCATTTTTTTATTTGGGCCTTTCTCTTCTCTTTTTTTTTGGCCTCTTTTTTTTTTTGTAAAGTCCGGAGTCTCATCCCGACTTATGGGGGAATGATAGTCTCCATCATTCTTTCCTCACTTGGGACAATGCTCTAATAATGATGATCATCACACTTTTATTTTTCTTACAACTTGATACTTAGAACAAAGTATGACTCTATATGAATGCCTCCGGTAGTGTACCGGGATATGCAATGAATCATGAGTGACATGTATGAAAGAATTATGAACGGTGGCTTTGCCACAAATATAATGTCAACTACATGATCATGCTAGCAATATGACAATGATGGAGCGTGTGATAATAAACGGAATGGTGGAAAGTTGCATGGCAATATATCTCGGAATGGCTATGGAAATGCCATAATAGGTAGGTATGGTGGCTGTTTTGAGGAAGGTATATGGTGGGTTTATGATACCGGCGAAAAGTGCGTGGTATTAGAGAGGCTAGCAAAGGTGGAAGGACGGGAAAAAGTGCGTATAATCCATGGACTCAACATTAGTCATAAAGAACTCATATACTTATTGCAAAAATCTAGTAGTTATCAAAGCAAAGTATTACGCGCATGCTCCTAGGGGAATAGATTGGTAGGAAAGGACCATCGCTCGTCCCCGACCGCCACTCATAAGGAAGACAATCAATAAATAAATCATGCTCCGAGTTCATCACATAACGGTTCACCATACGTGCATGCTACGGGAATCACAAACTTCAACACAAGTATTCTTTGAATTCACAACTACTTAACTAGCATGACTCTAATATCACCATATTCATATCTCAAAACAATTATCAAGCATCAAACTTATCTTAGTATTCAACGCACTCAAAAGAAAGTTTCACATATCTTGAATACCATGTTTATTAACATTATGCAAATTACCATGCTATTAACGACTCACAAAATAATCTAAGTGAAGTATGAGAGATCAATAGTTTCTTTAAAACAAATCCACCACCGTGCTCTAAAAGATCTAAGTGAAGTACTAGAGCAAAACTATCAAGCTCAAAAGATATAAGTGAAGCGCATAGAGTATTCTAACAAATTCCAAATCATGTATGGCTCTCTCAAAATATGTGTATATCAGGGATGAATGTGGTAGACTAACAAGCAAAGACACAAATAATACAAGACACTCCAAGCAAAACACATATCATGTTGGTGAATAAAAATATAGCTCCAAGTAAGTTACCGATGGAAGTGGACGAAAGAGGGGATGCCTTCCGGGGCATCCCCAAGCTTTGACTTTTTGGTGTCCTTGGATTATCTTGGGGGTGCCATGGGCATCCCTAAGCTTAGGCTCTTCCCACTCCTTGTTCCATAATCCATCAAAACAATTCACCCAAAACTTAAACTTCACAACACAAAACTCAACAGAAATCTCGTGAGCTCCGTTAGAGAAAGAAAACAAAAGACTACTTCAAGGTACAGTAATTAACTCATTATTTATTTATATTGGTGTTAAGCCTACTGTATTCCAACTTCCTTATGGTTCATATACTGAATTACTAGCCATAGATGCATGGAAATAAGCAAACAACACACGCAAAACAGAATCTGTCAAAAACAGAACAGTCTGTAGCAATCTGTAACTAAAGCAAACTTATGTAACTCTAAAAATTATACAAAAATAGTAAGTGCTGGAAAATTTGTTTATTTATCAGCAGCAAAAATAATCAACTCAAAAGCACGCTCCTGTGATTTATCATAACTAAATTCGTGCACGCAAAGTTTCTGTTTTTCAGCAGAATCAAATCAACTATCATCGTAGGTTATCCTATAGGTCCTACTTGGCACAAACACTAATTAAAACATAAAACCACATCCAAACAGAAGGTAGATGGATTATTTATAACTAAACAGAAGCAAAAACAAAAAACACAAAATAAAATTGGGTTGCCTCCGAACAAGCTCTATCGTTTAACGCCCCTAGCTAGGCATAAAAGCAAGGATAGATCTAGGTATTGCCATCTTTGGTATGCAATCCATAAGTGTCTCTCATGATATATTCATATGGTAATTTTATTTTCTTTCTAGGAAGTGTTCCATACCCTTTTTTAAGGGAAATTGGAATCTAATATTCCCTTCCTTCATATCAATAATTGCACCAATCGTTCTAAGGAAAGGTCTCCCAAGAATAATAGGACATGAAGGATTGCAATCTATATCAAGAACGATAAAATCTACGGGCACATAATTCCTATTTGCAACAATAAGAACATCATTAATTCTTCCCATAGGTTTTTTAATAGTGTAATCCACAAGATGCAAGTTTAGAGAGCAATCAAAATCATGGAAATCTAGCAAATCACATAAAGTTTTGGGGATAGTAGAGACACTAGCACCCAAATCACACAAAGCATGAAACTCAAAATCTTTAATTTTAATTTAAATAGTAGGTTCCCACTCATCATAGAGTTTTCTAGGGATAGAAACTTCCAACTCAAGTTTTTCTTCATAAGATTGCATCAAGGCATCAACAATGTGTTCGGTAAAGGCCTTATTTTGACTATAAGCATGAGGAGATTCTAGCACGGATTGCAACAAGGAAATACAACCAATGAAAGGGCAATTTTCCTAATGAAATTACTTGGGATCCAAAATAGTGGGTTTATCAACATCACGGTTTTTATTTATTTTAATCCCACTTTCATCAATTTCATCATCAAGATCTAGAAACTCTGAATTCTTAGAACGCCTTCTAGGTAAAGGAAGATAATCTTCAGATTCATCAAGATTCATATCGCAAAACAAAGATTTAATGGGGGACACATCAATAACTTTTAGATCTTCATCTTGATTTTCATAGGGATTGGAAGAACATGCTTTACTAAAAGCATCTTTGGAAGCACGCATCCTAGCGGTTCTTTCCTTGCACTCATCAATGGAAATTATCATGGCTTTGAGAGACTCATTGATATCATGCTTAGGAGGAATAGATCTAAGCTTTAAAGAAGCAATTTCAAGAGAAATTCTATCAACGTTCCTAGCCAAATCATCAACTTTAAGCAATTTCTCTTCAAGCAAAGCATTAACATTTTTTTGTGAATTCATAAACTCTTTAACACTACTCTCAAATTTAGAGGGCATCTTATTAAAATTTCCATAAGAGTTATTGTAGGAATTTCCATAATTATTAGAAGGATTACTAGGATAAGGCCTAGGATTAAAATTCTATAAGCGTTGTTTCCAAAACTATTCCTACCAACAAAATTCACATCCATAGATTCATTATTATTCTCAAGCAAAGTAGATAAAGGCATATCGTTGGATCAAGAGGAGTAGTTTTAGGAGCAAACATCTTCATAAGTTCATCCATCTTTTCACTCAAAACATTGATTTCTTCTATAGCATGCACTTTTTTACTAGAAGATCTTTCGGTGTGCCATTGAGAATAATTAGCCATAATATTATCAAGCAATTTGGTAGCATCCCCAACGTAATTTCCATAAAAGTGCCTCCATGGCCGAATCTAAAAGATTTCTAGAAGCAAAATTCAATCCGCATAAAAATTTTGTATGATCATCCATAAATTCAAACCATGAGTAGGGCAATTCAAGCATTAATTTCATTCTTTCCCAAGATTGGGCAACATGCTCATGATCAAGTTGTTAAAAATTCATGATATCGTTCCTAAGAGTGATAATCTTAGCAGGAGGAAAATACTTAGAGATAAAAGCATCTTTGCACTTGTTCCAAGAATCAATACTATTTTTAGGCAAAGATGAAAACCAAACTTTAGCACGATCTCTAAGTGAAAACGGAAATAACTTTAATTTGACAATATTGTTATCCATATTTTTTTTTCTTTTGCATATCACACAAATCAACAAAATTGTTTAGATGAGTAGCGGCATCTTCACTAGGAAGGCCGACGAATTGATCTTTCATAACAAGATTCAACAAAGCGGTGTTGATTTCACAAGACTCATCATTATTAAGAGGAGCAATCGGAGTACTAAGGAAATCATTATTATTGGTATTCGAGAAATCACACAATTTGGTATTATCTTGCGCCATGGCAACAAGTAATCCAACACACAAGCAAACAGAAAGGCAATGGGAAAAAGGAAAACGGGAAACAGAGGAGTAGATTGGGAAAGAGAGGGCGAATAAAACGGCAAGGGTGAAGTGGGAGAGAGGAAAACGAGAGGCAAATGGCAAATAATGTAATGCGAGAGATAGGAATTGCGATGGGTACTTGGTATGGTTGACTTGCTTGCGTGACACTCCCCGGCAACGGCGCCAGAAATTCTTCTTGCTACCTCTTGAGCACTGCATTGGATTTCCCCGAAGAGGAGAGGATGATGCAGTAAAGTAGCGTAAGTATTTCTCTCAGTTTTTGAGAACCAAGGTATCAATCCAGTAGGAGACCACGCACAAGTCCCTCGTACCTACACAAAACGATAGCAACTCTCAACTAACGCTTAGGGGTTGTCAATCCCTTCACGGTCACTTACGAGAGTGAGATCTGATAGAGATAATACTTTTGGTATTTTTGATAGATAGATGCAAAGTAAAAATAAAGGCAAAGTAAAAACAAAGCAAGTAAATAAAGTGATATAGATTGATATGATGATAATAGACCCGGGGGCCGTAGGTTTCACTAGAGGCTTCTCTCGAGAGCATAAGTATTCTACGGTGGGTGAACAAATTACTGTTGAGCAATTGACAGAATTGAGAATAGTTATGAGTATATCTAGGCAATGATCATGTATATAGGCATCACGTCCAAAACAAGTAGATCGAAACGATTCTGCATCTACTACTATTACTCCACTCATCGACCGCTATCCAGCTGCATCTAGAGTATTAAGTAAAAACAGAGTAACGCTGTAAGCAAGATGACATGATGTAGAGGGATAGATTCATGCAATATGATAAAAAAAAACCATCTTGTTATCCTCGATGGCAACAATACAATATGTGCCTTGCAACTCTTTCTGTCACTGAGTAAGGACACCGCAAGATTGAACCCAAAGCTAAGCACTTCTCCCATTGCAAGAACTACCAATCTAGTTGGCCAAACCAAAAAGATAATTCGAAGAGACTTGCAAACATAACTCAATCATACATAAAAGAATTCAGAGAAGAATCAAATATTTTCCATAGATAATACTGGATCATAAACCCACAATTCATCGGTCTCAACAAACACACCGCAAAAAGAAGATTACATCGAATAGATCTCCACAAGAGAGGGGGAGAACATTGTATTGAGATCCAAAAAGATAGAAGAAGCCATCTAGTTACTAGCTATGGACCCGAATGTCTGAAGTAAACTACTCACACTTCATCGGAGGGGCTATGGTGATGATGTAGAAGCCCTCTTGTCGGTGTACTAAGGTAGGGGTACCTCAGTACCCCAACTTGTGCACGGGTGGTTGCAGCTTCCCGCGGCAGGGTTTACCACGTGCTCGCCGAAGACCTTCCTGCTCCATGTCAAACCATTCAAAAGCGAAGTATACAAGACAGAAGATCGAGACCCGGCAAGCGGAGCTTGCCGAAGGCTTCGGTGCTCAAGGTTACCTCACTCACGCAAGGCCCTGGCAAGAAGAGCTTGCCAGGAAGACTAGGAGATTACATCATAGAAGACACGCCTCGGCGCTATATGCGTCCCGGCGAGGGCCCGGGGAGCGATAAGCTACAGAGTCCGGCAAGCTCCCGGACCCGGCAAAGTCAAGACCCCGGCAAGGTGCTTGCCGGGAGAGTTGCGCTGTGTGCCCGCGCTCCAGCTCATCGGCCCACGCGTCGCCCTGGGGCCTTTCCAGGGACGCGTGGCGGATGGCTGTGCAGCCTGGGGGACACGGTAGCACTCCACGGTGGTGGAGCCATCGCCGTGGCAGACGGAGACATTAGGGCGGGAACTTTTGGGGTCGACGGCGACGGGCATTAAATGCCCTTGTCCCCCACTGTCAAAGTAGGTAGCGACCACTTTGCTCACGCACCGTAGCTCCACCGTTCCCCACTATTCCAACTACCATCTCTTTTATGTTTTTACCCTTTTTCTCCCACGTTGACACACCGGTGACCCTTGCACTATAAAAGGAGGCCCATGCACAACGTGGAGGGGTTCAAACCTTGCAACTCTCGCTCGGTGTAGCTGCTCAGTAGCTCTTCAAGCTCCCGAGCTCAATACAATCAAGCAGAGTAGGGTTTCTGCGCTCACCGCGTCGAACCTGGGTAAAACTGCCAGCGTGCTCGCTTCGATCTGCTCTTCGTGCTCCCTCCGCCCATCGCATGCATACAGGGGCTCCGTCCCATAGGTGTTCGTGGCGACAGCTTCCCGACATCTTTGGCGCGCCCGGTAGGGAAGGTCGAGGTTGTGCGGACCTGATTCGGCGTTCACGCTGGCGCCGTTCTTCATCAACCTCTCCAGTTTCATCAACAACTTCATCAACAATTGCGCCATGGCCCGAAGAAGAAGGCTTGGAGGTTGCGAGTCCGTCTGCGTCTCATCCGCCGCCACCGAGCCAACGGTGGGCGGAGGAGACGCCGTCGGAAGGGTGGTCGCCCGGCGAGGACACTCGCGGCGCCACGAATCAAGGACAAGACGGATGACCGCGCCTCGGTCTCCGTGGACACGCGCGTCCATCTCAAAGACGACAACCCAGCAGCGCCATACCACGGGAGGTGGTATCCGCCTGCTGGGGCAAGGACACACCGGAGGCTCGCGGGATGCTCCGGACCACCGTCCGGGCACAAGCAAAGCGAAGGCGCCGGGGCAGGACCCTGCTCCTTCTAATGCTGTTAGGAGTCCGAGCATATCCCGCTCCTCGCACCGCTAGCCCCCGCTCCCCTCCACTCCGCGAAGCGCTTCGCAAGGGCGCAATCGCTCGACTTCCCTCGGCGGCGGACAAGGCCAAGACCGGAGGGCTACCATCGAGCCTGATCGCCGCCAACAACGACTCTTCACAGCAGCGGCGACCTCGCGGCCGCAAGCAAGCCGAGAAGACGGCGTCGACGGCGACAAGACCGCCGAAGTGCAACCACCGTGCACTCCCCGCCGCGAAGCAAAAGACGCCGCTTCGCTGAACAACGCCGACGACGGCTCCACGGCATCGTCGGATCCGCGGCTCGACAGGATCAACGCCAGTCTCGGCGACGGGCGATAAGAAGACGCCGGACCATTATCGAGCGCCGCCGAAAGCTTCGGCGACAATCGGACCGAAGAGCTGGGAACGCTGTCGACGCTGCTGCGCGCCGGTGAACGAGCGACTTGCAGACGCTGCGAGCTGCCTGCGTTCACCCGCGAAGCTGCAGCGCGTCGAAGGCCCAAAGATGAAGAATTTCAAGCCTAACGTCGCGAAATACGACGGCAAGACGCACCCTCGAATTCCTCGGTGTCTACACCATCGCGGTGCAAAGCTGCGGGCGCGACGAGAAGATTCGGCGAACTACTTCCGCTCGTGCTTAAGCGAACGCTCGTTCTTGGCTTATGCACTTGCCGGAAGGCTCCATTTCTTCTTGGGCAGACCTTTGCCATCGGTTTGTTGGCGCCTTCACGGGCGGCCACAAACCCCACGGCCAGAGAGCGATCTCCACATTTTGGCCTGAAGGAAGGAGAATCCTGCGCAAGTATATCCAACGCTTGACCGTGTGCAAAGACAACATCCTGATGTCCACCACCGCGCGGTTATCAGCGCGTTCCACCAGAACGTGCGTAACCGCCGCATGCGTGAAGAGATGGCGATGACCAAGATTCGGGATGTCAGCGAGCTCTATGCTCTGGCTGATAAGTGCGCACGCGCGGAAGAGGGGAGGAGACTCCCCGGGGAGGATGCTGGCGCAGGAGGAAGCGACAGTGACGACGCCGCCCGACAAAGAAAGAGCGGCGGCGGAACCGAAAAAGAAGAACAAGAAAGAGGTGCTTGCCGTCGAGAAGTCCGGCAAGGAGGCTCCCGCCAAGCAAACACAGGCTGGCGGCTCCGGCAAGGAGCCTGCCCCTGTAGCGGCAGCCGACAAGCAGGACGGCTCCGGCAAGCAATACTGCAAAATCCACCGCACCAAGGGCCACGATCTCTCCAATCGCAAGTCGTCGAGTATCTCGCCGAGCAGCAAAAAGCTGAGTACGAGAGGCGCGACAAGGAGAAGGCCCAAGGTGGCGGAGGAGAACCGAGCAAGAAGCGGCCGCTCAATGGCCGGGAGGACGCCATGCAGGCCAAGCAGCGGCAAGGTGATCGACCTCCCGGGGCGCGACAAGGATGAAGAAGACGACGACGAAGACATGGAGGATGAGGATAACAGCGGCAGGAGTTCGAAGGCCACGGAGGTCCTGTGCGTCGACGGTGGCGCCTCTCACACCTCCCACCGCCAGCCTAAAGCAAAGGAGTGCGTGAGGTGAATGCAGCGAGCCGCCCGTGGAGTCGCGCAGGCTCCTCAAATGGTCCAGCACGCCCATCATTTTTGATCTTGAGGATCACCCTGACCGCACCACCGCGGTCGGGTGCTTGCCGATGCTGGTCTCGCCCACCATCCGCAACCTCAAGGTCACCAAAATGTTGGTTGACGGCGGGGCCGGGCTGAACTTGATCTCCTCTGCTGTGATCAAGAAACTCCAAATTCCAGATGGCGAGCTCGAAGAGACCGGTTCTTTCCAGGGATCAACCCGGACGGAGCAAGCCCAAGGAAAGATCACTCTGCCGGTGACCTTTGGCGGGAGCTCAATTTCAGGATCGAGCGCATCACTTTCGACGTCGCCGATATTCCGCTGCCATACAATGGAATACTCGGCCGCCCCGCCTCGCCAAGTTCATGGCAGCTTCCCATTATGCTTACAACGTACTCAAGATGCCGGGCCGATAAGCGCCATCACCGCCCACGGCGACAAGAAGGATGCGCTTGTCTGCGCCGACAAGATCTACCGATGCGGCAGCTGCGGCCGATAAGAATACACTTGCCGCTGAAGCTCCGGGGAAGAAGACGAAGACCAAGTCCGGCAAGTGCTCGGGGCCCACTCCGCAACCGCACCTCTTGGTGCTGCGCTGCCGTCGAGGACGCCCCGTCCGAGCTCCACCGCCAAGAGTAAAAGGAATGGCTGCTCCGCCGGCAACCAAGAAGGTGTCCGCCAAGGAGGACGGCACCGGTGGTACCTTCACCATCGCCCACACTTGACAAAATAGGAAAGCGGCTCGTTTCCTTCTTCCTCGGGCGAATGTCGATGTGTTTGCATGGCAACCATCCGACATCCCCGTGTTCCTGTGAAGGTGATTGAGCACAAGCTTGCTGTTTGCCCTCATCTGCGACCCATCAAGCAAAAAGTGAGGAAGCAAGCCGTGGGCGCCAAGAATTCATCAACGAAGAAATCAAGAAGCTAGAGGCAGCAGGCCTAGTTAGAGGTGTGATCCATCCGACGTGGTTAGCAAACCCGATTAAATCGTGCGCAAGGCCAACGGAAATGGAGGCTGTGTATAGACTTCACCGATGTGAATAAAGCATGTCCCAAGGATCCATTCCCTTGCCGCGCATTGACCAGATTGTTGACTCCACCGCCGATGTGAGCTACTCGCTTTCTTGATGCATACTCGGGCTATCACCGATCTTTATGGCCAAAGAGGATGAAGAGAAGATCGCATTTATCACTCCATGTGGCACTTATTGCTTCATCGCATGCCATTTGGACTGAAGAATGCAGGATCAACATTTGCAAGGGTAGTGTATATCGCTTTTGAGCCACAGATCCACGTAAATGTAGAGGCTTACATGGATGATATCGTGGTGAAGAGCAAGAGCAAGGATACGCTGATTCAAGATTTGGAAGAGACATTTGAACCTGCGAAGATACAGACTTAAGTTGAACCCCGAGAAGTGCGCTTTGGAGTTCCCTCCGCAAACTTCTCGGGTTCTTTGTGTCACAGAGGGGATTGAAGCCAACCCGACAAGATTAAAGCCATTGAGCGATCGAAGCCCCGGCGAGTCAAGGATGTCGAAGGCTTGCAGGTTGTGTGGCTGCCCTCAAGAGGTTCATTTCAAAGTCTGCGAACGCGCCTACCTTTCTTCAAAATCTTGAAGAAGGCAGGTCCCATGAAGTGGACTCGAAGCGGAGGCAGCACTGCAGATTTGAAATGGTACCTATCCTCCACCCCAATACTTGTCGCACCTAGACCACAGGAGAAGTTGTTGCTGTACCTAGCGGCAACCAACCAGGTGGTTAGTGCTGCGTTAGTAGCGGAGAGGAGTCCGACGAGGAGGCTACACCACCGCAAGCGAGTCCAGCGACAAGGGGGGCTGCTCCGACAAGCTCTGGCCCGACAAGGACAACTCTGCTTGAGAATGGATGAGGTGCGAAAGAAGATGGTGCAGCGCCCGGTGTATTTTGTAAGTTCCCTTCTCCGTGGGGCTAGATCAAGATACTCGGTGTGCAAAGTTGCTTTTCGGCCTCCTCATGGCCTCGAGAAAGCTGCGCCATTACTTCGAGCACACGAGATAACAAAGGTCACTCGCTTTCCGCTGAAGAGGATATTGCACAACCCAGAAGCAACAGGCAGGATCGTTGAGTGGGCACTAGAGCTGTCGAGCTTTGGACTCAAGTTTGAAAGTACTTCAACCATACAGAGCCGAGCTTTGGCAGAATTTATAGCAGAGTGGACCCCAACGCCCGATGAAGAAGTCCAAGAAACAAGTACACCCGTACAAGAAGCGACAAGTGAATGGGTAATGTACTTTGATGGTGCCTTCTCGCTGCAAGGCGCCGGTGCCGGCGTGGTACTCATCGCGCCCACCGGAGAGCACCTCAAGTATGTTATCCAGATGCACTTCCCAAGAGAGCAAGCGACAAACAACACTGCTGAATATGAAGGTTTGCTCGCCGGCCTCGAGATTGCGGCCAACTTGGGATCGAAAGTTGATTGTGCGGGAGATTCTCGCTGGTGGTCCGCAAATTAACAAGAGCTATCGAGCCCTTTGATGGAAGCTTATGTCGATGAAGTGAGGAAGCTTGAGGAGCGCTTTGAAGGTTTGCAGATGGAGCACGCCCCGAGAGCTCGTAATGAAATCGCAGATGGCCTTTCAAAGTGTGCTTCGATGAAGTTACAGGAACCGGGACCTTCTTGCTCAAGCTGACTCAACCATCCGTCACGCCATCAATTGGGCAGTCCAAGAAGAGAAAGTTGGTCTCCGCGACTACTTGCGGCGGGTCTCCCCGAGGCCGCCGCCAAGGTCCCCAAGATCAACGACTGAACGCCGAGGAACAGTTTGCTCCTGCAGATCCTCGGATCTGCAGACAGTTAAACAAGTGTTCCCGACAAGCCTCGCCTCTGGCGAGCTTGCGGGACCTTCAGCTCGCAGAGCCAGAGGTTCTTGCCGTGAGAAGCCGAGGTTCCCGCAGCGCCCTCATGCCTTTAGTCCTTGCCGTTGAGCCCCAAGCTCCGGCATGGGTGCAGCAGATCGTCTGTTTTTTGCAAACCGGAGAACTTCCGACGACCCGGAAGAAATAGAGAAGATAACCAGACAGTCAAGTATGTACCATTAAGTGGATAACGAGCTGCATGTAAGAAGGCTCAATGGTGTCGATCAAGTGCATCTCCGTGGAAGATGGATGAAGCTGCTGGCGAAATACACGGAGGCATATCGGCCACCACATTGGCGCAAAGGCGCTTGCCGAAAGCTTTCGGCAAGGGTTCTTTGGCAAGAAGCCCTCCAAGATGCAACGCACTAGTAACCAAGTGTGAAGCGTGCGATTCCATGCAAAGCGATTCATCGGCCAGCTCAAGCTCTCCGAACAATCCCTTTGTCCTGCCCTTCTCGATGCAGGGGCTCGATATCCTTGGCCCCTTCCCGTCTTGTCGGGGCTTTGAGTACTTGTACGTAGCAATCGACAAGTTCACAAAGTGGCCGAAGTGGAGCCAGCGAGAAAGGTGACAACACAATCAGCGGTCAAGTTCTTGGATCGATTGTGTGCGCTTGGGATCCCTAACAGATTATCACCGACAACGGTACACAATTCACTAGTCGCACCTTCATGCAAGACGCCCAAGACCTTGGCGCCAAGGTCTGTTTAAGCTTCATTGCTCACCCGAGGAGCAACGGTCAAGCGGAGAGGGCCAATGCTGAAGTGCTGCGCGGACTCAAGACAAGAACTTTCGGCAGCTGCGCAGTGCGGAAGAAATTGGATAGAGGAGCTACCGCGCTCTTTGGTCAATCAAAACGACACCAAATCGAGCCACCGGACGTACACCTTTTGCTCTAGTCTATGGAGCAGAGGCGCTTCTCCCCACGGAACTCGTATCACGGATCTCCTCGAGTGCTCGCTTATGATGAGCTCGAGCAAGAGCAATCGCGGCAAGATGATGCATTGCTCCTTGAGGAGGGACGTCTCGTGTTGTTGTCTGAGCTGCTCGATACCAGCAAGCCTTGCGCCGCTACCATAGCCGCAAGGTCAAAGCCAGAGTCTCGAGGAAGGCGACCTTGTTCTTCGGCGTGTTCAGTCCGCCAAGAATTCCAACAAGTTGACGCTTGAAGTGGGAAGGCCCTTATCGGGTGAGACAAGTCACGAGGCCCGGCGCTGTCCGCCTCGAGACCAAGAAGGCTTACCGTGAGCAACTCCTGGAACATAGAGCATCTTCGCAAGTTTCACCCATAAAGCGCGGTTGCCGTGATCCGCTCCGCAACCACCTTTTGTACAAGCTTTGCCGCTGTTGCATGTAACCCTTTGTACAAAGCCGGCGCAGACCCGTGCATCGAGAAGGTTTACGTGTTTTGCGCTAGTTGCCTTTGCCGTGCTTTTCTTTGCTATTTGCATGTGTTATTTGACATCTCTTGTGCGACACACATATCCGTAAGCAATAGCACGCCGAAGGCCATATACTTGTTTCCCTCTTCTCTTTCCTTGCCTCTTAAGCGTATGAACGTTCCTCGTGCACAAGTTTGCGGGGGAAGGAAATGGAGGATGAACCAAGTGCTGTTCAAGGAAGAAAAGCTTGCGGGAGAACGCATGATCACGCAAAGCTAAGTTATTAGAATTTGAGCAGTTCAAAATTTTAAATTTTAAGTTGCCTTCCTTGAACAACCACACTTTGTATGGAAAACCTGTGCGCTGAGGAACCTACCCGTGGATAGCCGCACCCTTATCTTGTTTTCGAGCACGCCAACGATTTAAGTGAGCTGCGACAAGTGTCGCGCCTTGTTTCGTTTTCGAGTCCGCTCGGCAAGCTAAGTGC
Source organism: Aegilops speltoides (assembly GCA_021437245.1). NCBI lineage: Eukaryota > Viridiplantae > Streptophyta > Magnoliopsida > Poales > Poaceae > Aegilops > Aegilops speltoides. Next base: position 438,801,698 of record CM038143.1, read on the forward strand.
GTTGCGACTAGTCAGCAGCAAGGTTGCTTGCCGGTAAGACCTTGGCCAGCGGGCTGCTTGAAGTTCAAGACTCGGCGCTCATGACAAGGGCCCTTGCCGCAAGTTCCTAGAAGCGAGGGGTTGAAGCATACAAAGTTGAGGATCGAACAAGGAGATAACACTGCATCTATTGATCAAAATAAAGATAATATCTTACAAGGAATAACTTGTCGCGATGACTAATGAGTTCATAACACCCTATGCAGCAACAAAAAGAGATAAAGATAAAGGAGGCCTAGTCTACGCGGTCGCCCTCCACCCTGGAGATCTTGTTCACTTTAGCAATGATGTGGGCGACCTGCTCCTTCAGAGCCTCCAGGCCGGCAAGCTGCGAAGAACGTTGGTGAGGTTTATGCCGGGATTGCGGTATACAATCTTCGTCAGCACATGCTCCATGGTTCCCGTGCACAGCCGGCGAGTCTCCTCGGCGAGTTGCGCGGGGATCTTCTTCCGCAGATCTGCAAGGGCCGACGCGATACCCCTGAAGAAGAGGCTGAGCTTGGTGCTGGGAGGGAGATTTGGATCCGGGGAGTAGATGAGATGCTCCACCTTGCGCCAAAGAGCTCTCTGGTCGATGTCGGACGCACAAGATACCAAGTCCTCGGTCCATACCTCGACGGTACGACGGAAGTGCTCGGCTGCTTTGTTGGCGCTGTCCACCAAGGTTCGCTCCTTGCGGAGCTCCTCCTTCAACTTGGTTTCCCGATCCCGGGCGGCGTCAAGCGAGTCCCTCAGCGTAGAGACTTTCAGCTCAAGATCCTCGATGGAGTCCTTGGCGGCCTTCAACTCGTCGCCTTTCTTGGAAAGACGCACCTGGAGTTCTGAGTTGGTGTGGGCGTCCTTCTCGCGCTCCGTGATGAGCGCGGCGACCTTCTCCACGTTCGCCTTCAGCAACTCCTCCAGCTTCGCGACCTTGGCGGCAAGCTCTTCCTTGGCGGTCTCCGCGGCAGCCGCGGCGGCTTTCGCCTCCTTCAGTTCCCCGCCAAGGGCCTGCTCCCTAGCGGTAAGGTCTTCCTCGTGGGAGTCGAGGTTGACCTTCCGCTGGGCGAGTTCTCCTTCTCGCCGGGACAGCTCCACCCCGGCGAGCCGCTGCTGCTCTTCGGCCTCGGCCTTCTCCAGCAACCACTCTTGATACTCCCCGGCGAGTCGCTTGCGCTCCTCCGCCACCTCGCGGAGAGCAGCCTGGTTGGCGGCGCTGAGCTCCGCCGCACGCTTCTGCATCTCCTCGGCGGCCTTGGCGGCGAGGGCCTCCCGAAGCGAAGCCGCCGCTGGCCCGGTAAAGGGCCAGAGGCTGGTGAAGCTTCTCCTCCTCGGCCCGTCGCTCCCGCCGGTCCCTCGACGATCTTCAAGCCCGCGGAGGCGAGGACCTCCCCATCAAAGGCCTCGCCCTCACGGAGTCTCGCGAAGAGCCCCACGGCACTGGATGAAGACGCCGTTAGGGGCTTTCAAGTAGTAGCCGGACTGCTCTTCTCCGGCGGAGGGGTCGGCGACGGCGCGCGGCACTTGATGCTCCCGCCGCCTCGGGCGGCGGTGCGGTCGCCGTCCTCCTCCCGGCCGCTGGTCCGCAGCCGGAGGCGGTCTTCTTGCGCAGCTGGCTCGGCAGCTCCGCGCATCCTCGGCGACAGGCGTCGCCGCCCGCCCCTGCAGCGCCCTCCTCCTCAATGACGATGACTTGTCTCCATCTCTTTCGGGGAGGGGGATCTAGAAAGAAGAAAAAAGCAAAGAAGTTCAAGCAAATATCCAAAAGAGACAACGCCAAGAAGACAAGTTGAGAACCTACCTTGGCGGACGTAAATCGTGGCCAGGCTCCCTCGCCGGGGAGCTCGCCTTGGCGGAGTGGCCGCCCTCGTCGGGCTGCTCGCCCTCGGTGGAGTACCCGCCCTTGGCGGAGTGCTCTCCCTTGCCGGGGAGTTCGGCCTTGGCGGGGACGGCGAGGCCTACGGCTCCTCGGGGGCGACCTCTGGACGCTCCTGCCGCTGTGGCTCCACCTCTGCACAAGTCAAGACAAAAACATCAAGGCATTAGTACAAGACCAAAATCTTCAAACACGCCCGTGAAGCGAAGTGCGAACCCAGGACTTCTGTTGGGGGCTCTGGGAGCTGCTCCTCGGAACAGCGCTGGTCCGGCAAGCTTGGCTCAGCACGTCCCATCCCACGACGCCGCAATGACGCGTGCGTTCTGAGGATCTGCGGCAGATCTTGGAAGTGGATTCGCGCGCCAGGGCGCGGTGCCGTGCAGACGCTTTTGGGCTGGCCCAACAGCGCGGCACCGTGTGTGGCCCAGGCAGGGGCTCTGTCGGTGTACTAAGGTAGGGGTACCTCAGTACCCCAACTTGTGCACGGGCGGTTGCAGCTTCCCGGCGGGGTTTACCACGTGCTTTCGCCAAGACCTTCTGCTCCATGTCAAACCATTCAAAAAGCGAAGTATACAAGACAGAAGATCGAGACCCGACAAGCGGAGCTTGCCGGAAGGCCGCTCTGTGCTCAAGGTTACCTCACTCACGCAAGGCCCCGCAAGAAGAGCTTGCCGGAAGACTAGGAGATTACATCATAGAAGACACGCCTCGGCGCTATATGCGTCGGCGAGGGCCCGGGAGCGATAAGCTCTGAGTCCGGCAAGCTCCGGACCGGCAAAGTCAAGACCCGGCAAGGTGCTTGCCGGGAGTTGCTGCTGTGTGCCCGCTCCAGCTCATCGGCCCACGCGTGCATACAGGGCCTTTCGAGGGACGCGTGGCGGATGGTCAGGCAGCTGGGGACACGGTAGCACTCCACGTGGTGGAGCCATCGCCGTGTGACGACGGAGACATTAGGGCGGAACTTTTGGGGTCGACGGCGGCGGGCATTAAATGCCCTTGTCCCCATTGTCAAAGTAGGTAGCGACCACTGTTCACGACCGTAGCTCCACTTTGTTCCCGCACTATTCCAACTATCATCTCTTTTCGTTTTTACCCTTTTCTCCTCGCTGACACCTGCCGGTGACCCTTGCACTATAAAAGGAGGCCCATGCACAACGTGGAGGGGTTCAAACCTTGCAACTCTCGCTCGGTGTAGCTGCTCATGTAGCTCTTCAAGCTCCCGAGCTCAATACAATCAAGCAGGAGTAGGGTTTTACGCGTTCACCGCGGCCCGAACCTGGGTAAAAACTGCCCGCGTGCTCGCTACGATCTGCTCTTCGTGCTCCCTCCGCCCTCGTACCGCACAGACAAGGGGCTCCGGTCCCATAGGTGTTCGTGGCGGACAGTTTCCCCCGACACCTCTGTGGTGGATGCCCCCTCCGGTGGAGCTCCGGAATAGGCCCCAAGATGGGATCTCTTGGATACAGAAGGTTGCGGCGGTGGAATTAGGTTTTTGGCTCCTGTTCTGATCTGACGGGGATACGTAGGTATATATAGGAGGAAGGAGTGCGTCGGTGGAGCTCCGAGGGGCCCACGAGGTAGGGGGCGTGCCTAGGGGGGCGCCCTCCACCCTCGTGGCCTCCTCAGAGACTTCTTGGAGTTGGGTCCAAGTCTCCTGGATCACGTTCGGATGGAAAATCACGATCCTGAAGGTTTCATTCCGTTTGGACTCCGTTTGATATTCTGTTTCTTTGAAATAATGAAAAAGGCAAAAAACAACAATTCTGGGTTGGGCCTCCGGTTAATAGGTTAGTCCCAAAAGTAATATAAAAGTGGAGAATAAAGCCCAATATAGTCCAAAATAGTAGATAAAGTAGCATGGAGCAATCAAAAATTATAGATACGTTGGAGACGTATCACGCGTACTCCAATTGGATACTGCACTTTGACGACTCTAAGATGCTGGCTGGTCTAGGGGCAGGCGTTGTCCTGACATCCCCCACCGGAGATACAGTCCAATATGTACTCAAATACTATACACAGATTCCAACAATGCAGCCGAATATGAGGCCCTGTTGCATGGTCTTCGGATGGCAGTCTCCATGGGCATTCAACGCCTAGAAGTGCGTGGGAATTTAAACCTGGTAATATCTCAAATAAATGGAGACTTCGACGCCAAGGACCTAAAAATGGCGGCCTACCGCAATGCCGTCCTCAAAATGTCAGCTCGGTTCGAGGGGCTTGAATTCCACCATGTGGTCCGAGAAAACAACCAAGCGGCGGATATCCTCACCCACATCGGCGCTAAGCGCGACCCCGTCCCACCTAATGTCTTTTTGGAAAGGCTGTTCAAGCCATCCGTGGTGTGGGAAGGGGAGACCAGTAATACTAGTCCGGATTCGAACACAGCCCTAGATCCCGAACACTCTGACGTAATCGGAGGCTCCACCACCAAAATAACACCTTCGGCCCACGCGATTATGGCTGTCATCGCCCTGTGGACAGAACCCTTCTTAGCCTACCTAAATAGGCAAGAACTCCCTGGGGACCAAAATGGGGCACGTTGCATTGTGCGGTGCTCTAAAGCCTACAAAGTCTACGAGGGAGAGTGTCGGTGTCAAAACCGGCGGATCTCGGGTAGGGGGTCCCGAACTGTGCGTCTAGGCGGATGGTAACAGGAGACAAGGGAAGCGATGTTTTACCCAGGTTCGGGCCCTCTCGATGGAGGTAAAACCCTACGTCCTGCTTGATTAATATTGATGATATGGGTAGTACAAGAGTGGATCTACCACGAGATCAAGGAGGCTAAACCCTAAAGCTAGCCTATGGTATGATTGTTGTAATGTATGTTGTGTCCTACGGACTAAAGCCCTCCGGTTTATATAGACACCGGAGAAGGCTAGGGTTACACAGAGTCGGTTACAATGGTAGGAGATCTACATATCCGTATCGCCAAGCTTGCCTTCCACGCCAAGGAAAGTCCCATCCGGACACGGGACGGAGTCTTCAATCTTGTATCTTCGTAGTCCTAGAGTCCGGTGGACGATGATAGTCCAGCTGTCCGGACACCCCCTAGTCCGGCACTCCCTCAGTAGCCCCTGAACCAGGCTTCAATGACGATAAGTCCGGCGCGCATAATGTTCGGCATTGCAAGGCGGGTTCCTTCTTTGAATAATCCAGAGAAGATCATGAACACCAGGATAGTGTCCGGCTCTGCAAAATAAATTCCACATTCCACCGTAGAGAGAATAAAATGTACACAAGTTCAATTTGCTGACGTATTATGCGGCATGACATCACACCGCTACCAAGCCTTTACTTGAATCGTTTTTTATTATACCACCTCAGCACGTTTCGCGAAGCAGTTTCCTTGGCACGTCATGTCGAAGCAGAGATCGTGTTCCCCTTATTCCGGGATTCTCATCAATACGAGCGTGGGTAACCCAATCGCGCCCATCGCCATGCCTCCTCTATCGAAGGTGAATCCCGAACGGTCACGGAGATGGCTCTTGGTATTTTCCCCCTTTATAAGAGGACCAAGGCTCGTTTCTTTTCTTCAATCTTCCATCGAATCTCCTCCTTGCCCCAAGTTCCAACACCCAGAGCCCCAGATTCGAGCGCTTCGGATCTTCAACAATGTTCAGCTCCGACCTTCAGGGTCGGTGGATGCGCTCCTCCGTCACGGAGGGGGACGTGGTAAAGCTGCGTGAGGCCAAGTACCTGACCTACGAGATTTGGCACAGGTTGCCCGCCCAAGGGCAGGCCGTGCCCACTCCCGAGCCCGGTGAGTACGTCGTCTTCGTATCCCACCTCCGTCGGGGTTTAGGCTTCCCGACGGACCCCTTCGTGAGAGGGCTCATGTTCTACTACGGGCTGGATTTTCACGACTTGGCCCCCGAGTCCATCCTCCATATTTCCGCATTCATTATTGTCTGCGAAGCCTTCCTCTGCGTCACCCCCACTTCGGCCTGTGGCTGAAGACCTTCAATGTGGAGCCGAAGATGATCGGGGCGCTAAGCGGAGTCTTGGCGGGCGACCATAAGGTATGGGCCGATTCCCGTGGCCCGAGGGCTCCTTCCAAGAGGAGCTCGGCTTGGGCAGCAGGAGCGGTTTTATATCACCGCTCGAAGGGCGACAAGCAAAGCCGCCACCTTCATTCCGCCTGGGACCTCCACGCCGACTGATGTCGTGGGTCAACCAAGGGCTCAATTGGGGGCTGTCCGAAGACGTGCCCTCATTGCAGGGCCGGATTCGAGACCTCCAGGCGAGGGATATCAATCTGGTTGTGGTGATGCAGGTTATGCTAATCAGGCATCTTCTGCCCTGCAAACGCCGTCCTCTCTGGTTATGGGAGTTCAATCCGGAGGGACCACGAATTCTCCAACACATCATGGGTACGACACCCGTGGAGATGTACAAGTTGTTCTTCGGACCGCAGGTGGCGTGTCCGAAATTGACCGAGGACGCATGCCTAAGCCGCAATCGCCCAGATACTCAGGTAAGTAGCTCAGAGTCCGGACGTTCTGTTTATTTGCTTTTCTAGAGTTCGCCTCCTGACCCGTTACTCTTCATCAGGAGTGGGTAGCGCGATCAAAGCTGATAAGATGTCTGGCCCCCCTCCAAGAGACTGCACTGGAGCCCGTGCTGGTCAGAATGTTGGAGGTCGCGCCCGAAGAAAGGGGCGATGGGGAAAATAGAAGAGTTAATACCTCGCCCAAGGGGGCGCCTGAAGAGGGGGGGTATCGAAAATCCCTCCTTCCTGGGGGAGAAGAGGACCGCCTCCGAAGACCTGGAGGCCAAAGCCTCTAAGCGGGAGAAGAAATCTTCACCGGAGGGTCCTGCGTCCGGGGAGAACCCGGACGTACAATCGTCTCTAAAGGGTCAGCCCTCAAGCGAGCCGTGAGTAGGGAAAGGGGAGTTCATTAATAAGAAAATACCTCCATTTGTGCTTCTGTGGATAACCGAAATTTTGCTTTACAGTTCGGATCTGCGGACTTCTCAGATGAGTTCGTCTTTGGGGGATCTTCGTCCGGAGATGATGGAGAGCGAAACGCCTCCGCCTGCTGCGTCGCCGGACAGGGCAGACGAGCCTGAAGTATCGTCATGGAGGGTATCCCAGAGCCCGGTGGAGCCGGAGAGTTCGGCGCCGACTAGTGTCCGGCCGGGGGAGCTGAAGAGTCTGCTTGAGAGGGCGTCCATCTCAGAAGATCACCGTGCTTTGATGAGTATGGTGATCGGAAGGATTTCGTCCGCCGAAAGCGGATTGCATAATGCCGTTAGGAGTTTGCTGGCGGGATTTGAGGTACGCGAGAACGACGCGCCTTTTTGACAGTTTTGCACATAGAAGTGTGCCCTGTATAGATAGTAGCCCCTGAGACTCGGTAGGTTGTCGAAACCGACGGCGTGTCGAGGATCAAAATCGCAGGTATTGAATTTTGCCTTTCCTATGCAGGTGGCGGATAGTCCGGGGGCCAGCCGGACTAGTGGAGTTGTCGAGCTAATGCGGCAACTTGATGTGGCGGATGCGGACATCGCGCTTGTCAACCGACGACTTGACGAGTCGCAAGGTAAATGAATTCTCCGCAGTCACTTATTAAGGGAGCCAAAGCCCGCCTCTTGATAATATTTATGCTGTGACACAGACGGTGTTGCTGCTATGGAGAGCCTTCGGGCCGAGCTTGCTCAAGCTAAGGAGCAAGCCCGGCGAGTGATGCGATCGCCTCGGGCGGCCGAGGAGTTAAAAGTCGAAAGGGCTGCACATCGCTTGCTAAGGAAAAGATGGCCGAATTGGCCGTTAAATTGAAGGATGCTGCCGATCGCAACGAGGCTCTTGAAAAGGAGCGCATATCGGAGCGGGAAGACCTGGGGAAGGCCACCGCCGAGGCCAAGGATGCCTGTTCTGTAATGCGGGCTATGAAGGAGGAGCTGCGCCAGGCCGGGGATATTGTGGCTGGCAAGCCTATTCTGCTGCGTCGCCGGTTTACGGATCCCAAGTATGCCCAGCTTGGTCACCTGTGGGGTCCGGAGGATCCATATATGGACTTAGTGGCAAGTGCGGCGGATGCCGTTATGCACTTCCGTAGTCAGGAGGATCACAAGACGGAAGAGCTATTTTGGTCTCAATTCCATAGTCCGGATCGTTCACTTCCGTTGACCGATCGGTTGGCCGAATGGGCAGAGCTGAACAGGTTGTCCGGACTTGCTATGTCCAGAGGCCCAAGGCGACGAGCTATTTTGGCTTATTGCAGCAATTTCTGGGAGCGGTGCCGCATATCAAGGAGATGAAGCGGTCGGCCTGCTGTCACGCCTAATATGCGACCCTATCCAAAAGGAACTCGAAGGTCCCACCAAGGATAGACCCGCATATTGAAACGCTTTTGCAAGGTGGATATCATTACATCAACATTACATAATAGATGGGGATACATACAAGAGGCATACAATGCCCCACGAATACAACATCACAATACATGAGAGCATCATCCGACTACGAATGAAACACAAATAGAAACTCAAACGACATCCACCCTGCTAGCCCAGGCTTCCGACCTGGAACCTATCCCCTGATCAAAGAAGAAGCAGAAGAAGAACTCCAAAACAAGCAAACATCGCTCTCGCGTCAAGATCATCGCATGACCTATACCTGCAACTGTTGTTGTAGTAATCTGTGAGCCACGAGGACTCAGCAATCCCATTACCATGGGTATCAAGACTATCAAAGCTTAAATGGGAAAGGAAGGGGTAAAGTGGTGAGGTTGCAGCAGCGACTAAGCAATGTATGGTGGCTAACCAACGCAAATAAGAGCGAGAAGAGAAGCAAAGGAACGGTCGTGAAGCTAGCAATGATCAAGAGGTGATCCTGAACTCCTACTTACGTAAAACATAACACAGAAACCGTGTTCACTTCCCGGACTCCGCCGAGAAGAGACCATCACGGCTACACACGCGGTTGATGCGTTTTAATTCGGATCTGGTGTCAAGTTATCTACAACCGGACATTAACAAATTCCCATCTGCCACATAACCGCAGCACGGCTCTCGAAAGTTTAAACCCTGCAGGGTGTCCCAACTTAGCCCATGACAAGCTCTCGCGATCAACGAAGAATAGACCTTCTCCCAGAAGACCCGATCGCCTTGGAATCGGTTTACAAGACATTTCGACAATGGTAAAACAAGACCAGCAAAGCCGCCCGATCGCCGACAATCCCGATAGGAGCTGCACATATCTCGCTCTCGTGGCAACACCGGATAAGTCAAGCTACGAGTAAAACCAGACGCCGAGTTTCCCGAGGTGGCCCAAGAAGTCTGCTCGATTCGGACCAACACTTAGACAAGCAACCGCCCGGGGCTAAAATAAAGATGACCCTTGGGTTAATTACTCCCAAGGGAAAAGTAGGTGGTGGTGAGGCAAATGGTAAAACCAAGGTTGGGCCTTCTTGACAAGTTTTATTCAAAGCGAACCGTCGGGGGTCCCATAAATCACCCGACCGCGTTAGGAACGCAAAAATCCGGGAACATAACACCGGTATGACGGAAACTAGGGCGGCAAGAGTGGAACAAAACACCAGGCATAAGGCCGAGCCTTCCACCCTTTACCAAATATATAGATGCATTAATAATATAAGAGATATTGTGATATCCCAACCAAAATCCTGTCCACCATGGAGAAATCTTCAACTTCACCTGCAACTAGCAACGCTATAAGAGGGGCGGAGCAAAGCGGGAACATAGCCAAACAACGGTTTGCATAGGAAAGGTGTCAAGGTTAGAGGTTCATGGCAATATGGGATGGCTTGATGAGCAAAAGTTAGGTAACGCAGCAAAGCGATAGAACAAAGTAACTAGCATAGCAATGATAGTAGTGAGATCCAGGGTAGCGTTCATCTTGCCTGAAATCCCGCAAGGAAGAAGAACGAGTCCATGAAGAAGATGAAGCCACGAAGACGAACCACACGTAGATGAACGAATCCCCACGATCGCAACGAAACGGGAACTATCGAGAAGAAGCACACAACATGGTAAACACACCACACATGAACAAGGCAAGACATGATGCACAACAAGCATGATGCATGACCAAGCTACATGAAGCTACTCATGGCAAGAGATGACGCAAACAAGAACAACACATCAAGGCAAGTTTAAATGAGGCCGGGAACAACATATAACAATTCCGGTGAGTCCTCATATGCAAATTTCGAAATAGGTCCAGATCTGAATAAACCTTATGTTCAAGTTGTTAAACAGCAAGTTAAGATGCACCAAGATGATCTACACGAAATTCTAGTCAAGTTGCATATAAAGTTCATTAGATTCGGAGCTACGGCCTAGAAGGTATGAGCAAAACAAGTTAAACATGACATTGATGCAAAATGCACCCAAACATCAAGCAAACACCTCAAAACAAGGATGCAACATGATAATATGGAACTACATGCAAAGTCAAGCAAGTTTCATATAGAGCACACTCAAAACGGAGCAACGGTTCAACATTTGCACTCTATACAAGTCATACCAACAATCTGTCCATAACAACAACTAGGCATATTGCAAGCATCAAAACAACATGCTACAGCACCCCTACATAATAACAAAAGGCATGAGCATGAAGTACAGGTAACGCACAACAAAACATGAACACTGAGCTATCTCCAGAAATCACTAGAACATGCTCAAAAGGACATGGTAAAATTGCAAACATTAACAGTTACAGACTTATCAGGAAATAACATCAGGTTGCAATGTTTAGAGCTATCAAACAACATGTTACAGGAACATATCAGGGCAAACAAAGGCATGGCATGATACTACTAAATGTGTAGAACAACAGTCCCTTACTGACCATGAGCCAAAAAGGATCAGAAGATATGATGGCACCCATGTAAACATGGCAAGTTATATTACAGATTCATACATGGCAGGAACAACAATAAGTAGGCATGTTGGTGAGCTTGAACCACTCACCACAGAGCAAAACATGGCATGGCAAGGAAACCAACAGTAAGAAGGCATGTTTGTGAAGTTAAGCATGGCAAGAGCAAGGTCATAGGATGCATGGAACACTAGCAAAACACATGGGAACTAGTGAACTTAATATTAACAGACTGACAGCAGCATTATGAAGCAACTTTGGAGCAAGATAACAACATGTTCCAGCAGGCTATAATTGCAACCAAGGGCATTAATGGATAGAGCAAGACATGTAGATCAAAACATGTTTATAGAACATCTCCATATTATGCATAGAATGATTAGTAGCAACATCTTAACATAGCAACAAAATATAACAGAATCTGCCTAGCAAAATAGCAACAACAACTACCCTACTTAACAAGCTTGATACACTCAGCACACAACTCACAAAAATACATGGTTGGCACCCCTGGAAAGATGGCATGGCATAGATCAAAACATATGTAGAGCTCATACTCATAGGATGCACACATCAGTCATGGCAAAAATGATAGATGAGCAAGTTATAACAGTTTCAGCAGATTAACAGCAACATGCATTCTTCCAACAGCATTTCAGGCGTCAAGATGAGCTCAAATGAAAATGATGCAATGGAATGAAATGAAGTACTCGTCGAGTCGAACAATTTGACATATTACACGCACAAAACGGAGCTACGGATGCAGCGATACAATGCGATGAACATGGCATGATTATGCAACATATTTTGGGACTTGGGCGATTTTCAGAGGGGGGGGGGGAAGTCAACCTGCGGGCACGGATTTCAAAGCGGCGCGGATCTCGCCGGAACTTCGCCGGAGTTCGGGGAGGAGATGACCGGAGCTGAAGGAGAGGGTGCCGGAGACGTCGGGGTCGCCGGATCCGGTCACTCCTCGACCGGATCTGGCCGGAGAAGGAGCGGGGACGAGGAGCCGAGGAGGAGGCGGCGGACTCCGGCCGGCGGCGGGGATGCGCGGCGGCGGACGGTGGTGCGGGTCGGCGCAGAGATGGCGCGCGGAGGCGGCGGACGGGCGGCCGATCATGGAGGGGCGCCAGCCAGGGCGGAGGGCGCGGGCGAAGCGGTCGGCGGAGCCTGCCGGGCGGCGACGGGATGCGGCGGCGTTCGCCGGCGTGGACGGGCGCAGGCGCGCGGGCGGCAAGGCGGCGGCGACGCTGGTTTCCGCGAGGCGCGGACGGGCGCGGGTCCCGCGGCGGAGGAAGGGGCGCGCCGGGCGGCGGCGGTCGCTGGCGGGCGGTGGCCGGAGCGAGCTGGCCGGGCGAGGTGCGGCGACGAGGCGCGCGGCGAGGCGGCGGCGACGCAGACGCTGGCCGCTGGCCGGGCGGCCTCGACGGCGAAGCGGCGGGAGTGCCACGTGGCGGAACGCGGTTGGACGGGGGGCGACGGGCGGACATGTCCGGCGGGGTCCGGACGTGTCCGGCTGGGGGATGAGGATGAAGCTAGGGTTAGGGGCGATTTGATCCGCGAATTTCGGGGGAGGGGCATATTTATAGGTAGGAGGAGCTAGGAGACTCCAAATGAGGAGCGGTTTTCGGCCACGCGATCGTGATCGAACGACCGAGAGCATGGAGGGGAGTTAGATGGGTTTTGGGCCACTTTGGAAGGGGTGTTGGGCTGCAACTCAAAGAGGGCTTCTACGGTTACCGGTTAACTGCTGAGTATCAACGACCTCCGAATGGCACGAAACTTGACAGGCGGTCTACCGGTGCTATACCAAGGCCGCTTGACAAACTTCGGGCCATTCCGAGAAAGTTTAACACCCACTCACAACAGAAGACAAAAGGGGAACGTCGGGGGACATAGGAGTGCCGGATTGCAAAACGGACAATGGGGAAATGGCTCGGATGTACGGACATGTATGCAAAATGAAATGCACATGATGACATGGTATGAAATGCAGATGATGACATGGCAATTTGCAACACGCAAGCAAATGACATGGCAACGACGGCGAATAACTGGCAGACACCTGGCGCATTGGATCCGGGGCGTTACACCTGCATAGAAGGCGCGCGGATGGCCCTTGCCCGTGTGAAGACACATTGGACAGAGATGGATGCCGCCGCTATTGCCGCCCAGGGTTCGGACGAAAGCCGGTTACCCACCGAGCACTATTTTGGGGAAGTTATGCGTGGCGCTCGTGTAGTAGAGTTGCAGTGCTCAAAAAATATCACGTTCAAATGAACGTTTTATCTTGTAAAACAATGATTATGATGTAACCGCTTTTTATACTTGTGCGTTCCAAGTGTTAAAATATCTCCTATGCGGCCGTTTATGTATACATTTGTATAACCTGAAAGATTGCAGTCTTCGGCTTCAGCCCCCACGCACAAGGTGCGGGGGTGTTCGAAAAAATAGCACTTTTTCACACTTAATCCGACGTCTCGGTCCTGTTAAGGAGGTGGTAGCATAGCAAACGAGGCAAACCGGACTATGATGCTTTATCACTTTCACTTAGCCAGTGGAGTTCGAGGGTGGGGCTACGATATAGCCCCTTGGGGCACCGCGCTCCGAATTGGGCGCGTGTGTGCCTGACCGAAACGGTCCTTCGTCAAGCGGGAATTCTAAACATTCCGATAGTCGATCGAGTGGTCGACCAGTCTCTCGCCAGTATCATGACAACAGTTTTGGCTTTCATCGAGGTGCTCGCCACCAAACTGGGGCACAATCGCAGAGTTCTCCTAGTGCCGCGTTAGCCGATGATACGGAACGTAAGGCAGCAAAACACAGTGAGCCGCAAACCCAACATTTGACCAAAGACATGATTCAGAGCTGATGCATATAAGGCCTAACTCGAGACGCCAACACTCGCTAAGGTGTTTGGTCTTTGTAATAATGGGCGAACAATGCCCTAAGCCCCTAGTGTCCGTGTGCGGCATGGTCCTCTCGACGCGCCGATGCCAAAACGCCGTGTTCCGCTTTGGTTATAATGAGAAACCAAGGATTATAGCAACAAGAGACAGAAAAAGGTTTACGCAGGGTCTTAATCAAAAGAATCTCGCGATGGGTCCCTACCGCACGCCTGCTACCGTGTCTCCGCAGCCGTTATCCTGGACGGGTGTGCACGTTGTTCATCTGTAAAAAGAAAGGAACTTAGTTTGAAAGGAATTTGTGCAAAATATATACGAAGGAAGAAATATAAGTAGTTAAAGCGGAGTCTGTGTGAGTTTGCTGTTGCTTGTGTGCGCAGCCCCTTGTGAAGGGGTGTGCGGCTAGGGAGCCCCTAGCTTATTTATGCCGGACTCGTCTAACCGTGTCCGGGGTCTTTAAATGACCCTCGCACTGAAATGATGCCACGTGGACCGAGCATCTTAAGTGTAAGAGACGCGTAATGTGGTATGGCATTGAAGCGGACAAAAGCTTCTCTTCCCAAGAGTGCTTGATAGCTACTTTTAAATGGGACGATATGAAAGATTAGTTTTTCGTGTCGAAAGTTGTTCGGTAATCCGAACACAACTTCTAGTAATAGGGAGCCTGTGCACTTGGCGTAAGGGCCTGGTGTCACTCCTTTAAAGGAAGTGCGGCTGTGTCGAATTTTAGTAAGGTCTATCCCCAACTTGCGAATTGTGTTTGGATACAGCAGGTTTAAGTCGCTGCCTCCGGCCCATCGTGACTTGTGTAAATTGTAGTCCGTCGATTATGGGATTCAATATCGTGGCAGTCCATCCCGCATGTCGAACGCTTCGAATAATCCGTGGTCGAAGTGATTGGTTTTGATGTCCAATCTCTATGTTTCGCTGATTGGACCGTCTGAGACCCATTTTAACGGGTGCTGCATCGCTTCCGTATATCACATGAAGTGAATTTACTGCTTTGACCTCTTGTGGGAAATTCTTTTGTTTTCCGTGCTCGCTGGTGGGGTTTGTCATCTTCGCTGACGCGCCGAGCCCCTTGTGTTCGGCGCTTAGTCGGCGGACTGTTTGAAAACCCAACAATCTCGGCGGGTGTGGTTTGCGTGCCTTCCGGGTACTGTGGATTTGACATATCCGACCCAAAATCTTGTTTGTTGGATAGCTCATCGCTGTCATCCTTAAGGGCGGTGCTTTGTTGTATGGCCGCGAGCTTTTGAATCCGGCGCCGACTCGTCGTGTCTTTGGGCTTTTTCTTTATTCCGCGCTGCTTTTTCTCAAGGCCGTGATTTTCCGCTTCCATCTCTAATCTCGATGTACTTGGGTCGCTGGTGCTGATCTTGCTAGCCAGCTATCCTCTCCCGCACGTAAGCGGGTCATGAGGCTTGTTAGCGACATTGTCCTCGCCTTCTCTTGGCCGAGGTGTCTGGCGAGCCATTCGTCTCGGACGTTGTGTTTAAAAGCTGCTAAGGCTTCGGCGTCCGAACAGTCGACTATTTGGTTCTTTTTGGTGAGGAACCTATTCCAGAATTTGCGCGCGGACTCTCCGGGTTGTTGAGTTATATGACTTAGATCATCTGCATCCAGAGGGCGGACATAAGTCCCTCGAAAATTTGCTCTAAACGCATCCTCGAGCTCTTCCCAACTTCCAACAGTCTTTTCTGGGAGGCTTTTGAGCCAATGACGGGCTGACCCTTTGAGCTTGAGGGGTAGGTATTTTATGGCGTGGAGATCGTCTCCTCTAGCCATGTGTATGTGTAGTATATAATCTTCTATCCGCACTCTGTGGTCGCTTGTTCCGTCAGAGGCCTCTATGTTCATAGGTTTAAATCCTGCTGGGAATTCATGATCCAGCACCTCGCTGGTGAAACATAGGGGTGTCGGCGCTCTGTATTTGGGTGCACCGCTGTCTTCGGACACTTGTCGTGTTGCATTGATTCCTCGGGCCCTCTTCTTTGGCCCGTAAATGGACCTGGCTGGGCCATCTGTCTTTCCAGGGTCGTTAGTCGGCTTATGTGCGGCGCCGCTTTCAGATTTTGGCCTATCATCTGGCCGTCTATCCAACCAGGCGGCCTCTTTGTTTTTTGACTGTGGGGGCTCTATGGCCTCCTCATCAAATTCTGGCAAGAGCTTGCGCTCGGTAGTTTCTTTGATTGATGGCAATTGCCGATTTGTTCCGCGGTTTTGAGCACTGTGCTCCACCTCATTCTGAATGTATCTTCCGCTGTTTTGAGCTTCCATTTTTCCTTTTTCAAACTTCTTGCGGTGGCTACGAAGTCTTTTCCGGGTTTTATTCTCCAGGTGTGTGTCCGGGCGTGAGGTCGCTCGATCTGTTGTTTTCGCTGGCTCGGATTGATTATCCGACTCGCTTTGTTCGGACGGTTGCTTGTCTCGTGTTCGCCGTCCGCTGGTTTGCCCTGCTGTATTGCTGGGTCGTTAGGAGCGCTGTTGTTGTCGAGGCGGGACTTAGTGCGCGCGCTGCGCCACCGCTTTTGGTTGTTTGTCGGTGGGATTATCTTCGCCGCGCCCGCTGGTCCTCGTTATCGCTTCCTTTTGGGGTGTCCACCATGTATACGCCGATGACGAGGTGGTCCTCCCTTGCCTTGTAGGCGCTGTTTCCTGTTCATCTCCGACATCGTCGTCCATACCGTCGATGTCTTCGGAGTCATAGTTTAGCATGTCGGTTAAGTCGTTGACAGTGGCTACAAAGTGGGTGGTGGGTGGGCTCTGAATTTCTTCGTCGTCCAGATCCCAACCATCCCGCCACAATCCGCCAGGCTCTTCGGATAGCGAGAGATGCTTTAGCGAATTTAGGATGTCGCCAAAGGCGAGTGTTGGAAGATGTCCGCGCGGTGAATTTATAACCGCGCCCAATCAGATTCGATTGGCGGGGCGTGGAGGTCCGGAGTCCGCAAGGAGTCCGCCACCGGAGTCACGAAGCTTCACGAGGGACAAGGTTAGTGTTCGCCCATCGCTGCGGAAGTTGAAGCCCCGAGGCGGTGTCCAACCACCGTCCTCGATCTGGGCGATCGGCTCGGCCTAAGGGCCGAGCGGATTCTTGTCTGCCACCAAGGCACTGCTCGCGGCAGAGCTAGATCGTGCCCATTGTAACAAAGGCGCGCGCTTGGCTGTGGCTCGAGCCCGTCGAAGATCAAGTCTCCGCGACGCCCGCCGTGAAGTTTAGGCTTCCGATCCGACCGATGGCCAGGTGTAGCTTCGATCTGCTCCAGATGGCCAAGTAAATTAGCCCGCAGTGCGAAGCCGCCGAATATGAAGATCTGTCCAGGGAGAAAAGTCTCACCCTGGACAGCGTTGTTGGTTGAAGATGCCATCGAGCCTATCGGTGACGACACAAAGGAACTCTCAATGAAAGCACCAATGTCGGTGTCAAAACCAGCGGATCTCGGGTAGGGGGTCCCAAACTGTGCGTCTAGGCGGATGGTAACAGGAGACAAGGGACACGATGTTTTACCCAGGTTCGGCCCTCTCGATGGAGGTAAAACCCACGCCCCGCTTGATTAATATTGATGATATGGGTAGTACAAGAGTGGATCTACCACGAGATCTAGGAGGCTAAACCCTAAAGCTAGCCTATGGTATGACTGTTGTAATGTATGTTGTGTCCTACGGACTAAAGCCCTCCGGTTTATATAGACACCGGAGAAGGCTAGGGTTACATAGAGTCGGTTACAATGGTAGGAGATCTACATACCTGTATCACCAAGCTTGCCTTCCACGCCAAGGAAAGTCCCATCCGGACACGGGACGGAGTCTTCAATCTTGTATCTTCGTAGTCTTGGAGTCCGGCGGACGATGATAGTCCGGCTGTCCGGACACCCCCTAGTCCAGGACTCCCTCAGAGAGCTTTATAATAAAAGCGCGACTGGAGTGCTACAAAGGTGCATCTCCGAGGAGGAAGGGCGGCAGCTCCTGGCCGAAATTCATGCCGGCCTCGGCGGCCACCATGCCGCAGCTCGGGCGCTCGTAAGCAAGGCCTTCCGTACAGGTTTCTACTGGCCGACAGCCCGGCCAGACGCACATGACCTTATCCAACATTGCACTGGTTGCTAGCTTTTTGCAAATCAAAGCCATACGCCACCCACCGCTCTCTAAACAATCTCTATAACTTGGCCCTTTGCGGTCTGGGGGCTCAATATGGTGGGACCCCTTAAAGGAGGAAGCCATAAGAAGAAATACTTGTTGGTCATTGAGGGAGTCCTGGATTAGGGGGTATCTAGACAACCGGACTATATACGTCGTCCGGACTATTGAAGCGTGAAGATACAAGACTCAAGACTCCATCCCGTGTCCGGATGGGACTCTCCTTTGCGTGGAAGACAAGCTTGGCAATCCGGATATTGTGTTTCTTTCCTTGTAACCGACTACATGTAAACCCTAGCCCTCTCTGGTGTCTATATAAACCGGAGAGGTTGGTCCTTAGGAGACCAATCACAATTACAATCATAATCATCATAGGCTAGCTTCTAGGGTTTAGCCTCTACAATCTCGTGGTAGATCTACTCTTGTACTACCCATATCTTTAATATTGATCAAGCAGGAAGTAGGGTTTTACCTCCATCGAGAGGGCCCGAACCTGGGTAAACATTGTGTCCCTCGCTTCCTGTTATCATCAGCCTAAGACGCACAGATCGGGACCCCCTACCCGAGATCCGCCGGTTTTGACACCGACATTGGTGCTTTCATTGAGAGTTCCTTTGTGTCGTTGCTGAAAGGCTTGATGGCGCCTTCAATCATCAACAACACGGTCCAGGGCAAGACCTTTCTCCCCGGATAAATCTCCGTGTTCGGCGGCTTCGCGCTGCGGGCCAATTCACTTGGCCATGTGGAGCGGATCGATAGTTACGCCCCTGGCCACCTAGTCAGGTCCGGAAACTTGAACTACACGGCAAACATTCGCGGAGACTCGATCTTCGACGAATTTGGGCCTGTGCCAAGAGCACCGAACAGCCACGATGAGCACGGCTTAAACCTACTGTCGGATAAGGCTCGGGATATCACCCCTGCAGTAGCCCCGGACCTAAATCCGGAGCAGGCTGCGTTGCCTAGGGACGGAGGGATGGACCCCGCCCCGCGGGCCGTACACTCATCGGCATTGGAGCCGAACATAGGTCTCACCTCTATGGAAGCCTGTGACTCCGGACCCTCGGACTCGTATCCGGCCGTCGGTCCCAGTCCGCGCGCTCCAGAGCCCGCCGAGCCTGGTTGGGCTCCGGTAGTGGAGTTTACCGCTGCGGATGTCTTCCAGCACTCGCCCTTTGGCGACATGCTGAACTCATTAAAGTCTCTCTCTCTTTGTCAGGAGGCTCTCGGCCAAACTATGTCCAGCTCGAGTGGGAAGCAGATGACGAAGGAATTCGTTGCCCACCCACTACCCACTTCATTGCCACGGTTGATGATTTAACTGACGTGCTTGACATCAACTCCGAAGGCATCGACGGTATGGACGACGATGCAGGAGAAGATTCAGAATCTCTGGGGCGCTGGACTACTACCTCGTCACACGATATATACATGGTGGATACGCCCAAGGAGGACGACGACGGCAATCCGAAAGATAAAACCCCAGGGTAAAAGCCAAAACAACGGCGCAGACGCCGCTCAAAGTCCAGCAACAGTAAAAATAGCGACAAGAGCGCAAGAAGGATCAACATACCAGTAAACTCTGAAGGCAACAATGACCACATGGACCCAGCAATGGAGCTGGACGAGCCAGGTCACGCCGAACTGAGTTCGGAGCAGACGCCCGATCACAATGATCCTGAGGGACGAGTTCATCAAACCGCCCCAGGACAGGAACATAGTCCGGACGATGATGCATTCATCATTCCGGAAGAACGCGTGGAACGAGATAACCTCCACATAAAGCTTATGGCCACAACAAGAAGTCTAAAGAAGCAGAAGCAACGGCTCAAAGCCGCAGAGGAAACGCTCAACCGCTGATGGAATAAAGTGCTAGACACTGAAGAACGATATGGCGACGATCGCCATACAAAGAGCTATCCGAAACGTAAGCTACTGCCAGAATTCGACGACGAAGCCGTTCCACCAAAAAATAACACGACCAGGAAGCCAGACGTACAGCTTCATAAACGCAACAGAGCGGCTACCGATGCCGCGCACGATTTGCGCGAGCACCTGGATAAGAAGGCCGGCGCAGCCAGGTCCATCTGCGGACCCAAAGGACACACCCCAGCGAAGGACTACGGTCACCAAATCGATCCCCGGACACAGCAACAGCCGACGACATGCCACAACACGTCCAGATACAGAGGGGCTGCTCCCCCCTGTGCTTCACCGAAGAAGTACTGAACCATGAATTTCCACAGGGTTTTAAACCTGTGAACATAGAGGCATACGACGGAACGACAGACCCAGGGGTCTGGATCGAGGATTTTATCCTACATATTCACATGGCTCGTGGGGATGACCTCCACGCCATCAAATACCTTCCCCTCAAACTGAAGGGACCAGCTCGACACTGGTTGAAGAGCGTCCCCAAAAATTCAATTGGGAGTTGGGAGGAACTCGAGGACGCTTTCAGGGCCAATTTTCAAGGGACTTATGTTCGGCCTTCGGATGCGGACGATTTAAGTCACATAATCCAACAGCCCGGGGAGTCCGCCCGCAAGCTTTGGAACATATTCCTCACTAAGAAGAATCAAATCATCGATTGTCCGGACGCCGAAGCCTTAGAGGCATTGAAGCACAGCATCCGCGATGAGTGGCTCGCTAGACACCTCGGCCAAGAAAAGCCAAGGACAATGGCAGCCTTAACAAGTCTTATGACCCGCTTCTGCGCGGGTGAAGATAGCTGGTTGGCCCGTAAAGGCACCAGCGACCGAAGCACATCCGAAATAAGGGACGGCAAAGGGAAGCCACGGCATTATAAAAACAGACGCCAAAATAAGGAAGGGAGCCCGGACAACAGAACGGTCAATGCCGGATTCAGGGGCTCTCGACCTGATCAGCAAAAGAAGCCATTTAAAGGCAGTAAAGAGGGACCGTCCGGTCTGAACAGAGTCCTAGAGAGACTGTGCCAAATTCATGGTACCCCCAACAAAACTGTGAACCACACACACAGAGAGTGCTGGGTCTTCAAGCAGGCCGGCAAATTAAATGCGGAACACAAGGGAAGGGAAACACCAAGTGAAGACGAAGATGAACCTCGTCAGCCGAACACTGAGGGACAGAAAAAAATTCCCACCAGAGGTTAAAACAGTAAACATGATCCACGCGACTCACACGTCCACGAGAAGACACGAACGCGCGCTTAACGCCGCGTACGCTATAGAGCCCATCGTAGCCACACTAACTACTGGATGGCTTGTCCGATCACTTTCGATCACACGGACTGCCCAACTAGTATTCAGCGCGGAGGATCAGAGGCCTTGGTGCTTGACCCCATAATTGACGGATACCATCTCACACACGTCCTCATGGATGGCGGCAGTAGTCTCAATTTAATATACCAGGACACTGTCCGTAGAATGGGGATAGACCCATCCAGAATTAGCCAAAGCAACACCACCTTTGAAGGGGTGATACCAGGCGTTGAAGCCTACGGCAGGGCTCCGCTGCATCGAGGTAACATTCGCCCCCAGAAACTCCAGAAGCGAAGAACTACCCTTCACCATCGCACCCTTCCAAAGAGGCTATCATGCATTGCTTGGAAGAACGGCCTTCACCCGCTTCAACGCAGTACCGCACTGTGCCTACCTTACACTCAAGATGCCCGGTCCACGTGGCGTCATTACCGTTAACGGAAACACAGAGCGCTCTTCAGCGCAGAGGAACACGCGACGGCCCTAGCGGCAGGACTATAAGCGACCTCCAATATTAGAAAACATGACTGGTCATTAAGACCACAGACATAGTTAGACGAGTCCGGTAGCCCGGATAAAGCTGAACCAGGGCACCATATATGTATTCCCATAGAGGACACCAGGGGCTATAAATATTTAATACAACCCCACACTTGGCTCAACCTTATTGGCAGGCCAACATCTTGAACTTTTATTTTCCATCGCATACTTACGTTGTACTCGCCTATGAGTTTTCTTTTATACAGACAACATTCGCGCGATACCCTTCCAGGATATGCCACAACGGAGACAAAGGCGCAGACGTGCAGCAGAGCCCCACTCAACAGGTTTCTTTTTAGATTAAGCCCATGTGTAAACCTTTTCTATTGCCTCTTGTTGTTTAATCATCCCACGGGTTCCATAGCCATAGAGGATACTGCCGTTATTGGCATTTCGCCACGACAGATTAATGCACGTACCTGGAAATACAGGGTTTACAATGAAAAGGCACTCTTCGGCCCATTTTCTATTACAAAGACCGAATACCTTCGGGAGTGTTCGGCGTCACGAGTTTGGCTTTATATGCATCAGCTCCGAATCATGTCTTTGGTCAAATGTTGGGTTTGCCTGGCTCCTGGGTTTGCCGCCTTACATTCCGTTCTTATCGCCTAAATGCGGCAAAGGACAACTATCGCGACAGTGCCTGGTTATTCGGATGAGCACCTTAGTAGAGAAAGCCAAAACTGATCATCATGATACAAATGAGAGACCTGTTCAACCACTCGAAGACTCACCGAAATCTTTAGGATTCCTCCGCATTAATGAAGGGCCATTTCCCGGCCATGTACATATGCGCCCCTATTCGGATGCACGCAGAAGTACTAGGGGCTACATAGTAGCCCCACCTTTAGACTCCCATGGCTAAGCGAAAGTGTTACATCTATATAGTCCGGTTGCCTAGTTCGACGTGCGATCACCTCCTTAATGGACCAAGACGTTGGATCAAGTGTGATTACGCATATTTTTCATGAACACCCCGCATTGTATGCGTAATAGCTTAACGATCGCTAACTTTCGGATTACTTATATATATATACAAAAACGGCTGCACAGGGGACACAACAATACTTTCAGGCAAAAAGTATAAATATAGCCTCATAATCAAACTAGCATTGTTTTTACAATGATTCGATTTTTCACTCGAACAATATACTCTTCGAGCACTACTCCTCTATTAAGCGGGCACCTTCTGTTACCTTCTCCAAGTAGTGCTCGGCCGAATACTGGCCTCCCGCCGGATTCTAGGTCGCTATAATGGTGGCCTCCAAATCTGTCTAATAGGCTTTAACGCGGGCAAGAGCCATTCGTGCACCCTCTATGCACGCCAAACTTCTCATGGCATCGATCTGAGGCACGGCCCCAAGGAATTGCTGCACCAAACCAAAGTAACTGTCTGGCTTACGCCCCTTTGGCCAAAGATGGTCTATTACAGACCGCATTGCAAGCCCGAACAGCCTATGAAGCTCCGCCACAGCAGCCATCTTCTCACATAACGGCAGCGGGCGAGTGGGAGCATTGAACTGCGACCAGAAAAGCTTCTCCACTTCTTTATCACCTTGATCCTCAAAAAACTTGGCTGCATCAGCTGTACTCTTCGCCAAGTCCGCATACGCATCTTCAGGACTCCAGCGTCCATCCAGGGGAGCGTACTTCAGATCAAAAAAATTCATCTGCAGTAAGTAGGAGCCCCCAGCCGCGATTTTTCCGGCCTGTTGAAGCTCCTCCCGCACACCCCTGACCTCAGTCCGAATCTCCTTGGTGGAATTAAGTGCCTTGTTCAGGTCGGCCGAACTAGCCTTATGCTCCTTTTCAAGGAGTTCATACCAGTCGGCGGCATTTTTCAACTCCACAACCATTTCGTCTATCTTTTCCTCGCTTCGGCGATGAGCAGCCTGTTCGACTCTCAATTCTTCGGCCGCCTTTAGGGCAGCCGCACTGCTAACCCGAGCTTGTTCCTTGGCCTAGGCAAGTTCTGCCCTCAGGGCTTCCACGGCTGTAGCACCATCTGCAGTCCAAACATATTGCGTTAATGTTATGCCACTCTCATTTTTCCTATACAACATAATAAGGAAAGCAAAGCACATACCTTGTGACTCGTCCAGCCGCTCGTTCACCAGCGTGATATCAGCATCAATAGATCCAATTTGCCTCCTTAGTTCAGCAACTTCAATGGACTGTTCGGCAGCCGGATCCTTAGTTACCCGTGCATATGAACAGCGCAATCAGTACTTATACAAAATGATCCTCCGTTTGCCGCCTATGGTGGGCAACTAGAGTCTTAGGGGCTACTATCCATATGGAGCACACCTAGCACGTGCCTCACTGCCAAAAATTGTGTATTTTTCACTACATACCTCAAAGCCTCTGAGCAGGCTCGTAAATGCTTCATTCAAAATGCTTGTAGCGGATGAAATCTTCTGGAGCACCGCGCTCATTAATGAGCGGTGCTCTTCCGAGAGCGCAGCACGCTCTAGTAGGCCTGTCAGCACGTCCGGCCAGACATTGAACTGTGCCGGACCCTTCTCATCGCCCCCATGGGAGCCGAAGGCTCCGGGCTCAGGGTGGCTGACGCATGGGCTTCCGGCTTCGGCAGGTCCGGACTCCTCCGTGATGACACCTCGGTGTCGCCCACTTCATGAGGTGGAGAGGTGGGTGGGGTCTCGCTCTCCATCATCTCCGGAGGAAGATCCCCCAAAGACGAACTCTGTTGAGAAGAGCTGCTAGCCGGACTGCAAAAGACGAATCCTGGTTATTGATCTAGGAGAAACACAGTACCTTCGAATTAACGATTGACTTACAGCTCGGTGGAGGGATGGACCGTTGGCGGGCATGACGCGGTGAAGGTGCCCGTCGGGGCAGAGCCCCCTGGTGATACCTTTTTCCCTGGTTTGGGCATCTCCGTCTCCAAGTCTTCGGAGGCGGCCCTCTTCCTCCCACACGGGGAGGAGGCTTTGGCCTCCCCTTCCCGACCATCCTCCTTAGGGGAGGTAACCATTCCCCCGGGTCGGATGCGTAGCGTGTCAAGTTCGGCTTCTTCGTTCTTCCCCTTGTCTTTCCCTGAGGGCATTTTGCTGAGTACCCGGTCAAGCATCTTGGCCATGGTAGGACCAGGCGAGCCTTCAGGAAGTGGCGCCAGACACCTGATTCTCTCCGCCTTGCTCAGCCATTCCTGGCCACGGATGATTTTTAGAATAACAACTATGACAAATATAAAACAAGGTGTCTAGTATCAAGGTTACTTACTTGGGTATCTAGGCGATTGCAGCTTAGGCCAGCATCCTCGGTGGTGTCCGGACACTCTACTTTTGGTCCGAAGATGTCACATCCCCAGTTCAGGCCTTGCTTCTCTTTGCTTTAGCTTCCATGCATCATGTTTAAATTCAAATGAAACTTGAATTGAGGAATTTTCAAAAGCCTCAGAAAAACCTCTAAAAATAACCAACATTTAAATCTCATCAAATGAGCCCAAGAAAATGTTCCTGTTATTCTGTGAAAATATTGGCATGAGGTAAAATTCAAACCAATATTTTTCGAGTCACAGAAATAATTTATTTTGGGTCTTTGATTTAAATCAATAATATATTTGGGTTGGAATTATTTCTGCTATATAAGAAATAATGTTCAAATATTTTGTAAGTTTGCATGTGAACTTGGACTAGCTCTATGAGCTCACATAAAAATTTACAGAAAGCTTTAAAATGGTTTAGTTTCCAAACTAAATCAAAACAAAATAACAGAAATAGGAAAGAAATAAAAGAGAGAGAGAGAGAAGAAGGTTACCTAGCGCTTACCTGCAGCACAGCCGGCCCAGCTCCTGTTCTGGCCCAACCCACCACCACAACCCCCTATTGTCTTCCTCCCTGGACAGAAGGACAGGGGCGCGTGGTTGCCGCGCGCGGGCACGCGTCCTGGCGAGCTCCTCCCTGCCTGCTAGCCCCGGCCTCCCCAGAGGGCGCCACGCGACCCCAAGAGCCGTCCAGCTCTCTCTCACTCTCCCTGTGCTCCTTCCCCCTCCTCTGTTTCTCTCTCCCGCGAACGGCCGAATGCCACCGTCGCCGCCGCCCCTATTGCCACGCCCAGAGCCTCTCCCTCATCTCCCCGATGCATTCCAGAGCTCTGCCTCGGCCTATTCTTCCTCCTCACCGAGCCATGTGAGCCGGGAAGTCCTGCACCGACCTCGTCACCGTCGTCTTCCACCTCGGGCTCCGACCATGGCCGCCGTTGATTTGCCGCACACAGGACATCCCTGAGCTTGCTGAGCTGCGCTTCGACCTCCCAGTGAGCTTCTTCACCATTTACCCCTGTTTCCATGGCCTGTAGCTTGCAGTAAAGTCGTTCCCGCCGTCACCGAAGCTCGCCGTCCGCCATTGCCGTTGCTCCACTCGCTGTTGACTTCGCCTCGCCTTGCGCTGCTGGCCTTCGTGCTCCGGATAGCCCAGCTACGCTGCCCAGCCTCTCCTTTGGGTCTTTAGTGCACCGCAGCCCCCTGCTCGTGCACGGCCGAGCTCCGGCCGCCGCCGCGAGCTCGACTCCGGCGAGTACAGCGCACCCCGTCCGCTCCTTCCTGCTCCGTTTGATGCGGAAGAGCACGGGCTACCTCCTGGTGGCCTTCGCGCATCCAGCCGCTGCCTGCAGCTCAACTCCGGTGAGCCTCCGCCGTTGGTTTGGTCATCGCCGGCCGAACTCCGGCGAAGTCGACGTGGCACTGTCATTAGTCGCTAATGACTCCGCTAATTAGCCCCCTCTCTCACTGACATACGGGCCCCACTGCCTAATCAACCTAGTTTAGCTCCTGTTTAGTTTAAACTAACACCCATGGGCCCCACGGGTCAGTTTGACCTGGCCACCTCACACGTTGACTGACCCCACACGACATAGTTGACTTGCTGACGTGTCTGTTGACCCCGTCCCACCTGTCATCCACGCAAACCAGCCTGAGACACTGACGTATGGGTCCCACAGGTCAGGTTTGACCTGGACCGGCCCTGTTGACCACTGACATCATAGTGACGTCATGCTGACGCAGCAACTTTTTCTGGATTTATTCTTATTTAGGAAATTCCAGAAATTAGTATAAACTTCTAAAAATCATAGAAATTCAACCGTAGCTCAGAATGAAATAAATTATATATGAAAAATGATCAGAAAAATCCAATCTATCCATCTGCACTAGTTTCATGCATGTTTAAACAACTTAACATTGCTGTTTAGTGCAAAACATGATAAGGCACTATTTGAATTCATAATTTCAATTTGGGGTTGAACCTTTGGTTCAATATGACCCAAATCCATCTGGTTGTAGTTGCATTAGGCCAACACACTCATATTGCCATGTCATGAGCATGCATCATATTGTGCATTGCATTGATTGTGTTTCCTTCTCTGTTGCCGGTATTTGTCCCCTCTCGGTAGACGTTCCGACATTGTGATCGTTGACACTGATGAAGACTCAATGCTATCTTCTGAAGTGCCAGGCAAGAAAAAACCCCTTGTTCATTCTGATACAATCCTACTCTCTCGCTCCTGCTCTCTTTTACTGCATTAGGACAACAACGATTCATCTGTTGCTTGCTGCGGTAGCTGAACCCCTTTATCCTCTGCATGACCTGCCATTGCCACAGTAAATAGATGAAACCCACTAGCATGAGTAGGAGTTGTTTGAACCCTGTTGTGCCTACTCATTCATGTTTGTTTGTCATGCCTGCTACTGCTTAGAGTTGAGTCAGGTCTGATTCATCGGGAATGAATCAGAGGTGTGTGAACATGTCCTACTATTGAGAGCTAAGCGTGTGAACACGATTTGGTAAAGGTGTCGGTGAGAGGCCATGTAGGAGTACATCGTGGGTTGTCTCATTGAAGTCGTCCTAGGAACTGAGTTCTGTGTTTGTGATCCATGATTCAGCTACTATCATGCATTGGGCCCTGAAATATGACCCCGCTCGACTTCTTAATCACCTTGTCCTCTGTCCAGGAGTTGCAAGTAGTTTCTGGTGTTTGTAGTATGCTGGAGGCCGTGCGCAGCGCTGATCGGAGGGGTGGGCTGTGATGCGGTAGGCACGTGGCACGGTGTATCAGGAGCCCGTTTGGTGTATCGGGAACCCTGCACACATCATTTGGGGCTGTGAGCGAAACTCCGGCCGGATCTCCTCATGGATGGAACCCGAATAGGCAATAAACCTGGACTAGAGACTTGAGTGTTTAGGTAGGTCGTGGTCTACACCCACGTCGGCTTTCGCTTGAAGTCTGCCGAGCACATGTCGTGTGCAGAAGCTAAGTGGTGGAAACATGTATGAAGAAGTACACCCCTGTAGGGTTAACATCATCTATTCGAATAGCCGTGTCCACGGTAAAGGACTTCTGGGTTACCTATAACAGTTCATAGACAAGTGGAAGTGGATACTCTAAAATACGCAATATAAGCGTGAGTGCTATGGATGGCGTTCTCGTAGGGAGACGGGAGCGGATCCATAGTGGTGTATTGATATGGTGAATATGTGGACTCGTGTGCGCCACCTCAAAAGAGTTACTTGCAGTCGTAGTTCAGGATAGCCACCGAGTCAAAGCTGGCTTGCTGCAGTTAAACTCCACCACCCCCTTTTTTGATAATGATGCATATGTAGATAGTTCTGATGTAAGTCTTGCTGGGTACATTTGTACTCACATTTGCCTATTTTATGTTTTTGTAGAGAGACTTCAGTCTCGCTAGTAGTTCCATGTGGACTTCGATGTTTAGCTTGTTACCTCAGCTACGATCTTGTGCCATCGGCAGGGTCTGGTAGATAGTCAGGCTTCTTAGCCTTTTTCTTTTGACGATGTCTGTACTCAGACATGTTTGTGCTTCTGTTTGTGCTTTGACTTGTATGCTCTGAATGTTGGGTCGTGAGACCCATGTTTGTAATATCTCACTCCTCGGAGCCTATTGAATAAAATACTTGAGTCATAGAGTCATGTTGTGATGCCATGTTGTATTTGCACATATCGAGCATATTGTGTGTATGTTATTGAAATGCTTGGTATGTGTGGGATCTGACTATCTAGTTGTTTATCCTTAGTAGCCTCTCTTACCGGGAAATGTCTCCTAGTGCTTCCACGGAGCCATGGTAGCTTGCTACTGCTCCGGAACACTTAGGCTGGCCGGCATGTGTCCTTCTTCGTTCCTGTGTCTGTCCCTTCAGGGAAATGTCACGCGATGAATACCGGAGTCCTGTTAGCCCGCCATGCCGGTTCACCGAGTCCTGCTAGCCCAGTGCTACAGCCTGGATTCACTCGCTGATGACCGACACGTTCGATGCTGGGTCATGGATGCCTGTCCCTGTAAGTTTGTGCCACTTTGGGTTTACGACTAGCCATGTCATCCCGGGCTCCTTATCATATGGATGCTAGCGACACTATCATATACGTGTGCCAAAAGGCGCAAACAGTCCCGGGCAAAGGTAAGGCGACACACGTGGGAATACCGTGCGTGAGGCTGCAAAGTGATATGAGGTGTTGAGTCAGGGTCCTGACAGAAGAATAATTTGCACATCCCTTCGAGCTTTAGGCCGAAGAAATGCTTAACAGTCCGCGAACCCTCTGGATTGAACTCCCACATCCGGAGAGGCCGGTGTTGGAACGGCAACATCCGTCGGATTAACATCACTTGCATTATGCCGACAAGATTAATGTCCCTCTCAAGAAGCTCCCAGATGCGGCTCTGCAGTACTGGTACGTCACGAGCGGCCCCCAGTTCCATCCTACGTCAGTCCAAGATGCTAGTTGTGGCGGAGGGCCCGAGCAAAACTCGGGGGCGGCCACCCACTTTGTGCCTCTGGGAGCGGTGACACAAAACCACCTCCGCTGCCATACATCGGATATTTCTCGAAAAGAACCCTCTGGCCATGGGACATCGGTGTTCCTGCTTATTATGGCGCCTCCGCACTCCACATGTCGCCCCTCGAACATCTTCGGCTTCACATTAGAAGTCTTGAGCCATAAGCCGAAGTGTGGAGTGGCGTGGAGAAAAGCCTCGCACACAATGATGAACGACGAGATATGGAGGATAGCGTCTGGAGCTAGATCATGAAAATCCAACCTGCAATAGAACATGAGCCCCCTCACAAAGGGATCGAGGGTGAGGCCCAAGCCACGGAGGAAGTGAGGAACAAACACGACGCTCTCATTGGGCTCTGGTGTAGGGATGACATGCCCTGGAGAAGGAAGCCTGTGCTGGATGTCGGCGGTCAAATATCCGACCTCCCTAAGCTTCGCAATGTCCTCCTCTTGGATCGAGGAGGCCACCCACCGGCCCTGAGGGTTGGATCCGGACATATTGGAGGATCTGGGGTGTTGGAGCTTAGGTCTCGGGTGTTAGAACTCGAGGTGCAAGAAGGCACGAGGAAGGTGGAACAGAGGCATAGGCCTCGGCCCCTTTATAAAGGGGGAGAATATCAAGAGTCCTCAGCGTGACCATTTGAGACTTATCTAAAAGCACACGGAGTCATGCCAACGGTCGTCATGGGGTTATACACACCCCTATTGATGGAAGATCCCGTAATAAGAGGAACATGATCTCTGCTTTGGCAGGACGTGCCAATAAAACCGCCTCGCAATGCGAGTTAAGGTGGGACGAGAAACGCCGGTTCGTTTTGGACCAGGCCACGATGCAGAAGCACGACGAACGAAGATTGCCAGTAGATCAGATTTATGCTATGTTCCCTATTATGGTATGGGAGAATCATCTTGCAGATCTGGACACGGTTTAAGTGTTCGATAAATACTTTGGAGTATTCGGAGATGGAACCCGCCTTGCAATGCCGAAGACAAGACTGCGCGCCGGAATCATCATCATTGAAGCCCGGTTCAGGGGCTACTGAGGGAGTCCTGGATTAGGGGGTATTCGGACAGCCGGACTATATACGTCGTCCGGACTATTGAAGCGTGAAGATACAAGACTCAAGACTCCGTCCCGTGTCTGGATGGGACTCTGCTTTGCGTGGAAGACAAGCTTTGCAATCCGGATATTGTGTTTCCTTCCTTGTAACCGACTCCATGTAAACCCTAGCCCTCTCCGGTGTATAAACCGGAGAGGTTGGCCCTTAGAAGAACGATCACAATTACAATCATAATCATCATAGGCTAGCTTCTAGGGCTTAGCCTCTACGATCTCGTGGTAGATCTACTCTTGTACTACCCATATCTTCATATTAATCAAGCAGGAAGTAGGGTTTTACCTCCATCAAGAGGGCCCAAACCTAGGTAAACATTGTGTCCCTCGCTTCCTATTACCATCATCCTAAGACGCACAGATCAGGACCCCCTACCCGAGATCCGCCGGTTTCGACACCGACAGTCATGGTTGAAAAATTCACCAAATGGATAGAAGCCAAACCAGTTAAAACAGCCGAGTCCGAACCTGTGATAGACTTCATATCCGGGGTCATACACCGTTACGGTGTCCCCCACAACATCATCACTGATAACGGCTCAAACTTCACAGCCGACGAGGTGAAAACTTGGTGCGGCAAAATGGGCATAAAGCTCGGTTATGCCTCCGTCTATCGCCCCCAAACAAACGGTCAAGTCGAACGAGCAAATGGTCTTATTATAAGCGGCATTAAACCCAGACTAGTACGATCCTTGAAGGAATCAGATACGCACTGGGTCGAGGAGCTCGACTCTGTACTATGGGGGCTGCGGACCACGCCAAACCACACAACCGGATACACACCATTTTTATGGTGTACGGCACAGAGGCAGTGCTACCCTGCGATATCATTCATGACTCACCTCGAGTGCGCATGTACGAAGAGAGATAAGCCGAGCTGGATCAGCAGGACAACTTAGATGCCCTGGAGGAGGAGCGCGACGTAGCAAAGGCTCGTTCCGCATTCTATCAACAGCAGGCTCGAAGGTATCAAAGCAGAGAAGTACGGGCCAAAACTTATAACATTGGTGAACTCGTTCTACGCCTACCAGAGAAGAAAAAGGACAAGCTCAAGCCCAAGTGGTAGGGTCCCTTCATCATTGATAAAGTTCTCACCGGAGGAGCGTACCGTCTGCGTGATGCATCAGATAATCGACTCAAGCCGAACTCATGGAACGCGACCAGACTCCGAAGATTCTACGCCTAGTGCCGAACTCTGTGTTTGTCTCCTTACCTTCGTCTTCCTTTTAAGTTATATCCTCTCTGTCTTTCTTTTATATATATATATATATATATATATATATATATAGCCTTCAAAGCTTCAAGTATGCTTTGACCGCACACTCCTGCCACGCTATGCGGGCTCAATATACCTAGAGGCTTCTTATACAGAAGCTTAATATAATTATCTTCTAGGCTTTATGCCCACCACATATGCGTCATTTCTCCATATGTGGCTTTTTTCACCACTATATGCATCGATCTGACTTAAGTTTTGGCCAAGCTGGGCTGCCTGGCTCTTGTGTTTATGCCCTACATTCCCGTTAATTAGGCTAGGGCATAAGGGGAGCACCTCCGCGATTGTTACTGCTGGGTCAGCCGGATGTGTACCTCAAACTGGGTGAAGCCGAAAGCTAGCGTTCTCAAGGGAATATTCGATCGGTGAACAAAAGATGTCTTTTACTTATGGCAAAACATGCCCCTAGATGCTTATATCCTGCATCATTTTTTGCAGTTCGGACATGCACATTAATGCATGCATACCCAGGGAAAGGAACCCTTAACGGAACTATTCTCCCTGGAAGATGTTTCTTACTATCCATGTAATATAACATAGTGATGACCCACAAGTATAGGGGATCTATCGTAGTCCTTTCGATAAGTAAGAGTGTCAAACCCAACGAGGAGCAGA
Source organism: Aegilops speltoides (assembly GCA_021437245.1). NCBI lineage: Eukaryota > Viridiplantae > Streptophyta > Magnoliopsida > Poales > Poaceae > Aegilops > Aegilops speltoides. The sequence goes on from CM038143.1 coordinate 438,834,088, forward strand.
AGGAAATGATAAGCGGTTTTCGATAAGGTTTTCTGTGCAAGCACTGAAATAGTAGGTAATATATAGTTTTGTGATAAGATAAATAGTAACGAGCAAAAGTAAATAAAGTAAATAAAGTGCAGCAAGGTGGCCAAATCCTTTATGTAGAAAAGGATAAGCCTGGACAAATTCTAATAGTGAAGAAGGAGCTCCCGAGGACACATTGGGAATTATTGTCAACCTAGTTTTCATCACGTTCATAAGATTCACTTTCGGTACTTTGATAATTTGATATGTGGGTGTACCGGCACTCGGGTACTGCCCTAACATGGACAAGAATCCCACTTATGATTAACCCCTATTGCAAGCATCTGCAACAACAAAAAGGAGTATTAAGGTAAACCTAACCACAACATTAAACGTATGGATCCATATCAACCCCTAACGAAGCAACGCATAAACTAGGGTTTAAGCTTCTGTCACTCTAGCAACCCATCATCTACTTATTACTTCCCTATGCCTTCCTCTAGGCCCAAATAATGGTGAAGTGTCATGTAGTCGACGTTCACGTAACACCACTAGAGGAGAGACAACATACATCTCATCAAAATATCGAACGAATACCAAATTCACATGACTACTACTACGTCTCGAGCTTGCGTTGGTTTTCCCCGAAGAGGAGAGGATGATGCAGCACAGTAGCGTAAGTATTTCCCTCAGTTTTTGAGAATCAAGGTATCAATCCAGTACGAGGTCATGCGCAAGTCCCTCGTACCTGCACAAAACGATAGCTACTCGCAACCAACGCGATTAGGGGTTGTCAATCCCTTCACGATCACTTACGAGAGTGAGATCTGATAGAGATAATATTTTTGGTGTTTTTGGTGTAAAGATGCAAAGTAAAAAAGTAAAAGCAAAGCAAGTAAATAAAGTGATGGAGATTGATATGATGAGAATAGACCCGGGGGCCATAGGTTTCACTAGTGGCTTCTCTCAAGAGCATAAATATTCTATGGTGGGTGAACAAATTACTGTTGAGCAATTGATAGAATTGAGCATATTTATGAGTATATCTAGGCAATGATCATGTATATAGGCATCATGTCCGTGACAAGTAGATCGAAACGATTCTACATCTACTACTATTACTCCACTCATCGACCGCTATCCAGCATGCATCTAGAGTATTAAGTTAAAAATAGAGTAACGCCTTAAGCAAGATGACATGATGTAGAGGAATAAATTCATGCAATATGATAAATACTCCATCTTGTTATCCTCGATGGCAACAATACAATACGTGCCTTGCAACCCTTTCTGTCACTGGATAAGGGCACCGCAAGATTGAACCCAAAGCTAAGCACTTCTCCCATTGCAAGAACTACCAATCTAGTTGGCCAAACCAAAAAGATAATTCGAAGAGACTTGCGAAGATAACTCAATCATACATAAAAGAATTCAGAGAAGAATCAAGTATTTTCCATAGATAATACTGGATCATAAACCCACAATTCATTGGTATCAACAAACACACCGCAAAAAGAAGATTACATCGAATAGATCTCCACGAGAGAGGGGGAGAACATTGTATTGAGATCCAAAAAGAGAGAAGAAGCCATCTAGCTACTAGCTATGGACCCGAAGGTCTGAAGTAAACTACTCACACTTCATCGGAGGGGCTATGGTGATGATGTAGAAGACCTCCATGGTGGATGCCCTCTCCGGCGGAGCTCCGAAACAGGCTTCAAGATGGGATCTCGTGGATACAGAAGGTTGCGGTGGTGGAATTAGGTTTTTGGCTCCTGTTCTGATCATTCGGGGATACGTAGGTATATATAGGAGGAAGGAGTACATCGGTGGAGCTCTGAGGGGCCCATGAGGTAGGGGGCGCGCCCAGGGGGGCGTGCCCTCCACCCTCGTGACCTCCTCTGAGGCTTCTTGGAGTAGGTTCCAAGTCTCCTGGATCATGTTCGGTTGGAAACTCACGATCCCGAAGGTTTCATTCCATTTGGACTCAGTTTGATATTCTGTTTCTTCGAAATACTGAAAAAGGCAAAAAACAGCAATTTTGGGCTGGGCCTCTGGTTAATAGGTTAGTCCCAATAGTAATATAAAAGTGAAAAATAAAGCCCAATATAGTCCAAAATAGTAGATAAAGTAGCATGCAGCAATAAAAAATTATAGATACGTTGGCGACGTATCAGGCATCCCCAAGCTTAATTCTTACGCGTCCTCGAGTAGGTAAATGATAAAAAGAGAATTTTTGATGCGGAGTGATACTTTGGCATAATCTTCTTAATCATGGTATGAATATTCAGATCCGAAAGATTCAAGACAAAAGTTCATATTGACATAAAAATAATAATCCTTCAAGCATACTAACAAAGCAATTATGTCTTCTCAAAATAACATGGCCAAAGAAAGTTATCCCTACAAAATCATATAGTCTGGCTATGCTCCATCTTCCCCACACAAAGTATTTAAATCATGCACAACCCCGATGACAAGCCAAGCAATTGTTTCATACTTTAACATTTTCAAAACTTTTTCAATCTTCACGCAATACATGAGCGTGAGCCATGGATATAGCACTATATGTGGAATAGAACGGTGGTTGTGGAGAAGACAAAAATAGGGAAGATAGTCTCACATCAACTAGGCGTATCAACGGGCTATGGAGATGCCCATCAATAGATATCAATGTGAGTGAGTAGGGATTGCCATGCAACGGATGCACTAGAGCTACAAGTATATGAAAGCTCAACAAAAGAAACTAAGTGGGTGTGCATCCAACTCGCTTGATCATGAAGACCTAGGGCATTTTGAGGAAGCCCATCATTGTAATATACAAGCCAAGTTCTATAATGAAAAATTCCCATTAGTATATGAAAGTGACGAAATGAGAGACTCTCTGTCATGAAGATCATGGTGCTACTTTGAAGCACAAGTGTGGTAAAAGGATAATAGCAGTGTCCCTTCTCTCTTTTCCTCTTTTTTTTATTATTTGGGCCTTTTCTCCTTTTCTTATGGCCTCTTTTTTCATTTGGAGTCTCATCCCGACTTGTGGGGGAATCATAGACTCCATCATCCTTTCCTCACTTGGGACAATGCTCTAATAATGATAATCATCACACTTTTATTTTTCTTACAACTCAACAATTACAACTCGATACTTAGAACAAAATATGACTCTATATGAAACATGAGTGACATGTATGGAAGAATTATGAGTGACATGTATGGAAGAATTATGAAAGGTGGCTTTTGCCACAAATACAATGTCAACTACATGATCATGCTAGCAATATGACAATGATGGAGCGTGTCATAGTAAACGGAATGGTGGAAAGTTGCATGGCAATATATCTCGGAATGGCTATGGAAATGCCATGATAGGTAGGTATGGTGGCTGTTTTGAGGAAGGTTTAGGGTGGGTGTATTATACCGGCGAAAGGTGTGCGGTATTAGAGAGGCTAGCAATGGTGGAAGGATGGGAAAAAAGTGTGTATAATCCATGGACTCAACATTAGTCATAAAGAACTCATATACTTATTGCAAAAATCTAGAAGTTATCAAAGCAAAGTATTACGCTCATGCTCCTAGGGGGATAGATTGGTAGGAAAAGACCATCGCTCGTCCCTGACCGCCACTCATAAGGAAGACAATCAATAAATAAATCATGCTCCGAGTTCATCACATAATGGTCCACCATACGTGCATGCTACGGGAATCACAAACTTCAACACAAGTATTCTTTAAATTCACAGCTACTCAACTAGCATGACTCTAATATTATCACCTTCATATCTCAAAACAATTATCGAGCATCAAACTTATCTTAGTATTCAACGCACTCAAAAGAAAGTTTCACATATCTTGAATACCAAGTATATTATCATTAAGCAAATTACCATGCTATTATCAACTCTCAAAATAATCTAAGTGAAGCATGAGAGATCAAGTTTCTTTAAAACAAATCCACCACCGTGCTCTAAAAGATCTGAGTGAAGCACTAGAGCAAAAATTATCACGCTCAAAAAATATAAGTGAAGCACTATGAGCAAACTATCAAGCTCAAAAGATATAAGTGAAGCACATAGAGTATTCTAACAAATTTCAATTCATGTATGGCTCTCTCAAAAGGTGTGTACAGCAAGGATGATTGTGGTAAACTAACAAGCAAAGACGCAAAAAATACAAGACGCTCCAAGCAAAACACATATCATGTTGGTGAATAAAAGTATAGCTCCAAGTAAATTACCGATGGAAGTAGACGAAAGAGGGGATGCCTTCCGGGGCATCCCCAAGCTTTGACTTTTTGGTGTCCTTGGATTATCTTGGGGGTGCCATGGGCATCCCCAAGCTTAGGCTCTTGCCACATCTTGTTCCATAATCCATCAAAAGGATTCACCCAAAACTTAAAAACTTCACAACACAAAACTCAACAGAAATCTCGTGAGCTCCGTTAGAGAAAGAAACAAAAGACTACTTCAAGGTACTGTAATTAACTCATTCTTTATTTATATTGGTGTTAAACCTACTGTATTCCAGCTTCTCTATGGTTTATAAAATATTTTACTAGCCATAGATTCATCAAAATAAGCTAACAACACACGCAAAACAGAATCTGTCAAAAACAGAACAGTCTGTAGTATTCTGTATCTAACGCAAACTGCTAAACTCTAAAAATTCTACCAAAATAGTAAGTCCTGGACAATTTGTTTATTGATCAGCAGCAAAAGGAATCAACGCAAAATCACGTTCGTGTGATTTATCATAACTAAATTCGTGCGCGCAAAGTTTCTGTTTTTCAGCAGAATCAAATCAACTATCATCGTAGGTTATCCTATAGGTCCTACTTGGCACAAACACTAATTAAAACATAAAACCACATCCAAACAGAAGGTAGATGGATTATTTATTCCTAAACAGAAGCAAAAACAAATAACACAAAATAAAATTGGGTTGCCTCCCAACAAGCGCTATCGTTTAACGCCCCTAGCTAGGCATAAAAGCAAGGATAGATCTAGGTATTGCCATCTTTGGTAGGCAATCCATAAGTGGCTCTCATGATAGATTCATATGGTAATTTTATTTTCTTTCTAGGGAAATGTTACATACCCTTCTTTAAGGGAAATTGGAATCTAATATTCCCTTCCTTCATATCAATAATTGCACCAATCGTTCTAAGGAAAGGTCTACCAAGAATAATAGGACATGAAGAATTGCAATCTATATCAAGAACTATAAAATATACGGACACATAATTCCTATTTGCAACAATAAGAATATCATTAATTCTTCCCATAGGCTTTTTAATAGTGGAATCCGCAAGATGCAAGATTAGAGAGCAATCATCAAAATCACGGAAATCTAGCAAATCACATAAAGTTTTTGGAATAGTAGAGACACTAGCACCCAAATCACACAAAGCATGAAACTTAAAATATTTAATTTTAATTTTAATAGTAGGTTCCCACTCATCATAGAGTTTTCTAGGGACAGAAACTTTCAACTCAAGTTTTTCTTCATAAGATTGCATCAAGGCATCAACAATGTGTTCGGTAAAGGCTTTATTTTGACTATAAGCATGAGGAGAATCTAGCACGGATTGCAACAAGGAAATACAACCAATCAAAGAGCAATTTTCAAAATTAAATTCCTTGAGATCCAAAATAGTGGGTTTAGCAACATCATGGTTTTTATTTATTTCAATCCCACTTTCATCAATTTCATCATCGAGATCTAGAAACTCAGAATTCTTAAAACACCTTCTAGGTAAAGGAAGATAATCTTCAGATTCATCAAGATTCATATTGCAAAACAAAGATTTAATAGGGGACACATCAATAACTTTTAGATCTTCATCTTGATTTTTATAGGAATTCGGTTTAGCGGCCATCTTATTGACTAAGGTAGCTTGCATATCCAAAATTTCAGCGGTCATCTTTTCAAGACGAGCAATTTGGGCCCTTATGCCATCAAATTCTTTAGACATATCATCGAGTTTTTTATTCATAAAGCTCATAAAACTTTTTTGTTCCTTAAGTTCATTTCTAAAGAAATTATTGTGCTCAAATTGCAAAACCATAAACTTTCTAACATTGCTTTCGATTTCCTCTAGCCTTTTAAGGTGAAGGTCACCAAATCTAGGTAGAGCCATCGCAACAAACAAGCAAACTAACACACGAGCAAACAAACGGACGAGGAAAAAGGCAACGGAAAGAGAGGAGGAGATTGGGAAAGAGAGGGCGAATAAAACGGCAAGGGTGAAGTGGGGGAGAGGGAAACGAGAGGCAAATGGAAAATAATGTAATGCGAGAGATAGGGATTGCGATGGGTACTTGGTATGTTGACTTGCGTAATCCTCCCCGGCAACGGCGCCAGAAATCCTTCTTGCTACGTCTCGAGCTTGCGTTGGTTTTCCCCGAAGAGGAGAGGATGATGCAGCACAGTAGCGTAAGTATTTCCCTCAGTTTTTGAGAACCAAGGTATCAATCCAGTAGGAGGTCACGCGCAAGTACCTCGTACCTACACAAAACGATAGCTACTCGCAACCAACGCAATTAGGGGTTGTCAATCCCTTCACGGTCACTTACAAGAGTGAGATCTGATAGAGATAATATTTTTGGTGTTTTTGGTATAACGATGCAAAGTAAAAAAGTAAAAGCAAAGCAAGTAAATAAAGTGATGGAGATTGATATGATGAGAATAGACCTGGGGGCCAAAGGTTTCACTTGTGGCTTCTCTCAAGAGCATAAATATTCTATGGTGGGTGAACAAATTGCTGTTGAGCAATTGATAGAATTGAGCATAGTTATGAGTATATCTAGGCAATGATCATGTATATAGGCATCACGTCCGTGACAAGTAGATCGAAACGATTCTGCATCTACTACTATTACTCCACTCATTGACCGCTATCCAGCATGCATCTAGAGTATTAACTTAAAAACAAAGTAACACCTTAAGCAAGATGACATGATGTAGAGGAATAAATTCATGCAATATGATAAATACCCCATCTTGTTATCCTCGATGGCAACAATACAATACGTGCCTTGCAACCCTTTCTGTCACTGGGTAAGGACACCGCAAGATTGAACCCAAGCTAAGCACTTCTCCCATTGCAAGAACTACCAATCTAGTTGGCCAAACCAAAAAGATAATTCGAAGAGACTTGCGAAGATAACTCAATCATACATAAAAGAATTCAGAGAAGAATCAAATATTTTCCATAGATAATACTGGATCATAAACCCACAATTCATTGGTCTCAACAAACACACCGCAAAAAGAAGATTACATCGAATAGATCTCCACGAGAGAGGGGGAGAACATTGTATTGAGATCCAAAAAGAGTGAAGAAGCCATCTAGCTACTAGCTATGGACCCGAAGGTCAGAAGTAAACTACTCACACTTCATCGGAGGGGCTATGGTGATGATGTAGAAGCCCTTCATGGTGGATGCCCTCTCCGGTGGAGCTCCGGAACAGGCTCCAAGATGGGATCTCGTGGATATAGAAGGTTGCGGCGGTGGAATTAGGTTTTTGGCTCCTGTTCTGATCATTCGGGGATACGTAGGTATATATAGGAGGAAGGAGTACATCGGTGGAGCTCCGAGGGGCCCACGACGTAGGGGGCACGCACTCCACCCTCGTGACCTCCTCGGAGGCTTCTTGGAGTAGGGTCCAAGTCTCCTGGATCACGATCGGTTGGAAAATCACGATCCCGAAGGTTTCATTCCGTTTGGACTCCATTTGATATTCTGCTTCCTCGAAATACTGAAAAGGGCAAAAAAAACAGCAATTCTGGGCTGGGCCTCCGGTTAACAGGTTAGTCCCAAAAGTAATATAAAGTGAAAAATAAAGCCCAATATAGTCCAAAACAGTAGATAAAGTAGCATGGAGCAATCAAAAATTATAGATACATTGGAGACGTATCAACTACTAATAGCAAGACTTCACCCATGTCCTCAGGAACAAACGTAACTACTCACAAAGCATATTCATGTTCATAATCAGAGGGGTAATAATATGCATAAAGGATCTGAACATATGATCTTCCACCAAGTAAACCAAATAGCATCAACTACAAGGAGTAATCAGCACTACTAGCAACCCACAGGTACAAATTTGTGGTTTTGATACAAGATTGGATACAAGAGATGAACTAGGGTTTTGAGATGAGATGGTTCTAGTGAGGATGTTGATGGAGATTGACCCCCTCCCGATGAGAGGATCATTGGTGATGATTTGCCCCTCCCGGAGGGAAGTGTCCCTGGCAGAACAGCTCCGCCAGAGCCCTAGATTGATTCCGCCAAGGTTCCGCCTCGTGGCGGCGGAGTTTCATCCCGTAAGCTTGTCCATGATTTTTCCAGGTAAAAACCTTTCATATAGCAGAAGATGGCAGGCGGAAGCCCACCAGGGGGCCCAGGAGATAGGGGGGCGTGCCCTAGGGGGGGGCGCCCCCTGTCTCCTGGACAGGGTGTGGTCCCCCTGGCCTATTTCTTTTGCCAAAAAATTCTTATTAAATCTAAAAAGTTGTTTCGTGGAGTCTCAGGTCTTTTGGAGTTGTGCAGAATAGGTTTCCAACGTTTGCTCCTTTTCCAGCCAGAATTCCAGCTGCCGGCGTTCCCCCTCTTCATGGTAAACCTTGAAAATAAGAGAGAAAAGCCATAAGTATTGAGATATAGTGTGTAATAACAGCCCATAATGCAATAAATATTGATATATTAGCATGATGCAAAATGGACGTATCAACTCCCCCAAGCTTAGACCTCGCTTGTCCTCAAGCGGAAGCCGAAATCGAAAAATATGTCCACATGTTTAGAGATAGAGGTGTCGATAAAAATAAAATACGGACATGAGGTCATCATGATCATTCTAATAACAGCAACATATATGGATTTTGTCATATGAATTCCTAGGTTCAAGTAACAAACAATTCACAATGTCAAGTATGGTTCAAAAACTTCATTGGGAACTAACAAACTATAATCTCAGTCATTGAAGCAATTGCAATTTATCGTAATATCAGAAAGAGTCAATAATAGAGCTTTTCAGCAAGCTCACATACTCAACTATCTCGTAGTCCCCTATAATTGTTAACACTCACGCAATACTTGTGGTTATAGAGTTTCAGCCAGACACTGAGAAAGATAGTGGCTTATTGTGTTGCCTCCCAACGTATTCACCTTTAGGTGATGTCAACAATAATAGCCTATGCCGACTTACATCCAATTGGATATATGTATCATGATCTTTCAAACACGAGGAGCTTGCCAAAGGATAAAATGAAAAAGGGAGAGGTGAGGATCACCTTGACTCAAGCATAAAGTAAAAACATAAAGTAAAAGATAGGCCCTTCGCAGAGGGAAGCAGAGGTTGTCATGCGCGTTTAGGGTTGATGCACGAAACCTTAATGCAAAAGAACGTCACTTTATATGGACCCTTGCATGTGGACCTTTATTATGCAATCCGTCGCTTTTATTACTTCCACAACAAGTTCGTACAAAGCTTATTTTCTCTGCACTAATAAGTCATACATATTTAGAGAGCAATTTTTATTGCTTGCACTGATGACAACTTACTTGAAGGATCTTACTCAATCCATAGGTAGGTCTGGTGGACTCTCATGGCAAAATTGGGTTTAAGGATATTTGGAAGCACAAGTAGTATCTCTACTTGGTGCAAGGAATTTGGCTAGCATGAGGGGGAAAGGCAAGCTCAACATGTTTGGAAGGTCCATGACAATATACTTTAACTGAGATGTCGGAAAACATAAACCATTACATTGTCTTCCTTGTCCAACATCAATTCTTTTAGCATGCCATACTTAATGAGTGCTTCACAATCATAAAAGATGTCCAAGATAATATATTTATATGTGAACCCCTCCTTCCTTATCACTTCCTATTAATTGCAACAATGACCAAGGCTATGTTCATCAACTCTCAACGATTTTTATGCCTCATACTTCCTATGCGTGAAGTTATTACTATCCATAAGATCAATATGAACTCTTTTGTTCTTTCTACTTTCTCAAGATCATAGCAACATAGCAAAGCCCTTGACTCAACACTATTCTTTATTATAGATAGCACACGGACTCGATTACATAAAGGGATCACAAAGCAAAACTCAAAACTACTTGATATCAAAACTTCAAACTAATAGATCAAGATACTACTAAAAGGATCGAACTAAATAAATCGGTAAAGAGAGGAGTGTGATGGTGATACGATACCGGGGCACCTCCCCCAAGCTTGGCAGTTGCCAAGGGGAGTGCCCATACCCTTGTGATTATTTCTTCGGAGGTGATGGAGGTGGTGATGATGACGGTGGATAATCGCACATTGAGCATAGAAGCTCCTCCAACTTGCGGATAATGCCCTTAAGCCCAGCAATTGTTGGGGAACGTAGTAATTTCAAAAAAAAATCCTACGCACACGCAAGATCATGGTGATGGCAGATTATTGTCCACGTACCCTCGTAGACCGTAAGCGGAAGCGTTATGACAACGCGGTTGATGTAGTCGTACGTCTTCACGATCCGACCGATCCAAGTACCGAACGTACGGCACCTCCGAGTTCATCACACGTTCAGCTCGATGACAATCCCCGGGCTCCGATCCAGCAAAGCGTCGGGGATGAGTTCCGTCAGCACGACGGCATGGTGATGATGATGATGTTCTACCGGCGCAGGGCTTCGCCTAAACTCCGCAACGATATGACCGAGGTGGAATATGGTGGAGGGGGCACCGCACACGGCTAAGGAATGATCCGTAGATCAACTTGTGTGTCATGGGGTGCCCCCCTGCCCCCGTATATAAAGGAGCAAGGGGGGAGGAGGCCGGCCCTAGGAGGGGGCGCGCCAAGTGTGGAGTCCTACTAGGACTCCCTAGTCCTAGTAGGATTCCACCTCCCTTGTTGGAGTAGGAGAAGGGGAAAGAGGGGGAGAGGAAGAAGGAAAGGGGGGCTGCGCCCCTTGTATAATTCGGACCAGAGGGGGGGCGCAGGCCTCCTTCCTTTTGGCCTCTCTCTTCTATTCCCGTATGGCCCAATAAGGCCCATATACTCCCCGGCTAATTCCCGTATCTCTCCGGTACTCCAAAAAATACCCGAATCACTCGGAACCTTTCCGAACTCCGAATATAGTCGTCCAATATATCGATCTTTATGTCTCAACCATTTCGAGACTCCTCGTCATGTCCCCGATCTCATTCGGGACTCCGAACTCGTTCGGTACATCAAAAATCATAAACTCATAACATAACTGTCATCGAAACCTTAAGCGTGCGGACCCTACGGGTTCGAGAACTATGTAGACATGACCTAGAACTATTCTCAGTCAATAACCAATAGCGGAACCTGGATGCCCATATTGGCTCCTACATATTCTACGAAGATCTTTATCGGTCAATCCGCATAACAACATACGTTGTTCCCTTTGTCATCGGTATGTTACTTTGCCGAGATTCGATCGTCGATCTCCAATACCTAGTTCAATCTCATTACCAGCAAGTCTCTTTACTCGTTACGTAATGCATCATCCCGCAACTAACTTATTAGTCACATTGCTTGCAAGGCTTATAGTGATGTGCATTATCGAGAGGGCCCAGAGATACCTCTCCGACAATCGGAGTGACAAAACCTAATCTCGAAATACGCCAACCCAACATTTACCTTTGGAGACACATGTAGTACTCCTTTATAATCACCCAGCTCGCTGTGACGCTTGGTAGCACCAAAGTGTTCCTCCGTAAACGGAGTTGCATAATCTCATAGTTACGTGAACATGTATAAGTCATGAAGAAAGCAATAGCAACATACTAAACGATCAAGTGCTAGGCTAACGGAATGGGTCATGTCAATCACATCATTCTCCTAATGATGTGATCCCGTTAATCAAATGACAACTCTTTTGTCCATGGCTAGGAAACATAACCATCTTTGATAAATGAGCTAGTCAAGTAGAAGCATACTAGTGACACTATGTTTGTCTATGTATTCACACACGTATCAAGTTTTCGGTTAATACAATTCTAGCATGAATAATAAACATTCATCATGATGTAAGGAAATAAATAATAACTTTATTATTGCCTCTAGGGCATATTTCCTTCAGTCTCCCACTTGCACTAGAATCAATAATCTAGTTCACACCGCCATGTGATTTAACACCAATATTCATATCTGTATATGATTAACACCCATAGTTCACATCATCATGTGACCAACACCAAAAGGGTTTACTAGAGTCAATAATCTAGTTCACATCGCTATGTGATTAATACCCAAAGAGTACTAAGGTGTGATCATGTTTTGCTTGTGAGAGAAGCTTAGTCAATGGGTCTGTCACATTCAGAGTCGTATGTATTTTGCAAATATTCTAGGTCTACAATGCTCTGCACGGAGCTACTCTAGCTAATTGCTCCCACTTTCAATATGTATCCAGATTGAGAGTTAGAGTCATCTGGATCGGTGTGAAAACTTGCACCGAGGTAACTTTTTACGACGGGCTCTTTTATCACCTCCATAATCGAGAAATATTTCCTTAGTCCTCACTAAGGATATTCTTGACCAATGTCCAGTGATCTACTCCTAGATCAATATTGTACTCCCTTGCCAAATACAGAGCAAGGTATAAAATAGGTCTGGTACATAGCATAGCATACTTTATAGAACCTATGACTGAGGCATAGGGAATGACTTTTCATTCTCTTTCTATTTTCTGTTATGGTCGGGATTTGAGTCTTACTCAATTTCATACCTTGGCAACATAGGCAAGAACTCTTTCTTTGACTGTTCCATTTTGAACTACTTCAAAATCTTGCCAAGGTATGTACTCATTGAAAATCTTAACAAGCGTCTTGATCTATCTCAATAGATCTTGATGCTCAATATGTAAGTAGCTTTATCAAGTCTTTCTTTTAAAGAACTTCTTTCAAACACTCCTTTATGCTTTGCGTAATAATTCTACATTATTTCCGATCAACAATATGTCATTCACATATACTTATCGAAAGGCTGTAGTGCTCCCACTCACTTTCTTGTAAATACAGTGCCTTCCAAAAGTCTCAGATAAAACCATATGCTTTGATCCACTCATCAAAGTGTATATTCCAACTCCGAGATGCTTGCACCAGTCCATTGATGGATTGCTAGAGCTTGCACACTTTGTTAGCACCTTTAGGATTGACAAAACCTTCTGATTGCATCATATACAACTCTTCTTTAATAAATCCATTAAGGAATGCAGTTTTGACATCCATTTGCCAGATTTCATAAAATGTGGCAATTGCTAACATGATTTCGACATACTTAAGCATCGATACGAGTGAGAAAATCTCATCGTATTCAACCCCTTGAACTTGTTGAAAACCTTTTGCAACAAGTCGAGCTTAGTGGATAGTAACACTACTATCGTTGTCCGCCTTCCTCTTGAAGATCCATTTATTTAACATGGCTTGTCGATCATTGAGCAAGTCAATCAAAGTCCATACTTTGTTCTCATACATGGATCATATCTCGATTTTATGGCCTCAAGCCATTTCGCAGAATCTGGGCTCATCATCGCTTCTCATAGTTCGTAGGTTCATCATGGTCTGTAACATGACTTCCGTAACAGTATTACTGCACTACTCAAAAGCGGACTGTACTTTGGATGACCTACGAGGTTTTGTAGTAACTTGATCTCAAGTTTCATGATCATCATCATTAGCTTCCTCACTAATTGGTGTAGGAATCATCGAACTGATTTCGTGATGAACTACTTTCCAACTCGGAGAAGGTACAAATTACCTTATCAAGCTCTACTTTCCTCCCACTCACTTCTTTCGAGAGAAACTCCTTCTCTAGAAAGGATCCATTTTTAGCAACGAATATCTTGCCTTCGGTTCTGTGATAGAAGGTGTACCCAACAATTTCCTTTGGGTATTCTATGAAGACGCACTTCTCCGATTTGGGTTCGAGCTTATCAGGATGAAACTTTTTCACATAAGCATCGCATCCCCAAACTTTAAGAAACGACAACTTGGGTTTCTTGCTAAACCACAGTTCATATGTTGTCATCTCAACGGATTTAGATGGTGCCCTTTTAATGTGAATGCAACTATCTCTAATGCATAACCCCAAAACAATATTGGTAAATCAGTAAGAGACATCATAGATCGCACCATATCCAATAAAGTGCGGTTACGACGTTCGAACACACCATAACGTTGTGGTTTTCCAGGTGGCGTGAGCTGTGAAACTATTCCACATTGTTTTAATTGAAGACCAAACTCGTAACTCAAATATTCGTCTCCGCGATCAGATAGCAAAATCTTTATTTTCTTGTTATGATGATTTTTTCCACTTCACTCTGAAATTCTTTGAGCCTTTCAACTATTTCAGACTTATGTTTCATCAAGTAGATTACCCATATCTACTCAAATCATCTTGTGAAGGTCAAAAAATAACGATATTTGCCACGAGCCTTCATACTCATTAGTCTGCATACATCAGTATGTATTATTTCCAATAAGTCAGTAGCTCGTTCCATTGTTCCGAAGAACGGAGTTTTAGTCATCTTGCCCAAAAGGCACGGTTCGCAAGCATCAAATGATTCATAACCAAGTGATTCCAAAATCCATCTTTATGGAGTTTCTTCATGCGCTTTACAATCGATATGACCCAAACGGCAATTGCCACAAATAAGTTGCACTATAATTATTAACTTTGCATCTTTTGGCCTCAATATTATGAATATGTGTATCACTACGATCGAGATCCAACAAACTATTTTCATTGGGTGTATGACCATTGAAGGTTTTATTCATGTAAATGTAACAACAATTATTCTCTGATTTTAAATGAATAACCGTATTGCAATAAACACGATCAAATCATATTCATGCTCAACACAAACGCCAAATAACATTTATTTAGGTTTAACACTAATCCCGATAGTATAGGGAGTGTGCGATGATGATCATATAAATCTTGGAACTACTTCCAACACTCATCATCGCTTCCTTCAACTAGTCTCTGCTTATTCGTAACTCTGCTTGAGTTACTAATCTTAGCAACCTAACAAGTATCAAATACTGTGGGATACTATAAACACTAGTAAGGCACACATCAATAATCAGATATCAAATATACCCTTGTTCACTTTGCCATCCTTCTTATCCACCAAATATTCGTGGCATTTCCGCTTCAAAGGACCATTTCCTTTGCGATGTAAACACTCGGTTTCAGTGCTATGGTCCAGCTTTGGGCTTCTTCGCAGGAGTGACAAACTTGCTTGTCTTTCCACTTGAAGTTCCCTTTCTTTCCCTTTGCCCTTCTCTTGAAACTAGTGGTCTTGTCAATCATCAACACTTGATGCTCTTTCTTGATTTCTACCTTCGTCGATTTCAACATCACGAAGAGCTCGGGAATCGTTTTCATCATCCCTTGCATACTATAGTTCATCACGAAGTTCTAGTAACTTAGTGATGGTGACTAGAGAATTCTGTCATTCACTATCTTATCTAGAAGATTAACTCCCACTTGATTCAAGCGATTGAAGTACCCAGACAGTCTAAGCACATGCTCACTAGTTGAGCGATTCTCCTCCATCTTTTAGCTATAGAACTTGTTGGAGACTTCATATCTCTCAACTCGGGTATTTGTTGGAAATATTAACTTCAACTCCTCGAACATCTCATATGGTCCATGACGTTCAAAACGTCTTTGAAGTCCCGATTCTAAGCCGTTAAGCATGGTGCACTAAACTATCAAGTAGTCATCATTTTGAGCTAGCCGACATTCATAACTTCGCAGATCCGCTCCTGCAATAGGTCCGCTACCTAGCGGTGCATTAAGGACATAATTCTTCTATGCAGCAATGAGGATAAACCTCGATCACGATCGAATCCGCATCATTGCTACTAACTTTTTCAACACAATTTTCTAGGAACATATCAAAATAAACATATGAAAGCAACAACGCAAGCTATTGATCTACAACATAATTTGCAAAATACTACCAGGACTAAGTTCATGATAAATTTAAGTTCAATTAATCATATTACTTAAGAACTCCCACTTAGATAGACATCTCTCTAGTCATCTAAGTGATCACGTGATCCAAATCAACTAAACCATAACTGATCATCACGTGAGATGGAGTAGTTTTCAATGGTGAACATCACTATGTTCATCATATCTACTATATGATTCACGCTCGACCTTTCGGTCTCCGTGTTCCGAGGCCATATCTGCATATGCTAGGCTCGTCAAGTTTAACTCGAGTATTCTGCGTGTGCAAAACTGGCTTGCACCCGTTGTAGATGGACGAGAGCTTATCACACCCGATCATCACGTGGTGTCCGGGCACGATTTAACTTTGGCAACGGTGCATACTCAGGGAGAACCCTTCTTGATAATTTTAGTGAGAGATCATCTTAAAATGCTACCATCAAACAAAACAGAATAAGATGTATAACAGATAAACATCATATGCAATCAAAATATGTGGCATGATATGGCCATGATCATCTTGCGCCTTTGATCTCCATCTCCAAAGTACTGTCATGATCTCTATCGTCACTGGCACGACACCATGATCTTCATCATCTTGATCTATATCAATGTGTCGTCACATGGTCGTCTTGCCAACTATTGCTCTTGCAACTATTGCTATCGCATAGAGATAAAGTAAAGCAATTATTTGGCACTTGCATCTTATGCAACAAAGAGACAACCATAGGGCTTCTGCCAGTTGTCGATAATTTCAACAAAACATGATCATCTCATACAACAACTTATATCTCATCACGTCTTGACCATATCACATCACAACATGCCCTGCAAAAACAAGTTAGACGTCCTCTACTTTGTTGTTGCAAGTTTTATATGGCTGCTACGGGCTGAGCAAGAACCATTCTTACCTACGCATCAAAAACCACAACGATAGTTCGTCAAGTTGGTGCTGTTTTAACCTTCGCAAGGACCGGGCGTAGCCACACTCGGTTCAACTAAAGTTGGAGAAACTGACACCCGCCAACCACCTGTGTGCAAAGCACGTCGGTAGAATTAGTCTCGCGTAAGCGTACGCGTAATGTCGGTCCGGGCCGCTTCATCCAACAATACCGCCGAACCAAAGTATGACATGCTGGTAAGCAGTATGACTTGTATCGCCCACAACTCACTTGTGTTCTACTCGTGCATATAACATCAATGCATAAAACCTAGGCTCTGATACCACTGTTGGGGAACGTAGTAATTTCAAAAAATTTCCTGCGCACACGCAACATCATGGTGATGGCATAGCAACGAGAGAGGAGAGTATTGTCCACGTACCCTCGTAGACCGTAAGCGGAAGCGTTATGACAATGCGGTTGATGTAGTCGTATGTCTTCACGATCCGACCGATCCAAGTACCGAACGTACGGCACCTCCAAGTTCAGCACACGTTCAGCTCGATGACAATCCCCGGGCTCCGATCCAGCAAAGCGTCGGGGATGAGTTCCATCAGCATGACGGCGTGGTGATGATGATGATGTTCTACCGGCGCAGGGCTTTGCCTAAACTCCGCGACGATATGACCGAGGTGGAATATGGTGGAGGGGGGCACCGCACATGGCTAAGGAACGATCCGTAGATCAACTTGTGTGTCATGGGGTGCCCCCTGCCCCCGTATATAAAGGAGCAAGGGGGGAGGAGGCCGGCCCTAGGAGGGGGCGTGCCAAGTGTGGAGTCCTACTAGGACTCCCTAGTCCTAGTAGGATTCCACCTCCCTTGGTGGAGTAGGAGAAGGGGAAAGAGGGGGAGAGGAAGAAGGAAAGGGGGGCTGCGCCCCTTGTCCAATTCGGACTAGAGGGGGGGCGCAGGCCTCCTTCCTTTTAGCCTCTCTCCTCTATTCCCGTATGGCCCAATAAGGCCCATATACTCCCCGGCGAATTCCCGTAACTCTCCCAGACTCAAAAATACCGAATCACTCGGAACCTTTCCGAACTCCGAATATAGTCGTCCAATATATCAATCTTTACGTCTCGACCATTTCGAGACTCCTTGTCATGTCCACGATCTCATCCGGGACTCCAAACACCTTCGGTACATCAAAACTCATAAACTCATAACATAACTGTCATCGAAACCTTAAGCGTGCGGACCCTATGGGTTCGAGAACTATGTAGACATGACCTAGAACTATTCTCGGTCAATAACCAATAGCGGAACCTGGATGCCCATATTGGCTCCTACATATTCCACGAAGATCTTTATCAGTCAAACCGCATAACAACATACGTTGTTCCCTTTGTCATCGGTATGTTACTTGCCCGAGATTCGATCGTCGGTATCCAATACCTAGTTCAATCTCGTTACCGGCAAGTCTCTTTACTCGTTACGTAATGCATCATCCCGCAACTAACTTATTAGTCACATTGCTTGCAAGGCTTATAGTGATGTGCATTACCGAGAGGGCCCAGAGATACCTCTACGACAATCGGAGTGACAAAACCTAATCTAGAAATACGCCAACCCAACATGTACCTTTGGAGACACCTGTAGTACTCCTTTATAATCACCCAGTTACGTTGTGATGTTTGGTAGCACCCAAAGTGTTCCTCCGGTAAATGGGAGTTGCATAATCTCATAGTTACAGGAACATGTATAAGTCATGAAGAAAGCAATAGCAACATACTAACGGAATGGGTCATGTCAATCACATCATTCTCCTAATGATGTGATCCCGTTAATCAAATGACAACTCTTTTGTCCATGGCTAGGAAACATAACCATCTTTGATAAACGAGCTAGTCAAGTAGAGGCATACTAGTGACACTATGTTTGTCTATGTATTCACACATGTATTATGTTTCCGGTTAATACAATTCTAGCATGAATAATAAACATTCATCATGATATAAGGAAATAAATAATAACTTTATTATTGCCTCTAGGGCATATTTCCTTCAGCAATATGATCCTTCAACAAGATATTCTCCTCGGTGAGGTACTTGTTCTGTATGCGGGCTAATTCAATCATCTTGAACGCTTCAATCTCTGTTGGAGTGAAAAGATTAGGTAAAGGTTGAGGGATGTCTTCTTCTTTCACCACTGGAGCTTGAGCCTCCATGTCCTTCTTGATCCCTCCATCCTTGCT
Organism: Aegilops speltoides; assembly: GCA_021437245.1. NCBI lineage: Eukaryota > Viridiplantae > Streptophyta > Magnoliopsida > Poales > Poaceae > Aegilops > Aegilops speltoides. Next base: position 438,853,206 of record CM038143.1, read on the forward strand.
GATCTCCTCCGGTTCCTCTCTTTTCAACTCTATCTTCAATAGCCAAGCATCCTTGTCTTCATTGTTGGAGGAGGGGGAAGTCATGGTGCTCTAAATCTGCAACAGAAACAGCTCAAAACGAAAGCAGAGGATATTTGCGTGATACGGTGGTCAAAACCTTCGGGAGTATATTTAATGTATTTTTACCGACCAAAATACGTAACATACAAGAAAACGGAGTCCGGAAGGCACACGAGGTGCCCACGAGACCGGGGGTACGCCCTACAGGGGGGCGCCCTCCTCTCTCGTGGGAGCCTCGTGCCCCTTTCGGACTACTTCTTTCTTCCTAAAATCCTTAAATAATCCAAAACTGATAAAAATTTCCATTAGAGTTGTTTTGGAATCGGTTTACTTACCGTACCACGTACCTATGCCTTTTTGGAGTCTAGAACATTCTGGAAAGTGTCTCTTATGTATTCCTCAGGGGTTATGGTTTCAATAATATTAGTTTCAACATTGATAGGATTACTTGAAATATAATATTTAATTCTTTGACCATTTACCACCCTCGGGTTTGTACCTTCGAAGTTATTGATTTTTATAGCACCAGAACGACAGACCTCCTCGATAACGTAGGGACCTTCCCATTTTGAGAAAAGTTTTCCTGCAAAAAATCTTAAACGAGAGTTGAACAATAACACATAATCTCCTACGTTAAACTCACGCTTTTGTATCCTCTTATCATGCCAGCGTTTGACTCTTTCTTTGAAAAGCTTGGCATTCTCATATGCTTGGGTTCTCCATTCATCAAGTGAGCTAATATCAAATAACCTTTTCTCACCGGCAAGTTTGAAGTCATAATTGAGCTCCTTAATAGCCCAATATGCTTTATGTTCAAGTTCAAGAGGTAAATGACATGCTTTTCCATAAACCATCTTATATGGAGACATACCCATAGGACTTTTGTATGCAGTTCTATAGGCCCATAATGCATCATCAAGTTTTTTGGACCAATTCTTTCTAGATCTATTCACAATCTTTTGCAAAATTAATTTGAGCTCCCTATTGCTCAACTCTACTTGACCACTAGACTGTGGGTGATAAGGAGATGCGATTCTATGATTGACATCATACTTAGCAAGCATCTTACGGAAAGCGCCATGAATAAAGTGTGAACCACCATCAGTCATAAGATATCTAGGGACTCCAAACCTTGGAAAAATAACTTCTTTAAGCATTTTAATAGAAGTGTTATGATCAGCACTACTAGTTGGAATAGCTTCTACCCACTTAGTAACGTAATCAACAAAGAACTAAAATATGTGTATAACCATTGGAGGCAGGAAAAGGTCCCATATAATCAAAGCCCCATACATCAAACGGTTCAATAACAAGAAAATAATTCATAGGCATTTCTTGACGTCTACTAATGTTACCTATTCTTTGACATTCATCACAAGATATGACAAACTTACGAGCATCTTTGAAAAGAGTAGGCCAATAAAAACCAGATTGTAGTACCTTGTGTGCAGTTCTGTCTCCAGCATGGTGTCCTTCATAGGATTCAGAGTGACACTTGCGTAAGATTTGTTAATGTTCATGCTCAGGTACACAACGTCTAGTAATACCATCTACTCCTTTATAAAGGTGTGGATCATCCCGGAAGTAATGTCTTAAATCGTAAAAGAACTTGTTCTTTTGCTGGTATGTGAAATTAGGAGTTATATATTTAGCAACAATGTAATTAGCATAATCAGCATACCAAGGAGCAGTATGAGAAGCATTGACGACCGCTAATTGTTCATCAGGAAAACTATCATTAATAGGCAGTGGGTCATCAAGAACATTCTCTAACCTAGACAAGTTGTCTACAACGGGGTTCTCAGCTGCCTTTCTATCTATAATATGCAATTCAAATTCTTGGAGCAAGAGAACCCATCTAATGAGTCTAGGCTTAGCATCTTTCTTTTCCATAAGATATTTAATAGCAGCATGATCAGTATGAATAGTAACTTTGGAATCAACAATATAAGGTCTAAACTTATCACATGCAAACACAAATGCTAAGAATTCTTTTTCAGTAGTAGCATAATTTCTCTGGGCAGTATCAAGAGTCTTACTAGCATAATGGATAACATTCAATTTCTTATCGATTCTTTGCCCTAAAACAGCACCTACAGCATAATCACTAGCATCACACATAATTTCAAAAGGTAAGTTCCAATCAGGTGGCCGAACAATAGGTGTAGTGATCAAAGCCTTCTTAAGTGTTTCAAATGCTTCTACACAATCATCATCAAAGACAAAAGGAATATCTTTTTGCAATAAATTAGTCAGAGGCCTAGAGATTTTAGAAAAGTCCTTAATGAACCTCCTATAAAAACCGGCATGACCAAGAAAACTTCTTATACCTTTTATGTCCTTGGGACATGGCATCTTTTCAATAGCATGAACTTTGGCTTTATCAATTTCAATACCTCTCTCGGAGATCTTGTGCCCCAAGAAAATGCCTTCATTAACAATAAAGTGACACTTTTCTCAATTTAGGACGAGACTAGTGCCTTCGCATCTCTACAAAACTTGATCAAGGTTGCTCAAACAATCATCAAAAGAGGATCCATAGACAGAGAAGTCATCCATGAATACCTCACAAATCTTTTCACAAAAATCAGAAAATATAGCCATCATGCATCTTTGAAAGGTAGCAGGTGCATTACATAAATCAAAAGGCATACGTCTATAAGCAAAAGTACCAAAAGGGCAAGTAAAAGTAGTTTTAGATTGATCCCCACGACACAGTATCCGAGAAGCCAGAATAACCATCTAGAAAGCAAAAATGTGTGTGTTTGGATAGCCTTTCTAGCATTTGATCAATAAAGGGTAAAGGGTAATGATCTTTCTTAGTAGCTTTATTTAACTTACAAAAATCAATTACCATCCTATAAATTCTTTGCGGGATCAATTCATCTTTATCATTAGGAACAACGGTAATACCTCCCTTTTTGGGGACACAATGGATGTGGCTTACCCATTCACTATCAACAACGGGATAAATAATACCGCCTCAAGGAGTTTTAGTATCTCCTTTCTTACCACTTCCTTCATTTTGGGATTTAATCGTCTTTGAGGATCTCTAACTGGTTTGGCATCTTTCTCCACTGAAATTTTGTGTTGACATAATGTGGGACTAATGCCCTTAAGATCATCCAGAGTATACCCAATAGCAGCTCGGTGCTTCTTCAGGGTTTTCAATAATCTTTTTTCTTCTTTCTCCGAAAGGTTAGCACTAATAATAACAGGATATATTTCTTTTTCATCAAGATAAGCATACTTATGATTATCAGGTAATGGTTTGAGTTCAAACATGGAATCACCCTTGGGTGGAGGGGGATCCCCAAGAATTTCAACGGGAAGGTTATGCTTCAGCATAGGTTCTTGTTTAAGGAACACTTCATCTATTTCTTCCCTTTCCTTCATAAACATATCGTTTTCGTGATCTAGCAAATATTATTCTAACGGATCAGTTGGAGAAACAGCAATGGAAGCAAGACCAATAATTTCATCCCAACTAGATGGTTCCTGTTCATGATGTTGTCTACTAAACTTGGCAAAATTAAACTCATGAGACGTACCCTCTATGCCAACAGTGACAACCTTTCTCTTACAATCAATCTTAGCACTAGCAGTGTTCAAAAAGGGTCTACCAAAAATAATGGGACAAAAATATCTTGTGGGGAAGCAAGAACAAGAAAATCAGCAGGGTATTTAATCTTCCCACACAAGACTTCAACATCTCTAACAATCCCTGTAGGTTTAATGGTGTCCCTATTAGCAATCTTAATAGTAACATCAATGTCTTCTTGAAAGTGCGTTATATCGACTAGAGGGGGGGTGAATAGGCGATTTTTATGAATTCTTCACTGAGGAATTTGCCGGTGAGGAAATTCCTTAGCGAAGAACTACTTGCAGCGGAATAAGTACTCAGAAGTATGCATAACAGAACACAAGCATGGTCATCATGATGAAATGAAGACTAGCACGGAGTACAGAAAGTGTAATCACAGGATAACAAGATGAAGACAAATAGATCAAGAAATGGAACCGAGGAAATTGAGAAAGTCTTCATCAAAGTCTTCAAGCACGATATGAACAACATTCAACACAAGAATGAGGAAATGAAAGAGTTGAGGAAATAGAACCAGTTAGTTGGTGAAGACAATGATTTGGTAAACCAGTTCCAACTGTTGTCTCGGTTACGCCTAGTTGAGCGGCCGAGTATTTAAACTCGAGGACACGCAGATCCGGACACCCGCCTCGAGCCGCAACTCAGACACCCAGTCCTCACCGTATTCTCCTTGAACTAAGACCACGCATGTCTCGTCCAATCACTCGTGGTAAGTCTTGGTGACTTCCAAACCTTCACAGACTTGGTCACTCGGCGATCCACAATTCCTCTTGGATGCTCTAGACCTTGACGCCTAACCGTCTGGAAGAAGCACAGCCTTCAAAGGTAACAAGCATCGGATCCACGCAGATCAATTTCTTGATGATGCTCAATCACTTTGGGTTTGTGGGGGTTTGGTTTGGGATTTTCCTCACTTGATGATTTTCGCCAAAGTCCTCGGAGGATGGGTTGCTCTCAAATGACAAGTGTCAAGTTCTCTCGGAGCAGCCAACCAACTAGTGGTTTTAGGGGGCGGCTATTTATAGCCTAGGGAGCAGCCCGACATGATAAGACATAAATGCCCTTCAATGATATGACCGTTAGGTGGATAGGGTATTTTGGACACCCGGCGCGTAGCACAGCAACGGTCGGAAATTTGACTCTCAAATTCCTCAGGGCTATCATGTTCCTCACTGTGTAGGCAATTCGCACTGGCGAATTCCTAACTCCTCGATCGAGCAAAGTCCTCAAGGACTGTAAGAACTGCGTCTCACATCAAGAAATTGACTGAATCAGTATGAGATTTCCAATGGCTTCACTCAAGGGATTGGTAGGTGTAGGATTTTGAGTTGAGCATCACATGGAAATTTTTCCTTAGTATTTCCTCGACCCTTTAACAAAGACGGTGTTTCCTATGACTCAAGAAAGAGAAAATGAAACTATGAAAACAAAAGTCTTCACACTTCATGTTCCTCGAATGAATACCAAGTCTTCAAGGTCACACCAATTTCTTCACTTTCAAAGTCTTCAGGAAGTCTTCAGAATATCAAAGTCTTCAGTCGAAGAACTTCATTTTTAGGGGTCGACTTTCTCTGTAAATATCAAACTCCTCATAGACTTTTAGACCTGTGTACACTCACAAACGCATCAGTCCCTTAACCTATAAGTCTTCAATACACCAAAATCACTAAGGGCACTAGATGCACTTACAATCTCCCCTTTGGTGATTGATGACAACATAGGTTAAGTTTTCAACGGGATAAACATATGAAGTGTAAATACTGATATTGAGAATTTGATTGCAAGATATAGAAGAACTCCCCTAATATGTGCATAGTGAGGAATTTGCTTTTGAGGCAATGCACATTTGAAGAATTGAATCATGGAGATCTCCCCTATATCTTGTAATTCATACACGATTTGATATATAATATGAAGAATTTGAAATGCATGATGAAATATGGTGCCTGATGAGATTCAGCATGCGTGCAATAATATTAACGAGGAATAAGCATGCAGAATAGCACATCAAAAGTATCAGAGCTCGGTGCATCAAAAGCATCAGAGCACGACCAATAGTATCAAGGCACCATCGGTTTTAAGATTACAACTCGATCCAATAAAAGTTTCGGAAGAACGAGAGTTGTAACTTAAAAAAATGCCCTTAGTATAGACCCGCTTGAAGACTAACTCAGATTTCTCCCCCTTTGTCATGAAATGACCAAAAGGATCGGCGAGGACTAACGCTCAAGAATTTCACGTTGATGGAGGAGCGCCGTTGTCGGGTTGTTTGTTGAAGTAGGGCCTGCCGCAGTTGTCGTCCAAATCTTCATACTCATCAAGATCACGCGATGAAGAATAGGAGCTGGCCACCGATCGGGAACTTTGACCCTCTTGAATTTCTTCGGAGGAGGTGCAGACCAGTCAAATGCTTCCTGAAGATCCATAGTCTTCAGTTCTTCCGCGCTATATACATGAGTGAGAACAGCCCAGGTGCGGTTGAGGGTTTCGTGAAGGTGATAATGGTTCTTCTTCACTGCATTATGTGTTGAGGTTATATTGTGAAGAACAGGAGCAAACTGACGCTTCACCCATTTGTGATTGCGATCAACCTTCTGATGAAGACTGAGGAGTAACTCACGATCGATCATCACCACGGTGCCGTGGCTTGAGGATTTTTCTTCACCGAGGTATTTGCGGCGGTGTCATGTGTGGCGAGTCATCATTGGTAGAATAAGATGTAGCTGCATTTAAATTGACCATCCAATGGACGAGTGCCTTCATCGATCACAGCAGCTACCTTGCCTTTATCATCGATGATGAAACCGGTCGCTTCAGGACTTTAATGGGAGGCAAGTAGCTACCATGGTTCGAGTGTCACCTTGTAATTCAAAGAAGATCTTGCCCTTATGAATCTCATAATCCAAGGCGATAGGGCTTCAAATAATGGTGACACCGCAACATTTGCAAGAGTCCTCATGAAGAAATCATGGAAGTTGACGGGAACGCCATGAATGATGTTGAAAAGCATGTTCTTCATGATGCCAACGACATCTTCATCATTTGAGTCGTGTCCTTTGATAGGACTCGTTGTCTTCGTCAGGATGCGATAGACAGTCCGAGGCACATAAAGCAATTCCTTGACGAGGAATTTGGTTCGAGGGGCCTGCCCTGGCTTCAAAGGCTTCATGAGCACTTGCATATAATGATTTGTCAGTTCAGGGTCATTGTAGATGCAACGTGCACTATCATGGGGAGGATCAAGAGGAAGGACACGAAGCAATTCAGTTCCTGGTGCCTTATAATGAGTGTTTTCGGTCATCCAATCCAGCACCCATGAATTGACATCTTCAGCGTCTCTAGTGATATGCAGTGTGGCGTACAACTGAAGAATGAGTTCTTCATTCCAATCGCAAATGTCATTGCAGAAATTGAGTAATCTTGCATCGTGAAGAACACTGAGGACTGGCTCGAAGCATGGCAGAGATTCCATATCCACGTGAGGAATATGTTCATGATCGAAGATTTTGTCCTTGTCAAAGAGCACTGAGGAATAGAAGTTGGCTTGACTTGCAGTCCAGAAACGCCTCTTCCTTATGCGAGCAGAGTCATATGTATTATAATTAGTGAAGAACACATGCTCAGAAAAGAAGTCTTCAGCTTTGAATTTTTGCTTGCTTGAGAACGGATTCTTCGGCTTGGGCAGAGGAGTGTCAGTGATTTGCAGCACAACCTCAGGAATCACGAGCTTAGGTTCCTCAGGCTGAGGAATCTCTGGTTCCTCCTCTTGTGCAACTTGAGGATCAGCAGCAGCAGTTTCTTCAGCACTAGCGGCTGGAATTTCTTCATGAACAGAAGGAGTGGGATGAGTTTCTTCAGAGCCCATCTGAACTGTGGTTGCCAGGGACTGAGGAATTTGTTGGATCGGTGTGAATGGAGGAGTATTGGGATGCTGACTTTCCCAAAAGTCATCATTCATCACTGGTGTAGTGCATCCAATATCCACATCTTCATCTTCATTTTCAATTTCCTCAAGACCAGCCTCTTCAGCTGTGAACTGAGGCATAGGTGAGGAGATGATTGGCGTTGAAGGGATTGCTTCCACTTTAATTTCTTCATCAAGCTGCTCTGACGTAGAAACAAAATGATTTTCCTCATCAGATCCGCTTGGGATCTTGTAGTCTTCTCCATAAGGAACAATTTCCTTTGATGACATGGAGGAAATCGGAACGGCATCAATAGGATTTTCAAGAGAGCTGGTCACTGGGTTCATTTTCTTCGCAGCCGAAGAATTTGATGCAACTGATGCCTTCCTTTTCTTCACAGCAGCTCGCTCTGCAGCCTTGGTCTTCTTCACTTCATAGGCAGAAGGCAGAATTGGAGTTGGTGTAGGCGCGGGAGGAGCTGAGAATCTGGTTCATTTTCTTGGTATGGCCCGTGCAGCTTGCCTGATCTCTTCGATTTCTTGAGCGCACCACTAGTGGATGCCCCGCAATTTCTTCAATGCCGGGATAGAGTCATCAGCCCGGAACTTGATTTTCATCGGCAGGTTGAAAGTCATCAGCGGCTTGGCATGTTCTTAAGCAGGCTGAGCAGAGTCTCGCGCTCGAGGATTTTCTTATTGCGATGGGGCTGCAATAGTTGTCATCTTCTTCGTCGAGTTGACGAATCTCACTTTGGCTCCTTGCCAATCAGCATTGTATGCATCAAGTCTTTCTTTGAGGGCTTGATTTCAGATCGGCCCGAGAAGTTCCTCAGGTGTCATCCTGACAACATTCTTCTTCAGGAGCTTCTCCTTCTTGTATTGAGCTCTCTTGATCTCTCTTGCCTTCTCAAATTTCCACTTCTCTTGAGTGATGAAATGGGTCAGCATGTGACTTTGACCGGTAGTCAGAGGCAGATCAGGCATTGGAGTGTTCAGATCCTTGTGCCAGAGATCGATGTAGTCGAGGATCTTCTTCGGATCCAAAAGCAGTGGCACAGATGTGCCTATGGCTCTAGCGGCCTTCACTTGTCTGTCTCTGATGATTTCTGCAAGTTCTTCATCAGAAGCTTCATCATCAGAGGGCACTTGGAATGCAACCTGTTTCTTCCTTGGACTTGGCCGAGGACCGCGTCTAGCTGTTGCTTTTGTCTTCAACAGAGTGGGGCCTGATGAGGACATTGGTGCAGCTGAGGAACTTCTTGAGACACGAAGCAATTGAAAACCAAGAGTCCTTTGGCATGTAGCCAGATGCACAGGAGTTGAGGACTTTGGTGAAACAGTAGCGGTCTGAGGAATTTGCCGTGAGGGCATAGCTGAGGAACTTGGCCGTGAGGGCGCTGTTGGTGAAGCACTTGGCTTGCAAGCCGGCTTCTTTGGCATTGATTTCCTCGGTCTGACCGAAGACTCAGCAGCAGCAGCAGCAGAATCCTCATGGAATTTCCTCACTGCCTCCTTGGCTTGCCTTGCCAATTTGGCTTGGCGCTTAGCCCATTCTTCAGGAAAGTCTTCACCACTTTTGATGCTAGTGGGATCAGCAACTTGGCCAGGTGCCAGTGGAGCTCTTGGGCATGGGGGATTCAAAGCGAATTTCTTCATGTATTTTGGAGTAACATATCGATATTCCCTCCATTCCCTTGCCCATCCTGTTCAATTCTCTGAATGCGCACCTTGCGCCGATTCTTGTTTTCTTTGCCAAACTTGGCTTCATCAGGTGTGCAATAATCCTTATAGAGTTCATCAGGGATTTTGAAAGCAATCATGACCTCAGGCCTCTTTCCTCCTTTCTGCGGTCTCTTTCCTTCAGCCATATTCTTCAGATGAGGAATTTGAACAACTGAGCACTCTGAAGAAGTATGCAGTTTTTCTTGGAGGAACGCTGCAAATGAGTTAAGTTGATGAGAACCTAGTGATTCAGCAGCGGTCATGAGTACCTGTGAACAGAGTGTAGGTGCGAGGAATTTGAAGAGGTCATATGCGTTCTCAGAAGGATTTTTCGAAAAGACAAGTTTTGAGGAATTTGACCCGTTGAGCCTTGAGGAATTTCACTAAGCGCTCTTTGTCTTAAGTTCCAGAGTTGTACAGATCGAAAATCCACACAATTGAGGAATCTTGAAGAAAACAAGTGCTTCGAGAAATGGATCAAGAATAAAACAACTTTGAAGATTTTCAGGAAAGTTTGAGAATCAAAGTGAGTAATAAAAGTAACTTTTAATTACCCGAACCGAAGAACACGACGAACTGAGATGAACAGATGTGAAGTTCGTCTGGTTCGATCTCCCACGCCCTAACTTGGCAGAGGGAAACAGCTACGGCGGCGGCGGAGTGAAGATTTCTGCAGCCGGCGCGAGTACGACGGCGACGAGGTCGAGGCAGTGAAGCTCTTCCTCACCGGCGACGATGGAGTAGCGACGGTGCTAGGGTTTGAGGAGCTCGAGCGAGAGACAGCGGCCGAGCGGAGTAAATGAAGTGAGGAAGGGGAGAGTGGTATTTATAGCCACGGTAGAAACTGTTCGCCCGAAGATTTTGGGACGAACATGCCCCTGCCCTTTCTCCTTCACGCGACATGTGTCACCCGTGTACTGTGCAGATGAGATCGTGTAAGATCGTGGGTGAATAAAATAATTCATCATGGGATGTGGAACGGTTTGAGCGGTAAAACCGAAAATCTGGATAAGATTTGTTTTAAAGTTTCGTTCGCAATTTCTTCAGCTGTCAAGGACACAGTGAAGACTTTGAACGAGTTTCAATTAGAAAGCACATGAAGAATTTGTGAATAGATTGGGTTGAGTATAGCATAGAGGGGGAAGGGTCCGATCACAATCACTTAGCAGAAAAAAGCAACATGAAGAAATAGCCATAAGTGAATGCTGTAGAGGACATAAACTCATATATATATATATATATATATGTATATATATATATATATATAGCCAATGAAGAAAAACTACGGAAACAGTGAAGATTTTGCAAAGTTGAAGAATTTGAAACACTGAAGAATTTCAAAACTGAGGAAAAACTCAAATTGAAGATTTGCAACTTTTGTGGTGGCGTGACCCACCGTATAAGAATGATGATTTCAGACACCACGTACAGTTGTCGTAGGGTTCTGAGAATCAAATTCTTCATTAATTTCTTCACACTTAGAGTGTTATTCTTCATTGATTTAAGAAAAACGTTTCTTCATGTGTTGCACATCTAAGTCATCAATTCTGCATAAGGATTAGGATGTGTGTCCTTTTCAAAGAACATTCGAAGATTCTAAGATATTTAGCTCACACCGCAACTTGCTAAATCTCTTCTCATCCAAGGGCTTAGTGAAGATATCAGCTAGTTGTTCTTCAGTCTTCACGTGCTCGATGGAGATATCGCCCTTCAACACATGATCATGAAGAAAATGATGACGAATTTGAATGTGCTTTGTCTTTGAGTGCTGAACTGGGTTGTGAGCAATCTTGATGGCACTCTCATTGTCGCAGAGGAGAGGCACATTCTTCACGTTGACGCCATAGTCCTTGAGGGTTTGCTTCATCCAAAGCAGTTGAGCACAGCATGAGCCAGCAGTAATGTATTCAGCTTCAGCAGTAGATAGTGATACGCAGTTCTATTTCTTCGAGGACCAACAAACCAAAGATCGTCCGAGGAAATGACAAGTGCCAGATGTTGACTTGCGGTCCACGCGATCACCAAAGATAGTCGAGTCGTAATATCCAATGAGATCAAAAGCAGAGCCCTTGGGGTACCATAATCCTAGTGTTGGTGTGTGAGCTAGATATCAAGAATATGCTTCACACCTTATGGTGTGATTCCTTCGGTGCAGCTTGAAATCGGGCACACATGCAAACACTAAGCATTATATCCGCCTAGATGCACATAAGTACAATAAAGAACCAATCATGGAGCGGTATACCTTGTGATCAAGTCAATACCATTTTCATCGATTACAGATGGCCATTTGTGGGCATAGGAATTTTGACGCCTTTGCAATCTTGCATGCGAATTTCCTAAGTACATCTTTGAGGTATTTCTCTGAGATATGAATATGCCATTCGCTGGCGATTTAATTTGAAGACCTAAGAAGAATTTCAACTCTCCCATCATAGACATTTGATATTCTTCACTCATCATATAGGCAAATTCATCACTATAACGTTGGTCAAGACAGAAGATAATATCATCAACATATATTTGGCACACAAACAGTTCACCATCATATGATTTAGTAAAAAGAGTAGGGTCGAGTGAACTGGTGTGAAGCCATTCTTCACGAAGAATTCCTTCAATGTATCATACCACGCCCGAGGGGCTTGCTTGAGGCCATAGAGGGCCTTATTGAGTCTCAAGACTTTGTCGAGGATTCTTTGGATCTTCAAAACACGGGGTTGAGCAACATATACTTCTTCCTCAAGCTTACCAATGAGGAATGCACTTTTCACATCCATTTGATATAAGATGATATCATGATGGTTAGTATAGGCAAGTAATATGTAATAGCCTCAAGTCTAGCAACAGTGCAAAAGTTTCATCGAAATCAATTCCTTCAACTTGTGTGTAGCCTTGAGCTACTAGTCGTGCCTTATTCCTCACCACAAGGCCATTTTCATCTTGCTTGTTGCGGTAGATCCACTTTGTGCCAATGATATTATGCTTGCGAGGATCTCGGCGATTGACCAATTCCTAGACATTGTTAAGCTCGAACTGATGTAATTCTTCTTGCATAGCCTGAATCCACTCGGCTCGTAAATGCTTCATCTACCTTAGTGGTCTCTGTGATAGAGACAAAAGCATAGTGCCCACAAAAGTTAGATAAATGTGAAGCTTTTGAGCGTGTGAGAGGACCTAGTGCGCTAATGTCATCAATGATCTTCTCCACTTGCACTTCTTTTGCAACGCGAGGATGAGCTGGTTGTCGCCGAGGATTTTGATCATCATTTTCTTCAAAGATCATTTTCCTCATGATTTTCTTCAAAGCATCACTCGACGCTCTTCATGAATAGGAATGAACTCTTCACAGATTCTTCAAGAGGGAATGACATCCTCGGTTGCCTTGAGCTTGATAGCATCCTCGGTGTTGGTTCATCTAGCATGTAAGGTAGGTGCTCTCTTTGTGAGCCATTAGTTTCATCGAACCGCACATCTACAGCGTCAACAATCTTGTGAAGAACAATGTTGAAGACTCAGAGATGTGCGAGTCCTTCCGTAACCAAGCATATAACCTTCATGTGCTTTCGTGCAAATTTAGAGTTGTGGTGACGATCTCTAATCCAGCATTTAGCAATCAAGACTTTGAAATAACTCACATTGGGTTTCTTGTCGTTGAGGAGTTCATAGGCCGTCTTCTTGAAGAATTTGTGAAGATATACTCTGTTGATGATGTGGCAAGCAGTATCAATTGCATCAATCCAAAAACGCCGAGGCGTTTTGTATTCATCAAGCATAGTGCGAGCCATCTCAACAAGAGTTCTGTTCTTGCGCTCCAGGACGCCATTCTGCTGAGGAGTATAGGGACCAGATAACTCATGAGTAAAACCAAGTTCATCAAGATAGGCATCAAGACCGGAATTCTTGAACTCAGTTCCATTGTCACTTCTGATATGCTTGATCTTCACACCAAAGTTGGTTGAAGCCCTTGAGGAAAATCGTTTAAAGACTTCCTGCACTTCATGTTGTAAGTAACAATGTGTACCCATGTATATCGAGAGTAATCATCAACAATGACAAAACCATATAGAGATGCATCATTAGTGACTGCTGAGTAATGATTAGGTCCGAAGAGGTCCATGTGAAGCAATTCGAATGGACGGGTAGTGGTCATGATAGTCTTTGCTGGATGCTTGGCCTTGGTCATTTTTCCATCTTCACAAGCTCCGCATAAGTGATCCTTGAGGAATTTGACATTCTCAATGCCAATGACATGCTTCTTCTTCGCAAGCGTGTTCAAATTCCTCATGCCTGCGTGACCAAGTCGTCGATGCCATAGCCAGCCTTCTAAAGCTTTTGCAAGTAGACACACGGCTGGTTGTGATCCTGTAGAGAAATCAACAATATACAAATCTCCCCTCCTAAAGCCTTCAAGACTTTGGAATTTTCAGCTTCCATAATCACAACACAAATGATACTTGCCAAAGACAACAACCATATCAAGATCACAAAGCATTGAGATCGACATGAGATTGTATCCTAAGGACTCAACAAGCATGACTTTGTCCATGTGTTTATCCTTAGAGATTGCAACCTTACCAAGACCCAATACCTGACTTTTGCCTTTGTCAGCAAAGATGATATGCTTCAGAGGTGACGGTGATAAGGGAGCATCCATCAATAGATTCTTGTCACCAATCATGTGATTTGTACATCCACTATCGAGGACCCATTCAAGGTGGTTTTGGGTTGATCATCCTGCAGATGAATTAGTGTAGCTTACAATCTCATATGCTTCATCGCTGAAGAATATGATATCAAGTTCATCGATGAATTTCATCAAGCAATAAAATGATATAGCAAGATGAGGACGTGTGAAATGAAAGTTCATTTCATCATGATTCGCCTGCGTCCTTTTAGGCAATTTTGTCAGGTCCCCAGCAAATTCTTCAGACGTTAAAGCACGTCTGGAGACCTGACCCTGCAGAAGAGATTAGTTCTTTTTCTTCACCACCCACATTTGAAGGGGTGGCAAAGAGTTCATCATTCTACGAGCACCATGTGAGAATGGTGGCAAAGATGCCAAACCGTTTCGTCTCACATAAGATGGGTTAGGGTAAGCATATGAATAAGCAGAGTAATTCTTCGAGGACTTATGAACATAATGGTTTGAAGAATAATGCACATATTCATAGCCCTTAGCTCTACCCTGCTAGACAGAGTTGTTAGCACGATGATAATCATATGAGGACTTTGATCCTGTTGAGGAATTTGATCCACGGGAAGAGTTTGGTCCATATGAAGAATTTGACCTGGGGTTCCTGTAAGGGCTCATTTATCCCTAAGTGTTTTGGTGATTGATGACAATACTTGTGCGGACTAATCGTGTGCCTTGAGTCCTACAGATATTTCTTCCTTAGGCGCAAGACGATTCGGTGCCCCTCGGAGATTAATGAAGCCGGCGTTGTTCTACGTTTCTCTTTGGTGGAGTTGAGTCGTAGGAGAGCCGTACTATTAAGAGGGGTTCGCGTCGGAAAGGTAGGGTGGAATCACACGCACACTTACCCTCCTTCCCTTGCAACTTGAGCTGCCCATCGTTATCACGGTTGTCGAATCGACGATCGCTGCTTGTACTTGCGGTAGTACCGCAAGTACCAGCGGTAGTACTGCAAAGGGCCACGGTAGTACCGCCCTCGGTATGATAGTACCGCGGTACCTTGGCCTAGTGCTGCTCAGTCTTGGTAGTAGGGCGGATGTAATTTTACATCCGCGCCCACGGTAGTACCGCTCCTCCGCGCGGTAGTACCGCCGCAGACTGCCTAGTGCGCTCGGTCTGCGGCAGTGAGAGGGGCGGATGTAATTTTTACATCCGCGCACCCACGGTAGTACCGCTTCGCTCTGTAGTAGTACATGGGGCCCACGGTAGTACCGCCCCGAGTGGTAGTACCGCGTTCTTCGCTTAGTACCGCTGCGTCATGTAGTAGGCGCGATGTAATTTTTACATCCGTGTTTACCACGGTAGTACCGCACCCTTCGGGCGGTAGTACCGCGTCGGGTTTTTGCACCACCCTAATTTCAGCGGAAGTAGGCACGGATGAAATTTATTTCGTCCGCGCCCTTCCCAGGCCGTGACCCTCCTGCCTTGCGGTAGTACCGCAAGGGGGAGCGGTAGTACCGCGGCGGTAGTACCGCTCCCAGCTCGAGCTTGGTCCGCCTGTGGAGCTTCCACGGTAGTACCGTGGTCACCCACGGTAGTACCACAGTCGTCAAGGTAGTACCGCCCCCCCGAGCGGTAGTACCGTGAGTCGCGGCGAAAATAGTGGATAATGGTTGGATCTTTTCCCCGACTATATAAGGGTGTCTTCTACCTCTAGTTGACTACCTCTTCCACCTCTAAGCTCCATTGTTGCTCCAAGCTCCATTTTCGCCGATCTCTCTCCTAGCCAATCAAACTTGTTGATTTGCTCGGGATTGGGTGACAAGAGCCCGATCTACACTTCCACCAAAGGATATTTGATTCCCCACTTATCCCTTGGATCTTGTTACTCTTGGGTGTTGAGCACCCTAGATTTGTTGAGGTCACCTCGAAGCCATACTCCATTGTGGTGAAGCTTCGTGGTGGTGTTGTTGTTGGGAGCCTCCGATTGTTGTGGAGATTGCCCCAACCTTGCTTGTAAAGGTTCGGTCGCCGCCTTCAAGGGCACCAATAGTGGAATCACGGCATCTCGCATTGTGTGAGGGCGTGAGGAGAATACGGTGGCCCTAGTGGCTTCTTGGGGAGCATTGTGCCTCCACACCGCTCTAACGGAGACGATTTCCCTCAAAAGGAAGGAACTCCGTAACACATCCTCGCCTTCACCGCCTCCACTCTTGGTTATCTCGTGCCTTTACTTTCGCAAGCTTACTTATTGTTACATCTCTTGCTTGCTTGCTTGCTTGCTAGTCGGTTTTGCATCATATAGGTTGCTCACTTAGTTGCATATCTAGACAACCTATTTGTTGCAAAGTTTAATTTGGTAAAGAAAAGCTTAAAAATTGTTAGTTGCCTATTCACCCCCCTCTAGTCAACCATATCGATCCTTTCAATTGGTATCGAGCCTCGCCTCTTTTTAAGGACTTTACCGTCCAAGAGTATGGTTGACACCAACGATGGTGTGGAGGAACACCGTGTGAATCCCATCTCATCTTCGCCGAAGGGGAACCTCGGTCTCGTGAGGAGTTCAATGTGGCTTTGGACACATTGAAAACCTCCATGACGGCCGAGGTTAAAAGCATGTTTAATGATTTGTTAGAGGGACTTAACTATCTATCAGCGCCTATGAAAGTGGGTGATCCCACTAACAAGGCGACGGATGCTTTCTCCGATAAGGGGAAGCTAGCATTGAAAAGAGTCCTTCTACTAGTGGTAGAAATGGCACCGCATCTTTGCCCATGTGGAACCCCGGTCTATGGAGGGCCTATCCTCCACTCATTTAAATCATGCCGTCCACCTCCTAAGTATGAAAAAGGTGTAGATTTTGATAATTGGGTCTATCGCTTTAAGCGCCATTTGAAACATGTGAACACTAACCTTTGGAGAGT
The DNA here is from genome assembly GCA_021437245.1 of Aegilops speltoides. Classification (NCBI taxonomy): domain Eukaryota; kingdom Viridiplantae; phylum Streptophyta; class Magnoliopsida; order Poales; family Poaceae; genus Aegilops; species Aegilops speltoides. The sequence goes on from CM038143.1 coordinate 438,870,053, forward strand.
TATTGAAGAAGGTTTTATCCTCATGACCCAAGCAACTTCACCCTCGAGAAGCCGTGGACAATCAATTCAATGAGAGTGCTCTTCATCATTCAAGATGCAATTCTTCCCGAAGATCTCCCTCACCTTCGACCCCACGTCGTGGCTAAAGAAGCATGGAAATGTGTTGAGGGTCTCTATCGTGTGCTAGCATTCAACGGTCCAACTATGAAGTGGTGCAAGATGAAGCCGACGAGTTTGCAATGAAAGAAGATGAAGAACCTCGTGAGCTCTTTCGAAGAGTAACCAAACTCGCCGTGGCACTTCGAGATCATGGAAGCAAGGATACGGATGACAATTGGATCAAGCGAAAGTTCCTCAAGGCCATGATGCCCTACAACAAAGCCATGTTCTCCGTCATTCGTCAACGAATCGGACTTCCACACCATGACCTCAAGTGAAGTGTTGGATGAGTTCGTTGTAATGAACATCTTAGACAAGACCGCCAAAATGCGGTGCTCCGCTCTCAAAGAGCTAAGAAGCCTAACCTTGCCTTGAAGGCCAAGGTCATCGTCAAGAAGAGGAAGAAGTGGAAGATGAGGAAAGCAACCCCAAGACACCAAGTTCGACTACCATGAGCACATGGCCCTTGCTTCAAGACAATTTTGGAGCAAGAAGAGCTCAAGACCCAACTTCAACAAGAATAACTCAAGTGGTGTCAAGGGCAAGCAACGAGTTAGAACTTGCTTCAACTGTGGCAATGTGAGCCATTTCGTTGCGGATTGTCCTTACGAGAAGAGGGAAGACAATGGTGGCAAGTTCATTCAAAAGACAAAGCCAAGTCCATCCCCAACAAGAACAACTTCGCTAAGAAGACTCCCACTCGTGGGTTGGTGGTTCAAGAAGAATATCAAGAGGATGACGATGATGATGAGAATGAAGAAGCAACGCCATGGCATCCATTGCCATTGCTACTCCTCGGTGTCTCTCTTCAATCACCCAATGAAAACATCACCGCTAGATGTCTCATGGCTAAGGCTTCAAACAAGGTAACCCCAACATCTCTACCACCATCATTTCTAATCCTCCGTGGAGGATTGCATTGATGGACATGTTGAGTCTAATGAGGAAGTGAATGAATTTGAGTCCTTCATGAGTAAGCTCAAGGAAAGTCCAAGAAGCACTTTGTTGCTCTCTTGGAACAACTTGGTGAGGCCAATGACATGATCGAGGCTCACGAAGAAACCATCTCCAAGATGGAAGGTCATAGTCGTGACTATGCCGATGAGATATCGGATCTCTCAAATGCTCTTGAGGAAGAGCGTGTGCATCGCTTGACTCTTGAGGAGTCACACAATGATGCCCATGCTAAGTTAACGAAAGATCTTGATCATGCTCTTGTCTTGTCTCGTGTGCTAACCTCCGAGAAGGCTAAACTTGGGGTTGATCATGCTAGACTCAAAGAGGAGTTTGAGATACTTGACAAGGCCCACAAGGTCTTAAAGGGTACTCATGCTACTCTCAAAGAGTCTCATGCTCAACTCCAAGTTAAGCTAATCAAAGAGAAAGCCACCTTTCCTCATATGGTATTAATTGATAATGCATGTGCTACTAACCCTTGTTGTGAGCATAAGCATCTTGTGGAGGAAAATGCTAAGTTGAAGGATCAACTTGAGAAGGGCCTCGTGACTTGCATTCAAGGTGAGAAAAACCTCAACGACCTTTTGAGCAATCAAAAGGAAGTTGTGGGCAAGAAGGAATTGGGTTTGCACCCAAGTCCAAGAGCAAGAAGAAGAAGAACAACAAGGCCAACCGTCCTCCTCCCCTCAAACAATCTTTTGTGAAAGAGGGAGACGGAGCTTCCAAGAAGAAGAAGGACAAAGTGAAGGAAGTTGATATTCAAAAGAGCAAGAACGTTTCCTCAAACAAAGCCGCGACTTTAACCCTTCATATGTGTTGTGCCGTGCTAGTGATGGACATGTTTATGCTAAATTTGTTGGTTCTCCTTATGAGTACATTGAATGGTCTATTTGGGTTCCCAAGGCCCTTGTTACTAACATCAAAGGACCCATTACTAAATGGGTACCTAAAACCAAGCATTGATCTCGTGTAGGTGTTTGCTTCGGTGGGGATCATGGTTGCTCGATAGTGGAGCAACAAATCATATGACCGGAGCAAGGACTTGGTGGTGGATGTGCAAGAGACTCCATCTATGCCCACCAATGTCGAGTGGGGTGATGCATCACATTCTAAGGTATTGGGCCTCGCAAGGTTGTCATTTCTCATGATCTAACGATCGAGAAAGTCATGCTTGTTGAGTCCCTTGCATTCAATTTACTTTCCGTTCGTCAACTTGCACTCATGGGTTTTGCCACATTCTTTGATATTGATACGTGGCCCTCTTGTGGAGCAAGACTCTTAAAGTAGCCTTTGTTGGGCATGTCGAGAACGGTCTCTATGTGGTTAACTTTTCGTAGCAACCCACTAAGACCGCGACATGCCTAATGGCTAAAGTTGACGGGATGGCTTTGGCATCGCCGCTTGGCCCACGCCAATATGAGATCTTTGCAAAGTCTCCTCAAGGGGACCATGTTCGTGGACTAACAAATGTGAGTTTTGCCAAAGATCGTGCGTGCAAGGCTTGTATCAAGGAAAGCTACATGAAAGGCTCACCCTCCTCAACCATCATCTACTCGAAAAGACCCTTGGAGCTCCTTCACATGGATCTCTTTGGGCCTCCATCTTTGATAGTCTTGGAGGAAGAAAGTATTGCTTGGTGATTGTGGATGACTATTCAAGATATACTTGGGTGTATTTCTTCAAGAGGAAGAGTGAGACCCAACAAACCGTCATCAACTTTGCAAATGAAGCTCAACGTCAACATGATGCAAAGATCTTGACAATAAGAAGCGACAACGGCACCGAAGTTCAAGAACTACACCTTGATGAGTTCCTTAGTGACGAGGGATCAAGCATCAATATGCGCACCCTATACCCCTCAACAAAATGGTGTTGCGGAGAGGAAGAACCGGACGTTGATGGATGCGGCAAGGACCATGATGGCGGAGTTCAAGTCTCCATACAACTTTTGGGCGAAGCCATCAACACAAGATGTCATGCATCCAATCGGCTCTATCTTCGCAAAGGCTTGAACAAGACTCCTTATGAGATCCTCACCGCAACAAGCCCAACCTCAAGTACTTCCGGTGTTCGGTTGTAAGTGTTTCATTCTCAAGAAAGGTGTTCGGTTGTCTAAATTTGAAGCTAGAGCTCATGAGGGCATATTCGTTGGTTATGCTACAAACTCTCATGCTTATCGTGTCCTCAACAAGTCCACCGGACTCATTGAGGAGACGGTAACGTGAGTTTGATTTAAAATAACGGCTCCCAAGTGGAGCAAAGTGGTACTTGTGATATAGGTGATGAAATTCCTCCCAAGCCATAAGAAGAATGGGTATTGGTCACATCCTACCCATTGAGGAACCCCTTGTGGCAAGGAGAAGGACAATGCTCTACACAAGTAGAGCCATCACCTCATCAAGACCCACACGCTCAAAGAACAAAGTGAAGGCCCTCAACCTCGTGAACAAGACCAAGGGCAAGATCTAACTCAAGACGGTGATGAAGCACTAAATGATGCCCAAGGTCACGTTTCTCCCCGAGCTTGTTCAAGATCAAGATCAACCTCAAGATCAAGAACAAACTCAAGACGGCGCTCAAGATCAACAAGTCAACCCTCCTCCTTCCACACCCGAGGAGGAATTAGAGCGTCGTGCACAAGATTGCTTCCAAGCTCACCAACCAAGGCCATCTCATGGAAAATGTGGTTGGAAGCCTTCAAAAGGGTAAGCACTCAGAGACAATTGGCAAACTATTGTGAACATCACGCGTTTGTCTCTTGTGTTGAACCCCAAAAGGTCTATGAGGCGCCAAGACCCGGATTGGCTCAATGCCATGCATGAAGAACTCAACAACTTCGAGTACAACAAGGTGTGGAGATTGGTACCAAGACCATCCGGGAACCACAACGTCATTGGGACCAAGTGGATCTTCAAGAACAAGCAAGATGCCCATGGGAACATCATTCGCAATAAGGCGAGATTGGTAGCACAAGGCTACTCCCAAGTCGAGGGTATCAACTACGGTGAAACCTTCGCCCCGTTGCTCGCCTTGAATCCATTCGCTTGTTGATTGCATATGCTTCCCATCACAACTTTAAGTTGCAACAAATGGATGTGAAAAGTGCTTTTCTTAATGGTCCCATTAATGAGTTGGTCTATGTCAAGCAACCCCCCGGGTTCGAGGACCCCTACTTTCCGGATCATGTGTATCAACTCGATAAGGCACTCTATGGCCTTAAACAAGCCCCACGTGCGTGGTATGATCACCTTACCGAGTTGCTACAAGATCGTGGGTTTGAAGTAGGGCTAATCGATCCCACTCTTTTTACTAAGAAGGTCAACGGGAGTTGTTTGTATGCCAACTATATGTTGACGATATTATCTTTGGTTCCCTAACAAAGCTTTCAATGAAGAATTTGCCGCCTCATGACCTCCAAGTTTAAGATGTCTTCGATGGGAGAGTTGAAGTTCTTTCTTGGTTTCGACATCAAGCAAAGAAGAGAAGGAACCTTCATCAACCAAGCCAAATATACTCAAGACATGCTTAAAAGATTCAAGCTAAGTGATGTCAAGCCGCTACTACACCAATGCCTACCAAGTGCCAACTTGACATCGATCCCAATGGTAAAGCGGTGGATCAAAAGGTATATCGCTCCATGATTGGATCCTTGCTTTACCTTTGTGCATCTAGGCCGGATATCATGTTGAGTGTGGGGATGTGTGCGCTTTCAAGCCGCACCAAAGGAAAGTCACTTTGTGGCGGTCAGCGAATCTTCGATATTTGGCTCATACCCCAAACTTTGGCTTATGGTACCCAAGAGGAGCAAACTTCAAGCTTGAAGGTTTCACGGATTCGATTATGCGGGAGACAAAGTGGATAGGAAGTCCACTTCCGGAGGGTGCCAATTTCTTGGTTGCTCTTTGGTAAGTTGGTCTTCCAAGAAGCAAAGTTGTGTGTCTCTCTCGTCCACCGAAGCGGAGTATGTGGCGGCCGGTAGTTGTTGTGCACAACTTCTATGGATGAGGCAAACTTTAAAGGAGTATGGTGTCACTTGTGACAAAGTGCCGCTTTGGTGTGATAATGGAAGTGCCATCAAGATTTCACTCAACCCGGTGCAACACTTCAAGACGAAGCACATTGAGATTCGATATCACTTCATTCGGGATCACATTAGGCGAGGGGAGATCGAGCTCAAGTATGTCAACACTCATGATAACCTTGCAGATATCTTCACGAAGCCATTGGATGAAGCAAGATTTCGCGAGTTAAGGCATGAGCTAAATATCATCGATTTGAGCAATGTGACTTGAACCCGTGCACCCCCCACCACACTCAACATGTTGTCTAGTTTAGATGTAGGCATGGACATAGGGGGAGTGTTGTTCTCTCAATGAACTCTCCTCCCCCATTATGCATAAATAGATCATCTCTTTCACATTAGCCATTTTGATGGTACTTGTGCTTCAAAGACGAGTTTTGGTCATGGGCCCAAGGATAATTCTTCATGTGCCATACCATCCAACTCAAACATAGGTGGCTCCGCCACCGCACTCTCTCTTCTCGAGAGACCTTGTTACCGAGGGTTTTGCTTTTGTTACTGTGACTTTGTGCCGCATTGAGTTATACCTGTTTTTCGATGCAAAGGCGTGCTTTTCTCTCTTGTTCAAACCCTTGGTGGTGTGTGCTCACGGTACTACATGATCGGCCACGGTACTATCATGCCTTTCACGGTACTACCGCTTATGGGGCACGGCATTACTACACACCCAAGCGGCAGTAATTTTTATCGCCGCTGGTGGAGCGGTACTACCGCCACGGCGCTGATATTTCCGCTACTGGCGGTACTATCATGATGACACGCGGTACTACCGCGCCCGGTTCGGGATCGGGATAAGGTCGGGCAGGGGAGTTCTAACTCCCCATACCCATTCGCCCTTCTCTCCTCTTCACCCGTTCCTCTCTCAAGCCCACGAACGGAGCCGGCGTTCATCGCCGGATCTCCTCCACCGGCTACCCTCCCGTGATTCCGTCTGGTGGGATTGTTCCCCACCACGTGCTCTTGCTATGGACCAAGGTTTTTCCCCAAACCCCTCTCCGTTTTGATTGTATTTGGTTCCTTTAGGTTTTGGGGGAGACTTGCATGTTCTTGAGATTTATTGGCTAGATCTCGGTAAGGGTAGGATGAAGGAGTGTAGTATTGCATAGGATTTATGCTTGTATTGTTGTCTTGCACTAGATCTGGTCACCGTAGCACCGCCATGGCTTCGCTGGGTCTTTTCAGATTCAAATCCTGCCGATCCATCGCGACGCTGGTATTATCGCCGTTAACGCAGATTACCGCTCCCGCGGTACTATCGCCCGCATGGCGCGGTATTATCAGCGCTCGTCTTGATATTAACGACGATTATCGCCCCACCCACGGTACTACTGCGGACCCCTCACGCAGTACTACCGCGTCTCGAGCAGAGTACGACCTTAGTATCACACCCCATGGCAGTTCTACCGTGGCTCACCTCTATCGCATGCCAACTTTCTTGTTTATCTTCTATGGGTTTCATATGTGGTCTTTTAGCCTTTGCATTGATCCTTTTCGACTTGTTTTGGTGCTTTGCGTGTGTGTGTTAGGTGGTGGTTCTCGCCGGGCCAATCCCGTCCGTGACACTAGTTCCAAGCGTCTGCGCAATCCAGGCGAAGTCCCTGAGGGATCATCTGCATCGAAGCGCAATGTCAAGTCCACCGCCAGCAAGCACAAGGAGCCCGCCAAGGGCATGGATGAGATCGGCGCTCAAGAGTATGTCCGTATCAGGCAGCTCCATCCATATGCGACACCACGCTCCAATATCAGAGGATGTGAACTGTTCTGGAACAAGACTCAAGCTCAGATTTACTTGGATGTCATCAAGAACAAGCAGAATACCTATGTAGAGGTGAAGTGGATTGAGATGCATCATATGAGGAAGGACAAGTTTCGTGACTACTTTGGTGAGGCTCGACTTGGTGGAGCAGTTTGAATTGAGCATGTGATCTCGTTCCACATGGACTATGACCCTGAGATCATTTGTCAGTTCTTTGCCTCCGTGTACTTCCACACCAATGATGAGAGAAGGATGACGTGGATGACCAATGGCCGCCAGCTGTCTGCTACCTGGAAGGAGTTTATGGATCTGCTTCATGTTGCTGATGATGGACTTGACACTCCTGTTGGTGTTCGCCCTCACGGCAATGCTGACTCTGCTGATAAGAACAAGCTTGCCCCTTTCATGGTTGATAAGAAGCTCGCCACTGGGAAGATAGTATCGGTTCTCAACCCATTTCTGGATATCATGTACCGCATCTTCCGCAACTCTCTGTTTCCACGCATCGGTGACAAGGACAAGGTTCATGCTTACATGGTGGACATGATGCTTCTGTGCGAGGAGGCTCGCGCTTCTCAGACTCAGCCCCTTGATGTCTCTCACATCATGTGGTGCGAGCTTCGATTTGCTGTGTTCAACCGTAAGGTGCCCATCTATGGACCTTACCTGTTTCTGCTGATCTCGAGGACTTGGGAGAAGATGTACCCCACGGAGGAGTTCCTGGCACCAGACTGGATTCGCCATGAGCCCATTTCTCTGAGGGTCAAACCCAACTGGGCCAACACTGCTACTCGTGCTGAGGCGTCTGCTGCTAGAGCTGCTCTCTGCTGATGAGGATGCTTCTGAGCCGAGGATGCTTCGGGGCCGCTCGCTAGGCCCTCTCAGAGTGACTCTAGGCCATCTTGGGCCAAGAGGTTGACCGATAAGATGAAGTCACTTTTCTGCATGCAAGCCAAGGGTCAGTACCGGGCTCATGTGGAGTCCAAGGAGAGTCGTCGCCGGCACAACAAGGTCTTGAGGCTCTATGGCGAGGATGTGTCTGGCGGGTCTAAGGAGCACATCACTCCTGAGACCGAGTGGATGGAGAAGCAAGGATTCAAGTGGATTGATTCTGAGGAGGAGGCCGAGGAGTCCATTCCACCATGGAGGAGTCTCGACGAAGAGGAGGGGACAGCTCTGCTTGAGCCACCCCTTGTGTGTTTAGGTGTCCTCTCCGCCTTTTTGGCGTCTCGATGCCAAAGGGGAGAGAGCGAGGATTTGGATTTATGAGTTTGTGTGTTTGCAGTTGAACTCTTTGTTGCTTTTATCGTGAGAACCTTGATTATCTTTTATCATATGGTGTAAGACATATGCACTCTATCTATCCTAGCTAGCTTGTGTTATTCTGTGCTACCTTCATGCTATGATAGGTTTATTATCATGTCTTGGTCTCTAAAATATAGGGGGAGTGTGGTTCCTAGGTTGTGTGCCATGCAGTCCAAAGCATTCACATATAGTGCACACATCTAGGGGAGACTCGTCTATATTTTAGAGAAGTGGGTTTGCAACGCTTTAAACATATTTTATCTATGTGCAAATCCGTGTTGTCATCAATACACCAAAAGGGGAGATTGTAAGGGCTCATTTATCCCTAAGTGTTTTGGTGATTGATGACAATACTTGTCTTGGACTAATCGTGTGCCTTGAGTCCTCAGATATTTCTTCCTTAGGCGCAAGACGATTCGGTGCCCTCGGAGATTAATGAAGCGGCGTTGTTCTACGCTTCTCTTTGGTGGAGTTGAGTCGTGGAGAGCCGTACTATTAAGAGGGGTTTCGTCGGAAAGGTAGGGTGGAATCACACGCACACTTACCCTCCTTCCCTTGCAACTTGAGCTGCCCATCGTTATCACGGTTGTCGAATCGACGATCGCTGCTGTACTTGCGGTAGTACCGCAAGTACCAGCGGTAGTACTCACAAGGCGAACCACGGTAGTACCGCCTCTCGGCGCCGTAGTACCGCGGTACCTTGGCCTAGTGCTGCTTCAGTCGCGGTAGTAGGGCGGATGTAATTTTTACATCCGCGCCCCACGGTAGTACCGCTCCTCGCGCGGTAGTACCGCCAAGACTGCCTAGTGCGCTCGGTCTGCGGCGAGAGGGGCGGATGTAATTTTTACATCCGCGGCACCCACGGTAGTACTGCTTCGCTCTGCTGTAGTAGTACTGGGGCCCACGGTAGTACCGCCCCGGAGTGGTAGTACCGCGTTCTTCCTTAGAACCGCTGTCATGGTAGTAGGCGCGGATGTAATTTTTTACATCCGTGCCTACCACGGTAGTACCGCACCCTTCGGGCGGTAGTACCGCGTCGGGTTTTTGCACCACCCTAATTTCAGCGGAAGTAGGCACGGATGAAATTTATTTCGTCCGCGCCCTTCCCAGGCCGTGACCCTCCTGCCTTGCGGTAGTACCGCAAGGGGGAGCGGTAGTACCGCGCCGGCGGTAGTACCGTTCCCAGCTCAGGCTTGGTCCGGCCTGTGGAGCTTCCACGGTAGTACCGTGGTCACCCACGGTAGTACCGCGTGTCGTCGCGGTAGTACCGCTCCCTTGGAGCGGTAGTACCGTGAGTCGCGGCGAAATAGTGGATAACGGTTGGATCTTTTCCCGACTATATAAGGGTGTCTTCTACCTCTAGTTGACTACCTCTTCCACCTCTAAGCTCCATTGTTGCTCCAAGCTCCATTTTCGCCGATCTCTCTCCTAGCCAATCAAACTTGTTGATTTGCTCGGGATTGGGTGACAAGAGCCCGATCTACACTTCCACCAAAGGATATTTGATTCCCCACTTATCCCTTGCGGATCTTGTTACTCTTGGGTGTTGAGCACCCTAGATTTGTTGAGGTCACCTCGAAGCCATACTCCATTGTGGTGAAGCTTCGTGGTGGTGTTGTTGTTGGGAGCCTCCGATTGTTGTGGAGATTGCCCCAACCTTGCTTGTAAAGGTTCGGTCGCCGCCTTCAAGGGCACCAATAGTGGAATCACGGCATCTCGCATTGTGTGAGGGCGTGAGGAGAATACGGTGGCCCTAGTGGCTTCTTGGGGAGCATTGTGCCTCCACACCGCTCTAACGGAGACGTACTTCCCCTCAAAAGGAAGGAACTCCGGTAACACATCCTCGTCTTCACCGTCTCCACTCTTGGTTATCTCGTGCCTTTACTTTCGCAAGCTTACTTATTGTTACATCTCTTGCTTGCTTGCTTGCTTGCTAGTCGGTTTTGCATCATATAGGTTGCTCACTTAGTTGCATATCTAGACAACCTATTTGTTGCAAAGTTTAATTTGGTAAAGAAAAGCTTAAAAATTGTTAGTTGCCTATTCACCCCCCCCTCTAGTCAACCATATCGATCCTTTCAGTTCCTATTCTTCACAGGTGGTGTCATGAGGACATTCACCTGAAGACTTTCAACATAGCTTTTGGGAACCCAGATTTTCTTCATAGGGGAACCGTTCCTGCAGTTAGAGCCAACATATCTAGCAAATACTTCACCATTCTGATTTTTGAACAGTTTATAGTTGGAGTCAAATGACTCATCAGAAGAATGAGGAGATCCACATGTAAAGCCAGATAAGTTAGATGGATCAACTAGAGGTCCCTTTGCAGCAACCCATGAAGTTTTGGGGTACTGCTCAGGCTTCCAATATGTTCCATTAGCATTGAGTTTCCTCTCAAATGCAATACCCTCTTTCCTAGGGTTTTTGTTGAGGATCTGCTTTTTAAGCACATCACAAAGAGTCTAATGCCCTTTGAGGCTTTTGTACATGCCTGTCATGTACAATTCCTTCAACCCTGCATTGTCAAGGATACTAGCAATGTCCTCGATGAGGAATTAGTGATAGCAGAGGCAGATGAAGAATTTGTAACAGTTGAAGCATTTGAACATTCAGGTGAAGAATTAGCAGATTCACGTTCAATGCACTTTAAGCATGGAGGAACAAATTCTTCCTGAGAAGCGCTGATTTGTTGAGCTAGTAATGAATCGCGCTCCTTCTGAAGATCTTCATAACACACTCTTAGCTTTTCAAGATCTTCCTTTCTTTGAAGAAATTCAGAAGAAAGCTTCTCGTGATCTTGCTTTTCTTGAAGAAATTCATAAGAAAGTTTCTCATGATCAGATAAGAGAGTGTTATGATGACTTTGAAGGTTATCAAACCTAGACTGAAGTCTCTGAAGATTTTCAGTCAAGGCTTTAGTGCGATCCATTTCTTCACCCAACATATCATCACTTTTGTCTAGCATGTTTTGAACCTTTTCAAAAGCCCATTGTTGTTTTACAGCAATCTTAGCAAGTTTAGAGTAGTTGGGCTTGAGATGCTCATCAGATTCATATTCACTAGATTCAGAGGAGTTGTATTTGAGTACCTTTGCACCCTTCGCCATGAAGCAATTGGTGGGAGCGTAGCCATCATTATCTTCATCAGGCTTGTTGGTGGGGTCAGTTTCTTCAGTGTTGAAGATGGACTTGCTGACGAAAGCAGTAGCGACGGCCAGACTCGCCACACCAGATTCAGATTCTTCAGATGCCTCCTCTTCATCATCTTCCTCAGATTCAGCTTCAGAGTCCATTTCCTTGCCAATGAATGCCCGAGCCTTCTTGGAGCTGCTCTTTTTGTGAGATGAAGACTTCGAGGATTTTGATGACGAAGATTTTGATGATTTCTTCTTCTTCTTTGCATCATCAGAACTGTAATCCTTGTATTTCTTGTTCTTCATTTCCTTTTCCCACTAAGGACAATCTTGAATATAGTGACCAGGTTTCTTGCATTTGTGGCACAACCTTCTCTTATAGTCACTAGATGAAGAATCACTGCTTCTTGAGGATTTTCCAAAGCGACCACGTCTTGAAAACTTCTGGAATTTCTTCACTAGCAGTGCAAGCTCCTGGCTCAATTCTTCAGGATCACCAAGGCTACTACCAGAGTCCTCATATTCAGAATCAAACACAGCCTTGGCCTTCAGAGCACGTGGTTTGCCATAGTTTGAACCATAGAGATCTCTCTTTTCAGCAAGCTGGAACTCGTGAGTATTTAACCTTTCGAGGATATCGGCAGGATCAAGAGACTTGTAATCAGCACGTTCTTGTATCATCAGTCCCAGAGTATCAGATGAGGAATCAAGCGATCTCAACAGTTTCTTCACTACTTCATGATCAGTGATGTCAGTGGCACCGAGGGCTTGAAGCTCATTTGAGATGTCAGTGAGGCGATCAAAGGTTTGTTGGACATTTTCATTGTCGAGTCTTTTGAAGCAGTTGAAGAGATTCCGAAGAACATCAACTCGAGAGTCACGCTGAGTTGAGACTCCTTCATTCACTTTGGACAGCCTATCCCAGATAAGCTTAGCAGTTTCCAAAGCACTCACTCTTCCATACTGTCCTTTACTCAGATGGCCACATATGATATTCTTCGCTTGGGAATCGAGTTGCTTGAATCTCTTCACATCGGTAGCATTCAGTGAGGGTGTGACAGAGGGGACACCATTTTTCACAACATACCAGAGATCATTGTCAATTGCCTCAAGATGCATTCGCATCTTGTTCTTCCAGTAGGGGTAGTCCGTCCCATCAAAGGTAGGACACCCAGCCGAGACCTTGATCATACTGCGGTCGACATAACTAAAACTCCAAAGCGGTTAAACCAAAATCACACGGAACAAGGAGTACCTTGCTCGATACCAATTGAAAGTGCTATATCGACTAGAGGGGTGAATAGGCAATTTTATGAATTCTTCATCGAGGAATTTGCGGTGAGGAAATTCCTTAGCTAAGAACTACTTGCAGCGGAATAAGTACTCAGAAGTATGCATAACATAACACAAGCATGGTCATCATGATGAAATGAAGACTAGCACAGAGTACAGAAAGCGTAATCACAGGATAACAAGATGAAGATAAACAGACTGAAGAAATGGAACTGAGGAAATTGAAAAAGTCTTCAGTCAAAGTCTTCAAGCACGATATGAACAACATTTAACACAAGAATGAGGAAATGAAAGAGTTGAGGAAATAGAACCAGTTAGTTGGTGAAGCCAATGATTTGGTAAACCAGTTCCAACTGCTGTCTCGGTTGTACGTCTGGTTGGAGCGGCCGAGTATTTAAACTCGAGGACACGCAGATCCGGACACCCGCCTCTCGAGCCGCAACTCAGACACCCAGCCTCACCGTATTCTCCTTGAACTAATACCACGCAGGTCTCGTCCCAATCACTGTGGTAAGTCTTGTGTGACTTCCAAACCTTCACAGACTTGGTCACTCGGCGATCCACAATTCCTCTTGATGCTCTAGACCTTGACGCCTAACCGTCTGGAAGAAGCACAGTCTTCAAAGGTAACAAGCATCGGATCCACGCAGGATCAATTTCTTCATGATGCTCAATCACTTTGGGTTTGTGGGGTTTGGTTTTGGGATTTTCCTCACTTGATGATTTTCGCCAAAGTCCTCGGAGGATGGGTTGCTCTCAAATGACAAGTGTCAAGTTCTCTCGGAGCAGCCAACCAACTAGTGGTTGTAGGGGTGGCTATTTATAGCCTAGGAGCAGCCCGACATGATAAGACATAAATGCCCTTCAATGATATGACCGTTAGGTGGATAGGATATTGTGGACAGCCGCACGCAACACAAAGAACAAATAAAATTTGACTCTCAAATTCCTTAGGGCTATCATGTTCCTCATCAGTGTAGGCAATTCAGACCGGCGAATTCCTAACTCCTCGATCGAGCAAAGTCCTCAAGGACTGAAGAAATGTGTCTCGCCATCAAGAAATTGACTGAATCAGTATGAGATTTCCAATGGCTTCACTCAAGGGATTGGTAGGTGTAGGATTTGAGTTGAGCATCACATGGAAAATTTTCCTTAGTATTTCCTCGACCCCTTTAACAAAGACGGTGTTTCCTATGACTCAAGCAAGAGAAAATGAAACTACGAAAACAAAAGTCTTCACGCTTCATGTTCCTCGAATGAATACCAAGTCTTCAAGGTCACACCAATTTCTTCACTTTCAAAGTCTTCAGAAAGTCTTCAGAATATCAAAGTCTTCAGTCGAAGAACTTCATTTTTAGGGGTCGACTTTCTCTGTAAATATCAAACTCCTCATAGACTTATAGACCTGTGTACACTCACAAACGCATCAGTCCCTTAACCTATAAGTCTTCAATACACCAAAATCACGAAGGGGCACTAGATGCACTTACACTTCTAATTCAACAGGTGCAATATCGTGCATAATTTCTTTATAAAGATCATAAGGTATTGCATTAGCACTAGCACCCATATCACATAGGCCATGATAACAGTGATCTCCTATTTTGACAGAAATAACAAGCGTGCCTACAACAGGCCTATGTGTCTTTGTATCGGGTCTAGCAATATTAGCAGTTTCACCACAAAAAGAGATAACATGCCCATCTAAGTCCTCGTCCAAAAGATCTTTAATCATCGCAATACCAGGTTCAACATTAATTTGCTCAGGAGCTGTATAAGTCCTAGTATTACTCTTACGAACAACAGTCGAAGCTTTAACATGATCTTTTATCCTAACAAGAAAAGGGGGTTTTTCAACATAAGCGGTAGGAATGATAGGATCACTATATGTAATAATCTTCTCTTTGACTGTAATAGGTACAACTACTTTCACTTAGACAGGGGGATTATATTTAAACCACTTCTCTTTAGGGAGATCAACGTGAGTAGCAAAAGTTTCACAAAAAGTAGCTACTATCTCAAAGTCAAGTCCATACTTAGAGCTAAATCCACGGAAAGCATCGGTATCCATAAAAGATTTAACACAATCAAACTTAGGTGTCATACCTGACTCCTTACCATCGTCGGAACCCCAATCTTCAGAGTTGCATTTAATTCTTTCCAATAAGTCCCATTTGAAATCAATAGTTTTCAGCATATAGGAACCAGTACAGGAAGTATCAAGCAGGTTGCAATTATCAAGAGAAAGTCGAGCATAAAAATTCTGAATAATCATTTCCCGAGAGAGCTCATGATTGGGGCATGAATACAACATTGACTTAAGCCTCCCCCAAGATTGAGCGATGCTTTCTCCTTCGCGAGGCCAGAAATTATATATGTAATTATGATCACGATGAACAAGATGCATAGGATAGAACTTCTGGTGAAATTCCAACTTCAATCGCTTATAACTCCAATATCTCGTATCATCACATAGCCTATACCATGTTATTGCATCTCTCTTCAAAGATAAAGGGAAGAACTTCCTTTTGACAACATCATCGGGAATACCTGCAAGCTTAAATAATCCACAAACTTCATCCACAAAGATGAGGTGTAAGTCGGGATGCAATGTTCCGTCTCCTACAAAAGGATTAGCTAGCAGTTTTTCTATCATACCCGAAGGAATCTCAAAGTGAATATTTTCATAAGGTTCAGTAGGTTCAGTAGGTTGAGGAGCATTTCTTTGCTCTTCTGGTTGGGGTGAAGATACCCCAAACAAGCCCCTCAAAGGATTAGTTTCCATAGTAACAAGTAACAGAAAATTTCAGCACACTATATAAATGTTTCCTTACCAAGTTCCACTCACCAAGAGTGCTACGCTCCCCGGCAACGGCGCCAGAAAAGAGTCTTGATGACCCACAAGTATAGGGGATCTATCATAGTCCTTTTGATAAGTAAGAGTGTCAAACCCAACGAGGAGCAGAAGGAAATGATAAGTGGTTTTCGATAAGGGTTTCTCTGCAAGCACTGAAATAGTAGGTAATAGATAGTTTTGTGATAAGATAAATAGTAACGGGCAAAAGTAAATAAAGTAAATAAAGTGCAGCAAGGTGGCCCAATCCTTTATGTAGCAAAGGATAAGCCTGGACAAATTCTAATAGTGAAGAAGGAGCTCCCGAGGACACATTGGGATTTATTGTCAAGCTAGTTTTCATCACGTTCATAAGATTCACGTTCGGTACTTTGATAATTTGATATGTGGGTGGACCGGCACTCGGGTACTGCCCTAACATGGACAAGAATCCCACTTATGATTAACCCCTATTGCAAGCATCCACAACTACAAAAAGGAGTATTAACGTAAACCTAACCACAACATTAAACGTATGGATCCATATCAACCCCGAACGAAGCAACGCATAAACTAGGGTTTAAGCTTCTGTCACTCTAGCAACCCATCATCTACTTATTACTTCCCTATGCCTTCCTCTAGGCCCAAATAATGGTGAAGTGTCATGTAGTCGATGTTCACATAACACCACTAGAGGAGAGACAACATACATCTCATCAAAATATCGAACGAATACCAAATTCACATGACTACTAATAGCAAGACTTCACCCATGTCCTCAGGAACAAACGTAACTACTCACAAAGCATATTCATGTTCATAATCAGAGGGGTAATAATATGCATAAAGGATCTGAACATATGATATTCCACCAAGTAAACCAAATAGCATCAACTACAAGGAGTAATCAACACTACTAGCAACCCACAGGTACCAATTTGTGGTTTTGATACAAGATTGGATACAAGAGATGAACTAGGGTTTTGAGATGAGATGGTGTTGGTGAAGATGTTGATGGAGATTGACCCCCTCCCGATGAGAGGATCGTTAGTGATGATGTTGGTGATGATTTCCCCCTCCCGGAGGGAAGTGTCCCCGGCAGAACAGCTCCGCTAGAGCCCTAGATTGATTCCGCCAAGGTTCCGCCTCATGGCGGCGGAGTTTCATCCCGTAAGCTTGTCCACGATTTTTTTCCAGGTAAAAACCCTTCATATAGTAGAAGATGGCAGCCGGAAGCCCACCAGGGGGCCCAGGAGATAGGGGCGCGCCCTAGGGGGGGCCCTGTCTCCTGGACAGGGTGTGGTCCCCATGGCCTATTTCTTTTGCCCAAAAATTCTTATTAAATCTAAAAAGTTGTTTCGTGGAGTCTCAGGTCTTTTGGAGTTGTGCAGGGTTTCCAACGTTTGCTCCTTTTCCAGCCAGAATTCCAGCTACCGGCATTCCCCCTCTTCATGGTAAACCTTGTAAAATAAGAGAGAATAGCCATAAGTATTGAGATATAATGTGTAATAACAGCCCATAATGCAATAAGTATTGATATAAAAGCATGATGCAAAATGGACGTATCACATAGCTAGTTGGGTACTTGTCTGTTCAAGCACTTATGACCCCTACGCCTGGTTTCCACGCGTGCCCCGATTTTCACATAACTGAGCGGGTATTCGGATAGACTCTGGACTATCGGGTCCAGAGGTTGAAGCGAAAAGGTCCGCCAAGACAAATGATTTACAATCCGGCTAGGGACAAAATATGTCATGTGAAGTACAAAGTCACTTAGACTGACTAAACTCTTCTTCTATACCATCCAACAGGCTGTCTAGCCTACAATCCTGTTGGGAATACTTCACGGCTAAAGCTACCTGGTCATATACCAGGCTAACGGGGATCTCTTTCACATCTGGCCCTACAGGTCCGACCTCGGCCATGTGGTTCAGGTCAGTTTTGGTGTATCGTGTCTTCACCATGGCCCAGGCCTCCCTTGCACCTTGCCGGCAGGCCAATATCTTCCATAATCGAAAGCGCTGCCGCACTCCCTTAAGCATCTCCATGAGCTCTCCCATGCCTTCGGGCAGGGATGCGGACAGCCACAAGGCCACAAGGCCTGGGCAATACGCTACATCACCTGCTGAATTAGTTCGTGCAGTTGCGAGAGCTCTTGCAGAAGATCGCCTGCAGATCAGGGCATCTCCTCTTCGGGATGACCTATCAGCATACCTATAGACATAATTCTGTCAGCCCGCTTCTTCGCCGAACTTTATAAAGGTTTGTTCGAGCACTTACTAAAAATGTTGCATCGAAGCCTCTTATTCTCCTTCACGGAGTCAGCAAGCTGGGCTCGAACATCTTTTAATTCAACGCCTAACCGGGTCTTCTCATCCTGGAGATCATTCTTCTCCCGTATAACCTTTGTAAGCACGCGCTCACCGGCCTTTAGCTATCATTGGGCATGTTGTTCATCCTCCGATACGATCTCTGGATTACCTCCGGGATTGTCTGCAGAATCTACTGTTAGATTTGCATGCATGCCGAATACTAACTGGTACATGTCAATATATTCTTTTCGATCAAGACAAGTATTACCAGATGAGGCCTTCTTGGATTCCTCCATTCCGGCGACTGCGGCCCGTAGCTGGGCTTTGCACTCCTCCAGCTCTTTAGACAGCTGGGTATTCTTCTCTGTAAGAACCTATGCATATAATTGATCCTTAAATCAGTTGTGGCAACTGTTTCAAGTTTCAGTGGCTACTGATATACATACTTATCAAATTTTCTTACCTGTATATCCTTCACATACTGGTCCGTGGCTCTGGCAAGGCCATCTTGAGCAGCTCTGATGTACGCGACCCCTGAGTTGAAGGCATTGAAGGCCTCCTCAGAGAAATTAGGGTCGCGTAGTATGGCCCGCCAGCACCTATTATTCATGGCGCTCTCCAATTCGGAGTTCGGAGCGGAGAATCTATCCACATCCTCTGTAGGAGGATCATCCGGCGTTGTCCCCGTGTTGACCTCCGCCCTTGAGTCCAGCGTTGGAGTCTGGCTGGTGGAGGCGTGGCCGGCAAGCTCTCCGGATATAGTCTGGCGAGCCCTTTTCTGCTTGGAAACAATGGACATTGTTATATTTTAACGACGATAATTACGTGGCAGGTTTTTAATCATACCTTTGCAACAGCGTCTCGGTCCTGACCGCCTTCCTTTTAAGCCTACCCAGCTTTGATGCCCCTTGTTGACAAGTCATTGCGGGTTCCGCGCGGCGTCCTGATGGCCTTCCCTGTAAAATGCAATACATGTGCGATTGATAGGGTGCAAAGAGGGAATCCTTCTTGGAAGTTGGGACTCCGGTTTTACTTACATGTGATACAGGGAGTAGGCCAGGATAATCAGCTATGATGGTCGCCAACACACCATCGCAGCTTAATTGATAAAATGTCCTGTCGACGAGCTCCACAAAGGTGTCCAGATCTTCT
The DNA here is from genome assembly GCA_021437245.1 of Aegilops speltoides. Classification (NCBI taxonomy): domain Eukaryota; kingdom Viridiplantae; phylum Streptophyta; class Magnoliopsida; order Poales; family Poaceae; genus Aegilops; species Aegilops speltoides. The sequence continues at coordinate 438,889,034 of CM038143.1, forward strand.
TTGAGTCCGGGGTCGAGGGCCCGGTCGGGGTCCTTTGGCTGTGGAGACGGGCTGTGAACCTCCCTCATAGCTTTTCGTAGTTCCTGCTATGAATTGACAAGGTAAGCATTTGTGCTAAAGAACGCGGGAAAGACTGGCATGAAAGATAGCAGCTCATCCAGCTTGGGGGGTTGTACATGGAGAATCCATCCCGCGGCTTAATTCGGATGAACTCCTCTTCTTCTCCTTTGAACAAATTGGACAATATATTCGCTAGTGCGGCGGCGGAGTCCGGACCTTTACAGCCGCAGTGGGTGGCGTCGTCTTCTCCATTGAAGTTCCACATGGGTTTCCCCCGATATTGAAGTGGCTGCACCCCCCGCATTATACATATAGACATAACCTCGATTATTGTCGGTCCGACGGCTGATGTCTTTATCCCGCCCATCGTGAAAAGGATCTCTCTGTTATCTTCCTCACAGGGGCTCCGGCGCCACTGTGGCGTTCTTCAATGGGGCGTTTGTAAACTCGGAAGGCCCAACCGAATAGGGTCCTAAGAGGGCGTCCTCCATATAAAACCACTCAAGGCCGGTCTTGGATGTCTTCTTCGGAGTACCGAACAGGTATCCAGTCCCGGCAATGCGCCATATTTCGGCTCCGCCCACTTGATATATCAACCCCTCCTGGGTACGGGGTACAAGGCAGAATAGCCTCTTCCATAGCCCGAAATGAGCTTCACAGCTCAGAAATGGCTCGCAGAAGGTGACGTAACCTGTGATATGCAGTATGGAGGTTGGGGTAAACATATGCAGCTGGAGGCCGTAGAACTCCAGGAGCCCACGGAGGAAAGGATGGATTGGAAATCCAAGTCCAAATAGGGGACAAAGCCTACCCGCTCCCCTTGGATGGGTTGGGAGAACTCTCCGCTTGCTCCCTGCCGTTATATGTGGCTAGTCCAGCTCGGACGGGGACCATGTACGCAGGCGGGAGAAACCCTGGGTCTGCAACTCTACTAGTGGGCTATGGGGGACAGAACACTTCTCCCAATCGCCTAGCCTAGTGCTACGGGAGAGAGAGGAGGAGCTGCGACGGCCGGCCATGATGGGATGGCTTCTTCCGGGCGCGTTCTGATGAATACTCGCTGGGGGAGAATGGTGTGATTTGGATCTGAGGATCCCCGTCTCTTTAAATAGACAATTTACTTACGTGGTCAGCGTGGCAAATGAAAAAATGCCCCGACTTGTCGCATTCGCTCGACACATGGAGATAGTCGTTTTTGAAGCACAGAAGCCGAGGAGTGCAATATCAATGGGAAGTCGGACACTACTAGAAACGACAGGTACTCTAGAGAATTTGGAGGAGAACCCGCCTTGCAATGCCGAAGACAATCTGCATGTCGGAGTCATCGTCATTGAAGCCCGGTTCGGGGGCTACCGAGGGAGTCCGGGATTAAGGGGTCCTCGGACAGCCGGACTATATACTTTGGCCGGACTGTTGGACTATGAAGATACAAGATTGAAGACTTCGCCCCGTGTCCGGATGGGACTCTCCTTTGCGTGGAAGGCAAGCTTGGCAATTCAGATATGTAGATCTCCTTCTCTATAACCGACTCTGTGTAACCCTAGCCCCCTCTGATGTCTATATAAACCGAAAGGTTTAGTCCGTAGGACAACAACAATCATGATCATAGGCTAGCTTCTAGGGTTTAGCCTCTACGATCTCGTGGTAGATCAACTCTTTTCATACTCATATCATCAAGATCAATCAAGAAGGAAGTAGGGTATTACCTCCATCGAGAGGGCCCGAACCTGGGTAAACATCGTGTCCCCCGCCTCCTGTTACCATTAGCCTTAGACGCATAGTTCGGGAACCCCTACCCGAGATCCGCCGGTTTCGACACCGACAGCGGGGCCGGGCAGTAGATCTTCCCCGCCTTCTTCTTCCACCCCTGGGAAAGTTATGGAAAAACACATTAAGCATTCCCCTTGGATTATACAAATAAAGTGTATGACCTGCCAACATACAAAGACTTACCGGGCTCGTGGGTCGGGACAGTTGATACCCGCGGTCGTCGGCCGAATCCGTACACGATTTGCTAGACTTAAAGAGCACCTTCCAGATGTCCTTGTGCGATGAACCAAAGAACCCTAGCAGGGTCTGGTGCTTGGCCGGGTTGAATTCCCATAAATTGCAAGCCCTGTGTTGACAAGGGATAATCCGGCGAGCTAGCATCACCTGGACTATGTTAACCAGGATTGATATTCTTGTCTTCCATTCCCTTGACGCGTGCCTGAAGTACTGACAACCCATCTGGCAAAGACTAGTTCAGGCCCTTCTTGGGCCAGGTCGTAAGCCGCAATGGAGCTCCAGATCAGAATTCGTGAGCTGCGACCCATTTTGTGCCGCGTGGCTCAGTGACATAGAACCACTGTTGCTGCCACCCTTTGATGGAATCATTGAAGGTACCTGATGGCCATGTGACGTTGGGCATCTTGCTCACCATGGCTCCTCCGCACTCAGCGTGCTCGCTGCTCACCACCTTGGGCTTCACATTAAAAACCTTCAGCCACAATCCGAAGTGTGGAGAGATGCGAAGGAAGGCCTCGCACACGACGATGAATGTCGAGATGTTGAGGAAGGAATTGGGGGATATATCGTGAAAGTCGATCCCATAGTAATACATAATGCCGCGAACGAATGGGTGGAGGGGAAATCCTAGCCCGCAGACAAAGTGAGGGAGGAATACAACCCTGTCATGGGGTTCCGGAGTAGGGACAATTTGTCCCGCGGTTGGAAGACGGTGGCCGATCTTCTTGGCCAGATACCCGGCCTCCCGTAGTTTCTTGATATCCTTCTCTTGGACGGTAGAGGCCATCCACTTGCCTCCTGCTCCAGATCCGGACATCTTCGGAGGGCCTTTGTGGGCAAAGAAGGTGAAATGATTGGGCGCTGGAGCTCGAGCGAGAGAGAATGGATGAGCAGAGGAGGAAGGCATGGGTGAAAAAGGGGAAGCCTTATCCCCTTGTAAAGGCAGCAGGGATCGTGCGCCTCCAGACTTACCTTGTAAACTCGCTTATTCCCCAAGCACCATGTTGATGGCGCATTTGGTTTACACACACCCGTATTGATGAGAATCCTGTGATATTGGGACACGATCTCTGCTTCGACAAGACGTGCCAGTAAAACTGCCTCGCAAAATGTGCGGTAATGGGTCAAGAAAACTGTTTGAATAACAACCGAGCCACGGCTTGATGTCACGCTATGGAAAAATTGTTAGCCGATTAGACTCGTGGAATATTATACTCTCTACGGTGGTATGTGGAATTTGTTTTGCAGAGCCAGACACGATTCTTGTGTTCAAGATCTACTTTGGAGTATTCAGTGAAGGAACCCGCCTTGCAATGCTGAAGACAAACTGTGCGCCGGACTCATTGTCATTGAAGCCTGGTTCAGGGGCTACTGAGGGAGTCTTGGATTAGGGGGTCCTCGGATAGCCGGACTATATACTTATGCCGGACTGTTGGACTATGAAGATACAGGATTGAAGACTTCGTCCCGTGTCCGGGTGAGACTCTCCATTGCGTGGAAGGCAAGCTAGGCAATTCAGATATGTAGATCTCCTTCTCTATAACCGACTCTGTGTAACCCTAGCCCCCTCCGGTGTCTATATAAACCAGAGGGTTTAGTCCGTAAGACAACAACAATCATAATCATAGGCTAGCTTCTAGGGTTTAGCCTCTATGATCTCGTGGTAGATCAACTCTTGTAATACTCATATCATCAAGATCAATCAAGCAGGAAGTAGGGTATTACCTCCATCAAGAGGGCCCAAACCTGGGTAAACATTGTGTCCCCCGCCTCCTATTACCATTAGCTTTTGATGCACAGTTCGGGACCCCCTACCCGAGATCCGCTGGTTTTGACACCGACAATGGCCCCTTTTGAAGCCTTGCATGGAAGGAGGTGCAGGACACCGTTAATGTGGGATGAAGTTGGAGACCGTCAGTTGCTTGGACCAGATTTGATCAAAGACTCTGAAGAGAAGGTTAAGTTGATTCGAGATAGACTGAAGGTAGCTCAGTCCAGGCAGAAGAGTTATGCCCACACTAAACGTAAGGAGGTAGTCTATGAAATTGGAGACAAAGCATATCTCTGTGTGTCACCTCTAATAGGAGTTAAAAGATTCAGAGTTAAGGGAAAGTTAGACCCAACATTTGTAGGACCATATCAAGTTCTTGAACGTATGGGAGAAGTTGCCTACAAGTTGGAGTTACCCAAAGGATTTTCAGGAGTTCATGATGTGTTCCACGTTTCCTAGTTGAAGAAGTGGCATGCAGAGATGGCCGATATTCCTCTGAGAGATACAGTGCCCCTGGAAGCGATTCAATTGGAAAGTGACCTAACCTACGAGGAGAAACCAGTCAATATTCTCGAGTTTGCCAGCCAAGTTACATGCAGCAAGGTTATCAAGTTCTGCAAAGTTCAGTGGAGCCACCATATCGAGGAGGAAGCCACCTGGGAGCGAGAAGAAGACCTACGGAAAGACCACCCACACCTATTTTCTAGCCAACCTGAATCTCGAGTACGAGATTCTTATTAAGGGGGGCAGGTTTATAACATCCCAAATTTTCAATTTGGATGCTATACATAGGTCATCATATGCATATCACATTTTCTTTGCATTTTGGTTGTGATCCTAGAAATCTTAAGCAACTCAAGGACCCAAGGAGAGAGTTGGAGGTTTCATTTATTTTCATATTTGAAGTTTCTCAAATTTGAGAAGAGGATCGATTTGATTTTAATATTTTTCTCTCCAATTATTTCCAATAATAAAAATAAAAGAGAGAAGATAAAATGACTTCTTCAAAAGAGAGGAATATTGGAGAAGAATTTTTAAAATCAAATTATTATTTTTTATTCGTATTTTATTTGCTATTTTATTTGAATTAGGGAAAATATGCATTTTTGAAAATTGCATTTTTAGGCCAGAAAAATGTTCATCCAGTCCGTGCCACCGCCTCGTCCCTGTGCTCGCGCCGGACTCCCGTCGGAGCCGCCTCGCCACCCCCTGCTGCGCGTCGCCCCCCATCGGGCCTTTAAAAGGCGAGCCGTCCCGCCGCCACCTCTCAACCCGCCACCGCAGCCGCCGCCCCCAAGCCACGTCGCGCCGCCGCCGTTAGCCGCCACCGCCGCCGCGCTTCGCCGTGGTTATTTGCTTCTTCAGCGCCGCCGCCGCCACGCCATTGCCCATTGCCGCCGTCGCCGCCGCCTCGCCCGACACCGCCGGATCCCGCCGCCCCGCCGTTGATCTCGCCGCCGCGGTTGACCAGTAAAAATCGCTCGGTTTTTCTTGTGTTTTTTCGGTTTAGAATAGATCAGTTTTTTTATTTTATTAGGTTAAATAGCTAAAGTTTTTCGGTTAGATCGTTTTAATGAACGAATTCGTTTGTTTAGTTCTGTTAGCGAACGTTGGTTCGTTGGATTTTTCTTTTTCTGTTTTTTTGGTCAGGGACCTATTCGTGAATACTTTTTATACATTAGTCCCTGATCTTTAAACCCTCGTTACTTTTTACTCGTTTGCCCAAATCCAGTGAAACCAACGCCAAAATCTGTGTCTTGTTCCCCTCTATCCAGATAATCAACTTGAACCTATTTTTGATAATTTAAATTTGGTTTCATGCAGATTTGAATTCAAATTTTTTTATCGTAGTTTGAGTTTTGTAGCCCCGATTCGATTGATTCTGTTTGCAAATTAAATCTCTTCACTTGTACTTTCTGTTTAGATCTTTTCTTTTGAGTTTTACCTTTGCATCTATGCTTGAGTGCTTATGTATGATATTGTTTGTTTACGATAGAGTTTTCGGAGTGAGAAGCTTGCTACTACGAATCACTAGGGTTTTCAGATCGTTAGCAAGGCAAGTAACACTTTGATCATATCCCTTTATTACCCAGTTTTTATGCATTAGTTTCACTCTTCAAAACACTACATGGTTAGGAATTGTTAACATGTGGGTTTTGGGTAGTAATTGATGAGGTAGAACCTATTGTCCTTTATTCAATCCTTGGGTGTTATTACGTTATGCTTATACTGCTATGCTATGCTCGTAGACGTGGGTTGGTTTGAGTGTATCCATGAAAGATGTGAGAGATTACTGTTAACTAAGGTCTAACTTAAGGTGGCTACTTTAATACACATCTGGGTGGATTGGTTGAAGCACCCTGGAGCACCCAGTAGTTGTCTAGGCACCTGGAGCAAATCCAGCGATGTCCTAGGATATCCCGGAGTACTCGTGTGATCATCCTATGGTTCGCCATCTAGGCTCAAAGGGATCATAAAGATTATTCATGCTAGAAACTTCTGTGTGCACCCACAAGCCATTATGGGCTCTGGCATAGTTGAGTAAGTTGTGGGAAACCTTTCCATGATGGGCTAGCAGATGTAGGGGATCATAGGTGTACCGGCCTATCTATCAGTTAAGGGGCCCTCTTCGAAAAGACTGTGTCTCAGTCATCCGTTTCTCAAACGTCATGCAGTGCGAGAAATTAAACGGAGGAGATCGAGTCTTCTGGGGAAAAGTGTGCAAACCTCTGCAGAGTGTATAAACTAATCATGGTTAGTCGTGTCCCCGGCTATGGACATCTTGAGTATCTAGTACTTGAATTACTGATTTGATCTCATCACTTTAATTAATTAATTTGTTGGGTTATTAATTATGTTTAATTGGGATTGAGTTGGAGGAACCTTCTCAATATTTATCAACTAACTTGGTAGTAAATAAAATATATTCCTTTGTTGTAGGGAAAAACTAGCTTTATGCAAATGATAACCATAGAGCCTCCACCAGCCACATATGCATGTAGTGATAGTTGTTATTTCACTACAAAAAAAAGACACATCCGTGACATTTTGGGCCGAACAATTTTTTTCTGTCATACATATGACACTTCTATGACGTTAATTGTGACAAAACCCGGTATCATCATAGATGTGGTGGGCTCCTACTTCTATGACAAAAAATCATGACAGAAAATGGGCTTTTCGTCCTGGGCGGGCCGCAGACGAGGCTGCATGACATTCTTTGGGCCGTCCATGACGGAAAAAACCGTGGTAGAACGAGGGCAAGGAAAATTTCGGGGAGTTCCCGGTTACGGTGGGCGGTCGGGGGCCGAGAGATGCGTGTTTCTCTCGTACACATATGCGCATGTGTGCGAGGCATTGGCTCTAACTGAACCCGAGCAAGGCATTGGGCTCTAACTGAACCCGAGTGATTGCACTACAGGCTACACGTTATTGAACCCGAGTGATCGATCGATGGCTGTTAACTGAACCCGATCAAGCGATTCCTGCGCTACTGCTGCTAACTGAAGCCGATCGTTGTTGCCTCTCTAGATGAACAGTCACTACAAGGATCTGGGTCTATTGCAACAAAATCGTTCGTCGCAATACATGCCGACTTGTGGCGATAAGTACCTATTGCCACGAAACATCATTCGTTGGCAGCCGTTGCAACTGGACACATGGTAATAGGTTATTGCCACAAAAAAGCAATTGTGGCAATAAAGTGTGCTATTGCAACAACCATGTGGGAAGTTGCCACATGTTTTCCCGTGGCAACACTCACCTGATGCCAGAATTCGCTTTGTGGAGATAGCTTTAATGCAACATGTAACGAATCATGGCCACTGATAGCTCGTGGCAATAGACATTTGTGGCAACAACATATGCCAATGACCCTCGTTTTGTGGTGCATACTCTTCCGTGGCAACAGTCAATTGTGGCAATAGACTATGGCAACAATTCTTGTTTTTGTGGCATTAGGCATTTTACCACAAACAACTACGCTTGTGGCATTAAATTATGGCAACAAATATTCCAGTCGTTGTAACAGAAAATTGCAACATACTATTTTTGGTGGTGATAAATAGGTTTCACAGCGGGTGTAATGTTTGTAGCGAGAAACTATTGCGACAATTTAAAATTTTCGTGGTGATAACGTGTGGCAACCAAAAGTGGGTTGTGGTAATAGCCAACTGCAAACGTAAAAAAAATTACAATATTCAAAACCATACATACAATATGTAGATTCAAAAAATTCATAATTCTCATAGCAAACATCCACCGATATTGACACTATAAATTCTGAAACAAGAATAACATGATCCAACACATGAATAATCCCAGCTATTGAAGAAGCATGCCGAATGCACATCATTGAATAATTAACCAAAATTTAGTGTACTCGCGTAAACATATTGGGACTCTGTGTTAGACCATGTTTCATTCTTCGCGTGGGTGAGTTCCCACAGAGCAATACAATCTGACTCTTCTCCAGTTTCCATGTTTCAGTGCAAGTAATATAGCAATGAGATGCTTGAAACATGGAACAATAGTTAGCAGCGAGGCATACATATTTAGTTAGACTCATACCTTCTCAAAACTTCATTGCAAATAAGATTTTGATCCAATTCTGTCTTTTGTCATCAGTTTCTTATGGGTATCGATGTTCTTTTGGCTGCGTTTCTATCAAGTCATTGAAACCAAATATAACCAGTCAGACAAGCTACTTCATCTTAATTTTGATCTTGAGATGGGGCGGTCTAAACATCTTTCATCTTACCGAACAATCCGCGGAGAGTTCCTCCGCGCTAGAGTAGGTCCAACATAATCATCTCATTTTTGTTTCAACGAAAACCATAGAGATTCAACTGTGTAAATTAATAACGAAACCAATTTCGTTATGAGATCTTTTGCGTTAGGAACGTGTTGTTACATCATGGATCTACAATTGTGTATCTTTGTTTACTTCTTAGTTGCCATGACAAAATTCAAACTTTGAGAACAAATATTGCTTTGCAATGAAGTTGAATTTAGTCCTAGCATTTCACACACAAAATAAATCTCATCCGGCCAGCAAGAAAATTGTGTGCAAATCTTCCACGTTTCTAAGCTCCCCCAAATTGGGGCGCTGAGAGCACTCCGGGCTATGGTCATGTGGTGGATCCAGCCCGTCTATCAGCGCCAGGAAGCGGCAACCCAAGCTGGCTTAGACATGTATTTTGTGTGTCGTTCGCGCAGGATTTTTCCGAATCTTCGAGTGGTCCATATGTTGTGGTAGTGCTTCATGATTTGATTGGGTTGAGGCTTCGATTTTATGAAGTTGCCACCGGTCACTTCCACCTTTGAAGTAACAATTCTTTATTTGATACCCTCACTCTCCTACAGTGTAGATTATTACTCCTGATTAAGTTCCGCATCCTCAAGATTAGAAATCTTTCTCTGTGATTTATACTCAAGATAATTGCATCTATCGTCCTCGTAGTCGCTGGCTCGCGAGGTCCAACTTGGTCCTGGTGGTTGCAAAGTGCTTCAATACGGCCCCGGCACAAGAAAATACGTGCTCAATACGGTCTTTCAGGTTGAAACACCAGTCCTGACTCTACACGTTGCATAGTATCTCGTATTTCTATAGCTAAAGGGCCCATTTGTCTGTGGGCCGAGTGATAAAAAGAAAAAAGCGTGCCGACAATTAAAAGGAAAAAACATGACGAGGGGATTCACACGTGCAAGCTCCTGCCCCATCGCTGGGCAAGCAATCAACCAGGCCAAATCCGTGATATGTTTAATATGGGGATGCATCGTCTATTATATAGATATCCTGTCTTTTAAAAAATTCGTAAATTTTAAAAATGTTCATAAGTTTTTTCAAAAACGTTCACCACTTCCCACCAGGCCAAATCCGTTATATGTTGAATATGGGGATGCATCGTCTATTATATAGATAAACTTTTCTTTTAAAAAATTCATAAATTTATAAAATGTTCATGAGTTTTTTTAAAAATGTTCATCGCTTCAAAACAAATTCATGATACAAAAATAAAGTCCGTGTCCACAAAAAAAATGTCCATGATTTTTACTCAAAACAATGCTTCGGAATTTTTAAAAAACATTTCAGTTTTTAAAAAATATTCACATATTCACAATACAAATCATGAATTTAAAAATATTCTGCTCAAAAAAATCTTTCTGAATTTCAAAAATTGTTCCCCAATTTCAAGGAATGTTTGCCTATGCAAAAAAAACTTGTCAACGAGTTCCAAAATAACTATTAGTCCATCGTTATCGGGAATTTTATCAAACTATGCAAACTTTTCTTTTACATTATAAAAACTTTTGAAAATTTCTCATACGTTATTTGTAAACTATGCATTTTTTCTACATTGTATAAACATTTTGGAAAATTTCACATACATTATTTGGAAATATGTGTGTATTCCTTGAAATGTCACATTTATTTTTAGAATGGGAATAAACATTTTCTGAACATTGTTGGGAATTTTATCAAACAATGCAAACTATGTACAGTGTACTCTACAGTATGACACGTTAGCCCGGTCCTGCTTGTCTGAATGGGCCCATATGGCAGTGCGATACATGAGAAATAAAAGAAAAAACAGCAAACGGGGGTGTCTATTTTTTGAATGGGAATAAATATTTTCTGAACATTGTTGGGAATTTTATCAAACAATGCAAACTACTCCCTCCTTTTGGAATTACTTGTCTCGGAAATGGATGTATTTAGAACTAAAATACATCTAGATACATCCATTTCTGCAACAAGTAATTCCGAACGGAAAGAGTATGTACAAGTGTATTCTGCAGTATGACACGTTAGCCCGGTCCCGCTCATCCGAATGGGCCCATATGGCAGTGCGATATACGAGAAATAAAAGAAAAAACAGCAGGCGGGGTTGTCGAACCTGAAACTTGTGCGCTGCTGAAGCACGTGCTAACCACCAGACCAACCGTGTATGTGCTTAAAACGCGGAGATGCAGTTCTTATATGTAGTGTTTTCTGTAAGAAATCTATTTAGTTTTTTTTTGGTGAAAAGAAATCTATTTAGGTTTCTTGAGAAAAGAAATCCATTTAGGTTTTTTTTAGCAACAGAGATCCATTTAGGTATACATATAGTCTTTTCTTTTTGGCTGGACGGGCCTTTTTTTTTGTTTTAAAGCTATGGCCCAGTTGTCTTCTGTGTGCTCTGTTTTTTGTTCGTGTTCATTTTTTTGGCGGTCTTCTACTTGGCGCGAGCGACCTGGTGTGTAACCACCTGCACTCAGTGTGTACATTTTTTTTTTTTGAAATTGCGAATATTTTTTAAATTCATGATTTTATTTTTCAAAACGGTAAACATTTTTACAAATTAGGGTGGCATTTTTCGAATTTAAAATTTGTTCACCATAATTTTGAAGTGGCGAACTTTTTCTAAATTCATGAATTTGTTTACAGATTCTTTAATCTTTTTTGAATTCACAAACATTTTTTAAATTTCGTACATGTTTTTGGAACTCGTCAACAAGTTTTTTTTTACATAGGCGAACATTTCTTGGCCATTTCAAATCCAAATTTAACGTGTTAAATATGTATTCCTATCAAGAAAGTGCATTCTATTCTTTTATAACCTTTTTCCACAGTTTTGGTTAATTGAAATTGGTGTAATTTAAAAATATTCTAATTACTCCTTAGAGCTTGCAAAAATTATAACTTAAAATCTATAAATTTGAATAATATATTTCTCCACTGTTTTACCTGTAACTAATGCAACGTCATATCGATGTTGCAATATCTTTTCGAATATTACCACAAATAGTTATCTTGTTGAAATACCTAGTCTCTATTGCAACAAAATGACTGCTTCGTGCAATGGAATTTTGTTATCGCAATATCGCTGCCATATTGCAACGTTGAGTTAGTTTGCTGCAATACTTAGCCACTTTTTTGCAACAATAATTGTAACTAATGCAATGTCACGCCTGTGTTGCAATATCTTTCCGAATATTGCCACGGATAGTTATTTTGTTGAAATACCTAGTCTCTATTACAACAAAATGACTGCCCTTACGCAACGCAATTTGTTTGTCGCCGTACCGCTGCCATATTGCAACGTTGATACAATTTGTTGCAATATGAGGCCTCAATTGCAACAAAGTTACTATTTATTGTGACCAAATTAAGTTATGGCAATATGTGCGACCTATTACCACAACCAGAGAATTTGTGGTAATATTGCGTTTTATTCCAACAAAACATAGTTGTAGCAATAAATTTTGTTGCAATAGACCGGAATCCTTGTAGTGAGTGAGTGTTGCGGGGGATGAGCAAGGAGCGGTGGCGTTGCCTCTGGATGAATAGGACCCCGTGGTATGGAGGGCTGGATGAACAGGACGACCCCGTGAAGGGCTGGATGAACAGTAGACGATGGAGGGGTGCCCGTGGAGGGGTGGTTTAAAGTAGCCGGTGGAGTAGCGCGTGGTGGAGGCTGGATGAACAGGAGCCCGTGGAGGCTGGAGGAGGTCGACGGTAGCCCGTGGAGGCTGGAGGAGGTCAAGGGTGGAGATGAACAGTATCCTGTGGAGTCCCGTTTTGCGGTACGCCACACCCCTCCTGATGACAGGACCCCTATTTTGACCGTAGCGCTCCAACACAAGTCCATTTCGTCCGTTTTGCGGTACGCCACACCCCTCCTGATCAACAGGACCCCCGTTTCGACCGTAGGAGGTCCATTTCCTCCATTTCGCGGTACGCCAGACCCCTTCCAATGAACAAGATCCCGTTCCGAACGTGGCCGGTCGAACACAAGGCTGTTTCCTATGTTCTGCGGTACGCCAAGCCTTTTTTGTTCTTTCCAAGCCCTCCCGATGAACACGATGACGCATTCCATTCCGACCCAGCCGGTTGGCTCCCACGCGTTCTGTTGCCTCCCGATGAACACGACGCATTCCATTGCCTCCCCATGAACACGACGCATTCCGTTGCCTCCCCATGAACACGACGACGTTGTTTCTCCGTTCAGACCCAGCCATGTACACGATCCCTGACCATACGTATGGGCGAGCAGGCATTCGAAACCCCACCTGTATGTACGTACGTGGACGTATTTTCTTTCTTGCACCTGGCCATTGTACGTACGTGTACATGCTACATGCGCGCCTCTACTACGACACGTGTGCGCCTCTACTACGACATGTGCGCGCCTCTACATCCACCAGTATGTATGTACACGTTCGCGACCAGAATGACAACACTACGTATGCTTCAATCAGGTGGGTCCCGACTGTCAGGCACTTCCTTGCGTGCGAAAATGTAGCTGGTGGGTCCCAGCAGTCACGGGGGCACTTCCTTGCGTGCGAAGATGTAGCTGGTGGGTCCCAGTAGTCAGGGGGCAAATCATTTTTTTCAGATGCACTTCCTTGCGTGCGAAGATGTAGCTGGTGGGTCCCAGTAGTCAGGGGGGCGAATCTTCTTTTTTGCCCAGACGCACTTCCTTGCATGCGAAGGTGTAACTGGTGGGTCTCAGCAGTCGGGGGGGTGAATCGTTTTTTTTGCTCGGACGCACTTCCTTCTGTGCGAAGATGTAGCTGGTGGGTCCCAGCGGTCAGGGGGAAACATTTTTTTCGTGAAATACAGTGGCCCGTCCGTGGGTCCCAGTTGTCAGGTGGAGGAATCATTATTTTCCGCGTAATAAGGAGACACTTCCTTGCTGCGGCCGTGGACCCGGCTGTCAGCCTCTCCACGTATAGTCCACGTCCGATGGAAGTCATTCCTTGACCACGTTGACCAAGTCGCGCCGAGAGCACCACGGCGGTGGACGACGGCAAGGCCTAGGAAGGGGACGACGCGGAGCTGGGGAAGACGCGGTAGTGGAAGCCCGCGCGGAGAGGAGTACAAGGGTTCATTGGTTCAGCTGCGGTGTGAGGCTGCAATCGCCGCAGGGCCTGGCCAGCGGTGGGAATAGTAGGGGCGGTGAGGCCTCCGCGGCAGCACAGTCGGCCAGGGAGGCAGGAGCATGCGGCATGACCGGCGCTGCTTTGGGCGGCTGGAGCAAGAAGACCAGAGGTTGAAGAAGCACGACGGCCGTTGGATGGACATCGTACGGTCACTGGAGCTAGAATCCTTCATATTGACTAAGTTGACAAGCCCTCCGTCCCCGTCAACTTAGTTGGCCCACAAGTCATCCTCCCACTATGGTGGGTCCCAGCTAGCAGGGGGTATTCATTTGTTTTGTGCGTAATAAGGAGGCACTTCCTTGCGTGCGAAGATATAGCTGGTGGGTCCGACATGCCAGCGGGGGGAACTTTTTTTCACGAAATACAGAGGCCCTTCCGGTGGGTCCTAGCTGTTAGCTGGAGGAATCATTATTTTGCGCGTAATAAGGAGGCATTTCCTTGTGTGCGGCCGTGGACCCAGCTGTCAGCCTCTCCACGTACAATCCACATCCGATGGATGTCGTTCGTTGACCACGTTGACCAGGCTGTGCCGAGAGCACCATGGTAGTGGACGACGGCGAGGCCTAGGAAGGGAACGACACGGAGCCAGGGAAGACTCGACAATGGTTGCCCACGCGGTGGGGAGTATGAGGGTTTACTGGTCCGGCTGCCATCGCCGGAAAATAACAGGAGGTGTGGGTGAGTAGAGGAATGGCCTGGCCAGCAATGAAGTAGGGTGGGGCGATCGGGCTGTCGGGCAAAGACAAATGCCACGGAGGCGGAGCAGGGAGTTCCACCGGAGCTGGTTTGGGCGACTGGAGAAAGAAGATCAGATATTTAAGAAGCAGCACGGTCGTTTGTGGACTAAGTTGACAAAGCCAAAGTACACGTCAACCTAGTAGACCCACAAGTCAGCCTCCAAATCTGTCCCAAACAGCATACAGCCCGAAATTTCTAGCTAGATTCAAATTAATTTAAATCTAAATATACCTTAGTTTAAATTCAATGAAATTTTACCCGCACAAAACAATAAAATTTAAAATATCAAAATCTGAAAGAAAACAGTATTTTGGAACTAATTGCCTGTTTGCTGTATTTTTTCATTTTACAGCCCATTTATTATTACTTATAGCCCATTTCTTATTACTTATAGCCCATTTCTTATTACTTATAGCCCATTTTCTGGGCAAAATGCATCCCTCCTTGTCTTGAAAGATTTCCGGCCCAGCAGGGCGAAGAAAAGCAACTAGGCCTATGTTGGTTACTCTGCAAAAAACAAAATAGCTGGCTAGCCATTTTCAGAAAGGAAAAAAACAAACTGGGCTGGTCATGTGCTAAACATATGAAATAAAAGCCTGGGCTAGACGGGCCACGGGTCCCGCACAACCCAGTTGATACCCTTCTCTATCCCGAAAAACAAAATTACTATGCGCGCTGCTGGGTCCCTACTGTCATCCTCACCATGTACAGTCATATCCTTATCCCTCTCGGTTGGACCATGTTGACAGCACCGGAGGGTGGCGCCGCAGCGAGCGAACCAAGGCGGAGGACGATGGTGAGGCCTCGGACGGGAACGAACAGGAGCCGGGGAAGATGCGCAGAGTTTTAGGGTGCGATGTGGTCACGACGCGTGCGTGGCAGCACAGCCAGCCGTGGGAGGCAGGAGCAGGCGGTCCTGCCGACGCTGGTTTGGCTTTGGCGGCTCGAGGAAGAAGAGCCTAAAGAAATATGACAGACGTTGAATGTCAATCCAATGGTCAAGGTTGGCACAATCGTTTGTTGACTAAGCGGACACCAAGTAGCATACTTTTTTATATATAGGAAGAAAACTGCAAAGAAAATGCGTTCGTCTGCCATCCTCCTCACAGGGAACGTTCGCCACATAAGTGAGTAGCACCCTTGGTTTTCAACCGAGAGGTCTTGGGTTCGAGTCCCAGGAACTCTCAATTTTGTCCTCCTTCCTTCCTTGCAAAAAAGGGAAAGAAAATCAAAGACTTGGGAAGGCTTACAGAACAAGCTAGTGTACCAGTAAAGAGACGTTGCTGAGTTTTAGAAAAAAGAGAGACATGCTCCTGTAGCTGGTTCGAATCCAAACCTAGACTATGACTATATATGGTGCTATGCTACTCTCCAAGTAATGAAACTGACATATCCAACATTCGCTTCTCCTCTTCTCTACTTACTCTGCCTAGCATCAGAAGCTCTGGCCGCAGCAACCATGTCCACTGGCTGCTCGTCCACCTGTTCTTCAGCAGGCAACAACCAGATATGCGCCAAGCCGCCACCCGTACCATCGCCTGTGGGTCTCATCACACCCGCGCCGGCACGCGCACCGCAGCCGATTGCTCATCACAACCCGCTACCGTTGGTGTGGTGCCACTGCTGCAAATCACGCAGAGTCATCCGTCACGTCTCAACCACAATCCTCAACCCTGGCTGAGTCTTCTACAAATTCCTGAATCATGGGGTAATAATATGTTTAAGTGTTGTTCTGCTGCTTTCAGTTGCTGATTTTTTTAATAGTTTGGTTGATGATCTTCCAATTTGATTCATGTATAAAAGGGAAGATTCGTGTGATTTGTATTTCTGGGAAGTTGCTGATGTGGGGATATGCAACTACGCTGATTATTTGGTTAGCCTAGGAATACCAATACCAACAGGTTGGGGTGTTGGACAAGTAACTGAAGGAACGGCAGAACAGGAAGATGCAGAGCAGAAGGATAAAGATGCAGTTCCTCTGATCATGGCCAAGCAACAACTTCTTTGACGCCTTGACAAAGAATGAGGAGATGAAAGAGCTTGTGAAGATAATGGGCAAAATCGATGTGCTTTGTAGGATGATTGTCTCTTTATTTGCAGTGTATGTAGCACTCGTGATGTATTCAGTGGCTATGACATGAGCACTTTGTTGAAACTAGTAATGAATTAAACCTGTGTAGCAGGCTGGGCGTAGTGTTGTGAACATCTAATGATTCCTATTAACGGAAATCAGGGGGTATGCCCTTTTGCTCATAAATAAATAAATAGCAGAGGCCCTCTCGGGTCAACTTTGTTCTCATTCGTAGATGTCGAGCAAATTGCAGTCCAACAGCAAACTATGTCATCAAATTCAAGTTTCACAGCCGAATATGAGTACAACTAAACAACAATGTCATCATGTTTTAGTTGTCATACAATCACCAAACACAAATCAGCATACATAACAAGTGATGTTCTCACAGCAAAGTACTAAACAACATGTTCATCAGGTTTCAGTTGTCATAGCAAACACAATTTCACATAGTAGATAAAAACATGTCTTATGACAGGAAAATACGACAAAAGCAATGTAATCATCATCCGCAGCAGCAACGTCAACATCTTCGCCATGTGTATCAGTCTGAATCGTAATTCCCCACGGTGTCATCTTCTTCTTCGTCCTCAACGTCCTCGAACATTGGTTTCTTCTTGATCAACTATTGTATGTCCACAGCACGACAGGCAATCTTTTCGTCGGCGTCATTGACGTGATGGTTCTCAAAGATATTAGGAACATCTGTGTTATCTTGTACATCGGAGCAATGTAAGCATCATCTTGTTGTGCAACTTCATTAAATGAATTCTCTGCTCAAACCTTTGCAATACTCTCCACCATCGCTACGTGCAAATGTGTCTTCCAAGAAAAATATCTGTGTTGCTTGATTTGCCAAAATAAAAGGCTCGTTGGTCTGGTACACTGCCTTGACATTGATGGATTTGAAATAATCATCAGCTCTGGGTTTTGCGATCCTGGAAAACAGGTTATACCAACGACAGCACAACAGAACCACACACCGATGATCCTCGAAACTAGAGATATAGTGCAACTGAACAATGTATGTTATGTTAGCATACATTTCAGTTATCTCTTTGTCATACATATTCGTGCTCATGATGGCACTGTTTTGTGTCTTCCTGCCTTCGTCTCGAGCAAGGGTGTTGTAGCGCACATCTCCAACAACGCAAGATTCATAATGTCTTACCCGAGTATCCGGACCCATTGCCAGTGAGTAAAGGGCATCATCAACTGCCTACCCATCCTCCCGCATCTTCTTAACCTATGGTTAGAAAATAGACAAGCTGATCATCTTATGTACTCAATATATTAAAAAAACTGACAGTGCAATTCAAAAGCTTACACGGTTCTTGAACCATTTCGCAAATCTTGCCATAACCAGTTTGTCAATGTTTCTTGGATTTTGCGGTAGTAACTCCTTTTTGTAGATGCTGCACAACATAGTGATCGCGTCAAACATCTAAATATATAAGAATGTGCTGCAAGTTTAGTAGATTACGATGTATAAGCTGCAGTATTGCACTTACTTGATATAAGGTAGTATCTCAGGACAGTTATTCAGCCCATACCAAACCATTTTGTCCAAATCTTTAGGTTTGTCCTCTTGTCGACTCTTCTCTATAACTCGAACAGAATAATCGAAAACATTGAGCCCAGGATTGTCTTCACCCACCTTTTTGCTAAGCTGATCAGCTGGTTCAATGTATTTTGAGCAGAATGTCAACGCTTCTGTAGCAATGTAGGCCTCTGCAATGGAACCCTTGGGTCTAGCTCTATTCCTAACATAACCCTTGAAAGTGCCTAGCCGCCTTTGAATAGGGTACATCCAGCCATACTGTACTGGACCTCTAAGTAGTGCCTCATCAGGTAGTGTAAGTGCATCTAGTGCCCCTTAGTGATTTTGGTGTATTGAAGACTTATAGGTTAAGTAACTGATGCGTTTGTGAGTGTACACAGGTCTATAAGTCTATGAGGAGTTTGATATTTACAGAGAAAGTCGACCCCTAAAAATGAAGTTCTTCGACTGAAGACTTTGATATTCTGAAGACTTTGTGAAGATTTTGAAAGTGAAGAAATTGGTGTGACCTTGAAGACTTGGTATTCATTCGAGGAACATGAAGCGTGAAGACTTTTGTTTTCGTAGTTTCATTTTCTCTTTCTTGAGTCAT
Organism: Aegilops speltoides; assembly: GCA_021437245.1. Taxonomy (NCBI): domain Eukaryota; kingdom Viridiplantae; phylum Streptophyta; class Magnoliopsida; order Poales; family Poaceae; genus Aegilops; species Aegilops speltoides. Next base: position 438,907,761 of record CM038143.1, read on the forward strand.
AGGAAACACCGTCATCGTTAAAGGGGTCGAGGAAATACTAAGGAAAAATTTCCATGTGATGCTCAACTCAAAATCCTACACCTACCAATCCCTTCGAGTGAAGCCATTGAAATCTCATACAGATTCACCAATTTCTTGAATGAGACGCAGTTCTTCCGTCATCGAGGACTTTGCTCGATCGAGGAGTTAGGAATTCGCCATGCTAATTGCCTACACAAGGAGGAACATGATAGCCCCGAGGAATTTGAGAGTCAAATTTCCGATCGTTCTTGTCTTCTTGGCGCTGTCCCAAAATATCTTATCCACCTAACGGTCATATCATTGAAGGGCATTTATGTCTTATCATGTCGGGCTTCTCCCTAGGCTATAAATAGCCGCCCCCTACAACCACTAGCTGGTTGGCTGCTCCGAGAGAACTTGACAATTGTCATTTGAGAGCAACCCATCCTCCGAGGACTTTGAGCAAAAATCATCAAGTGAGGAAAATCCCAAAACCAAACCCCCACAAACCCAAAGTGATTGAGCATCACTGAAGAAATTGATCCTGCGTGGATCCGACGCTTGTTAATTACCTTTGAAGACTGTGCTTCTTCCAGACGGTTAGGCGTCAAGGTCTAGAGAATCCAAGAGGAATTGTGGATTGCCGAGTGACCAAGTATGTGAAGGTTTGGAAGTCACCTGAAGACTTACCACGAGTGATTGGACGAGGCCTGCGTGGTCTTAGTTCAAGGAGAATATGGTGAGGATGGGTGTCCTGAGTTGCGCTCGAGAGATCGGGTGTCCGGATCTGTGTGTCCTCGAGTTTAAATACTCACCGCTCCAACCAGACGCATAACCGAGACAGCAGTTGGAACTGGTTTACCAAATCATTGTCTTCACCAACCGACTAGTTCTATTTCCTCAACTCTTTCACTTCCTCATTCTTGTGTTGAATGTTGTTCATATCTGTGCTTGAAGACTTTGATCAAGACTTTCACAAATTCCTCGCTTCAATTTCTTCATATGTTTGTCTTCATCTTGCTATCCCGTGTTTACGCTTTCCGTACTCTGTGTTAGTCTTCATTTCATCATGCTTGACTATGTTTGTATCCTGTTATGTTTACTTCAGTACATATTCCATCGCAAGTAGTTCTTCGCTAAGGAATTTCCTCACCAAAAAATTCCTCGATGAAGAATTCTTAAAATCGCCTATTCACCCCCTCTAGTCGATATAACACACTTTCAATTGGTATCGAGCAAGGTACTCCTTGTTCGTGTGATTTTGGTTTAACCGCCTGGAGTTTTAGTTATGTCGACCGCAGGTATGATCAAGGTCTCGGCTGGGTGTCCTACCTTTGATGGAACGGACTACCCCTACTGGAAGAACAAGATGCGAATGCATCTTGAGGCTATTGACAATGATCTCTGGTATGTTGTGGAAAATGGTGTCCCCTCTGTCACTCCCTCACTGAACGCTACCGATGTGAAGAGATTCAAACAACTCGATTCTCAAGCGAAGAATATCATATGTGGCCATCTGAGCAAAGGACAGTATGGAAGAGTGAGTGCTCTGGAAACTGCTAAGCTTATCTGGGATAGGCTGTCCAAAGTAAATGGAGGAGTCTCAACTTAGCGTGACTCTCGAGTCGATGTTCTTGGGAATCTCTTCAACCACTTCAAAAGACTCGACAACGAAAATGTCCAACAAACCTTTGATCGCCTCACTGACATCTCAAATGAGCTTCAAGCCCTCGGTGCCACTGACATCACTGATCATGAAGTTGTGAAGAAACTGCCGAGATCGCTTGATTCCTCATTTGATACTCGGGGACCGATGATACAAGAACGTCTTGACTACAAGTCGCTTGATCCTCGCCGATATCCTCGAAGGCTATACACTTACGAAGTTCCACTTCTTTGAAAGAGAGATCTCTATGGCTCAAACTATGGCAAACCACGTGCCTCAAGGCTAAGGTTGTGTCCGACTCAATGTGAGGATTACGGTAGTAGCCTTGGTGATCCTCAAGAACTGAGCCAGATCTAGCATCGCTTGTGAAGAAATTCTAGAAATTCACAAGACGTGGTCGCTTTGGAAAATCCTCAAGAGGAAATGATTCCTCATCCAAAGGACTATAAGAGAAGACTTTGCCACAAATGCAAGAAGCCTGGTCACTATATTCAAGATTGTCCTCGATGGGAAAAGGAAATGAAGAAGAAGCAATACAAGGATTACAGCCTGATGATGCGAAGAAGAAGAAGAAGAAATCACAAAATCTTCACATCAAAATCCTCCAAGTCCTCATCTCACAAGAAGGGCAGCTCCAAGAAGGCTCGGGCATTCATTGGCAAGGAGATGGACTCAAGCTGAATCTGAGGAAAATGATGAAGAGGAGGAGTTTGAAGAATCTGAGTCTGTGTGGCGAAGTCCGCCGCTTGCTCGCTTTCGTTAGCAAGTCCATCTTCAACATCAAGAAACCGACTCCACCGACAAGACCGATGAAGATAATGATGGCTACGCCCCACCTATTGCTTCATGGCAAAAGGAGCTAAGGTACTCAAATACAACTCCTCTGATTCTAGTGAAAATGAATCTGATGAGGATCTCAAGCCCAGCTACTCTAAACTTGCTAAAATTGCTGTGAAACAACAACGGGCTCTTGAAAAGGTTCAAAACCTGCTAGATAAAAGTGATGATATGTTGGGTGAAGAAATGGATCGCACTAAAGCCTTGACTGAAAATCTTCAGAGACTTCAGTCTAGGTATGATAACCTTCAAGGTCATCATAACTCTCTCTTGTCTGATCATGAGAAACTTTCATATGAATTTCTTCAAGAAAAGCAAGATCATGAGAAGCTTTCTCTTGAAGCTCTTCAAAGAAAGGTAGATCTTGAAAAGCTAAGAGTGTGTTATGAAGATCTTCAGAAGGAGCGCGATTCATTACTAGCTCAACAAATCAACACTTCTCAGGAAGAATTTGTTCCTCCATGCTTAAAGTGCATTGAACGTGAATCTGCTAATTCTTCACCTGAATGTTCAAATGCTTCAAATGTTACAAATACTTCATCTGCCTCTGCTATCACTAATTCCTCATCCGAGGACATTGCTAGTATCACTTGACAATGCAGGGTTGAAGGAATTGTACATGACAGCATGTACAAAAGCCTCAAAGGGCATCGACACTTTGTGATGTGCTCAAAAGTAGATCCTCAACGAAACCCTAGGAAAGAGGGTATTGCCTTTGAGAGGAAACTCAATGCCGATGGAACATATTGGAACCCCGAAAGTACCCCAAAACCTCATGGGTTGTCAGAGAGGACCTCCAGCTGATCCATCTAACTTATATGGCTTTACATGTGAATCTCCTCATTCTTCTGATGAGTCATTTGACTCCAGCTATAAACTGTTCAAAAATCAGAATAGTGAAGTATTTGCTAGATATGTTGGCACTAACTGCAGGAACGGTTCCCCTATGAAGAAAATCTGGGTTCCCAAAAGCTGTGTCGAAAGTCTTGAGGTGAATGTCCTCTTGACACCACCTATGAAGAACAGGAACCCCAGATCAAATTCTTCACATGGATCAAATTCCTCAACTAGATCAAAGTCCTCATATGATTATCATCGTGCTAACAACTCTGTCTCGCAGGGTAGAGCTAAGGGCTATGAATATGTGCATTATTCTTCAAACCATTATGTTCATAAGTCCTCAAGAATTACTCGCTTATTCATATGCATACCCTAACCCTCCTATGCTAAGCGAAATGGTTTGGCATCTTTGCCACCTTTCTCACATGGTGCTCGCAGGATGAGGAACTCTTTGTCACCCCTCCGATGTGGGTGGTGAAGAAAAGGAACTAATCTCTTCTGCAGGTCAGGTCTCGGGCGTGCTCTAACGTCTCAAGAATTTGCTTTGGGACCGACAAAAATGCTCGAAAGGACGCAGCGAATCATGATGAAATGAACTTTCATTTCACACGCCCTCATATTGCTATATCTGCTTCGCTTGATGAAATTCATCTCGATGAACTTGATATCATATTCTTCACCGATGAAGCATATGAGATTGTAAGCTACACTAATTCATCTGCAGGATGATCAACCCAAAACCACTGAATGGGTCCTCGATAGTGGATGTACAAATCACATGACTGGTGACAAGAATCTATTGATGGATGCTCCCTTATCACCTTCACCTCTGAAGCATATCATCTTTGCTGACAAAGGAAAAAGTCAGGTATTGGGTCTTGGTAAGGTAGGTATCTCTAAGGATAAGCACATGGACAAAGTCATGCTTGTTGAGTCCTTAGGATACAATCTCATGTCAGTCTCAATGCTTTGTGATCTTGATATGGATGTTGTCTTTGGCAAATATCGCTGTGTTGTGATTATGGAAGTCGACAATTCCAAAGTCTTTGAAGGCTTTAGGAGAGGAGATCTGATATTGTTGAATTCTCTACAGACCACAACCAGCCGTGTGTCTACTTGCAAAAGCTTCGAAGGCTGGCTATGGCATCGACGACTTGGTCATGCAGCATGAGGAATTTGAACACGCTTGCGAAGAAGAAGCATGTCATTGGCATTGAGAATGTCAAATTCCTCAAGGATCACTTATGCGGAGCATGTGAAGCGAAAAATGACCAAGGCCAAGCATCCAAATAAGACTATCATGACCACTACCCGTCCATTCAATTGCTTCACATGGACCTCTTCGACCTAATCATTATTCAGCAAATCACTAATGATGCATCTCTATATGGTTTCGTCATTGTTGATGATTATTCTCGATATACATGGGTACACATTGTTACTTACAAACATGAAGTGCAGGAAGTCTTCAAACGATTTTCCTCGAGGGCTTCAACCAACTTTGGTGTGAAGATCAAGCATATTAGAAGTGACAATGGAACTGAGTTCAAGAATTCTGGTCTTGATGCCTATCTTGATGAACTTGGTATTACTCATGAGTTATCTGCTCCCTATACTCCTCGTGAGAATGGCGTCGTGGAGCGCAAGAACGTAACTCTTGTTGAGATGGCTCGCACTATGCTTGATGAATACAAAACGCCTCGGCGTTTTTGGATTGATGCAATTGATACTTGCCGCCACATCATCAACAGAGTATATCTTCACAAATTCTTCAAGAAGACGCCTATGAACTCCTCAACGACAAGAAACCCAATGTGAGTTATTTCAAAGTCTTCGTGCTAAATGTTGGATTAGAGATCCTCACCACAACTCTAAATTTGCACCGAAAGCACATGAAGGTTTTATGCTTGGTTACGGAAAGGACTCGCACACCTACAGAGTCTTCAACATTGTTCTTCACAAGATTGTTGACACTGTAGATGTGCGGTTCGATGAAACTAAAGGCTCGTGAAATAAAGAGAGCACAAGCCAGAAAGGAGAAGCTTCTGAGGAAGAACATCGTCAACCTGACTCCTCAAGAACTTATCAAAGCTCAATCTGAAATCCAAGCCCTGAGCAAGGATTTCGATGCTTACAATGCTGATTGGCAAGGAGCAAAGGTGACATTCGTCAATTTTACAAAGAAAATGACAACTGTTGCAGCCCCATCGCAACAAGAAAATCCTCAGTCAAGACTCGCTCAACTTCTTTGAAGAACATGCCAAGATCATTGATGACTTTCACCTGCCGATGAGAATACAAGTTCCAAGGCTGATGACTCTATTCCACCACGAAGAAATTCCTGTGGCATCCACTAGTGGTGTGCTCAAGAAATCTGAAGAGATCAGGGCAATCGCACTGGCCATACCAAGAAACTGAACCACAGTCCTCAGCTCCTCCTGCGCCAACACCAACTCCAATTCTTCCTTCTGCTTATGAAGTGAAGAAGACAAAGGCTTCAGAACGAGCTGCAGTGAAGAAAAGGAAGGCATCAGCTGCGTCAAATTCTTCGGCTGCGAACAAAATGAAGCCAATGACCAGCTCGCTTGAAAATCCTATTGATGCCGTTCCCATTTCCCCCATGTCATCTAAGGAAATTGTTCCTTATGGAGAAGACTACAAGATCCCAAGCAGATCTGATGAAGAAAATCAATCTGTTGCTACCTCAGAACAGGTTGATGAAGAAATTGAAGTGGAAACATTCCTTCACCGCCAACAAGCTTCTCACCCATGCCTCAGTTCACGGTGAAGAGGCTGGTGTTGAGGAAATTGAAAAGAAGATGAAGACGTGGATATTGGATGCACTACACCAGTGATGAATGATGACTTTTGGGAAAGTCAGATCCCAATACTCCTCTCTTCACTCCGATTCAACAAATTCCTCGGTCCCGGCTACAACTGCTCAATTGGGCTCAAGAAACTCATCCCACATCGCTCTGCTCATGAAGAAATTCCAGCCGCTAGTGTCAAGAACTCTTCTTGATCCCGAAACTGCACAAGAAGAGGAACCAGAAATTCTCACCAAGCACTGAGATCGCGATTCTGAGGTTGTGCTACAAATTACCGACACTCCTCTGCCCAAACCAAGAATCCGCTCTCGAGCAAGCAAAAATTCAAGGCTGAAGACTTCTTTTACGAGCATGTGTTCTTCATCGCTTATAATCCATATGACTCTGCCGCATGAGGAAAAGACGCTTATGGACTGCTACTCAAGCCAACTTCTATTCCTCGGTGCTTTTGACAAGGACAAAATCTTCGATCATGAGCATATTCCTCATGTGGATATGGAATCTCTGCCGCTTGAGCCGCCTCCGAGTTATTCATGATGCAGACTCATCAATTTCGCACAGATATCTGTGATTGGAATGAAGAACTCATTCTTCAGTTCTATGCCACTTTGCATATCACCGGAGATGCTGAAGATGTCAATACATGGGTGCTGGATTGGATGACAGAAAACACTCACTACAAGGCACCAACAACTGAATTGCTTCGTGTCCTTCCTCTTGATCCTCCCCATGATAGTGCACGTTGCATCTACAATGACCGCGAACTGTCTGATCATTATATGCAAGTGCTCATGAAGCCTTTGAAGCCAGGGCAGGCCCCTCGAACCAAATTCCTCGTCAAGGAATTGTTGTATGTGCCTCGGACTGTCTATCGAATTCTGACGAAGACAATGAGTCCCATCAAAGGCCACGACTCAAATGATGAAGATGTCGTTGGCATCATGAAGAACATGCTTTTCAACATCATTCATGGCGTTCCCGTCAACTTCCATGATTTCTTCATGAGGACTCGCTAATGTTGCAATGTCACCTTTTGAGTGAAGCCCTATGCGCCTTGGATTATGAGATTCATAAGGGCAAGATCTTCACCAATTACAAGGTCGACACTCACGAACCATGGTAGCTACTTTCCGCCCATTGAAGTCCTCAAGCGACCGGTTTCATCATCGATGATAAGGGCAAGGCAGCTGCTGTGATTGATGAAGGCACTTCGTCCATTGGATGGTCAATTCCGTCTAGCTACATCTTACTCCACCAATGACGATTCTGCAACACATGACACCGCCAAGCAAATACCTCGAACAAAGCAAAAGCCTCAAGCAACAACACCTGTGGTGATGATCGACCGTGAGTTACTCCTCGGTCTCCATCGGAAGGTTGAACGCAATCAAATGGGTGAAGCGCCAATTTGCTGCAATTCTTCACAACATGACCTCAACACATAATGCAAGAAAGAAAAATCAGACTACCTTCAAGAAACCCTCAACCGCACCTGGGCTGTTCTCACTCATGTATATTCCACGGAAGAATTGAAGACTATGGGTCTCCAGGAAGCATTTGACTGGTCTGCACCACCTCCGAAGAAATTCAAGAGAGTCAAAGTTCCTGATCTGGTGGCCAGTTCTTATTCTTCATCGCGTGAAACTGATGAACATGAAGATTTGGACGACATTGCGGCAGGCCCTACTTCAACAACCAACCCCGACAACGCTGGCACTCCTCCATCAACTTGAAAATCTTCAGGGGCGTTAGTCCTTAGTTTCGATCCTTTTGGTCATTTGATGACAAAGGGGGAGAAATCTGAGTTAGTCTTCAAGCGGGTTTATATTATGGGCGTTTATTAAGTTACAACTCTCGTTCTTCCAAAACTTTTATTGGATCGAGTTGTAATCTTAAATCGATGGTGCCTTGATACTTTTGGTCGTGCTCGATGCTTTTGAGGCACCGAGCTCAAACTTTGATGTGCTATTCCGCATGCTTATTCCTTGTCAATATTATTGCACGCATGTCAATCTCATCAGCACCATATTTCATCATGCATTTCAAATTCTTCATATTATATATCAAATGCGTATGAATTACAAGATATAGGGGGAGATCTCCATGATTCGATTCTTCAAATGTGCAATGCCTCAAAAGCAAATTCCTCACTATGCACATATTCAGGGGGAGTTCTTCTATATCTTGCAATCAAATTCCTCAATATCAGTATTTACACTTCATATGTTTATCCCCGTTGAAAACTTAACCTATGTTGTCATCAATCACCAAAAAGGGGGAGATTGTAAGTGCATCTAGTGCCCCTTAGTGATTTTGGTGTATCGAAGACTTATAGGTTAATTAACTGATGTGTTTGTGAGTGTACACAGGTCTATAAGTCTATGAGGAGTTTGATATTTACAGAGAAAGTCGACCCTAAAATGAAGTTCTTCGATCAAGACTTTGATATTCTGAAGACTTTCTGAAGATTTTGAAAGTGAAGAAATTGGTGTGACCTTGAAGACTTGGTATTCATTCGAGGAACATGAAGCGTGAAGACTTTTGTTTTCGTAGTTTCATTTTCTCTTTCTTGAGTCATAGGAAACACCGTACTGTTAAAGGGGGTCGAGGAAATACTAAGGGGAACTAGATGCACTTACACTAGGAAGTCCGTTGAACCAAAGGACTAGTACTACTAGGAATACACAATAGCGTCGTCCATCCAGCTTAGTGCGGTGAGATGGTTTCTCGAAGAAGACGATGGAGAAGCGGAGTCAGCGAAGAGTGAAATGATGGTTGCTTCGTCTGTGCTTTTGTGATTTGACGCCTCACTGCTTTGTGATTTGTGATAGAAGGGACAGGGGAGTAGACTCTGTGCTCTATACTGTACTACATGTGTCCAAGCATGGGAAAAAGAGGAGAGACGTTGCATTTTTCTATTCCTTCAATCAATCAATCAGTGAGCTTCGTTCCATCTTTTGGCTTTGGCAACACCGTCCCACAATGGTTCCCATGATGCCAAAAGCTATTTTCACATTTGGCTACACATTGTGGATGCCCTTAACCGTACCACTTGGTTTTGCTCCTGTGTGCTATCTACACAAATCTCAATTATATTGATCTAAAAAATATAGAATCAAGATTAGTCAAAAGGAGGTGATTTTGCCGCGCGGATGGCGGGGGAGGTTTCTTATTTTCAGAGGACGTTGTCCTGGCGGTTTGCTAACATGCGGTCCCATGTGTCAGTGCTTTACCAAGCCGATCTGCATCCCACACGAGGCAGAACAACAGCAGAAGCAACACGTGGTTAAGTTGAAGAAGATGAGGGAGAAGCGGATTCAGCAACGAGTGAAATGATGGTTTCTTCGTCCCTCCAACTTCTTTTTTAGCATTATTACTTCGTCCCTCCAACTTAACTGCGGGAAAGGTGCAGCTTTGTGATTTGACGCCTCATTGCTCATTACTACGCCGGTGCCATGACTGGGGTGCTTCACTGTAACACCCCAGATTCGATCCGCCAGGTGTCCGCCAGTTATTCGTCATCGTTGCCTTGTCATTTGCTTGCGTGATGCACTTTGCCATGTCATCATCTGCATTTCATATCATGTCTTCATGTGCATCGCATTTGCATACATGTTCGTCTCAGGCATCCGAGCATTTTCCCCGTTGTCCGTTTTGCAATCTGGCACTCCTATGTCCTCCGGCGTCCCCCTCTTGTCTCTTTTCGTGTGTGGGTGTTAAACTTTCTCGGAATGGCCCGAGGTTTGCCAAGCAGCCTTGGTATAGCACCCGATGAACCGCTGTCAAGTTTAAATGCCATTTGGAGTCGTTTGGAACTCAACGGTTAGCAAGATAACAGTAAACCCCTTCTTTTGTGTGCAGCCCAACACCCTTTCAAAGTGGCCCAAAACCCAGCAAACTCCCTCCATGCTCTCGATGCGTTCGATCACGATCGCGTGGCAGCTCGCTCCTCATTTGGACTCTCCTAGCTCCCTCTACCTATAAATATGTAGCCTCCCCGAAAATCCCTTGAGATCAAACCCTAGCCGGTCCCTCGCGCCGGACATGTCAACCCGCCGGACATGTCCGCGGACACCTCACCCCGGCGAATCGAGGCCCGCCACGTCATCACCGCGCGCGCCGCAGCCAACCACGCGTGCGCGCGTGCCCCGTCGCCGTCCAGCTGCGCAGCCCATCCGAGGCCCGCGGGGCGAATCGCCACCGCCGCCCGAGTCGCCGCGCCGCCAACAGCCGCGCGCCGCCGCCGCCGCCGCCAACCGCCGGCGCTCGTCTCCGCCTCGCCCGGCAGCTCCGCCTCCACCGCTGGCCTCCGTGCCGCCCGCCGCCCGCCCGCCTCCCTTGATGCGTCCTCGCCGCCGCGCCGCCGCCGCCGCTCCCTCGCCGCGGCGCCCTCGCCGCCTCGCCGCCGGGCCTGCCGCCGCCGCCGCCCGCTGCTTTCTGCGCCGCGCCTACGCCCGCGAGAGCCCCCGCCGACCTCCGCGCCTCCCGGCCTCGCCCGGCGGATCGACTCGGCGCCGCCTCCCTGCGTTCTCCGGCAAGATCCCGCGAACTCCGGCGAGCAGCTCCGGCCGTGCATCGAAATCCGTGCAGCCCCGAAGGTTGACCCCGAAATTCCCCAAGTCCCGAAATATTGTTGCATAATCATGCCATGTTCATCGCATCGTATCTCTGCATCCGTAGCTCCGTTTGTGCTTGTAATATGTCAAATTGTTCATCTCCACAGTACTTCATTTCATTCCATTGCATCATATTCATTTGAGCTCATCTTGATGCCGAAATCTTTGTTGGAAGAGTGCATGTTGATGTTAATCTCTTTGGCTGTTATAAGCTTGCTCATTTGTCATTTTGCCATGATTGATGTGTGCATCCTATGAGGTTGATGTCTTCATATGTTTTGATCTATGATTGTTTGCTAGTGATCCATGGAAACATCCTAACTTAATGTAAACAGTCGACAAAGAACATTATCAAGCAACTTTGGAGCAAGATATGAACAATCTGCAGCAAACTATAAATGCAACCAGGGGCACGGATGGATAGGGCATAACATGTAGATCAAAACATGTTTATAGAGCATCTCCAGATTATGCATAGAATGATTAGTAGCAACATGTTAACACGACATCACAAAATTACAGAATCTGGCTAGCAAAACAGCAACAACAAGTACCCTCCTTAGCAAGCTTGATACACTCAGCACACAACTCACAAAAATACATGGTTGGCACCCCTGGAAAGACGGCATAGCATAGATCAAAACATATGAAGACATCAACCTCATAGGATGCACACATCAATCATGGCAAAAATGACAAATGAGCAAGTTATAACAGTTTCAGCAGATTAACATCAACATGCACTCTTCCAACAACATTTAGGGCATCAAGATGAGCTCAAATGAATACGATGCAATGGAATGAAATGAAGTACTCGTCGAGGCGAACAATTTGACATATTACACGCACAAAACGGAGCTACGGATGCAGAGATACGATGCGATGAACATGGCATGATTATGCAACAATATTTCGGGACTTAGGGAATTTCGGGGTCAACCTTCGGGGCTGCACGGGTTTGGATGCACGGCCGGAGCTGCTCGCCGGAGTTCGCGGGATCTCGCCGGAGAACGCGGGGAGGCAGCACCGGAGCTGGATCCGGTCGGGCGAGGCCGGGGAGGCGCAGAGGTCGGCGCTGGAGTTTCGCGCGCGAGGCGCTGCCGGGCGAAAGCAGCAGCGGCGGGCAGCGCGCGCGCCCGCGGCGACGCTGGCGGAGGGCGCCGGCGGGCGAGGGAGCGGCGGCGGCGCGCGCGCGCGGCGGAGGGAGACGGAGTCGAGGCGGCCGGGCGCCGCGCGGGCGCGGAGGCCGAAGCGGGAGGCGGGCGCTGCCGGGCAGAGGCGAGGCGAAGCGCCGATCGGTCGGCGGCGACGGCGGCGGGCGAAAGCGCTGGCCGCGCGGGCGCGGCGACGGGCGGCGGCGGCGGCGATCCGCCTCTGCTGGGCTCGGATGGGCTGCGCGGCCGCAGCTGCAGCGGACGGCGACGGGCCACGCGGCGCGCGGTGGTTGGCTGCGGGCGCGGTGGTGATGACGTGGCGGGCCTCGATTCGCCGGGGTGAGGTGTCCGGCGGACATGTCCGGCGGGGTTGGACATGTCCGGCGCGCGAGGGGAGCGGGCTAGGGTTTGATCTGCGGGATTTTCGGGGGAGGCCACATATTTATAGGTAGAGGGAGCTAGGAGAGTCCAAATGAGGAGCGGTTTTCGGCCACGCGATCGTGATCGAACGACCGAGAGCATGGAGGGGAGTTTGCTGCGTTTTGGGCCACTTTGAAGGGGTGTTGGGCTGCACACAAAAGAAGGGGTTTACGACATCTTGCTAACTGCTGGAGTACCAAACGACCTCCAAATGGCATGAAACTTGACAGCGGTTCATCGGTGCTATACCAAGGTCGCTGGCAAACCTCGGCCATTCCGAGAAAGTTTAACACCCGCATACCTAAAAGAGACAAGAGGGGACGCCGAGGACATAGGAGTGCCGGATTGCAAAACGGACAACGGGGAAAATGCTCGGATGCCTGAGACGAACATGTATGCAAATGCGATGCACATGAAGACATGATATGAAATGCAGATGATGACATGGAAAAGTGCAACACGCAAGCAAATGACAAGGCAACGACGACGAATAACTGGCGGACATCTGGCGGATCAAATCCGGGGCGTTACATTCACCTCGGCTGCTCTGCATTGTATTCCGGTATGGCACATGGACCCGGTAGCTTGATGTCCCACATGTCGGCGAATGGGACTAGAAGATTTATGAGAGCGAGCGCTCCACTCTTATGACGGAGGAGTACACGACACGACGGCCCAGTGAACTGTCACTTGCACTGTATAGTACTATAGTTTTGTTGTTTCGCACGATCCATCGATACAAACCCAATTAAACAGGAAAGGGCAGGATTTTTCCCGCGCGGTAGATGACACTGGCCATACATTTCAAAGGCAATTTTAATGTATGCAAACTGAATAATTAAGGCCTTTCCCAGTGTTCCACGGTGTACAGGAGCTAAGGATGCCGTGATAGGCGAAAAATGATGTGGCAAAGCAATTAAAGAGGAGAGAGAGAGGATTATGGTGACCCCAACAAGAACCAATGCTAAGCACGTGAATCTAGACAAAAAGACTACCAACCAATACATGAAGGAGTTTTATTACTAAACAATTAAATAGAGAAGGCTTAGCTACAAAACCTAAGCACTGATGCATTGGGGACATTAGTTGCTAAGCATTTTAATGCACTTAGCACCCCACTTTAGCACCAATGCATTGGAAGAGGTCTAAGTAACAATATTATATCTAGTAAAACTAAAAACACATATGATTTATTGTGTTAGAGTGTAGTAGTAGTGTTGTATTGCATAGTTGTTAGATATAACATGCGAGAACATGTAGAGATGTAGTTTTGGAGGGCCTACAGAGAGAAAAGCGTAATACGGTCACCGAACTTCAAAATAAGCTGATTACGGTCACTATATACGTTTTGTGGTGATTATACGGTCACTTGCTCACGGTTCAGCATCGGATTGCACTCTGTTGACCGGCCAAATAGTCTGCATGGCGCCATGTTGACTAGTTAAATTGACCACGTTCCTTGTGGGTCCCACCTGTCAGTTTGCATAGGGAAAAGGTCAGATAAACACAAATTTATGAAGGTGCGACAAGATTCCAACCCATGCGCGGGAATCACCTGGTTGTGTATGTGTCTGTCAGGGCCTGATGTGTGCGCATGCACGTGTAGGTTGAGCACTTGAGCGTGAGAGTGTGTGTTGGTCATGTGGTGTACTGGTGTGCATGCATGCGTGCGTGTGTGCGTGTGAGTGTTGCGTGCGTGCGTGGCTGCGTGCGTGCGTGTGAGTGTTGCATGCGTGCGTGGGTGCATGTGTTTGTGTGAGTGTTGCGTGGATGCAGTTCGTGTGCAAGCATGCGTGTGTGTATAATCACCACACCAGCTCATGTGTGTTAAAACAGATGGCTCAGCATATAAATACAAGGCCACCTTGTCCGCTGTGCCCGCGGTCATCACTTCGAACCACCGTCAAAATATATTTTTTGTCGTTTGTTTTCATTCTTACTTGCAAGATGCCCGTGCGTTGCACGTAACATCAAGATGCATTTGTATGACTAGTTTATCTTGTGAGAGAAAAGGATGAACGAGGGAAGGCCTTATTTACAAATGTGGAGAGGTGTGTGGGTACCTTTTTGCAAAATTGCCATAGTTTCTTTCCTATCCGTCAGATATAAATCGGACGGCCTATATTGCAGGATGGCAGGCACACCATCATCACCAACTTTGTTTTTTATACGAGTGTATTTTATGTATTTTATAAGAGTGTAGATGTAGAGTAGATATAAGTAGACAGGTGGGCACGATGGTAGTGAGATAATGTGATGCAACACTAGAGGTGCCACGTGGAGTGTTTAACTGGTCAACTAGTCATGTCATGAGCAAATACAGAGTTGTACAAAGAGCCCGTGACTGTATAATAACCACTAAACGTAAATGGTGACCGTAATGAGTGGATTCTGAAGTCCAATGTACGTATCGTGCTTTCGCTTCAAATACAATGATCGTCATTGCATATATCGCGAGAGAAAGATGAAACATGCATGAATTTTCTGGGGGCTTACTTTTAGAGGACCTGGAGATAGTTTTGTGTGCATACGTGAAAGGGGCGTACAGGGGGGTATGCGAGGGAGAGAGAGATGCTCTTCGTTTCTCTTTATTATGACTAACTTTGTATATAGTATAAAAATATACAAATTCACAGTGCGGAATAAATATCATTGTGGGCACCATGCAATGCAAATTAGCTTTCGTACTCTTCCATATAACTTTGTAATGTTGTATATATGTAGAAACTCTAAAATAATTTTTTGGCCACACTTTATTCAAAAGGAATGTTGTATGCGAAATAAACGTGAAGAGAGGGCTTTTTAGATCAATGGGGTACGTGATGTAACATGTGTGAATGTGTAGTTGATGCATTTGGCGGGGCCTAGAGAGGTATGTGTGTGTATTACGTATTCGAGAGAGGCATAGATAGAGGGGCCGACGGGGGGCGTGGGAGAGATAGCATGAGAAATGAGAGTGGTCTAGAGAGAGAGAGATAAATATGACGTCACGACGAGAGATTCCATTCCCTTGAGTGTGTATATGCAAGGGGGAGGGAATAGAGGCACCAGGCAAATTTTTGTGTGTGTGTGGTGTTTGTGTTGGTATGTGTGGGTGTGAGAAGATAATGAGACGTGGGGGCAGAGGGTGTGTCACCGCGTGAGGTCCGGTGGGTTGAGGTGAGGCCCTTCATTCGGTTCCATCCTGCGCCACATTGGTCGGCCCGCGACGCATTTAGGAAGACCCATGGATGACTAGTCATACAAGACAAAGATAGCAGAATTGTGAAGGACTCTGTGTCCACTGACAAAGCCGGCTAGGATTTGTAACCCTAGGTTCTCGGACTAAGGTAACCCCTTTATCTCTGATATAACTCTTCATCCAACCTAACTTTATGGGGCATCCTACAGAATGCTCTGCTAGAATCGTACTCGTCGATTAGGAGGAGAGGTGTGAGACAATGCGTGACAGACAGGCCGAAAGATAATGTGCGTACATGAGACACGTAGGCAGGTCCATTTATATAGAAAGGGTCGATGGGGATTGTGCGTGTGTATGTTTGCGAGAGGAAGAGTGCTTGTGATAAAGGTTAGTGAAAATAGTTGTAAATGGTTACGAGAGGGAGGGAGGGTTATATCTAGAGCATGTGTGCGAGAAAGACACCTCGGGAGAGAGTGTGTGAGCATGTGTGAGAGACCACCGATGGAGAGTGAAACTACACGTGAAAGACTGATGTACACATTGATTAAAGATATAAATTGTATCCAAATATTAGGATGGGATCATGATATTTGCAATTCGTGTAAGGAGCGGTCATTGATCCATCAGACATCTAGATTCTATCGAATTTGAGCATGTCTATGTTATTATTCGACACAATTGATCCACATAGTTAGTATTTTGAACTCCGCATAATGCATCGCTTTAGCAATCGAATATAAACGTGAGTATAGTTCATGTTGTGTGTGTAAAGCACATTATACATAATGAAAGTTACACAATGAACATTAAAATAGCTACCTATGAACTAGCATACATTTGAATTCAACTTAAGGTGGTTTAAAAAATCAAATTCAACATGAAGTCCATTCAATCTTTGTTGGGGAACGCTGCGAGAAAATTAAAATTTTTCCTACGGTTTCACCAAGATCCATCTATGAGTTCATCTAAGCAACGAGTCAAGGGAGAGAGTTTGCATCTACATACCACTTGTAGATCGCGTATGAAGCTTGCAAGGTGATGATGTAGTCGCACTCGACGTGATTCAATCACCGATGACCAAGTGCTGAACGGACAGCACCTCCGCTTCAACACACGACGGACGGGTGACGCCTCCTCCGCCTTGATCCAGCAAGGAGGAAGGAGAGGTTGAGGAAGACAGCTCCACCGGCAGACGACGGCGTGGTGATGGTGGAGAAGCAAGATCTCGGCTGTGGCTTCACGAGCACACAACGGAGGAGGAGAGGTGTTGGGAGGGAGGGCTGCGCCTTGGCTTATGGTGCGGCTGCCTCCCTCACCCCTCTATTTATAGGGGAAGGGAGAGGGGCCGCCCTCTAGATCCATCTAGAGGGGGCGGCGGCCAAGGGAGGGGGACTTGCCCCCCAAGCAAGGGGGGCGCCCCCTCTAGGGTTCCCCCCTCAACCCTAGGCGCAAGGGCCCAGGGGAGGGGGTGCGCCAAGCCAACCTGGGGCTGGCCAGCTCCCCACGCAGCCCAGTGGCCCCCGGGAGGGGTGGCCCTCCCGTGGACCCCGAACCCTTCCGTGGCCCCAGATAATACCGTATGCCCTCAAACTTTCCGTGTCCTTTAACAACTTCCCATATATAAATCTTTACCTCCGACCCTTCCGAACTCCTCGTGACGTCCGGATCTCATCCGGACTCAACAACATTCGTAGTCACATACTAGTCTTCCTAATAACCCTAGCGCCACCGAACCTTATGTGTAGACCCTACGGGTTCGGAGACACGCAGACATGACCGAGACGACTTCGGCAATAACCAACAGCGGGTCTGGATACCCATGTTGGCTCCTACATGCTCCTCGATGATTTCATCGGTTGAACCACGATGTCGAGGATTCGATCAAACCTCGATGCAATTCCCTTTGTCAATCGGTACGTTATTTGCCCGAGACTCGATCGCTGGTATCCCAATACCTTGTTCAGCCTCGCACGCAAGTCACTTTACTCGCATCAGAATGCATGATCCCGTACAACACCTTGGTCACCTTGAGCTCATTATGATGATGCATTACCGAGTGGGCCCAGAGATACCTCTCCATCATACGGAGTGACAAATCCCGCCTCGATCCGTGTCAACCCAATGATACTTTCGGAGATACCGTAATGCACCTTTATAGTCACCCAGCTTACGCCAGACGTTTGATACACCCAAGGCACTCCTACGGTATCCGGGAGTTACACGATCTCATGGTCGAAGGAAGAGATACTTGACATTGGCAAAGCTCTAGCAAACTAACTACACGATCTTTTATGCTATGCTTAGGATTGTCTTGTCCATCACATCATTCTCCTAATGATGTGATCCCGTTATCAACGACATCCAATGTCCATAGTCAGAAACCATGACTATCTGCTGATCACAACGAGCTAGTCAACTAGAGGCTCACTAGGGACATATTGGGGTCTAAGTGTTCACACGTATTACGATTTCCGGATAATACGCTTATAGCATGAACAAAAGACAATTATCATGAACATTGAAATATAATAATACTTTTATTATTGCCTCTAGGGCATATTTCCAACAGTCTCCCACTTGCACTAGAGTCACCAATCTAGTTACATTGTGATGAATCGAACACCCATAGAGTTCTGGTGTTGATCATGTTTTGCACGCGAGAGAGGTTTAGTCAACGGATCTGCGACATTCAGATCCGTGTGCACTTTGCAAATCTCTATGTCTCCATCTTGAACATTTTCACGGATGGAGTTGAAACGACGCTTGATGTGCTCGGTCTTCTTGTGAAACCCGGGCCCTTGGCAAGGGCAATAGCTCCAGTGTTGTCACGTAAGAGTTTGATCGGCCCCGACGCATTGGGTATGACTCCTAGGTCGGTGATGAACTCCTTCACCCAAATCGCTTCATGCGCTGCCTCCGAGGCTGCCATGTACTCCGCTTCACACGAGATCCCGCCACGACGCTTCGCTTGCACCGCACCAGCCATCGCTCCACCATTCAACATATACACGATCCGGTTTGTGACTTAGAGTCATCCAGATCTGAGTCGGCTAGCGCCGACGTAACCCTTTACGACGAGCTCTTCGCTCCTCCATAAACGAGAAACATGTCCTTTGTCCTTTCGTGTACTTCAGATATTCTTGACCGCTGTCCAGTTGTTCCTTGCGGGATTACTTTGGTATCTTGCAACCAAACTTACGGCAAGGTTTACATCGGTCCGTACACAAGATGGCATACATAATAGATCCTATGGCTGAAGCATAGGGATGACACTCATCTCTTCTTTATCTTTTGTCGTGGTCGGTGATCGAGCTGAGCTCAATCTCACACCTTGTAACATAGGCAAGAACCCTTTCTTGACTGATCCATTTTGAACCTCTTCAAAATCTTATCAAGGTATGTGCTTTGTGAAGACCTATGAGGCGCCTCGATCTATCTCTATAGATCTTGATGCCTAATATATAAGCAGCTTCTCCAAGGTCCTTCATTGAAAAACACTTATTCAAGTAGGCCTTAATGTTGTCCGAAGTTTTGTATCATTTCCCATCAAGAGTATGTCATCTACATATAATAGGAGAAATGCTATAGAGCTCCCACTCACTTTCTTGTAAACGCAGGCTTCTCCATAAGTCTCAAGATAAACCCAAACGCTTTGATCATCTCATCAAAGCGAATGTTCCAACTCCGAGATGCTTGCACCAGTCCATAAATGGATCGCTGGAGCTTGCATACTTTGTTAGCGCTTCGAGGATCGACAAAACCTTCCGCTGCATCATATACAGCTTCTTCCTTAAGATGTCCGTTAAGGAATGCCGCTTTGACGCCCATCTGCCATATCTCATAATCATAGTATGCGGCAATTGCTAACATGATTCGGACGGACTTCAGCTTCGCCACGGAGAGAATGTCTCGTCGTAGTCAATCCCTTGAACTTGTCGATAACCCTTAGCGACAAGTCGAGCTTTATAGATGGTAACATTACCATCCGCGTCCGCCTTCTTAAAAATCCATTTGTTTTCTATCGCCGCGATCATCGGGCAAGTCTGCAAAGTCCATACTTTGTTTTCATACATGGATTCTATCTCGGATTTCATGGCTTCAAGCCATTTGTTGGAATCTGGCCCGCCATCGCTTCTTCATAGTTCAAGGTTCATTGTTGTTCAACAACATGATTTCCATGACAGGTTGCTGCATTCACTCGTGCGGAACGTGTCCTTGTGGACCTTCGGTTCAAGAGCAACTTGATCCAAGTACCTTGATCATCATCATTGTTTTCCTCTTCGCTTGGTGTGGGCATCACAGAACGGTTTCTGCGCTGCACCACTTTCCCGCTCGAGAGGTAGTACTTCATCGAAGTTCTACTTTCCTCCCACTTACTTCTTTCGAGAGAAACTCTTTTCCGTAAAGCATCCGTTTTGGCAACAAAGATCTTGCCTTCGATCTTAAGTAGAAGGTATACCCGACAGCTTCCTTAGGGTATCCTATGAATACGCATTTTTCCGACTTGGGTTCGAGCTTTTCAGTTGAAGTTTCTTGACATAAGCATCGCATCCCCAAACTTTTAGAAACGATACTTAGGTTTCTTCCCAAACCATAATTCATACGGTGTCGCCTCAACGGATTTAGACGGTGCCCTATTTAAAGTGAATGTAGCTGTCTCTAGAGCGATCCCCAAAATGATAGCGTAAATCGGTAAGAGACATCATAGACCGCACCATATCCAATAGAGTGCGACACGACGCTCGACACACCGCTTCACCGAGGTGTTCCAGCGGCGTGAGTTGTGAAACGATTCCACATTTCCTTAAGTGTGTACCAAATTCGTGACTTAAGTATTCTCCTCCACGATCCGATCAGAGGAACTTTATCTTTCGTCACGTTGATTCTCCACCTCACTCTGAAATTCCTTGAACTTTTCAAAGGTCTCAGACTTGTGTTTCATTAAGTAGACATACCCATATCTACTCAAGTCATCAAGAGAGTGAGAACATAACGATATCCTCCGCGAGCCTCAACGCCATTGGACCGCACACATCGGTATGTATGATTTCCAACAAGTTGGTTGCTCGCCCATTGTTCCGAGAACGGAGTCTTGGTCATTTTGCCTAAGAGGCATGGTTCGCATGTGTCAAACGATTCATAATCAAGAGACTCTAAAAGTCCATCAAGATGGAGCTTCTTCATGCGCTTGACACCAATGTGACCAAGGCGGCAAAGTACACAAGTATGTGGGACTATCGTTATCAACTTTACATCTTTTGGCATCCACACTATGAACATGTGTAATATTACGCCGAGATTCATTAAGAATAAACCATTGACCATCGGAGCATGACCATAAAACATATCTCTCATATAAATCGAACAACCATTATTCTCGACTTAAATGAGTAGCCATCTCAGATTAAACGAGATCCGATACAATGTTCATGCTCAAACATGGCACTAAATAACAATTATTAAGGTTCAAAACTAATCCCATAGGTAAATGTAGAGGCAGCGTGTCGACGGCGATCACATCGACTCAGAACCATTCCCGACGCCAAGATCGTCACCTCGCCCTTCGCCAGCCTCCGCTTATTCCGCAGCTCCCGCCGTGAGTTACAAATATGAGCAACGGCACCGTATCAAATACCTGTGAGTTACTACAAGTACTCGTAAGGTACACATCAATTACATGTATATCAAATATACCTTTGGTGTTGCCGCCTTCTTATCCGCTAAGTATTTGGGGCAGTTCCGCTCCAAAGGACCCTTCCCTTGCAATAAAAGCACTCACCTCGTGCTTGGGTCCATTCTTTGACTTCTTCCCGGAATCGGCTTACGGCGCGACAACATCTTTGCCGCCCTTCTTGAAGTTCTTCTTACCCTTGCCCTTCTTGAACTTAGTGGTCTTATTGACCATCAACACTTGATGTTCTTTCTGATTTCAGCCTCTGCTGACTTCAAAGATCGAGAACACTTCAGAATGGTCTTTACCATCCCCTACATGTTGTAGTTCATCACAAAGCTCTTGTAGCTTGGTGGGAGCGATCGAGGATTCTCACAATGACCGCCTCATCCGGGAGGTTAATGTTCACTGGGTCATACGGTTGTGCAACCCTGCACATCTTCGTGGATGTGCTCACCGACGTAACTGTTTTCTCCATCTTACAACTATAGAACTTGTCGGAGACATCATATCTCTCGACCCGGCATGAGCTTGGAAAACTAGTTTCAGCTCTTCAACATCTCATATGCTCCGTGATGCTCAAAACGCTTTTGGAGCCCCGGTTCTAAGTCAGAAGCATGCCGCACCGAACGAGGGAGTAATCATCGCACGAGCTTGCCAAGCGCTCATAATGTCTTGGTTCTTCGACGGAGCGCCACCTAGCGGTCCTTCTAGGACATATTGCTTTCTCGGCAGCTATGAGGATGATCTCGTGTTCCGGACCCAATCCAGATAGTTGCTGCCATCATCTTTCAGCTTGGTTTTCTAGGAACGCTGAAGTTCATGTTGACATTAGCGCTGGCCATTGATCTACAAGACATATTTGCAAAGGTTTTAGACTAAGTTCATGATAATAAAGTTCTAATCAAATTATGAACTCCCACTTAGATTAGACATCCTCTAGTCATCTAAGTGTTACACGATCCGAGTCGACTAGCCCGTGTCCGATCATCACGTGAGACGGACTAGTCATCGCCGGTGAACATCTTCATGTTGATCGATCTTCCATACGACTCGTGTTCGACCTTTCGGTCTCCGTGTTCCGAGGCCATGTCCGCACATGCTAGGCTCGCTCAAGTTAACCCTAAGTGTTTTCGCTGTGTAAAACTGTCTTACACCCGCTGTATGTGAACGTAAGAATCCATCACACCCGATCATCACGTGGTGCTTAGAAGCTTACTTAACCGTAGCAACGGTGCACGCTTAGGGAGAACACTTCTTGAAATTTTGTAAGGGATCATCTTATTTACTACCGTCGTCCTAAGTAAACAAGATGCATAAACATAATAAACATCACATGCAATTATATAGTTGTGACATGATATGGCCAATATCATAAAGCTCCATTGATCTCCATCTTCGGGCTCCATGATCATCTTGTCACCGCTTGACACCATGATCTCCATCATCATGATCTCCATCATCGTGTCTTCATGAAGTTGTCACGCCAACGACTACTTCTACTTCTATGACTAACGCGCTTAGCAATAAAGTAAAGTAGTTTACATGGCGCTCTTCAATGACACGCAGGTCATACAAAAATAAAGACAACTCCTATGGCTCCTACCGTTGTCATACTCATCGACATGCAAGTCGTGAATCCTATTACAAGAACATGATCTCATACATCACAATTCATCATTCATCACAACTTCTCGCCATATCACATCACATGATCAATCGCTGCAAAAACAAGTTAGACGCCCTCTAATTGTTGTTGCATCTTTACGTGGCTGCGATTGGGTTCTAGCAAGAACGTTTTCTTACCTACTAATCACCACAACGTGATTTTGTCAACTTCTATTTACCCTTCATAAGGGCCCTGTTCATCGAATCCGCCCAACTAAAGTGGAGAGACAGACACCGCCAGCCACCTTATGCAACTAGTGCATGTCAATCGGTGGAACCGGTCTCACGAAGCGCACGTAAGGTTGGTCC
The DNA here is from genome assembly GCA_021437245.1 of Aegilops speltoides. NCBI lineage: Eukaryota > Viridiplantae > Streptophyta > Magnoliopsida > Poales > Poaceae > Aegilops > Aegilops speltoides. The sequence continues at coordinate 438,930,951 of CM038143.1, forward strand.
GGCCGCTTCATCCCACAATACCGCTGAAGCAAGAAAAGACTAGTAGAGGCAAGTAAGTTGACAAGATCAACGCCCACAACAAATTGTGTTCTACTCATGCATTAGAGAACTACGATAGACCTAGCTCATGATGCCACTGTTGGGGAACGCTGCAGAAAATTAAAATTTTCCTACGGTTTCACCAAGATCCATCTATGAGTTCATCTAAGCAACGAGTCAAGGGAGAGAGTTTGCATCTACATACCACTTGTAGATCGCGTATGAAGCTTGCAAGGTGATGATGTAGTCGCACTCGACGTGATTCAATCACCGATGACCAAGTGCTGAACGGACAGCACCTCCGCTGCTCAACACACGACGGTACGGGTGACGCCTCCTCCGCCTTGATCCAGCAAGGAGGAAGGAGAGGTTGAGGAAGACAGCTCCACCGCAGACGACGGCGTGCAGGATGGTGGAGAAGCAAGATCTCGGCTGTGGCTTCACGAGCACACAAAGGAGGAGGAGAGGTGTTGGGAGGGAGGGCTGCGCCTTGGCTTGGGTGCGGCTGCCTCCCTCACCCCTCTATTTATAGGGGAAGGGAGAGGGGCCCCTCTAGATCCATCTAGAGGGGGCGGCGGCCAAGGGAGGGGGGACTTGCCCCCAAGCAAGGGGGCGCCTCTAGGGTTCCCTCAACCCTAGGCGCAAGGGCCCAAGGAGGGTGTGCGCCAGCCCACCAGGGCTGGCCACCTCCCCACGCAGCCCAGGGCCCCCGGGAGGGGTGGCCCCTCCCGTGGACCCGGAACCCTTCCGGTGGCCCCAGACAATACCGGATGCCCTCAAACTTTCCGTGTCCTTTAACAACTTCCCATATATAAATCTTTACCTCCGACCCTTCCGAACTCCTCGTGACGTCCGGATCTCATCCGGACTCAACAACATTCGTAGTCACATACTAGTCTTCCTAATAACCCTAGCGCCACCGAACCTTATGTGTAGACCCTACGGGTTCGGAGACACGCAGACATGACCGAGACGACTCTCGGCAATAACCAACAGCGGGTCTAGATACCCATGTTGGCTCCCACATGCTCCTCGATGATTTCATCGGTTGAACCACGATGTCGAGGATTCGATCAAACCCTCGTATGCAATTCCTTTGTCAATCGGTACGTTATTTGCCCGAGACTCGATCGCCGGTATCCCAATACCTTGTTCAGTCCTCGCACGGCAAGTCACTTTACTCGCATCAGAATGCATGATCCCGTACAACACCTTGGTCACCTTGAGCTCATTATGATGATGCATTACCGAGTGGGCCCAGAGATACCTCTCCGCCATACGGAGTGACAAATCCCGCCTCGATCCGTGTCAACCCAATGATACTTTCGAGATACCTGTAATGCACCTTTATAGTCACCCAGTTACGCCAGACGCTTGATACACCCAAGGCACTCCTACGGTATCCGGAGTTACACGATCTCATGGTCGAAGGAAGAGATACTTGACATTGGCAAAGCTCTAGCAAACGAACTACACGATCTTTTATGCTATGCTTAGGATTGTCTTGTCCATCACATCATTCTCCTAATGATGTGATCCCGTTATCAACGACATCCAATGTCCATAGTCAGAAACCATGACTATCTGTTGATCACAACGAGCTAGTCAACTAGAGGCTCACTAGGGACATATTGGGGTCTAAGTGTTCACACGTATTACGATTTCCGGATAATACAGCTTATAGCATGAACAAAGACAATTATCATGAACATTGAAATATAATAATACTTTTATTATTGCCTCTAGGGCATATTTCCAACATCTAGGCCACGCAACCACCTCCAAAAACATTCATACACAATGGCCGCCTAAGCACACATGCGCACGACCGAAATCGCTCCCGCCCACTATTTGGGACACCTGGGATAACCATCCTACCCCCAACCTGCAGTAGGTCCAAAATTTAAGAGGGGGGCAAAGTTTGTACTTTCCCCAAATTTCAAACAAGCGCGTCCCATCTTCTGTTCAAAAAAGCCAAAAACAAGCGCGTCCGAGACCGAAACATGGTTCCCCCCACCCGTCCAATTCCCCATTCGTACTCCGTGGGCGCCAAAACTACCTCTCCACCAGCCGCAAAACCATGGCGTCCTCCGTCCTCCACCCCATCCCACCCATCAACCGCCGCCCTCCTCCATCACGCCGGAGCCGATACCTCGACGTCGTTGTCCACTGCAACCTCAACCGCAACGCCCTCCATGGCTAGTAGTTGAAGCCGAGGCCGAGCCGTCCGTACCCAAGCCAGTTCAACCACGTCGTCATGCGCCTCACCGCTGCCCCTCCAACTTCGCCACCCTCCACCACACAGGAGTTGTTCCTACTATGCCGTCCTTCGCCGCCTTGGATCTGCTTCCCCTCCGCCGACATACGCCCACGGCAACACAGTCAACCATTTGGCCATGGGTTTGTCCAAGCTTGCACCCTCCAGAACATCGGTTTCCCCGGTAAAAAGAAGAAGATCGACGTGACATGTGGAGGTGACCACACCGGCAACCGAAAATGGTACCTGAGGGAGTCCTGGACTAGGGGGTGTCTGGATAGCCGGACAATCATCATCGGTCGGACTCCAAGACTATGAAGATACAAGATTGAAGACTTCGTCCCATGTCCAGATGGGACTTTCCTTGGCGTGGAAGGCAAGCTTGGCAATACGGATATGTAGATCTCCTACCATTATAACCGACTCTGTATAACCCTAGCCCTCTCTGGTGTCTATATAAACCGGAGGGTTTTAGTCCGTAGGACGAACAACCATTACAACAATCATACCATATGCTAGCTTCTAGGTTTAGCCTCCTTGATCTCGTGGTAGATCCACTCTTGTACTACCCATATCATCTATATTAATCAAGCATGAGTAGGGTTTTACCTCCATCGAGAGGGCCCGAACCTGGGTAAAAACATCGTGTCCCTTGTCTCATGTTACCATCCGCCTAGACGCACAGTTCGGGACCCCCTACCCAAGATCAGCCGGTTTTGACACCGACATTGGTGCTTTCATTGAGAGTTCCTCTGTGTCGTCACGGATAGGCTTGATGGCTCCTTCGATCATCAATAACGACGCAGTCCAGGGTGAGACTTTTCTCCCCGGACAGATCTTCGTATTCGGCGGCTTTGCACTGCGGGCCAATTCGCTTGGCCATCTGGAGCAGATTAAGCTCGCCCGGCCGTCGAGTCATATTTGAAGTCTAAACTTCACGGCCGACATCCGCGAGACTTGATCTTCGACGGATTCGAGCGAGCAGAGCGCGCCGCACTATCACGATGGGCATGATTTAGCTCTGCTTCGCCGGACTGTGCCGGAGAGGGCGCACATGAGTCCGCTCCGACCCTTAGTTCGAGCCGACCCGGCAGATCGAGGACGGGTGGCTAGACACCGCCTCGGGGCTGCAACCTCTACGGCGATGGGCGAATCTTGACCTTGTCCCTTGTAAAGCTCGTGACTCCGAGGTGCCGGACTCCTCGCCAGACTCCGAAGCTCCTGCGCCCCTACCAATCGAATCCGATTGGGCGCCGATCATGGAGTTCACTGCCGCGGACATCTTTCAGCACTCACCCTTTGGCGACATCCTAAATTCGCTAAAGTATCTCTCGTTATCAAGAGAGCCCCGTCCGGACTGCGGTCAGGACGGTTGGGATGCAGGCGACGAATAAATTCAAAGCCCACCCACCACCCACTTTGTAGCCACTGTCGACGATCTAACCGACATGCTAGATTACGACTCCGAAGACATCGGCGGTATGGGCGGCGATGCTGGAGGCGACCAGAACCAGCGCCTCACGGGGCCTTTGGAAGACCACCTCGTCATACGACATATACATGGTGGACATCCCAAAGGATGGGAACGGCGAGGATGCAGCGGAGGAAGGCTCCTCCAAGAAACGGCCCAAGCGTCGGCGTCAGCGGCGTCGCTCTAAATCCCGCCACAGTAAGAATGGAGATTCCGACACTGGAGATAATAATACCCCAGAGAGTGCCGAAGACAACCCCCTCCAGCAAGATTCAGCACAAGAGGACGGAGAAGCCAGCCCTCACGAGAGAGCGGCAGACGAAGAGGTAGAGGATGATAATTACATGCCTACCTCCGGAGACGAGGCAAGCCTCAACGACAATGAATTCGTCATGCCCGAGGATCCCGTAGAACAAGAGCATTTTAAACGCAGGCTAATGGCCATGGCGAACAGCCTAAAGAAAAAGCAGCAACAGCTTTGAGCTGATCAAGACCTGCTGGCCGACAGATGGACCGAAGTCCTTGCGGCCGAAGAGCATGAACTCGAACGCCCCTCCAAAAGCTACCCAAAACGCAAGTTGCTCCCCCGATTAGAGGAGGCATATAAACCTTCATCACCAGTGCACAATACGGCAAACCGACCACCTCGTGGCCGCGACAGAGAGGCCTCTAGACCCTCCGCCAGAACCGTACCCCGGCATCGCTCGAAAAGCACGAAGCCACGGGGGAATGCACCGAACTTGCGAGACATATTGGAAGACAAGGCAAGACAATCAAGATTGATCTACGGATCACGTGGGCGCCCCATGATGCGTGACGACTACCGTCGCGCCTGATACAGCAACTCCGGTCGGGCCGAACACAGTACACAAAGCTCGCACGAGCTACATCGTGATATTGCCCAATACAGAGGCGCCGCACACCCACTATGCTTCACAGATGAAGTAATGGATCATCAAATCCCTGTAGGGTTTAAACCCGTGAACATTGAATCCTACGATGGCACAACAGACCCCGCGGTTTGGATTGAGGACTATCAACTTCATATCCACATGGCCCACGGTGACGATCTTCACGCCATCAAATATCTCCCACTCAAGCTTAAAGGACCAGCTCGGCATTGGCTTAACAGCTTGCCAGCAGAGTCAATTAGGTGTTGGGAGGACCTGGAAGCCGCATTCCTTGACAACTTCCAGGGCACATATGTGCAACCACCAGACGCCGATGACCTAAGCCACATAATTCAACAGCCAGACGAATCGGCCAGACAGTTCTGGACACGGTTCTTAACAAAGAAAAATCAAATCGTCGACTGTCCGGATGCGGAGGTCCTCGCAGCCTTCAAATATAACATCCGCGACGAGTGGCTGGCCCGGCACCTAGGACAGGAAAAGCCGAAATCCATGGCAGCCCTCACATCACTCATGACCCGCTTCTGCGCGGGAGAGGATAGCTGGCTAGCCCGCAGTAACAACCTCAGCAAAAATTCTGGCAGTCCGGATAACAAGGACCGCAATGGCAGGTTGCATCGCAACAAAAACAAACGCTGCGTTAACGGCGATAACACTGAGGATACGGCAGTTAACGCCAGATTCAGAGGCTCCAAACCCGGTTAGCGGAAAAAGCCATTCAAAAGAACTACTCCGGGCCCGTCCAATTTGGACCGAATACTCGACCGCTCTTGCCAGATACATGGCACCCCCGAAAAGCCAGCTAATCACACCAACAGGATTGTTGGGTATTTAGCAGCAGCAAGTTAATTGCGAAAACAATGACAAGGGCTGCATAGCGATGACGAAGAAGAGACCCGGCCGCCGAACAATAGAGGATAGAAGGGTTTCCCCCCCACAAGTGTGGACGGTAAACATGATATACGCAACCCACATACCCAAGAGGGAGCGGAAGCGTGCACTTAGGGACGTATATGCGATGGAGCGATCGCCCAAGTTCAATCCATGGTCCTCTTGCCCGATCACTTTTGATTGAAGGGACCACCCCACCAGTATCCGCCATGGAGGATTCACGCATTGGTTTTAGACCCAATAAATCGATGGATTTCACCTCACCAGAGTCCCGATGGACGCCGGCAGCAATTGAACCTGCTTTATCGAGATACAGCAGCAAAATGGGCATAGACCCCTCAAGGATTAAACCTACAAAGACGACCTTCAAAGGCGTCATACCGGTGTAGAGGCCAATTATACAGAGCTCGGTCACCGAAGTGGTCTTGGATCCCGTGATAACTTCCGAGCGAGGAGTTAGTCTTCGACATAGTCCCATTCTGCGGCGGCTATCATGCTCGCTTTCGGACGGACTGCGTTTGCAAAGTTCAGCGCGTGCCGCATTACGCATACCTCAAGCTCAAGATGCGGGCCCTCGAGGAGTCATCACGGTCAACGGAAACATCAACGCTCCTCCGAGCGGAGGAACACACAGCTGCTCGCGCGCGAAGTCTGAGTAGCCTCTTAAGGCAACTTCGAGTCCGGCCGTTTAGCGGCGGACACGACCAAACGCACCGGAGTAACCTACAATAAGACCACCGCACGTTCCGAGCATCGCCAGCAATGCGGCTAACTCCAGCCCCCGCCAAATTGTAAGACGGGTCCTTCGCAGACATCATTACGCTCCGGAGATACCATGGGCATAGGGGGAGGGGCACGGCCACCACAGGCCCAGAATGCGGCTTAACCGCACCAGGGGCTCCCAAGTGTGTTGCTCTTTTTATTTTTTTCCTTTTTCTTATGCACAGGACTCCGTTCACCAGAAGCCCTGTCCGGCAGTAGACCTGCCGAACACACGATGCAACAGCCAGGGGAGAAGAAGGGCTACGGCGAGTATCCAGGTGGTCTCCATTACGAGCATTAAATCCGTTTTCATACACCATTCCGCAACCTACCCCTGGAGGGGGACATGTTTAATAGTCTTACCCCTTGCTAACCGCACTATTTGTATCGTTCTGCATTCATCGCAGAATTCCTTGAATAAACAATGCATCGCTTTTCGCTTATAATTGCATTTCTTTCTTATATATATGTTCATTTACGACATCTTGCATCCGTACACTTTGGTACGGCCGAGTACACCAGGGGCTTAAGTTCCCCGCACTATGGTGTGATAAGTCCGAACACTTTCACAAGTGCGGCACCCCGAACTTATAGCATTATATGCATCGGCTCCGAATCATGTCTTGGGTCAATAGTTGGGTTTGCCCGGCTCCCATGTTTTGGTACCTTACGTTCCGTTTTATCGGCTAAGGTAGCACTGGGAGAACCACTGCGATTGCGCCCCGGTTGAGCTGGGCGAGCACCTCAGTGGAGAAAGCTAAAACTGACCGTCATGATAAGGCGAGAGCTGGTCGCTGTTCGAGAGGTCTTTTCGAGTCCCTAAAGACTTATGCCGCTTAGAGCGAGGAACCGGATTTGTCCGGCCCAGGCGTGGATAGCGCCCCAAACTCGGTCTTCTGAACACTAGGGGCTTCGCCGAAATTTAAAATTATAGAATTCTATGGCTAAGTGAGAGTGTTGAAGCATTATAAGTCCGGTTGCCTCGTTCGTTGTGTTGAGCGCCTCCCTAGATGGACCCAACAATGGGAACAAGAGCGCTCAAGTTTATCCCGAACACCCCAGCACTTGCCAGCACTCCGGCATGGGGGCTGAAGCCAACGACTTGCCATCTCTCAGATTTGATAAACGGCTGCACCGAAGGTAATATTTTAAATTAATAAGCATTGCTTAGCGCATATGAACAACATTTTCAGCGCACAGGATAACACATTGCGAGTCTACTCAAATATTACATCTTTGGAGCACTCACCCGCAATCATGCGGGCACCCTTCAAGACACTCTTATAATACATTTCGGGCATGTGATACTCCTTGCCCGTCTGCGGTAGCGTTAAATCGAAGCTTCTCGGCGTCGAGGGAGTCTGGACTAGGGGTGTCCGGACAGCGGACTATCATTATCCGCCGGACTCCAAGACTACGAAGATACAAGATTGAAGACTCCGTCCGTGTCCGGGATGGGACTTTCCTTGGCATGGAAGGCAAGCTTGGCAATACGGATATGTAGATCTCCTACCATTGTAACCGACTCTGTAAACCCTAGCCTCCTCCGTGTCTATATAAACCGAAGGGCTTTAGTCCGTGGGACAACATACATTACAACAATCATACCATAGGCTAGCTTCTAGGGTTTAGCCTCCTTGATCTCGTGGTAGATCCACTCTTGTACTACCCATATCATCAATATTAATCAAGCGGACGTAGGGTTTACCTCCATCGAGAGGGCCCGAACACAGGCAAAACATCGTGTCCCTCGTCTCCTGTTACCATCCGCCTAGACGCACAGTTCGGGACCCCCTACCGAGATCCGCGGTTTTGACACCGACATTGGTGCTTTCATTGAGAGTTCCTCTGTCGCCACCGATAGGCTTGATGGCATCTTCAACCAACAACGCTGTCGTGGTGAGACTTTTCTCCCGGACAGATCTTCGATTCGGCGGCCGCCTGATCGCGGTCAATTCACTTGGCCATCCGGAGCAGATCGAAGCTACGCCCCTGGCGTTAGGTCGATTCGAAGCTTGAACTTCACGGTTCGCGGAGACTTGATCTTCGATGGACTCGAGCCACACCAAGCGCCACGCGCCTTTGTGACGATGGGCATGATCTAGCTCGCCACGAACAGTGCCTTGGTGGCGCTGCGGATCCGCTTGCCATTAGCCCGAGCCGATCGCCCAGATCGAGGGCGGTGGATAGACGCCGCCCTGGGGGCTTCAACATCCACGGCGATGGAGCCGAACACTGATCTTGTCCCCTGCGAAACTCGTGATCCCGAGGCGCCGGACTCCTCGCCGGACTCGGAACCTCCCGCGCCCCTACCAATCGATCCAGATTGGGCGCCGGTTATGGAATTCACCGCCGCGGACATCTTTCAACACTTGCCTTTTGGCGATATCCTGAATTCGCTAAAATATCTCTTGTTATCAGGAGAGTCCTGGACGGACTATGGCCAGGATGGTTGGGGTACGGACGACGGAGCAATTCAAAGCCCACCCACCACCCACTTTGTAGCCACTGTCGATGGTCTAACCGACATGCTAGACTACGACTCCGACGACATCGACGCTATGGACAACGATGCCGGAGATGAACAGGAACCAGCGCCTACAGAGCACTGGAAAACCACCTCGTCATACGACATATATATGGTGGACACCCCAAAGGAGAGCGATAACGAGAACCAACGGGCCGCGACAGAAGATGACCAACGCCGATAAACGACCAAAACGGCGACGCAGACGTCGCCCTAAGTCCCGCCTCGACGACAACAACGCTCCCAAGGAGCCCGCAATACGGCAGGGCTCACAAGTGGACGACGAACATGCAAATAAACAACCGTCCGAACATGACGAGTCAGATAATCAGTCCAGGCCTGGTGAAAACAACAGTCCGGACGACCTCATGCCGGACACGCCGCCGGATAGCAAGAACCTTCGGAAAAGACTCGTCAGTACTGCAAGAAGCCTGAAGAAGGAAAAACGGAGGCTCAAAACAGCGGAAGACACACTCAGAATGAGATGGAGCAAAGTGCTCAAAACCGCAGATAAGTATGGCAATGGCCACCAATCAAAGAGCTACCCAAGCGCAAGCTGCTATCGAATTGACGAGGAGGCCATAGAGCCTCCACCGTCCAAAAATAAAGGGCTGCTGGTTGGATAGACGGCGGATAATGCACTAAATTCGACAATGGCGCCACACATAAACCATCCAACAAACTTAGAAGGATAGATGGCCCAGCCAGGTCCATCTACAGGCCAAAGGAGAAGGCCCCAAGAAGCAAGGCAACACGCCAAGTGTCCGATGATAGCGGCACACACAAATCAGGGCGCCAGACACCCACTATGTTTCACCGATGAGGTCTTTGGACCATTAATTCCCAGCAGGATTTAAACCCATAAACATAGAGGCCTACGATGGAACAACAGCACTCGAGTCGGATAGAAGACTATATACTACATACACATGGCCGAGGAGACGATCTCCACGCCATAAAATACCTACCCTCAAGCTCAAAGGGCCAGCCCGTCATTGGCTTAAAAGCCTCCCGAGAAAACATTGTTGGAAGTTGGGAAGAGCTCGAGGACGTTTAGAGCAAATTTTCAAGGGACTTATGTCCGTCCTCCGGATGCGATGATCAAGTCACATAAGTCAACAGCCCGAGAGTCAGTGTGAAATTCGGAACAGGTTTCTTACCAAAAAGAACCAAATAGTTGATCGTCCGGACGCCAAGCCTTAGCAGCTTTCAAGCACAATGTCCGAGACGAATGGCTCGCCAGCACCTCGGTCAAGAGAAACCAAGGACAATGTCCGACCGACAAACCTCATGACCCGCTTCAGGCGGAGAGGATAGCTGGCTAGCAAGATGCAGCACCAGCGACCCAAGTACATCCGAGATAAGAGATGGAAACGGAAAATCAGGGCGCAGAAAAGAGCAGCGCCGGAATAAAGAGAAAAGCCCAAAGAGCACGGCAGTCAACGCCGGATTCAAAACCTCGCGGCACAACAACAAAACACAGACTCTAAAGGATGACACCGACGAATTGTCCAACTTAAACAAGATTTTGGGTTGGATATATCAAATTCACAGTACCCCCGGAAGACCTGCAAATCACACCCACCGGGATTGTTGGGTTTTTAAACAGTCCGGCCGACTAAACGCCGAACACAAGGGGCTCGACGCATCAAGCGAAGACGATAAACCCCACCAGCTGAGCACCGGAAAACAAAAGACTTTCCCACAAGGGGTCAAAGCAGTAAACTCACTTCATGTGATAATACGGAAAAATAGTGCGGCACTTTCTAAAAAGAGCTTCGCGCGGTCCAACCCAATGAACCGTAGAGATTGGATATCAAAACCAATCACTTTCACCACCGGACTATTCGAAGCGTTGAAACACGGGCGGACTCCGATATTGAATCCCATAATAGACGGATTACAATTTACTAACGTCCTAATGGGCGGAGGCAGCGACTTAAACCTGCTGTATTCAAAAACAGTCCGTAGGATGGGGATAAACCTCGCCAAAATCCGACACACCGCACTTCCTTCAAAGGAGTGACGCCAGCCCTTACGCCAAGTGCACGGCTCCATATTACTAGAAGTCGTGTTCGGATCGCCGAACAATTCTCGACGAGAAAAATTAATTTTTCACATCGTCCCATTTGAAAGTGAATATCAAGCACTCTTGGGATGAAAGGCTTTTGTCCGCTTCAACGCTATACCGCATTACGCGTCTCTTACACTCAAGATGCCCGGTCCACGTGGCGTCATTTCAGTGCGAGGGTCACTTAAAGATCCCGGACTCGAATAGACGAATCCGGCTTCAGCAGGCTAGGGGCTCCCTAGCCGCATACCCCATCACAGGGGGCTGCGTGCACAAAACAACCGCGGGTTCATACAAACCCCGCTTTAATTATTTATATTTCTTGTTTTACACATATTTTTCGCACGATTTGTTTTCGAACTAAACGTTCCTCTCTTTCTACAGATGAACAAAGTGCACACCCGTCCAGGATAAACGGCGCAACGGAGACACAAGCGCAGACGTGCAGTAGGGACCCGTTGTGAGGATTCTTTTCAGATTAAGACCCTGCGTAAACCTTTTTTACTGTCTCTTGTTGTTATTCTCCCTTGGTTTCTTCCTATAGCCAAAGCGGAGGCTGACGCTTTGGCATCGGCCGCGTCAGAATACCATGCCCGTACCTGGACACTAGGGGCTTAGGGCATTGTTCTGCCCACTATTATAAAGACCGAACACCTTAGGGAGTGTTCGGCGTCTCGAGTTAGGCATTATATGCATCAGCTCCGAATCATGTCTTTAGTGAAATGTTGGGTTTGCCTGGCTCCTGTGTTTTGCTGCCTTACGTTTACATATCATTCGCTAGCGGCACCGGAGAACTCGTGATTGTGCCCCGCCTAATTGGGTGAGCACCTCCGTGAGAAAGCCGAAAATCGATCATCATGATACTGGAGAGACTGGTCAACCACTCGATCGACTATCGGAATGTTTAGAATTCCCCGCTTTGACGAAGGACCGTTTCCCAGTCAGGCACATACGCGCTCCGACTTCGGAGAAATGCGATGCCACCAGGGGCTATATCGTAGCCCCACCCTCGAGCTCCACTGTCTAAGTGAAAGTGATAAAGCATTATAGTCCGGATTGCCTCGTTCGCTACGCTACCACCTCCTTAAAACAGGACCGAGACGTCGGATTAAGGGTGAAAACACGCTATTTTTGCGAACACCCCCGCACTTTGTGCGTGGGGGCCGAAGCCGAAGACTGCCATCTTTCAAGTTATACAAAAGTATACGTAAACGGCCGCACAGGAGAAGTTTTACTACTTGGACGCACAAGTATAAAAAGCAGTTATAACATAATCATCGATTTACAAGCTAATGCGTTCATTTGAACATGACATTTTTCGAGCACTGCGACTCTATTACACGAGCGCCACGCATAACTTCCCCGAAATAGTGCTCGACAGGGAGCTGGCTTTCATCCGAACCCTGGGCGGCAACAGCGGTGGCGTCCATCTCTGGACAATGCGCCTTCACACGGGCAAGAGCCATCCGCGCGCCCTCGATGCAGGCCGACCGCTTCATCTCCTTTATATGCGGCACCGCTCCAAGGAATTGCTGCGAAGTCAAGTAGCTCGTCGCCTTGGACCTCTCGGCGGACATGGGCCACGATGTCATTCATGGCAAGTCCGGACAATCTATTTACCTCGGCCCATTCGACCAACCGGTGCATCAACGGAAGTGAGCGATCCGGACGTGGAATTGAGACCAATATAGCTCTTCCGTCTTGTGATCCTCCCGGCTCCGGAAATGCTTAATCGGCATCGTGACTTGCAGCTAAGTCCATATACGGATCCTCCGGACTCCACACCGCTCAAATTGAGCATACTTTCCATCCATAAACCGGCGCGCAGCGAAAAGGCTTGCCACCAGATATCTCCACTGGCGCGATTCCTCCTTCATAGCCCGCATTGCGAAGCGGGCATCCTTAACCGGCGGTGGCCTTCTTCAGTCTTCTCGCCCGATAAGCGCTCCTTTTCAAGGGCCTCATTGCGGTCGGCAGCATCCTTTATTTTCATGGCCAATTCGCCACCTCGCCTCGCTTAGGCGGTCGCAGCCTTTTCGACTTTCAACTCCTCGGCCGCCCTCGAGGCAGCCGCGTCACTCCTTCGGGCTTGCTCCTTAGCTAGAGCAAGTTCGGCCCGAAGGCTCTCCACAGCAGCAGCACCGTCTGTACAAATAGCATATAATTTATTAGAGGAGGGCTTCGACGCCCTTCATAAAGCGACTGCGGAGAACTCATTTACCTTGCGACTCGTCAAGTCGCCGCTTGACAAGTGCGATGTCCGCATCTGCCAAGTCAAGTTGCCGATTTAACTCGGCAAACCCACTAGTCCGGCTAGCCCTCGGACTATCCGCCACCTGCATAGGAACGGCGGCATTCATTACTGACGATTTTGATCCTCGGCATGCTATCGTTTCCGACAACCTACCGAATCCCAGGGGCTACTATCTATACAGCGCGCATTTTTATGTGCAAAACTGTTAAAAGACAAAGGGGTGCGTCATTCTCGTATACCTCAAATCCCACCAGCAAAATCATGGCGACATTACGCAATCCGCTCTCGGCGGACGAAATCCTTCCAATCACCATACGCATCAACGCACGGTGATCTTCTGAAATGGACGCCCTCTCAAGCAGATTCTTCAGTTCTCCCGGCCGGATACAAGTGGGTGCCGAGCTCTCTGGCCCCTCCGGACACGGGGATACCCTCCGTGATGATACTTCAGGCTCGCCTGCCTTATCTGACGGCGCTACAGACGGAGGCGTTTCGGTCTCCATCATCTCCGGAAGAAGGCCCCCCGAAGATGAACTCATCTGAGAAGGCTGCAGATCCGAACTGCAATACAAATATTTCGGTTACCCACAGAAGCACAAATGAAGGAATTTCCTTACTAATTAACTCCCTCTTTCATACTCACGGCTCGCTGGAGGGCTGATCCTTTGGCGATGATGGTGCGTCCGGATTCTCTCCGGACGCCGGACCCCCCGGCGAAGATCTCTTCCCACACTTAGGGGCTTTGGCCTCCGGATCTTCGGAGGCGGTCCTCTTCTCCCCCTATAGGGAGGGGTTCTTGGTTCCCCTCTCTTCAGTTGCTCCTTTGGGCGAAATATTAGCTCCTCTATTTTCCCCGTTGCCCTCTTCTGTGGGTGCGACCTCCAACATTCTGACCAGCACGGGCTCCAGTGCGTTCTCTGGGAGGGGGGCCGGACACCTTATCAGCCTTGATCGCGCCACCCATTCCTGTAAAGAATAAGGGGTCAGGAGGCGAACTCTAGAAAGGCATATAAACAGAATGTCCGGACTCTGAGCTATTTACCTAAGTATCCGGGCGATCGCGGCTTAGGCCTGCGTCCTCGGCTAAATCCGGACACGCCACCTGCGGTCCGAAGAACAACTTGTACATCTCCACGGGTGTCGCACCCATAAAGTGTTGGAGAATCCGAGGCCCCTCCGGGTTGAACTCCCATAGACGGAGAGGACGGCGTTTGCAGGGCAGAAGATGCCTGATTAGCATAACCTGCATCACCACGATCAGGTTGATCTCCCTCGCTTGGAGGTCTCGAATCCGGCCCTGCAGTGAGGGCACGTCCTCGGACGGCCCCCAGTTGAGCCCTTGGTTGACCCACGACATTAGTTGGCGTGGAGGTCCCGGGCGGAATAAAGGCGATGGCTTTTGCCTGATGCCCTTCAGAGCGGTGATATAGAACCACTCCTGCTGCCACAGTCCGAGTTCCTCTTGGAAGGAACCCTCGGGCCAAGGGACATCGGCCTTTTTGCTTATGGCCGCCCCGCCGCACTCCGCTTGACGCCCCCCGATCATCTTCGGCTCTACCTTGAAGGTCTTCAGCCATAGGCCGAAGTGGGGAGTGACGCGGAGGAAGGCTTTGCAGACGATAATGAATGCGGAGATGTGGAGGATGGACTCCGGGGTCAAGTCATGAAAATCCAGCCCATAGTAGAACATGAGCCCTCTCACGAAGGGGTCCGTCGGGAAGCCTAAACCCCGACGGAGGTGGGATACAAAGACAATGAACTCACCGGGCTCGGGGGTGGGCACGGCCTGCCCTTGGGCGGGCAACCTGTGCGAAACCCCGTAGGCTAGGTACTTGGCCTCACGCAACTTCAATATGTCCTCCTCCGTGATGGAGGAGGGCATCCACCGGCCCTGGAGGTCGGCGCCGGACATGGTTGAGGATCCGAAGCGCTCGAATCTGGGGCTCTGGGTGTTGGAACCGGGAGCGAGGAAGAGATTCGATGCGAGATTGAAAACAAGGACAAGCCTTGGTCCTCTTATAAAGAGGAAAAATACCAAGAGCCGTCTCCGTGACCGTTTGGGATTCACCTTCGATAGAGGAGGCGTGGCGACGGGAACGGTTGGGTTACCTACGCACGTATTGATGAGGATCCCGGGATAAGGGGAACACGATCTCTGCTTCGACAAGACGTGCCAAGGAAACCGCTTCGCTAAATGTGCTGAGGTGGTATAGTAAAAAACGATTCAAACAAAGGCTTGGTGGCGGTGTGATGTCACGCCGCATAATACGTCAGCAGATTAAGCTAAGTGTACATTTTATTCTCTCTACGGTGGAATGTGGAAATTATTTTTGTAGAGCCGGACACTATCCTGTGTTCATGATCTTCTCTGGATTATTCAAGGGAGGAACCCGCCTTGCAATGCCGAACATTATGCGCGCCGGACTTATCGTCATTGAAGCCTGGTTCAGGGGCTACTGAGGGAGTCCTGGACTAGGGGGTGTCCGGACAGCCAGACTATCATTATCCTCCGGACTCTAAGACTACGAAGATACAAGATTGAAGACTCCGTCCCGTGTCCGGATGGGACTTTCCTTGGCGTGGAAGGCAAGCTTGGCAATATGGATATGTAGATCTCCTACCATTGTAACCGACTATGTGTAACCCTAGCCTCATCCGGTGTCTATATAAACCGGAGGGCTTTAGTCCGTAGGACAACATACATTACAACAATCATACCATAGGCTAGCTTCTAGGGTTTAGCCTCCTTGATCTCGTGGTAGATCCACTCTTGTACTACCCATATCATCAATATTAATCAAGCAGGATGTTGGGTTTTACCTCCATCGAGAGGGCCCGAACCTGCGTAAAAACATTGTGTCCCTCGTCTCCTGTTACCATCTGCCTAGACGCACAGTTCGGGACCCCCTACCCGAGATCCGCCGGTTTTGACACCGACAGCGTCCATCCTGCCCCAGTGCACTTTTGCACGGGAAAGGGCCCGACGGGCACCTTCAATGCAGGCGGAATGCTTGACGACTTCCACCCAGGGACACGCATCCACCAGCCGCCGCACCAGCCAAGTAGCTCCTGTGCATGGCCTCCTTGGGCCACAAACCGAACTATGAGGCCCTTCATGGCCTGTTCGGCTACCTTGTGGAGCTCAACCAGCTGCTTCAGCTGGTCGCTAAGGGGCACCGGATGTCCGGCCTCAGCATACTGATACTAGAAGACCTTCTCTGTCGAGCTCCCCTCCTCGGCCCGGTAGAAAGCAGCAGCATCGGACACGCTGCGAGGCAGATCTGCAAACGCTCCTGGAGAGCTCCGAATTCGGGTAAGTAATAGGTAATTCGCATTCACATGCTTGCTTTGCATGAAAAATGCCTTACCCGCCGCTATTTTCTTCACCGCCTCAATTTCCTGGAGGGCCTTGTGGGCTTCGGCCTTAGCGCCTTTGGCACTCTTAAGAGCCGATGCAAGCTCGGACTCTTGAGTCTTCGAGTCGCGCTCCAAACTCTCATGCTTTTCCACGAGAGCCTGGAGCTCTTGATGCACCTCCGCCACCCGTGCCTCCTGCTTCTCTCGCTCGGCTCGTTCCGCGGCCGCATTGCGTTCGGCCACGGACACGCCCTCCTTCAGGGTTGCCACCTCGTTCGTGGCCCCTGGAGTACCCACGTTATCCTTGTTATTTCTCTTGCAACCAAAATCCTTTTCTGTAAGGTACAAACTTAATACGGTGTTACTCACCTTCCTTGTCCTCGAGTTGCTTCTTGGCACGACCGAGCTCACTCTCGGACCGCTCGAGGTTCTGCTTCAAAGAATCGACCTCCATGATTAGTGTGGCGAGGTCGCCAGCCGCAACCTCGCAATCCCATATTGACATATTTTTTAGACCTCCTGCGTACATCTTTTTAGATCCTCAGTCCGGCTTTTCTTTCCGAACACCGAACCGAGCATCAGGGGCTACTGTCTATGTGGTATTATATTACATATTTTAAAATTTCTTACCTCAATGTTAGAAGGCTGCTGCAGGCTTCGGTCAGCCCGCTCTTGGCGAGCTGAACCTTCTGAATCACCGCACTCATGATAGTGCGGTGTTCTTCCTCAATGGAAGCGCCGTTGAGCGCCTCCAACAAGTTATCCGGCGCCTCCAGTTGGACGGAGTCTGCCGGTGTCACAGTCTTGCCCTTCTTACGAAGGGGCTGCCTGCCAGACTTCGAACCACCGCAGGTTCCGGTGCGAAGTCCGGGAGGTTTCCCTGAGGCACCTCCGGAGCCTCCCCCTCCTGGCAGGTCCCCTCCTGGGATCCCACCTCGGCGTCATCAGCATCACGAGGGGTGGAGGCGGTCAGAAGGGAATCCATATCCGACGTAGCCAAGGACCCGCTCAACAAAGCGGGAAGATCGTCCTTGGCCGGACTATAGGTTGTATGCGGCATTAGAAGGACACCACGTGGCAAAAAGAGAAATTGTAAATCATCCAGGAATTCGGACACTTACAATCTTGCCAGGGGCTTGGCCCTTGAGGGCCACTCCTCATCGCCGTCGTCGGTGTTGGCAGAGCAGTCCAGAGGAAGGGTCCGTCCCTTCTTGGACCCTTCGGCCGCCCCCGTTGGGGAGGCCTTCCTCTTCTTATTTCCCCCCGCTGGGGGAGAGGCCTCTTTCTCCTCCTCCTCGGGGGAGGAGTCCTCCTCGGAGTCGTTGGACGATGAGTCCGATACCACCTGGTGCCGGGAACTCCTTCAGGTTCCTGTGGCCTTTTTCTTGGCCTTCTTCTCCGGCACCACGTAAAGTGCCGAGACCAGCAGCCCCGTCAAACGGGTGTCCGCTGGGTCTTCTGGAAGGGGAGCCGGACAGTTAACCTGTCCGGACGTCTTCTGCCAGTCCTGTTAAAGGCATCGGGAGTTTAGATCCCACATAGAGTCAAACTATGAAAGAAATGAGTGTCCCATAAAGGATAACATAGCTTACCTCGCCGGCCAGGCGCTGCGTGCTGAATCCGCGATCTTCACTTGCGGAAGCGGGGGCTTCTCCACCCTTGAACAGCACCCTCCAGGCAGCTTCGTACGTCGTGTCGAAGAGCCCGCTCAAGGTCCGGTGCTGTGCCGGATCAAACTCCCACAAATTGAAGGCCCGTTGCTGGCAGGGGAGAATCCGGCGGACGAGCATGACCTAGATCACGTTAACAAGCTTAAGCTTCTTGTTCACCAGGGTTTGGAGACAGGACTGGAGTCCGGTCAGCACCTCCGAACTACCCCATAGCAAGCCCTTCTCTCTCCAGGAGGTGAGCTGCATGGGGGTACCAGATCTGAACTCGAGGGCCGCTGCCCATTTAGGTTCACGCGGCTCGGTGATATAGAACCACCCCGATTGCCACCCTTTGATGGATTCCAGGAAGGCACCCTCAAGCCAAGTGACGTTGGGCATTTTGCCCACCATGGCGCCTCCTCACTCCTCTTGGATGCCCTTCACCACCTTCGGCTTGACATTGAAGGTCTTTAGCCACAAGCCGAAGTGGGGATGGATGCAGAGGAAGGCCTCGCACACGACGATAAACGCCGAGATGTTGAGGATGAAGTTTGGCGCCAGATCGTGGAAGTCCAGGCCGTAGTAGTACATGAGCCCCCGGACAAAGGGGTGAAGTGGGAAGCCCAGTCTGTGGAGGAAGTGGGGAAGAAATACGACCCTCTCATGGGGCCTGGGGGTGGGGATGAGCTGCCCCTCATCGGGCAGCCGGTGCGCGATGTCGCCGGAAAGGTATCCGGCGCCGCGCAGCTTCTCGATGTGCCCCTCCGTAACGGACGAGGCCATCCACTTGCCTCCCGCTCCGGACATGGCTGGAGAAGGTTGAGGCGAGATGTGCGGACTTGGGCGCTGGAGCTCGGGTGCGCGGAGATGGATAAGCAAAGGAGGAAGAAGGCGTGGGTAAAAAAGGTGGATCCTTATCCCCTTATATATGGGTGGACGAAGACTATGCGTCCCCACCGGCCTGGTAAAAGTCGCTTATCTCCCAAGCGCCACAATCAATGGTGCGGTTGGGTTACCCACGTCCGTATTGATGGGAATCCCGGAATAAGGGGAACACGATCTTTGCTTCGACAAGACGTGCCAAGGAAACCGCTTAGCTAAACGCTACCGAGGTGGTATAATAAAAGCGATTCAAGTAAAGGCTTGGTAGTGGTGTGACGTCATGCCACGAATCGTCGCCGCCAGATTGAACTTGTGTACATATTATTCTCTCTACGGTGCTATGTGGAATTTATTTCTGAGCCGACACTATCTGGTGTTCACAATCTTCTATGAATTATTCGGAGGAGCAACCCACCTTGCAATGCCGAAGACAATATCTTGCGCCGGACTCGTCGTCATTGAAGCCTGGTTCGAGGGCTCTTGAGGAGTCTGAACTAGGGGTGTCCGGATAGCGGACTATCATCATCGGCGAACTCCAAGACTATGAAGATACAAGATTGAAGACTTCGTCCGTGTCCGGATGGGACTTTCCTTGGCGTGGAAGGCAAGCTTGGCAATACGGATATGTAGATCTCCTACCATTGTAACCGACTGTGTAACCCTAGCCCTCTCCGGTGTCTATATAAACCGGAGGGTTTTAGTCCGTGGGGACGAACAACCATTACAACAATCATACCATAGGCTAGCTTCTAGGGTTTAGCCTCCTTGATCTCGTGGTAGATCCACTCTTGTACTACCCATATCATCAATATTAATCAAGCAGGAGTAGGGTTTTACCTCCATCGAGAGGGCCCGAACCTGGGTAAAAACATCGTGTCCCTTGTCTCCTGTTACCATCCGCCTAGACGCATAGTTCGGGACCCCCTACCCGAGATCCGCCGGTTTTGACACCGACAGTACCCCTCTTCCCTTATTCATGCAAATCTTACGTCTCTGCTTGCACGGTATTCATCCCACAGAAGACACTAGTTGACCGCTTCTTCTTGATACTAGATGTTCCTAGTAACTCGCGATGCACAAGGTTTCCCCTCATATACTATTTCACCTTAGCTAGAGGTCTGTTGCCCCCCTGAATTTCAATTTCTGGCCAGTTGATTCCCAATTAACGGAAGCATTCCCCAGCGTAACAGGCGCTAGTACGCCTATTACGCCGGGGAAGCAGCGCCTTGGTGTTTACCTTAGGGGTGTGTGCGGCCTAGAGCTACTGGTGCCCGATCTAGAGGTCGGCCGGGATTAAAGGGATGGCCTGGGGACGCTGCCAAGCACGGCGGTGGTGTGAGGTCGCGGGGAGGGCGGGCGGCGGAGGCAGGGGTCTGGGCCGGTGGTCGCTGGCGGTTCGAGAAAGATCGTTAACAGTGATTGGCGGGAGGTAGACGAAGGCCATCTGCCCGTTCCTTATAGATCGGACGGTTCATTAAAAAAATCGACTGACCTACTGTTATCTTAGATATGACCACATGTGGTGGTGTGCTAGAGGAGTACCCGCATTTCCTGTACTCATATATTACAAAATCATACGGAGTAGAATCTAATTTTGTTTGCCATGCAACGTTGTAGAGCTATCATATGTCTCCTATCATTTATTTTCCAGTCACCTGCTATCTGCTACTTTTACAGTGCACTAGTTCTTCACACACTTCATCCATACTCTCACTATTGTGTTTTTATGCAAGGGTATTTCAGAGTCTGCCGAAAGAGAAGCAAAAAAGCTAAGAGAGAAGTTGAACCAGCTTTCTTCACGGTTAGGCACGACACGTTACTGCGCTACAAAGGGTGCAGTGTCAGTAGATGGAGACGGTGAACGTAGCTCTGGAGTTGATGACCTCGCTCGCAATGAACCACCATCCCAGGTGCTTGGTTTAACTTCGCGGTGTCATATGTGGTTGCATGTTCCATATGGTGTCTAGCTTGTATTCAAAAGGTCGAAGTCAGTCTTTGGGGCTGTTTGGCTCTAGGCCTAGCATTGCCACACTTTGCCACATAGTTTTGCCAAGCTTGCCTAAGGTTAGTTCGTCAAAATGAAAGCCACAAGTTGGCAATCCTAAGGGAATCTTGCCACATTTTTTGTGTATATGCCATGTGGGGTCCAAGTGTGGCTTGCCTAAGGTGTGGCTTGAACCAAACACTCACCTAAGTTAGTCAAACTTGCCTAGCTTTAGGTGTGGCAACATTTGGCAAAGTTAGTCACAAACCAAATAGCCCCAAGATAAGGAAAGATATTTTTTTACATGAACCACCATCCCGTGAGCACCAGAAGACAAATAGCTAGTCAGGGCACTGGCCGAGCTAGTGACAAGCCCAACAAAGATAGGCATCACCTGGAAGCCAACTAAAAAGCTCTGATGGTGGCGAAGCAGCCCGCCTCCCACCAGGCTCTCAGGTCCTAGATGATCATGCTCACCACTCCAGCCGGATGTCTAGCTTTTATTGCTTCCAATTTGGTTAAATTGCATCCGCTTAGCTTACACATTATACCTTTGAATATGACATGCCTTTCTGTTTTTGGTACATACTAGTACATCTGTGTATTAACCATGTTCTTACATCAAACTAATGTTCTTGTGTATCCCTCATCAATCACTTATGATAAGGCAGGCAGGCAAGGGGACTAATCCTCATTTAAAGAATGCAGCGTCAGCCTCCCGACATAATTCTCAAGAAACAGAAATGCTAGATGAAGATAGTGAACGTAGCTCTGTAGTTGATTACAACATTTCCCCTACACTAGCATCGCAGGTGCTTGCTCTAACTTGGCAGCGTGATATGTGGTTGCATGTTGCATATGGTGTCTAGATTGTAATTCTTCCAATCTGGTTAAACTGCATGTGCTAGTCTGCTTAGCTTATACATTATACCTGTTAAAATGACATGCCTTCCTGTATTTAGTACATAGTACATTTGTCGATTAAGCATGTCCTTACATAAAACTATTGTTTTTTTGTATCCCGCATCAATCAATATGACGAGACACCTTTAGTATATGCAGTGCGATATTAGTTGCATCTTCATATGATTTATAGCATGAGCTACTTCTAATTTGTTGAAATTCCATTTATGATGGGACGCTCTTAACTTGGCAGAGTCATATTGGTTGCATCTATCATGTGGTGTCTAGCTTGCATTGCTTCTTATTTGTTGGAATGGTTTTTGCTTAGTTTACACAAACAGTTGTGAACATGCCATGTCGTCCTGTTTTTCGTACATATTCCATCCTGGTATCATGTGTTTGCCTTACATCAAAGTAGTGATTGTCAGTATCATGCATGAATGAGTTCTGAAGAGAGAATTATATTGCTTTTTCTTGTCGGTTTTACTTGACAATTCAAAATCAATAATGCGGAAGGAAGTTAGCAAGGCAGTAGATAAAGGTGCTCCTTCCGAACGGAGGGCCTCTATAGTTTCTACTCCTCCACACCCCCAAGATGATTTCCAAGACAACACATTCATAGACACTCAACAAAGTTGTGTTTATGATGAGCATGTCTCCCCTAGTGCACCATCACCGGTGCTCCCTCTAACTTGGCACTGTTATATGTGGTTGCATGTTATGTGTGATGTCTAGCTTGTATTGCTTCTAATTTTGTTGAATTCCATCTGCTTACTTTACACATTATACTTGACACGTGTTCCTGTTTCTAGAACATACAATATCTGTCTATCACACCATGTTCTTACATCAAATTACTACTGTTGCGTAACCTGCAACAATCACTTATCATAAGACACGTTTGACTTTGGAGTGTGATATAGGTTACATCTCGCATTCTTTTCTAACTTGTACTACTAATTTGTTGAAATGGCACTTATGATGAGACAGTTTTAACTTGGTAGAGTGATATTCGTTGCATCTTTCATATGGTGTCTAGCTTTCATTGCTTCTAATTTGTTGAAATGCCTTCTCCTTAGTTTACACATCATAACCTGTGAATATGCAATGCTGTGAATATGCAATGGCACTAATGACAAGAGACCTCTAACATGGTAGTGTGATGTTGTTTGCATCTTGCATATGATTTATTTCTTGTACTGCTTCACATTTGTTTAAACACCATTTATGATGAGACATTGTTAACTTGGCAGAGCGATATTTGTAGCATCTTTCATATGGTGTCTACCTTCCATTGCATTGCTTCTAATTTGGTGAAATGTCTTCTTCTTAGTTTACACATCATAGTTCTGGTTATCTCTTCCATCCTGTTTTTCATACATATTACATCCTCCAATCATGTGGTTGTCTAACATCAAAGTTCATCTCGTCTGCATCACACATCAATTTGTTTTAAAGAACTATATTATTATTCGTTTTTCTTGTCGGCTTGACTTAACATGGCACAGAGAAAGAGGAAGAAACACAGAATGGCAGGGAGAGAAGCGGATGAATCCTGCAGATTCTGCTGGTACTAGTGGTGCAATAGAAGGTCAAAGTCCAGCGGAAAATTCTACAAACACGGCATCCCATGCTACACGAGCTGCAAAAAAAGCCAAACAGAAACAAATAGCTGCAACCAAACAAGTAGAGACAGCCCTAGTTCTTGCAACACCTACCGCAGTACTACCACCTGCACGACTTACTCGTGCGTCAACTGAGCTAGCAGCACATTCCCAAGCTCCCTTGCCACCTGACACTACTTCCCAAGCACTCTTGACACAAGACAAGTTGGCAATATCAGATGAACCTTGTGAGCTTCAACAGCAAGAAGGTAGTTCTTTGGAGTCAAATTCTGATTGCATGCTTCTTTATATGTAGTCTCACAGTTTGATGTACAATAACACTTCCTATGTTCATTGTTGGACTAGAACCTAGGCGCAAGAGGAAACAAACATTAGGGATAGTGCTCGATAGGTTAACTAAATCTATAGGAGGAAGAATGGAGATCCGTTTTGAGGCAGGTTTAAAAAGGCCACGTGGTGCTACAGAGTCAGCCAAGTTAGTATCAGAGGCAGCGGTTGCTGTTAGGTGTCATGTACGTATCCTCCCAACATGGATTCAGTACAGGAATGACAAAGACGAAGCCCAATTCGACACCTCCTCGACCATTTATCTGTAAGTATGGTTATGTATGGAAACTAGTAATATCGTCTTGCTCTGTCCCATACTTTCTAGGTTGCTGATAATGAGCCTCCCATAATTTTCAACAGATGAGGTTCAAGTTGGATAGCCAAGATGATGTAACCAGACAAGCTTGCACCCATGTTTGAAGTCTGCTCTGCGACAGTATCAGTATAACTTGAGGAAAATTCACTTTGAAGGCAAGGCTAACAGTGAACTTTCCCAAACATCTCCAGTGGAAAATATATCGGATGAAGACTGGAGGGGCCTTGTTAAACACTGGTCTGATCCGAAGTATCTGGTACATTATATATATGTGATCAGATCACATGTTGAAGTCCTATTTGCGCATGTGCCACACAAATCTATCTTCTTGTAAGTGAACTGTTCAAAGAACAAGGCCAACCGTACGAAAGTGAAATTCCAACAGACGACAGGATCTCCTAGCTATATTGCACATTGCGAGGCTCTTGTAATTAGCTACTGTTTCACTCTTTTCGCTGTACCATATTATCAGATCTATATTGACTTGTTCGAAATGCAGAGGAAAGCCCGCAAGGACCAAAAACTACCTGAACCAAATGCTGTGGAAATCTTCAAAGACTGTCACACCAGCAAGAAGAAGGGCATGACTACACTAGTCAAAGCCGCTATTGTAAGTCCTTAATCCTCATGCCTTTTAACTACTACTTACTCTGACTTGTGCCTTGAACTGCATGGTTTGTAGCCAATGTCTATTACTCTTTTCAATTTTATACACAATTGTCTTAGCGTATCATTGCACCTTACAAGGTTTAAAAGAGAGGAGTGATAATCCTTTCATCTTGACCCGTAATCTAGTTCTATGCTGGACTTGCCCACACAACATTACAATTGCCTGTTTGTCTGTTCTCAGTTGTTTTGTGATATGAATGATGTCATACTATGCTTACCATATTACAAACTTCGTCTCTTTATCCTTAGCCCTCAATACAGTGTGAAGAAATAGACAATACATTAGCGATGGTACACGGTCATATGTTCGGAACCTGGTTTTATTATGTACTTTGCAATAAAATACAACTAATATTTTACATGGGTTCACCAGAATAAGTTCTGTATATAGACCAAAGCTATTTTGTTTGGTTTTGCTGCCTCCTTAGTATCTTCTGTTCTGGTACTACTAATGTAAAACCTCAACTTTTCAGCGAGCTATGGAAAAAGTGGTGGAACCGCCACCTTCTGAAGGTGGCGAGCAACTATAACCGCAATGTCAGCTCTTGCTGCAGTGGGTCAGTACCTGTCCACTAACAGTGCCAAA
The DNA here is from genome assembly GCA_021437245.1 of Aegilops speltoides. Classification (NCBI taxonomy): domain Eukaryota; kingdom Viridiplantae; phylum Streptophyta; class Magnoliopsida; order Poales; family Poaceae; genus Aegilops; species Aegilops speltoides. Next base: position 438,956,432 of record CM038143.1, read on the forward strand.
AGCACGTTCCTGTGTAATACTGGGTTGGTTGTTAAGGTAATTGAGGGAGTCCTGGACAAGGGGGTGTCCGGACAGCCAGACTATCATCGTCCGCCGGACTACAAGACTATGAAGATACAAGATTGAAGACTTCGCCCCGTGTCCTGATGGGACCTTCCTTGGCGTGGAAGGCAAGCTTGGCAATACGGATATGTAGATCTCCTACCATTGTAACCGACTCTATGTAACCCTAGCCCTCTCCAGTGTCTATATAAACCGGAGGGCTTTAGTCCGTAGGACATAACCTCCATTACAACAATCATACCATAGGCTAGCTTCTAGGGTTTAGCCTCCTTGATCTCATGGTAGATCCACTCTTGTAATACACATCATCAATATTAATCAAGCAGGACATAGGGTTTTACCTCCAGCAAGAGGGCCCAAACCTAGGTAAAACATCGTGTCCCTTGTCTCCTGTTACCATCCGCCTAGACGCACAGTTCGGGACCCCCTACCCGAGATCCGCCGGTTTTGACACCGACAGTAATATTGTCCAAACTGCCTCATGATCAAGATATGCAAGCTCAAAGCAATGTTGTATCTGCGCTCCAAACACAAGTCCATTCCCTAACAGAGACCCTTTGTGAAACAAGGAGAGACATTGTTCGATGTCGTCAAGATATGCCTGGTTTTGAAACCAGACTATCAGACATTTGCTATGTTGTTTAGGAGCCTCGGGGAAATGAAGGCGAGGGTTATGGTGCTCCATCGGACAATCTGACATGAAAGCATGTGATCGGGTCTAATGAACTAAGCTTCTGAACTTCTGGTGGTGCATTTATCTGCTAGACTGTTAAGTTTTATGCCAACCTTCCTTTTGTTATATAGTTGTAATTTGTTTTGGTGTGATACAAAATTTATTCTTAACGTGCAGCCACCGGCTGAAGAAAACAGCAAGCCATTTTTGTATAGTCTAGGGTGTTCCCTATATTTGCACTGGTGGCGATCTTTGATGCCGAGTGGATGTAATCTGTGCAATCGCCTTAATAGCCTAGCGTTAGTTTCGGCCTTATTTATTTCCTAGTCTTCTTTTTCCCTGGTTTGCTAGTGGCCGCAACAACCATGGGCCATGTACGGGCCGTAGGATCCATGGGAATCCTACGGGCCATAGAATCCATGGGTCTCCTACGGGCCATCAATAAATGGGCCTCCAACAGGGTCGTAGAATCGGTTGGCCTCGGGCCATCGGATAAATGGGTCAACATGGGCCGTAAACAGGCGTAATTGGTATCGGCCCAGCACGGTATCGGGTCGTTAATAGGCCGTAGGACAGCAAAGGCTTAATTCTATCACAGGCATAACGGGTCGTTAATGGGCCAGAATATAGGACGGGCTGCAAACGGCGCAACGGGTTAATAGGCTAGAAACGGGCCGACTCTTGCTATGGGCCAAATTTGGCCCATTAGGGTAACAGGACAGTAACGGGCCGACTCTTGCCATGGGCCGAATTTGGCCCATTAGGGAACCGCCAAGAACGGGCGGAAGTGTCGAGGGCGAAAAGGAGCCCTAGAACGTATGGGTCGTCAATAGGCCGAAAGCTAACACAGGCTGGAAATGGCCCATGTAAATCACGGCCCGTTAACGGGTACAAAGAAAATTACTGATCATTATGCGCTAGAGTCACCGTGGGCCTGTAAAGGGCCGAAAGATCGAAGGCCTCATATGGGCTGAAAGACGTCGTGGGCCATACATGGGCCAAAAGTGAAATGGGCTGGTGTTATATTCGACGGCCCACATGACATTGTTGGGCCGATTTCCTCTAGGGCCTAACGAGCCGTGAGTTAACGGGCTGTAAAATAGGCTATTTGCAAAGAGACCGTTAACAGGCTTTTCATGGGCCAGCCCGTTAACTTTTGACCAAGTCAAACGGGCCGGCTTTGTAAGCTAATGGGCCAGTGGTGGGCCATGGCACATGTCGACATATCATAGGCGCCTATCTGACCCACTGACGAGTTGACACGTGTTTCGTCCGGCAAATAAGAATTTTACACGTGGAAATTTCCCATTGGTCAGGGCTGTTAACGGGTTATCGGATCCAAAACCCGACCCGATAGCTTAACGGTGTTCCGTTACGGTGGATGCCACGTGTCGGTCACCCTTGACGAAAAGCACTTACGTGACGCGATTTATCGTCATGGAAGTGGACACTTCGTGATGATAATTTTGGTAATGTCATGGAACACTTCTACGACAGCACAGGTATGACTATCTTGATTCTGTCATAAAATCGTCATGGATGTACATGCATGACAAAAAATGCGACCTACTGTGAAAAACACGTATCATGACGGAAGTGTATTTTTTTGTAGTGTTTGTTCATTGCTCTATAGTGTTATCTTGCCAGCATATTCCATGTGCTGACCCGTTTCGGGCTGCAACATATTGTTGCAGAGTTTTCAGACGAAGAGTAAGGTGCGCTAGGCCGTTGTCGTGCACTCAGCTATGCCGATGGAGTTGATGGACTCATTTATCATCGATGCTTCCGTAGTTATCATTTTTAGATGGCCTTCAGCCATATTATTGTAATTTAGTGCTCTCTTTGAGACATTCGATGTAATAAGTGTGTGATTGGAATGTGCTATAAATCCTCGAGTACTGTGTGTGCCAGCATTACCGATCCAGGGATGACACTTATACACAGAGATTTGACTGTATGAGGTCGGATCGCTACAGGAGGAGGCTGGGGTGGCTGGTGATGGCAACAGCGGCTCAAAAGAGATGCGAGGGAGAGGGAGAAAGTGAGAATATATGTGACATAGCCCTAGCCGTCTCACTGGTTGGGGAAGGAGCTGCCGATGGGGTGAAGGCACTTTGCACAGGGTTAGGCGAAATTCCAGGAATTCCCTCGGCGCGCTCTCGTAATCACAGCTGGAACCACCGCAGTTTCTACCGCGCATGCATGATGGGGTGAAGCCACTTGGCACATGGTTAGGAAAAATTCTAGGAATGCCCTCGACGGGCTCTCATAACCACAGCCGGAGCCACCGCAGTTTCTACCGCATAACGCATGACCGGGCACGTCGACACCCACACCAGCTGACAGAGAAGCCCCACCAGAGTACCCCACGCGCCAGCAAGACAACATAGCGGGCCGAAGGTGAGACAAGAAAACAACTATAGATCGTTTTGGCATCGGTTTTGAACCAACGGTTGCGATCAATCAGGCGCTAGATCCGGCGGCTATCACGCATTCGGAAATTTGATCTGACGGCCCAGAGTTGCTAAGCTCGGGGAGAGCCCAATTTTAGACATGAATCTTATTATAGGATATATGGTTTCTATTTAAAAGCACACAATTAATAAATAATTATACCATAAATGCGTACCTATTTGTTTCATGGGAATAGATGCATACTTGTTTTTACATTTGCATGGGAATAAATGCATAGCTTTTCTTTGCGGGGAATAAATGCATACCATCGATGGCATGTGCTACTAGCTTTATATATAGTGCCCTCTATCTTCTAGTTTTACAATCTCAACACAAAGCCAAGGGTGACCACCTGTGTTGGATGACCATGGCAAAGTATGCATATATGTCTTTCATCCTTATGGTCCTTGTTCTACGCGCCAGCTTCCAAGCCCAAGGTATGAAACACACCTCTGGACTGTGGTCACTAAATTTAGGTATACCAACACAAAATTGTTAAGGAAGTTCACTACCACGATGTTGAAACAAATATAACAATCATCCATTGCATGATGATATATTTAGTGAATATGCTCTCACATGAAACAAAATGAAATTTTATTGTCTATCTTTTTTATGGATGATCTCAGAGAACTGTTAGTAATTTTTTTCGTAATCATAAATAAATACTTGATATGCAGGACAACTAGGACCGGTGGAGACACACAACATCACCGAGTACATCCCATTGGAGTTCACAAAGACTTTTTTCCAACCCCATGGAATACATCCCTCCGATACATCGATTGCGTTTAAAAGGTGTAGGCCGTGCCCTTGCTGCCCAGAGTATCCCAAGAAACCATGTATTGAAGCACCAAGCTGTTGCTATCAGATAAACTGCAATGATCCTGGGAAACCACTTGGTACTTGTACTGAACGTGCGATCTCCTGTAATTGTGACAATAGTTGCAAGTGATCAATTACTTTGCCGCATGGTGATGGATAATAATAGTAAAGTATGTTTCCCTTAAAAATTTGTATTTGTTTTCTCGCAAAAAAACTAGGTTTTTAGTTAGCTATGAAGAAGCAAAGATAGATTACGTTGACCCAAAACCATGTGAAGCATACCCAAAATTTAAAATACGGTAGAAATATAGGTGGAAGAAAGTTGAGAATTGAGAACTGTTCATGAAAAAGTATTGTATTTTAAACTTTGGTTGTAATATCGTTACTTTTAAGTGGAAGTAATAATCGTCATGGCCATTGCAAAAACAAACAATAAACTATATTCGTCATGGTCGGATCCCCCACGCCTGCCGGCCTCCCCAGCCGCCGCTCCCCGGCCACTCGGGCATGTGCTCCAGCAATGTCATCCTGCTCCAGCACCCACCGGCAGCGGCCACCATGACACCTCTCCCGCTGCCGATGCCCCCAACATAGAGGCTTAGAGCATCTCCAGCCGTTGGAGGCGCAGGACAATTGCCGGGCCAAAAATAGCACATCCTGGGGGGCAAAATGTTTTTGCCGGATGAAACGCGAGTATGTTCTCCCAACCGTTGGTGCCCCCAGGACAATTATCAGGCAAAAAGTGATTGGGTGGGCCAAGAAAAAGGACGCGCGTGGGAATATGAATGGTTGTTCCTTTTGCCGGCGACCCAACAGCCCCCCAGCACGCTGGGTTTTGCCTGGGTTTGTCGGTGCTATTTTGAGGTCTTGGGGGCGCTTGGGGGGCATGTATGGGCTGTTTTTTGCCCTTTTGACATTGCCGGCACACAAAAAGTGGCCCGGGGGGCTCTTGGGGCGCGGCTGGAGAAGCTCTTAGGAAGAAGAACGGGGGAATGATGGCATCCTGCGTGTAGCCTCGGGAGCCTACCTCCTCTAGCATGAAATTTCCAGCCACTCGTTTGTGATACATATACCGGTCAACCCATAAATCAAGAGTGTTGAACGTCAAAAAAAAACTAAGAGTGTTGATCGATTACCCTCTCACTCTCTTCCTTCTCCTGTTCTCCATTACCATTTTCTTTTGGTTTAACGACTACTCCTGCACAAGAGGGGTCGAAGAGGGGCCATATGCATTTATTAGTGTTGACATTATATCTATAAATCACATTTTTGTAATTTATTTAAATATATAAATGTATTGGGCCCTTGTGGTTTCTTCGCTCTCATTTTGTGAACTTTGTACAATTTTGAAGCAATGATAAATAATTAAAATATGATGCTTCATGTGGCCAATGAGAAGATGGGTTTCCTTCTGTAATCTTCCTTTGAGGAATTAAGCGATCGAACTTTGAGATGTTGTTGTTGGGAACATAGCATGCAATTTCAAAAAAATTCCTATGATCACGCAAGATCTATCTAGGAGATGCATAGCAACGAGAGGGGGAGAGTGTGTCCACGTACCCTCGTAAACCGAAGTGGAAGCGTTAGGTTAACGCAGTTGATGTAGTCGAACGTCTTCGTGATCCAACCGATCAAGTACCGAATGTACGACACCTCATAGTTCAGCACACATTCAGCTCGATGATGTCCCTCGAAGTCTTGATCCAGCAGAGGGTCGAGGGAGAGTTTCGTCAGCACGACGGCATGGTGACGGTGATTTTGATGTGATCCGCGTAGGGCTTCGCCTAAGCACTACGACGCTATGACCGGAGGAGTAAAAAGTGGAGGGGGCACCGCACACGGCTAAGAGAACAATTGATGTGCTATGGGGTGCCACCCTGCCCCCGTATATAAAGAAGGAGGGGAGGAGGCCGCCGGCCTAGGGGCGCGCCATGGTGGGGGGAAACCCACTAGGACTCCTAGTCCTAGTAGGTTTCCCCCTTCCTTCCTATGGAGGTGGAAAGAGGGAAGGGAGAGGGAAGAGGAGAAGGAAAGGGGGCGCTCCCCCTCCTCTAGTCCAATTTGGACTCCCTATGGGAGAGGGGCGCGGCAACCCCTTATGGGCTGCCTCTCATCTCCCCTATGGCCCATGTAGGCCCATTACTTTCCCCGGGGGGTTCCAGGAGTTGCATAATCTCATAGTCAAAGGAATATGTATAAGTCATGAAGAAATCTATAGCAATAAAACTGAACGATCAATATGCTAAGCTAACGGATGGGTCATGTCCATCACATCATTCTCCTAATGATGTGATCCCGTTCATCAAATGACAACACATGTATATGGTTAGGAAACTTAACCATCTTTGATTAACGAGCTAGTCTAGTAGAGGCTTACTAGGGACACTGTGTTTTGTCTATGTATCTACACATATATCAAGTTTTCGGCTAATAGAATTCTAGCATGAATAATAAACATTTATCATGATATAAGGAAATATAAAATAACAACTTTATTATTGCCTCTAGGGCATATTTCCTTCAGTCTCCCACTTGCACTAGAGTCAATAATCTAGTTCACATCACCATGTGATTTAATACTAATAATTCACATCTTTATGTGATTAACACCCATAGTTCACATCGCCATGTGAGCAACACCCAAAGGGTTTACTAGAGTCAATAATCTAGTTGACATTGCTGTGTGATTAACACCCAAAGAGTACTAAGGTGTGATCATGCTTTGCTTGTGAGATAAGTTTTAGTCAACGAGTCTGCCACATTCAGATCCGTATGCATTTTGCAAATTTCTATGTCTACAATGCTCTGCATAGAGTTACTCTAGCTAATTGCTCCCACTTTCAATATGTATCCAGATTGAGACTCAGAGTCATCCAGATTGGTGTCAAAGCTTGCATCGACGTAACTCTTTACGACAAATTCTTTATCACCTCCATAACCGAGAAATATTGCCTTAGTCTTCTAAGGATAATTTTGACCGCTGTCTAGTGATCTACTCGTGGATCACTATTGTACCCCTTTACCAAACTCATGGCAAGGTACAATAGGTCTGGTATACAGTGTGGCATACTTTATAGGACCTATGGGTGAGGCATAGGGAATGACTTTTATTCTCTCTCTATCTTCTGCTGTTGTCGGGTTTTGGGTCTTACTCAACTTCATACCTTACAACTCAGGCAAGAACTCTTTCTTTGACTGATCCATTTTGAACTTCTTCAAAACTTTATCAAGGTATGTGCTTTGTGAAAGTACTATTAAGCGTCTTGATATATCTCTATAGATCTTGATGCCCAATATATATAAGCAGCTTTATAGAGGTCTTTCATTGGAAAACTCTTATTCAAGTATCCTTTTATGCTATCCAGAAAATCTACATCATTCCAATCAACAATATGACATCCACATGTAATATTAGAAATGCTACAGAGCTCCCACTCACTTTCTTGCAAATACAGGCTTCACCTTAAGTCTGTATAAAACCATATGCTTTGATCACCTTATCAAAGCGTATATTCCAACTCTGAGATGCTTGCACTTGTCCATAGATGGATTGCTAGAGTTTACGCATTTTGTTAGCACCTTTAGGATCGACAAAACCTTTTGGTTGCATCATATACAACTCTTCTTTAATAAATCCATTAAGGAATAAAGTTTTAACATCCATTTGCCAGATTTCATAAAATGTAACAATTGCTAACATGATTCAGACAGACTTAATCATCGCTACGAGTGAGAAAATCTCATCGTAGTCAACACCTTGAACTTGTCGAAAACTCAAGTCGAGCTTTGTAGATAGTAACACTACCATCAGCGTCCGTCTTCCTCTTGAAGATCTATTTATTCTTAATGTCTTGTCGATCATTGGGCAAGTCCACCAAAGTCCACACTTTGTTCTCATACATGGATCCTATCTCATATTTCATGGCCTCAAGCCATTTATCGAAATCTGGGCTCATCATCGCTTCCTCATAATTCATAGGTTCGTCATGGTCTAGTAACATGACTTCCAGAACAGGATTACCATACCACTCTGGTGCGGAACATACTCTGGTTAACCTACAAGGTTTGGTAGTAACTTGATTTGAAGTTTCATGATTATTATCATTAGCTTCCCCACTAGTTGGTGTAGGCATCACTGGTACTGATTTTTGTGATGAGCTACTTTTCAATTCGAGAGAAGGTACAATTACCTCATCAAGTTCTACTTTCCTCCCACTCACTTCTTTCGAGAGAAGCTCCTTCTCTAGAAAGGATCCATTCTTAGCAATAAAGATCTAGCCTTCGGATCAATGATAGAAGGTGTACCCAACAGTTCTTTTGGGTATCCTATGAAGATGCACTTCTCCAATCTAGGTTCGAGCTTATCGGGCTGAAGCTTTTTCACATAAGCATCGTAACCCCAAACTTTAAGAAACGACAGCCTAGGTTTCTTCCCAAACCATAGTTCGTACGGTGTCGTCTCAATGGATTTAGATGGTGCCCAATTTAATGTGAATGCAGCTGTCTCTAATGCATAACCCCAACACGATAGTGGTAAGTCGGTGAGAAACATCATAGGTCGCACCATATCTAATAAAGTACGGTTACGACGTTCGGACACACCATTACTGTCGTGGAATTAACACGTCAGATGTCCATAGTGTCAGGACTTAGTCGCGAGGCCAACGCATCTATGTGGTAGCTTGAGAGGGGTTGAGTGGGACGAGAGACGCAGGGCGGATCAATACGCAAGACAAGGGTTTAGACAGCTTCGGGCCCCGGGAAACATCATCCGGTAAAAACCCTACATGCTGTTTGAGGCTAGGTCTCATTATGCTCATCGAGGGAGTCGCGGTAAACCGGCTCTCCTCTTTGTGTCTAGCCCTAAGATTATTGCTTGGAACTTGTCCCTCTTTGGGGAGCCTTGCCCCTCCTTATATATGTTGAAGGGGCGGTTTACATGACTAGTCCTAGTTGGATTAGGATTACTCTATTACAAGTGGAGTCCTAGTCTTGCTTCCTTTGTAAGAGAATAGTCCTTATGCTTTCCTCATAAACCGGCCCACCATTAAACGTGAACCGGCCTACTAGGCCTTGGGCCTCGTCATCCATCTGACCCGTCCGCCGGGTTACGAATGAACCACCAAGACCGGGCGGGTATCCCGTGAACCGCCAAGCTCCGGGCGGGTTATCGGTGAGTCGTCCAGTCCGGCCGGGTTAAACTTCTGGCCGGTTTACACCGCGGGGTATATCCACGACATTAGCCCCCAGTTTAATTTGGATTTATCCATGTTAAATTGATCATGTAAAATAAACACAAGAACAAACTTGATAGGTTGTGCTCCGGGTTAAGAATTCTTGTAAACCGGCACCTGATCATCCTTAAGTCCTTGTCATTTCCTCCTAGAAAATCCAGGTCAATAAGCCAGCGTCATACTCAATTTTCTCACATTGGCTTCTCACAGAACAATATTGTGAAGAATAATCCACTTGAGTCGGCTTCCAAAGCGCCGATTTAAGAAACATTGGTCTTGAAATATTCATCTGATATTCAGCCGGTTTGAAGATGCAGAACTTGCCAGTTTATGATTACCACCTTTGTCGGGTTATAATTGATACTTTCGAGTCATGATTGTTGCAGACACCGGTTCATGATTGTTGCCAATGCGGTTCATGATTATTAATGGCCGAGTTGCAGCCACGGGTCATAATGATTGGTGGCCTTGAGTCAACCTAGTTTGCTCAATCGAGAATTTGAAAATATTTCTTCGATAATACACAGTAGCCCCCAAGCCTTGAGCGAGAACAAAGTGATGGCTTAAGACTTGCTTCAATATAAATCTGCCACTTAAGAAGAAATCCATGTTGTTCATCCAGTCACTTAGTAAAACTGAATAGTCCATATTATGTAGCCCCCAAGTGCGGGTTGATATGCTTGCGACAACTTTGTGACTTGTAATTTCTGATGCTCATAAAAACTTCAACCAGCGTAGCCCCCAAGGGCCGGGTCATTATGCAATAATGAGCAGGAACTTTGATATATACTTCAATGAAAATAACACCATATGATGTAACCCCCATCATGGGGCTTGAATTCATGTCCACAAGGTTAAGAGCCTTGTGCTTTACCAACTGATCAGTGGACCCTTCAATACAATGAATAAAAAGCTTTGTACCTTGAATTGTTTAACAGGAGCAATTGGTAGCTCCCAAGGGCCGGCTCATTATAATGTGATGAGTCGGGTCTTCAATAAGATGAACAAAGAATGACTTTGCATTAGCCCCCAAGTGTCATGGTGCATGCTTGCAGCGACATGAGACTTGCATACTTGATGTAATCTCAACTTCAATAATGTAGCCCCCAAGTGCGGGTTGTAAGCTGCGACAACTCGGGACTATTCCTTCAATTGTAGAATAAAATCCATATCCATTGATAACACAATATCCATTGCGCTAAAGCGACTTTGAAAACCTCAACCATAATATTAATAACCATAATAAAAATCTAGCCATGTTGGCTATTCAAGATAATATAATCCGGTATGAAACCTTATTCATCAATATCATAATGAAAATTCAGCCAAGTTTGGCTATTTGAATAATATAACCCAATCATTTATAAGCGCATGATTCCAATGGCGCAATCCAAATATATACTGGTGACATGTAGTCCAAAGCCAGGCCGGTTTAATAAACACCGGATAATTTTCCATCATATACTGGCGACTTATCCTCATAAAGCCAGGCCGGTTTAATAAACACCGGATAATTTCTAATCATGCTTTATTCAACCTGTTTCTGTGACATTGAATATCATCATTGATTTACCAACTTTTTGTAGTAAGAGTGATAACCCCAATCTTGAGTAATAATAACTCCTTCCATATTGTGCCGGTTTATGATAAAACCGTACCGGGTTGTGATAAACACCGGATTATCCATGTATAACACTGGCGACTTATAGTCGAAACCAGACCGGGCTGATAGTCTCCGGATTAAAGGGAAATCAAATCCATCGGCTGAACCGGAAAAAGGTGTTTTGTTGATATAAAAGAAATCCAACAAATATCAGAGAAGCCACGAAAATAACATGGAAACCAAGGCAATGATAAAACCTTTTTACAAACATACGCTATACTTAGCTGTTCAGATGGTATTACCATGGTCGGACAGGATCAAGCCCCCAATAGGTGTGACTATGATTTAAGTCAGCCAGGTCCACAAATGACTCGTGGCATATATGCCAGATCAAGAGGCGTGGTAATGGTTCGGGTTCGACCATTCCCCCAAGTGATTTGATGGCCTTAGGCCGACCAAGAGGCGTGACTGGTTCAGACTTGACCATGTCCCCAAGTGATCTGGTGGCTGTTGCCTATCAAAAGGTGTGCGTTGGTTCAGACTCGACCAAGGCCCCTAGTGATATATAAAAAAGCAAATGTCAAGGGGTAAACTAGAGGCCGCTTTAAAAATAGAGGTACTCCATGTAACCACGCATGATAAGTAAAACAGAGACCCTGCTTTATGAAGCAGAAGCCCCCATGTGATCAATAATATGTCAGGCCAATAAGGCAGGATACCCATGTTTGAACCGCGCATCATGGCAGCAGGTCCTCTTCGGTAATTTTTAACTTTTTGTAAGAGATAAATTCTTCTTAAACCGGGATCTTGAACCAGATATTGAGAGCTTCAAAGCTTTGTGGGAGACATCTTTCCCTTGAACCGGATTTTAAACCGGAATCTTCATTTTCAGCCGGAAATTTTCTGATGGCCTTTAAACTCGAACTTGCGAGAAGTTAATTCCTTTTGAACGGAAATTCTTAAACCAGATTTGAGAGCTTGATGAGGCGACTTCCTTGAGCGGATTTTAAGCGGAATCTTTTCGATGACCGGAACTTCTTCATTGAGCCGGGATTTTGTAATTGTCATATACTTTCTAAGCGGAAATTTTCTGACGGCCTTCAAATAACAGTAGCCTCCGGGACCGGGTTATCTTTCCCTCCATCGTCCTGGGTTCTTAAATTTGCTGAAACTGGCAAGATTTGCGGAGTCATGTCCTCGTAGCCCCCGATTCTCAAGGCGACTCAAGGAGTTGGTTTGAGATTCTCCATATTTGACCGTGATATAAACCGGCATAACTTTTATATCATTGATGTTGATAGCACGATGCGAATCCATAGAAGCTTGAGGTGACTGCGGCGGGTTATAAACGATCCCGTATGAACCGTGTCAGCAACTCGGCCAATAGTTCCTTCCAACTGGCGATTTGAATTTAACCAAAATTGTAGTGGCGGTGACTTGTGCGCCTGCCCATTGAGCCACCCAGTGCAGACGGCGGTTGATAGTATATGATAATTTGCCTCCAATTTGAAAGAAAACCGGGCTACCCAACATGTGACTTGCTCATGCAGACATGTGCGGCCTGGTATGTTGATGTAGACCAGGCCGCGAGAAACGGATGGCAAGGACGACCGCATCATCAGAAGCGGCTTTAGACAGATGAACTGGACACGGTGTTGTAAGCCGGCGCGGACGGGAGAGTACGTGAACTTGTGTTTTGGTAACGAAGAAAATCCATTTTTCACAAATTCTGGCTTGATAGCCCCCGAGGCTTGAGGCGACTCGAGTCGTCTTCAAGCTCTTTGTTCTGAAATAAAACACATGAATGCATTACACCGTTAAGTGATATATAAAACAAAATTAAATAATAATTTTGATGACTTTGTCAACTTTTGTTCAAGTTGTTAATCGTTTGACTTGACTAAGTAGGCTCTCGCGTGGACTTTTTCATGGAATATAATATGTTCGAATTCGACAAAGTCCAAGAAGGCATCGAGTCGATTGACAATACCATACCCACAACTTGGTTGATTCTGAGTTGCATCGACTTAGTAAAAACGAACATAAAATTATTTCGCTGATATGTAGGGCACCCATGTTTGAACTGTGCATCATGGCAAATAGTCCTCTTTGGTAACCTTACGACTCAACTTTATGAGAAGAAATGATAGCCCCCGAGATTAACTGAAAGGTGCCGGATATATTTAATTGGCTGGAAAAAATGAAATTTAAATGTAAAAATGACTTAGCTTTTTTTTATGATGTGGCATAAGTCGGCAAAGTCGGAGATGGTCCAGCGGCAGCGGAGTAAGGTGGAGAGCTGGCGATTTGAGCGGCTCAGAAGGCCGGGTAACGCCACATCGGCGGGTTAGAGCTAGCGCGGAACGCGGCCGTGTAATCAGTCCCGACGGCTGGAGCGGCAACTTGCATGTGAGGCGGAGCCCTTGGCGACTCACGGCAGTAGTTCGGCAGACTGGGTCGCAGTAGCGAAGTTGACTCCCCGCGGCGGTTCAAGCGCCATAGAAGACGGCCGGTTTGACGAAGTGGTGCGGCGGTTGAAGCAGACGACCATCAGCTTGGAGCTGGAGCCGGCTTGACTCATCGGGGTGAATTACAGCAGCAGCATGGTAGGCGGAGGAGGCTGATCCTCAACCGGGGGTAAACCAGCCTAGAGCGGAGATGGCCTGAAGCTAAGCGAGTCATCATAGAGAGGCACGCTGTATCCCCCTCCGGGCCATGGCCGTATACACTTTCCTAGCCACGGTTATCTTTTTGATCTGACTCCAACTAGTATTGACAGCCGTGAGTGCTCCAAATCAATCTAGCTTTTGCGCACCCATTTTTTTTTGCGGGCCGTGGATTCCTTCTTTTGCGCACCAGAACAGCAGCAATTGATGGGACTTCGGACGGCAGCATGCGCCCCCATTTTTTTCACTTCAGATTTGTCTCGCTAACAGTCAGCCCCCTGTATCTTCCTCCTCCATCTGTCTGCTGGTCTTACAAACGCAGCAGTGGGCATGGCGAGCGACCGGCGAACCAGGAGCAGCAAACCAGCAAAAAACGAAGCAAGAAACAAAAAACACGGCAGCCTATAGCACGCCAGGCTGGTCTGGATGTGGGGCACCGGCGGTTTGGAAGTGAACACGAGGCAAGGCCATGCTGGCAAAAGCGGCTTAGAAGCGGAGCTCGTTGGAGTGGCAGTTTGACGCGAGGCCGATGCGGGAGGCCGAAACTATTCCACTTTGTTTTAAATGAAAGCCAAACTCGTAACTCAAATATTCGCCTCTGCGATCAGATCGTAGAAAAATTATTTTTCTTGTTACGATGATTCTCCACTTCACTCTGAAATTCTTTGAACTTTTCAAATGTTTCAGATTTGTGTTTCATTAAGTAGATATACCCATATTTGCTTAAATCATCTCTGAAGGTTAGAAAATAACAATACCCTCCGCGAGCCTCAACACTCATCGGACCGCATACATCGGTATGTATTATTTCCAATTAGTCAGTGGCTCGCTCCATTGTTCCGGAGAACGGAGTCTTAGTCATCTTGCCCATGAGGCATGGTTTGCAAGCATCAAATGATTCATAATCAAGTGATTCCAAAAGTCTATCCGCATGGAGTTTCTTCATGCGCTTTACACCAATGTGACCTAAACGGCAGTGCCACAAATATGTTGCACTATCATTATCAACTTTGCATCTTTTGGCATCAATATTATGAATATGTGTATCATTATGATCGAGATTCAATAAACCATTCACATTGGGTGTATGATCACAGAAGGTTTATTCATGTAAATAGAACAACAATTATTCTTTGACTTAAATGAATAACTGTATTGCAATAAACATGATCCAGTCATATTTATGCTCAACGCAAACACCAAATAACATTTATTTAGGTTCAACACTAATCCCTAAGGTAGAGGGAGTGCGTGATGGTGATGAGCGGCGGAGCTAGATGCAGGTTACGCCTGGGACTGTGCTATGTTGAGTGATAAACTTCTATGATTTTCTATACTTTGTATGAAGAAATTATAAGGGAAGTTATTTCCAGGCCTGTCTCCACCACTGATGGTGATTTTATCAACCTTGGAATCACTTCCAACACACATCATCACCTCGTCCTTAACTAGTCTTTGTTTATTTTGCAACTCCTATTTTGAGTTACTAATCCTAGCAACTAAACCGGTATCAAATACCCAGGGGTTAATACGAACATTAGTAAAGTGCGCATCAATAACATGTATATCAAATATACCTTTGTTCACTTTGCCATCCTTCTTATCCGCCAAGTATCTAGGGCAGTTCCACTTCCAGTGACCATTTCCTTTGCAGTAGAAGCACTCAGTTTCAGGCTTGGGTCTAGCTTTGGGCTTCTTCATGGGAGTGGCAACTTGCTGTCCATTCTTCTTGAAGTTCCCTTTCTTTCCCTTTGCCCTTTTTCTTGAAACTAGTGGTCTTGTTAACCATCAACACTTGATGCTCTTACTTGATTTCAACCTTCGCCGATTTCAACATCATGAAGAGCTCAGAAATCATTTTCGTCATCCCTTGCAAATTATAGTTCATCACGAAGTTCTAGTAACTTGGTGATAGTGACTAGAGAACTCTGTCAATCGCTATCTTATCTGCAAGATTAACTCCCACTTGATTCAAGCGATTGTAATACCCAGACATTTTGAGCACATGATCACTAGCTGAGCTATTCTCCTCCATATTGTAGGAAAAGTACTTGTCAGAGGTCTCATACCTCTTAACACGGGCATGAGTCTGAAATATCATTTTCAGGTTCTTGGAACATCTCATATGCTCCATGGCATTCAAAACATTTTTGAAGTTCCGGTTCTAAGCCGTAAAGTATGGTGCACTAAACTATCAAGTAGTCATCATACCGAGCTTGTAAAATGTTCATAATGTCTGCATCTGCTCCTGCAACAGGTTCATCACCTAGTGGTGCATCAAGGACATAATTCTTCTTTGCAGCAATGAGGATAATCCTTAGATCATGGACCCAGTCCGCATCATTGCTACTATCATCTTTCAACTTGTTTTGTCTAGGAACATATCAAAAATAAAACAGGGGAGCTATACGCGAGCTATTAATCTACAACATAGATATGCAAATACTATCAGGACTAAGTTCATGATAAATTAAGTTCAATTAATCATATTACTTAAGAACTCCAACTTAGATAGACATCCCTCGAGTTATCTAAATGATCACGTGATCCATATCAACTAAACCATGTCCGATCATCATGTGAGATGGAGTAGTTTTCAATGGTGAACATCTCTATGTTGATCATATCTAGTATATGATTCACGTTTGACCTTTCGGTCTCCAGTGTTTCGAGGCCATGTCTGTACATGCTAGGCTTGTCAAGTTTAACCCGAGTATTCCGCATGTGCAAAACTGTCTTGCATCCCTTGTATGTGAACGTATATCCTATCACACCCGATCATCACGTGGTGTCTCAGCATGACGAACTATTGCAACGGTGCATACTCAGGGAGAACACTTATACCTTGAAACTTTAGTGAAGGGATCATCTTATAAGCTACCGCCATACTAAGCAAAATAAGATGCATAAAAGATAAACATCACATGCAATCAAAATATGTGACATGATATGGCCATCATCATCTTGTGCCTTTGATCTCCATCTCCAAAGCACCGTCATGATCTCCATTGTCACCGGCTTGACACCTTGATCTCCAACGTAGCATCGTGGTCGTCTCGCCAACTATTGCTTCTACAACTATTTCTAACACATAGTGATAAAGTAAAGCAATTACATGGTGTTTGCATTTCATACAATAAAGCGACAACCATAAGGCTCCTGCTAGTTGCCAATAACTTCTACAAAACATGATCATCTCATACAACAATGTATATCACATCATGTCTTGACCATATCACATCACAACATGCCCTGCAAAAATAAGTTAGACGTCCTCTACTTTGTTGTTGCAAGTTTTACGTGGCTGCTACGGGCTTCTAGTAAGAACCGTTCTTACCTACGCATCAAAACCACAACGGTGATTTATCAAGTTTGCTATTTTAACCTTCAACAAGGACCGGCCACAATCAAATTCGATTCAACTAAAATTGGAGAAACAGACACCCGCCAGCCACCTTTATGCAAAACTAGTTGCATGTCTATCGGTGGAACCGGTCTCATGAACGTGGTCATATAAGGTTGGTCCAGGCCGCTTCATCCAACAATACCGCCGAATCAAAATAAGACATTGGTGGTAAGTAGTATGACGATCACTGCCCACAACTCTTTGTGTTCTACTCACCCATATCATCTATGCATAGACCTGGCTCGTATGGCACTGTTGGGGAACGTAGCATGCAATTTCAAAAAAATTCCTACGATCACGCAAGATCTATCTAGGAGATGCATAGCAACGAGAGGGGGAGAAAGTGTGTCCACGTACCCTTGTAGACCGAAAGCGGAAGCGTTAGGTTAACGCAGTTGATCTGGACGAACGTCTTCACGATCCAACCGATCAAGTACCGAGCGTATGACACCTCTGAGTTCAGCACACGTTCGGCTCGATGACGTCCCTCGAACTCTTGATCCAGCAGGGGGTCAAGGGAGAGTTTTGTCAGCACGACGGCGTGGTGATGGTGATGTGATCTGCGCAGGGCTTCGCCTAAGCACTATGAAGCTATGACCGGAGGAGTAAACTATGGAGGGGGGCACCGCACATGGCTAAGAGAACAATTGATGTGCTATGGGGTGCCCCCTGCCCCCGTATATAAAGGAGGAGGGGAGGAGGCTGCCGGCCTAGGGGCACGCTATGGTTGGGGGGAAACCCACTAGGACTCCTAGTCCTAGTAGGTTTCCCCTTCCTTCCTATTAAGGGGGAAATAGGGAAGGGAGAGGGAAGAGGAGAAGGAAAAGGGGCGCACCCCCTCCCCTAGTCCAATTCGGACTCACTATGGGTGGGGGGCGCGCCCACACCTTCTCGGCTGCCTCCCCTCTCCCCTATGGCCCATATAGGACCATTACTTTCCCCGGGGGATTCCCCTAACCCCTCGGTACTCCGAAAAATACCCAAAACGATCCGGAACCATTCCGGTATCTGCATATCATCGTCCAATATATCAATATTTACCTCTCGACTACTTCGAGACTCCTCCTCATCTCTGTGATCTCATCCGGGACTCCGAACAATCTCCGGTTACCAAAAATACATAACTCATAATACAAATCGTCATCGAACGTTAAGCGTGCACGCCCTATGGGTTCGAGAACTATGTAGACATGATTGAGACACATCTCCGGTAAATAACCAACAGCAGAACCTGGATGCTCGTATTGGTTCCTACATATTCTACAAAGATCTTTATCGGTCAAACCGCAATGACAATGTACGTTTTTCCCTTTGTCAACGGTATGTTACTTGCCCGAGATTCGATCGTCGGTAGCCTCATGCCTAGTTCAATCTCATTACCGGCAAGTCTCTTTACTCATTCTGTAATGCATCATCCCGCAACTAAATCATTAGCCACATTGCTTGCAAGGGTTATCATGATGTGCATTACTGAGAGGGCCCAGAGATACCTCTCTGATACTCGGAGTGACAAATCCTAATCTCGATCTATGCCAACCCAACAAACATCTTCGGAGACACCTGTAGAGCATCTTTATAGTCACCCAGTTACATTGTGACGTTTGATAGCACACAAGGTATTCTTCCGATATCCGGGAGTTGCATAATCTCATAGTCAAAGGAATATGTATAACTCATGAAGAAAGCTATAGCAATAAAACTAAACGATCAATATGCTAAGCTAACGGATGGGTCATGTCCATCACATCATTCTCCTAATGATGTGATCCCATTCATCAAATGACAACACATGTCTATGGTTACGAAACTTAACCATCTTTGATTAACGAGCTAGTCTAGTAGAGGCTTACTAGGGACACTTTGGCTTGTCTATGTATCCACACATGTATCAAGTTTTTGATTAATGCAATTCTAGCATGAATAATAAACATTTATCATGATATAAGGAAATATAAAATAACAACTTTATTATTGCCTCTAGGGCATATTTCCTTCTGTTCTTGCTACATATGGTGGTTATTTTTCTTAAACTAGAAATGTAGATGTTAACTATGGGCTTGGTGTGCAGGGCCTTTTTTGCTCTAGTACACCAACTTTTCAGCAAGGACAAGTCCAGTGTAGTATAACAATGATACTGAGGAAGTCTAAGAAATTCTGGTAGACCGAGAAGGAAGGAACTACATGATTCAGTTTAGCCAAAGGCAGATTATGCATTGAATACAAATCTAAAGACAATTGCTTCAATGTTGTAGTAACGAGAGTCTAGAGTGTCTCCTAATCAACAAGTAAAACTCCCGTAAAGTATGTGTAGTGTTACTCAAATTTTAAATATCAAAATTCTACAAAAATCCTACACATGATTATGCTAGAGTGTTTTGCAAACATTTCAACCCCGCGTACACACCAACTATAAAATT
This sequence comes from Aegilops speltoides, assembly GCA_021437245.1. Classification (NCBI taxonomy): domain Eukaryota; kingdom Viridiplantae; phylum Streptophyta; class Magnoliopsida; order Poales; family Poaceae; genus Aegilops; species Aegilops speltoides. Next base: position 438,975,773 of record CM038143.1, read on the forward strand.
GGCCCGATGTGGGTCGGCCATGACCTCGGGTGCTCGTTTAGCCAACTTGTTTGTAGCAAATGAGCATTTTCCATGTTTGGTGACTTTAAACTGTAAAGGGAATATGTGACAAGTTTTGTGCAAGTTTGCTTTTCATCATGTCATCTTTGTCTTCCACGGCAGCAAAGGTTATGTTAGTCAGAACAAGTTTTGGATCCTAGAAACCACATAAACCATGAGCTTAAGTACATGAGCCAACTAAGTACTACGTAAGTAACATAATAAATGGATGTAAACCATAAGGAAAAGGCTAATTAAACATAGTTGGTCCACAATTCCTGAAACTGAAAATGTAGTTTGTCCATGACTGCTGATCGAAAGATTTGTTGGGACTATTTACTGGTTGGGGAAGCTTAAGATGATGTTCAAAACATGTGCGCGTGAATCTTGCTTGTGGAGATTAGATATGTTCTGATCACTTCTTGCCTACCTGACTTGTACCCCTTTGGTTCTGAATTCCTCCTCCTCTTCCTTTTGGATTCAGTGTCTCTCGCAGCATGTTGATTATTGTACACGTTAGTTACCACTCTGTGCTACTAAGGACTTCGCTGCAGGATTCACACAACGGTTGGTCGTGGCTCTTTCACCTAGTTTTGAACCAACATCACGTGTACGCATCAACAAAATCCATTCTTCCTGGTTTATATAACACTTAACCATGGGTCTTGCACCCAGTTTTGAACGAACTTCAGGTGTACACAACAGCATAAGTACTTCATTACGTCGGTGGGATCACGAGAGAAGTTTACGGCACGAGCATGTCTAAAGGCATTGGCAATACACCCGAGCTCTAGTGCATCAATTATTTTGGTTGCATTATCACCAAAAGGAATAGCAATACAACACATACAGATGAGGTGTCAAATTGAGGCTTAAATTTCCACCAAATGCACTATGAAAGAAAATACTTACAAACCAGCAGTTATATTTTGATCTCATCAAGGGTTCGTTTGGTCTTACCAGTGTAAGTGGATACATTGCTACGGATCGTCTAGCAAAACAGGAAATAGAGTATAAGCCTGTCCGTTAAGATTTTTTTAATCTCGGGTTATGATAATGATAGTGTGATTCTTTTGGGAATAATCAATGTTACGTTCTTTTTGAAATGTAAATCATTGAATTTCATTACCATACTGCCTATACATACATACTACATGTACGTACATATAACATGTATGTACATACTACAAATATCACACTTGACCCGAATCTCATGTGTAAAATGACAGTTTATATCTTGACAAACAAAATGAACTAATTTTGATTTGCTGAGGTGATTAGCTCATTTACAGAAAGAATAATCCAAGTAGACCAACCTATATGGGTGGGCCCAAACCGGACTTGCAAGTAATAACCCCTGCAGGAATCCCAAACTAACTTGAGCCACCTCCAAGCCTACCCTCTCAGAACCTATATAACTATTAAGAGAGTCATCCCCGCTAACTTATTTATCTTAACATACAACTATGTCACCTTATCATACAATTGTGAATGGGATAAAACCCACCTTAACATGCAATCATGCATGGGAAAATATTTTCCATTCAATTATTCTACTTATATTTAATTAATAAATATTGTTACAACTATACATAATAAAATAAAATAAGTAAAATGTATTTTAAATTTTAGTTCTCAAGTTCTCTAGTAGTCATATATAGCTTTGCCTGAGTTTCTCTCTGGCTAGAAATCTAAAATCATTACCCAGTATGCTAACTTTATTATGCTATGAAAATGAAGATTCGGAGATAGACAGAAAGGCCTAAAAATGATAGCTAATGGCTATGACAAAATGTGAATAAAATATTAGAAACATGAATGTCACATTCAATGTCTGAAAGTTTGCATCAACATGCATGAAGAGGAATTTCAAAAGGTTCATGCCAGCCAATACAAGTTTCGGATCCTAGAATTCCCATACTAGGGGTTAAGTACATGAGCTGGTTGGGTACGACGTTAGATAACATAAATGGATGCAAACAGTAACACAAAGGTTAATTAAACATAGTTGATCCACAACTCTTGGATCAAAAGATGAAGATAAAGTGTTGTTATCCTGGACTATTCGTGTGCTGCTTGAGGAAGCTTGAGGTTGTGAGTTGAATTATGAGGAGGCTCAGCATCCAATAGTTCTTCTCTTGGCTGCTGGCTCTTGCAATGATCAACAGCTTGCCCAATTTCAATGGAAACTATTTTGTACCACTGTTTTGTTTCCAATGGAAACTATTCATACACAATTTCATTAAGCTATTGCATGTACATAAATACTAATAGTGCACTTGGGGTCTAGGGAAGGGCAGGTCTAGCACAGTGGTACAATCTCTCCCACTTGTGACCTGGAGGTCCTGGGTTTGAAATATCCTCTTTGAAGAACTTTAATGCAAGGGTAAGGTGTCTAGAAAGTCCCTTCCCTAGACCCCACCTTGTGTGGGAGTTTTCAGCACTGGGTACACCCTTATGTACACAAATACTACAAATAGTGAACTTCACCTGGATCTCATATGTGAAATGACAGTTGTATCTTGAGCTTACAAAAATGATTAATATTAATTAAATGAAGATATTAGCTCATTTAACCACAAAGTAATCTATAAAGGTAAACCTAAATAGGCTAGCTCAATTGGATTTACAAGTTATTACCCCGGTGAGGATCTATATTGTTTCTTGGATGCTTGAACAAACTTCACTTCAGCCACATAAGGACACCCCCTTCTCATAAGGATTTATTTGAGTTTCTCTCTGGCTAGGAATTCTAAACTAAACTCATTACCAACTATGGTTGTAACACCCCGGATGTGACTTTCCATATTTGTAACTCCCACTCTTGCCATTTTCGGCTATGTGTTATGATATACCCTCTGTGGTTGGGTTTGTCTTTCGTCTTGCATTTTGTTCATGTCATGCATTTCATATCATGTCATCATGTGCATCCCATTTGCATTCGTGTTCGTCTCAGGCATATGAGTGTTTTCCCCATTGTCCGTTTTGCAATCCGACACTCCCAGAAACACCGGCGTACCCCTCTTGTCTCTTTTCGTGAGCAGGTGTTAAACGTTCTCGGAATGGACCGAGATTTGCCAAGTTGCCTTGGTACACCACCAGTAGACCACCTGTCAAGTTTCGTTCCATTTGGAGGCCGTTTGACACTCCAACGGTTAACCGGTTAACCTCAAAGGCATCTTGTGTGTTGCAGCCCAACACCCCTCCAAAACAGCCCAATAACCCATCTAAACCCCCTCCATGCTCTCCGTCATTGGATCACTATCATGTGGGCGAAAACCACTCCTCATTTGGAGTCTCCTAGCTCCCTCTACCTATAAATATGTGCGTCCCCAAAAACTTTTCGCGCAGTCCAACCCTAGCCTAGCCCCTCTCCGCCGCCGAACACGTCCGCATTAGACAGACGGCGTCGCGCCCGCCGCCCGTAACCAACCGGCAAGCGGCACGTGGCAACACCGCCGCCCACCGCCGTCGGCCCGCCCGAAACCGGTTGGCCCCGAGCCCATCTGCCGCCGCCGCCCGTGGGTCACGCCTTCGCCGCCCCGCGCCCTTCCTTGCTCGCGCCGCCAGCGAGCCCGACCTCGCCGCCGAGCCGCTGTAACATCCCAAATTTCCAATTTGGCATGTTATACATAGGTCATCCATGCATATCATATTTTATTGCCTTTTTCGTTTGCAATCCTCGAAATCCTAACCAACTCAAGGACCCTCGGAGAGAGTTGGGGATTTTTCCGATTTTCATATTTGATTTTTATCAAATAATGAAGACGAGGATTTTGATTTTGATTATTTTTCTCTCCAAAAAATATTTCATTTTAAATAAATAAATGAGGGGAGATAATATGACTTCTCCAAAAAAATTGAAATATCGGAGGAAAAATGTTAAAATCATTATTTGGTTTTTATTTGATTTTATTTGCCCTACAAAAATTTGCATGTTTTAAAATTTTCATTTTAGGGGCCAAGAAAAGTTCATCTCGTTAATATTCCATTTAGACGGAGAAAACTTGTTTTGGAATTTTTAGATTTTTATTTATTTTTCTAGGATTTTTCTAAGTCGGTAACGTTTTTTAAAAAGAGGACCGCTCTGGTGGGCCAAGGGCCCAGCCAAAGCAGTCGGCCCACCCGCCGAAACACCGCCGCCTTCCCAGCGTCACCGCCGCCCGTGTCCGACAGCGGACACCGCCGCCGCCGCCTTGCCCCTCCCAAGCGGACCGCCCCCAAGCTATAAAACTGCCGCCCCCTTTCTAAATCACCACCACCGCCCACCCGGGCAGTGCCGAGCAGAACCCGAGCCGCCGCCGCCCTAGCGCCACCGCCGCCTCTAGCCGCCGCCCCCCCCACCACCACCCGCCGCCCCTCGCCGAGCCCCGCCGGAGCCGCCTGCCCCGCTGGACGACCTCGCCGGAGGTAGCCGCCCGCCGCCCAGTTTTTTTAAAAAAAATAAAAACCCCTTCAGTTTTTTTATAAAACCCTAGTTCATTTTTTTATAGATCGGTTTTATTCTCCGATTTATTTACTTAGCGAGCGTTCGCTCGTTCGTTCGTTTTAACGAACGTGTTTGTCGTTTAGTTCCTGCTAACGAACGTTCGTTCATTTAGCCATTCGTCGTTTTTCTTTTTATCAGATTTATTCCGCGATTATTCTGATCGCGATTTCTGATCCGATGTTCGAACCAGTTTAACTTTTGGCTCATTTATCGGAATCAGGCGATTCAAACGCCTGGAGTTTCATCTTGAAACCCTCTTTCCGAATAATCAACTCAAACAAGTGTTTGTCTCTGTAAAATTTGACCCTAGTTCAGATTAGTAAACGGATCTTGTTTCTTTTGCCGTTTGAGTTTCGTTGCTCCGTTTGGTTTGATTCTTTTTGTGAACCGGAGTTCTTAAGTTGAACTCTCCGGTCAACCTCTTTTAGTTGAAGTTTCCTTTGTGCATCCTTGCTTGTTTCTTATCTATACTGTTGTTTGTTTGCGATAGAATTCCCGGAGTGCGAAGCGTGTTACTACGAGTCTCTAGGATTCCCGGACCGTCAGCAAGGCAAGTAACACTTTGATCATACTCTTTTCATACCCAGTTTTTATGCATTAGTTTCAACCCTCAAACATTGCATGGTTAGGATGTCATTAATTTGTGGGTTGGGAAGTAGATGATGAGGTAGGAACCTATTGCCCTGTTATTGTCAAACCCTTGGGAGTTACTTCTACGTATTGTTTATATTGCTATGCTATGCTCGTAGATGTGGATTGGGTTTGAGTGTTATCCATGACAGATGTGAGATTTTTCATTAAAGGTTTAACTTAAGGTGGCAACTCTAATACACATCTGGGTGGACTGAGGCACCTGGGGAACCCAGTGTTGTCTGTTTTATTTTTGGAAATCCCGGGGTACCGTGTGATCTTCCTATGGACATGAACCAGGGCTCAAAGGGGCGAGTTTATTCATGCTAGAAACTTCCGTGTGAAGCCACAAGATATTATGGGCTCTAGCATAGTTGAGTAAGTTACGTGAAGCTCTTGAAGAGGTAGATCAGCAGGTAGTGGGTTTTGTAGGTTTGGTATGATCTACCCGGAGTAGAGAGTTAATGTTTCCGAGAGACTGTGTCTCGGTCATCCGTTTCTCAAACACCATGTAGTGCGAGAAATCAACGGAGGCGATCGAATCTTGTGGGGAAAAGTGTGCAAACCTCTACAGAGTGTACAATCTAATCATGGTTAGCCGTGTCCCCGGTTATGGACAATTCTGAGTATCTAGTACTTGAGTATTCACATGTATCTCATCACTCTTAACTAATACTGTTGGGATGTTAATTATCTTAATTGGGATTGAGTTGGGGTTATACCTTCTCAATGATGTTTCAACCACCATGATATTTAAATTAAAATATATTCCTTTGTTGTAGGGAAAAATTGGCTTTCCGCAAAATCGTAGCAATAGAGCTTTCCACCAGCCAAATATGCATGTAGTGGTAGCATTATTTCTGTTATTGCTCTTTTGTGTTACATTGCCAGCATATTCCATGTGCTGACCCGTTCTCGGGCTGCAACGTATTATGTTGCGGACTTTTGAACGAGGTAAGGTTCGATAGGTCGTTGCCGTGCAGCTCAGCTATGTCGTTCGAGTTGATGGACTCACTTTATCTTCCAAGCCTTCCGCTGTTATCGTATTAGGTGGCCTTAAGCCATATTATTGTAATAAGTTATCTTTTGAGACATTCGATGTAATAAGTGTGTGATTGCTACTCTGTTATAAATCCTTTGAGTACTGTGTGTGTCAGCATTACCGATCCAGGGATGACACGGAAGCACAGATACTTGACCATCTGAGGTCGGGTCGCTACAAGATGGTACCAGAGCATACGCTGAGTGTAGGACACGACCCCTAAGATAAACCATAGGTCACTCTTCTCTACTCATTTTTGACCTCTTTCCATTTTCCACTCTTTAGGATGACGGAGATGAAGAACAAGTTTGCACAACCGGATGAAGACACACCTTTTGGACGCCACTTGAAGGAAGTCACTAGGTACCTGAACATTGGAATACCAAGCTTCACCGGGACGTACAACACCACGTTACCAGAAGAAGAGCGCTGGATGATTCAAGTACAAGTTCCAGGAAGGACGTCCTCGCCATCTTCCAAACCCATAGAGTTTTCTTTCGAAGCACCCACTTGGAGCCTTGGCAAGGGTATAGCAGTAGATCCCAGTAAGGTTCAGTCGGTCACTGAATGGTTGGCACCCATTTCAGTTGGCGAGATCCGCAGTTTCCTTGGACTGGCAGGATATTATCGGAGATTCATCGAGAATTTTTCCAAGATTGCTAAGCCAATGACTGAATTGCTAAAGAAGGATACTAAGTTCAAATGGACAGAGGATTGTGAGACAAGCTTTCAGGAGTTGAAGAAACAGTTGACTACAGCCCCAGTGTTGACATTGCCAGATATACATAAGGAGTTTAAAGTGTATTGTGACGCCTCTCGCTTGGGACTTGGATGTGTGCTTATGCAAGACGGAAAAGGTGTTTCGTATGCCTCACAACAACTGAAGCCACATGAGTTGAACTATGCCACGCATGATTTGGAGTTAGCAGCCGTAGTGCATGCGTTGAAGACCTGGAGACATTATCTTATTGGAAACCGTTGTGATGTGTACACTGATCATAAGAGCTTGAAGTACATTTTCACACAGAAGGAGCTGAACCTCAGACAGAGGAGATGGCTGGAACTTATAAAGGATTACGATATGAAGCTACACTATCATCCAGGAAAGGCCAACGTCGTAGCAGACGCTTTGAGCCGGAAGAGTTATGCTAATATCCTTGAAAGCAAAGGATTGCCAAAGGAGTTAGCTGCGGAGATCATGGAACTTCGATTGGAGATTGTTCCAAGAGGTTTTCTTGCAACAATGGAGGTTCGATCGGCGTTGTTGGACAAGATTCGAAGCTCGGAAGGAGGACAAAGATTGCTAATATAAGAGAAGATGGGCGAAGAGTAAAGCCAAAGGTTTTCGTGAGGATGAGCATGATACCTTGTGGTTTGAGGACGGTTTATGTGCCCAACACTTGGAGATCGGGAAGTTAATACTTTAGGAGGCCCATGACTCACCATACTCGATTCACCGGAAACACCAAGATGTATTTGGACTTGAAGGAGCGTTTACGGTGGACTGGTATGAAGAAGGATATTGCGAGTATGTAGCCGTATGTGATGTATGTCGAGAGTGAAGCGAGCATCGAAGCGGCCGGGGCTGTTACAGCCTATGCCAATACCGAATGGAAGTGGGACAAACTTGGTATGGACTTTATTCTTTGGATTACCCGAAACCAAAGCAGGATATGATTCAATATGGGTAGTTGTGGATCGTTTGACCAAAGTAGCTCACTTCATCCCAGTGAAAACAACGTATACAAGTGCAAAGTTGGCCAAGATATATATGTCCAGGATCGTATGTTTGAATGGAGTTCCGAGGAGCATCGTATCAAATAGAGGAACACAGTTTACTTCAAAGTTTTGGCATCAACTACACGAGACTTTGGGTACAGTTGGAGTTGATGCCGCTTTCCACCTGAGACAGATGGACGAGACGAGAGAGAGTCAATCAGATTCGGAGGACATGTTGAGAGCCTGTGCGCTAGATTATGGATCTAGTTGGGATGACAATTTGCCGTACGTAGAGTTCTCCTATAACAGCAGCTACCAGGCCAGTTTGAAGATGTCACCGTTCGAAGCTCTGTATGGACGCAGATGTAGAACACCATTGATGTGGGATGAGTGCAGAGACCGTCGGTTGTTTGGACCAGATTTGATCAAGGAATCGAAGAAGAAGGTTAAACGATCGAGAGCAGACTAAAGATTTCTCGGTCTAGGCAGAAGAGTTATGCGATTCAAAAGCAAGAAGTAACCTATGAAATTGGAGGCAGAGCCTATCGCAAGTATCACCCTTGAGGGGAGTAAAATGTTTTGGAGTTAAGGGAAAGTTAGCCCCAAGATTTGTAGGACCGTATCGTGTTTTGGAACGGATGGGAGAAGTTGCCTACAAGCTGGAGTTACCCGAAGGATTGTCAGGAGTTCACGATGTGTTTCACGTATCACAGCTGAAGAAGTGCCATGCTGAGATGGCCGATATACCGTTAAATGATATAGTGCCTTTGGAGGCAATTCAACTGGATAGTAATCTGACCTATGAGGAGAAGCCAATAAAGATTCTTGATTTTGATAGTCGAGTCACTCGCAACAAGGTTATCAAGTTTTGCAAAGTTCGATTGGAGTCACCATCTGAGAAGGAAGCCACAGGGGCGAGAAGAGGATATTCGCAAGGACCATCCGCACCTATTCTCTAGCCAACCCGAATCTCGAGGGCGAGATTCATCTTAAAGGGGGTAGGTTTGTAACATCCCAAATTTCCAATTTGGCATGTTATACATAGGTCATCCATGCATATCATATTTTATTGCCTTTTTCATTTGCAATCCTCGAAATCCTCAGCAACTCAAGGACCCTCGGAGAGAGTTGGGGATTTTCCGATTTTCATATTTGATTTTTATCAAATAATGAAGACGAGGATTTTGATTTTGATTATTTTCTCTCCAGAAAATATTTCATTTTAAATAAATAAATGAGGGGAGATAATATGACTTCTCCAAAATAATTGAAATATCGGAGGAAAAATGTTAAAATCATTATTTAGTTTTTATTTGATTTTATTTGGGATTTTATTTGCCCTAGAAAAATTTGCATGTTTTAAAAATTGCATTTTAGGGGCCAAGAAAAGTTCATCTCGTTCTAAATATTCCATTTAGACGGAGGAAACTTGTTTTGGAATTTTTAGATTTTTATTTATTTTTCTAGGATTTTTCTAAGTTGGCGGAACGTTTTTAAAAAAAAAGAGGACCCGCGCCCGACTGGGCCAAGGGCCCAGCCAAGCAGGCCGGCCCAACCGCCCGAGCGCCGCAGCCTTCCCCGCGTCGCCGCCGCCGTGTCCGATGCGGACACCACCGCCGCCGCTGCCTTGCCCCTCCCTCAAGCCGGACCGGCTCCCAACCTATAATCTGCCGCCCCCTAAATCACCACCGCCGCCCACCCGGGCCGGCCGAGCCCGAGCCTCGAGCCGCCGCCGCCTCTAGCCGCCGCCACCCGCCGCCCCTCGCCGGAGTCCCGCGAGCCGCCCGCCCCGCCGGACGACCTCGCCGGAGGTAGCCGCCCGCCGCCTAGTTTTTTATTAAAAAAAAGAAAAACCCCTTCGTTTTTTTTAATAACCGTAGTTCGTATTTTTATAGATCAGTTTTATTCTCCGGTTTTTTTACTTAGCGAGCGTTCGCTCGTTCTTTCGTTTTAACGAACTTGTTCGTTGTTTACTTTCTGCTAACGAACGTTCGTTCGTTTAGCCGTTCGTCATTTTTCTTTTTATCAGATTTATTCCGCGATTATTCTGATCGCGATTTGTGATCCGATGTTGAACCGGTTTAACTTTTAGCTCGTTTATCGGAATCGGCGATTCAAGCGACTGGAGTTTCATCTTGAAACCCTCTTTCCGAATAATCAACTCAAACAAGTTTTTGTCTCTGTAAAATTTGACCCTAGTTCAGATTAGTAAACGGATCTTGTTACTTTTGCCGTTTGAGTTTCGTTGCTCCGTTTGGTTTGATTCTTTTTATGAACCGGAGTTCTTAAGTTGAACTCTCCAGTCAACCTCTTTCAGTTGAAGTTTAGTTTGTGCATCCTTGCTTGTTTCTTATGTATGCTGTTGTTTGTTTGTGATAGAATTCCCGGAGTGCGAAGCGTGTTACTACGAGTCTCTAGGATTCCCGGACCGTCAGCAAGGCAAGTAACACTTTGATCATACTCTTTTCATACCCAGTTTTTATGCATTAGTTTCAACCCTCAAACATTGCATGGTTAGGATGTCATTAATTTGTGGGTTGGGAAGTAGATGATGAGGTAGGAACCTATTGCCCTGTTATTGTCAAACCCTTGGGAGTTACTTCTACCTATTGTTTATATTGCTATGCTATGCTCGTAGACGTGGATTGGGTTTGAGTGTTATCCATGACAGATGTGAGATTTTTCATTAAAGGTTTAACTTAAGGTGGCAACTCTAATACACATCTGGGTGGACAGAGGCACCTGGGAACCCAGTGTTGTCTGTTTTATTTTTGGAAATCCCGGGGTACCCGTGTGATCTTCCTATGGACCGCCACCCAGGCTCAAAGGGAACTGAGTTTATTCATGCTAGAAACTTCTGTGTGCAGCCACAAGCTATTATGGGCTCTAGCATAGTTGAGTAAGTTACGTGAAGCTCTTGAAGAGGTAGATCGATGGGTAGTGGGTTTTGTAGGTTTGGTATGATCTACGGGAGTAGAGAGTTAATGTTTAGAAAGGCGTGTCTCGGTCATCCGTTTCTCAAACACCATGTAGTCGAGAAATCAGAGAGGCGATCGAATCTTGTGGGGAAAAGTCATAAACCTCTGCAGAGTGTACAATCTAATCATGGTTAGCCGTGTCCCCGGTTATGGACAATTATGAGTATCTAGTAATTGAGTATTCACATGTATCTCATCACTCTTAACTAATACTGTTGGGATGTTAATTATCTTAGTTGGGATTGAGTTGGGGTTATACCTTCTCAATGATGTTTCAACCACCATGATAGTTAAATTAAAATATATTCCTTTGTTTTAGGGGAAAATTGGCTTTCCGCAAAATCATAGCCATAGAGCTTTCCACCAGCCAAATATGCATGTATTGGTAGCATTATTTTTGTTATTGCTCTTTTGTGTTACATTGCCAGCATATTCCATGTGCTGACCCATTCTCGGGCTGCAACGTATTATGTTGCAGACTTTTCAGACGAGGAGTAAGGTTCGATAGGTCGTTGCCGTGCAGCTCAGCTATGCCGTTGGAGTTAATGGACTCACTTTATCTTCCAAGCCTTCCGCTATTATCGTATTAGGTGGCCTTAAGCCATATTATTGTAATAAGTTCTCTTTTGAGACATTCGATGTAATAAGTGTGCGATTGCTACTCTGTTATAAATCCTTCGAGTACTGTGTGTGTCAGCATTACCGATCCAGGGATGACACGGAAGCACAGAGACTTGACCTTCTGAGGTCGGGTCGCTACAGCCCCCCCCCGCCCGCGCTCCTCCACCCGGCGACGCCTCCCGCGCCCGACCGCGCCGTCGCTCGCCGCCTCCGGGATCCCCGTCGGAGCTTCCCCGCGCCTCTCCTCGCCGGATCCGGCGACCCCAAGGCCGGATCGAGCTCCTCCGGCCAACTCCAGCAAGATTTTGTCGGGGTGTACGAGATCCACCCGCTCCTCGAACCAAACGGCTTCCCCGTGTCCCGATCCACTCCGTCCCGTAACCACCTCATCCCACATTGACTTTCACGGAGGTGTAATTCCACCAAGTCCTGGAGCTCTCTGTTATTTTTAAGCCATGTTCGTCATGCCATAACTTCATGCTCGGTGCTCCGATTTGTGCATATAATATGTCAAAATGTTCACCATAGGATGCTCTTCATTTTGTTACATTGTGCATGCTTGTTTGAGTTCATCTTGTTTCCTTAATAATTGTTGCAAGAGTGCTATATGATGTTAACTACTGTTTGTTAACAGAACTTGGTGATTTGTCTTTTTCATTGCATTTTGTGTGTGCATCCTATGAGCATGAGCTCTACATGTGTTTTGAACTATGACAAGCCATCTTTACAGGGGTGCTAGTGTTGCATTTTTGTATTCAATGTGGTGGCTATCACAAGCATGCAAACTAGGCTTCGTGATGTTGCTGATTTCAGTGACTTGGATTTTTCCAAGTCCTTGTTCTGCTGTTATTTTGATGCCATGTAAACTTGATGCTACAGTGATATCCATGCTTGTTTTGGGATACTTCAGTAAGGATGTTTTGAACATATGGTTATGCTCTATCCATCCATGCCCCTGTTTGCAATTATGGAGTGCCCTAGCATGTCTTGTTCTTGCTCTACTTTTGCTATAAAATGTTCCTGGCAGAATGTTAACATGTTAATCCATATTGCCATGGTTGTTGCTAGTGATACAAGCATACTATGAACTTGCTCTTGCCATGGTTAGCTTAACATGTCATCTTGCTGTTGGTATGCTTATTTTGTCATTCTATGCCTTGTGGTGAGTGGCATGAGCTCGCAAAGTGGCCTTCATAATTCTGTTTATGTCATGTTCTATTTTTCTGAAACTGTTAATATAACTTGCTATATTTACATCGGTGCCATCATATCTTCTCTTCCTTTTTTGCTCATATTCACTAAGGGACTTTTTATCTATGCGTTTAGTAGATTCATGACATGCCTTGTTTTGCTACGATATGTTCCTGTAGCATGTGGTTTTCTTGCTCTAAACATTGCTTCCTGATGTTAATTTTGACATGTTAGTATTTTCACCAAGTCTGTGATGTTGTTATCTTTTACACTTTTGCCATGCTTGTTTGAACCTGCTCTAGTGTGTTTTGGCCGTAGCTCAGTGTTCATGTTTTGTCAAGAATCTATTGTACATCATTGCCATATGCTTTGTTGTTATCTTGGAGTAAATTAGCTTAGTTTCTTGTGGCATGCTAAGTAGCATCGTGCTGTTAATCGCAGAATTGTGTCATTCTTGTGTTGCTTGCCATTTGCAAACCGAGCATCCATTTCCGGTGATCTTTATATCGATTTCAACCAAAATCACCTCATCTTTCTAGCGGAATACTTGGTTTGCCAAGTTGATGCCTTGATCATTCTTTCCCTTCCGGTGCACGCTTATGCATTGCATATCATATCTTGCATATCATGTCATGTATTGCATCATGTTGCTTGTGCATTGCACCGTGATTGATTGTTGTTCCATTACTTGTGTTCTTTCCTTGGGTAGAGCCGGGAGACGAGTACGTGAATGAGGAATCTGTTGAGTACGCTAACGAGGATCAAGCTTTTGACAACTCTGAGAACTTTGCAGGCAAGATGACCATACCCCCGAAATCACTTCTATCTTCGCTTGCTAGTTGTTTCGCTCTATCATTATGCCCTAATGCCACGCTACCTACCAGTTGCTATATCATGCCTCCCATATTGTCATGTCAACCCTCTAACCCACCTTTCTTTGCAAACCTTTGTTTGGCTATGTTACCGCTTTTGTTCAGCCCCTCTTATAGCGTTGCTAGTTGCAAGTGAAGATGAAGTTTGTTCCTTGTTGGAACATGGATATTTTGGGATATCACAATATCTCTTATTTAATTAATGCATCTATATACTTGGTAAAGGGTGGAAAGCTCGGCCTTATGCCTGGTGTTTTGTTCCACTCTTGCCGCCCTAGTTTCCGTTATACCGGTGTTATGTTCCTTGATTTTGCGTTCCTTACGCTGTTGGGTGATTTATTGGACCCCCTTGACAGTTGCTTTGAATAAAACTCCTCCAACAAGGCCCAACCTTGGATTTACCATTTTCCACCTAAACCTTTTTCCCTTCAGTTTTCATGAGCCCGAGGGTCATCTTTATTTAACCCCCTCCCCCCGGGCCAGTGCTCCTTCAAGTGTTGGTCCGAATCGAGCAACCTGCGGGGCCACCTCGGGGAAACTTGATGGCTGGTTTTACTCGTAGCTTGACTTATGCGGTGTGCCCTGAAAACGAGATACGTGCGACTCCTATCGGGATTTGTCGGCACATCGGGCGGCTTTGCTGGTCTTGTTTTACCATTGTTGAAATGTCTTGTAACTGGGATTCCGAGACTGATCGGGTCTTCCTGGGAGAAGGAATATTCTTCGTTGACCGTGACAGCTTGTGATGGGCTAAGTTGGGACACCCCTGTAGGGTAGTATCTTTTGAAAGTCATGCCCGCGGTTATGTGGCAGATGGGAATTTGTTAATGTCCGGTGTAGAGAACTTGACACTTGACTAAATTAAAATGCATCAACCGCGTGTGTACCTGTGATGGTCTCTTCTCGGCGGAGTCCGGGAAGTGAACACGGTTTGGGTTATAAATGAACGTAAGTAGTTTCAGGATCACCTCTTGATCACTTCTAGCTTCTCGACCGATGTGTTGCTTCTCTTCTCGTTCTTACTTGCGTATGTTAGCCACCAAATATGCTTAGTGCTTGCTGCAGCTCCACCACCTTACTCCTTTCCTACCCACGAGCTTAAATAGTCTTGATCTTGCGGGTGTGAGATTGTTGAGTCCTCGTGACTCACAGATTCTACTAAAACAGTTGCAGGTGCCGAGGACACCACTCTAGGTGACGCAACCGAGCTCAAGTGGGAGTTCGACGAGGACCTTGGTCGTTACTACGTTTCGTTTCCTGATGATCAGTAGTGGAGCCCAGTTGGGTTGATCAGGGATCTAGCATTTGGGGTTATCTTCTTTTCATTTGTTTTGACCATAGTCGGTCTATGTGTGTATTTTGAATGATGTACGAATTTATTTATGTATTGTGTGAAGTGGCGATTGTAAGCCAACTCTCTTTATCCCATTCTTGTTCATTACATGGGATTGTGTGAAGATGACCCTTCTTACGGCAAAACCTACAATGCGGTTATGCCTCTAAGTCGTGCCTCGACACAAGATAGATATAGCCGAATCGTTTGTGTGGGACAAGTTGGTATTCAGAGCCATCCCCGACTTAGGAGCCCCCCTGCTTGATCGAATCGCTGGCGTTGTTGAGTCTAGAAAAAAAATGTTTTGAGTCTTAGGATTATATATATCGGAGAGTAGGATTCTTTTTACTCCGCAGTCCCTACATTGCTCTGGTGAGGTCTCCCGACGTAGATGTTTTGACTTTCCTCTCCTCAAATTTCACTAAAAAAATTTAGGACCACGCGGGTATCTTGGGATCGTTCTGATAGTCTTGTGACGAGAACATTGTTCTTGGTGCCTCCTGACATTTAGGGGTTGTGGCAGTGTCCAGGGGAGTTGAGCTCCGTGGTGTTGTCGTCACAATTTTATCGTTGCAGTTCTGGAATACCTGAGTTTCGCCGACATCGAAAATCTCTTTTATGCAGTTGTTGGTGAGATCACCTTGATGCCACCCAGTATTGGGGCGGGAGTTCAGGAGTATTTCCATAACTTGTATAACGGATGCTTTTCGAAGGTTGCACGATTTCCGAAGATTTCTTGGTTATGTGTTGACGGATGGATACAGTTGGATGTAGGGATTGTTAGTTTGGGTGAGATATATTGCTTCCCCTGTATCCCCAAAGACTTTGATTGCATAACCAGAAAGTTTCGGGAGTTTATAGGTGGGATTCAAGTAGATCTAGCATTTCTTCCAGCAGATATTTGGTTTGTGATTGGGTAATCCTTACCACTTGTTTGTTCCAGTCGTACCTTGGTTTTTTTCATCGATCTCTTATCAAATGGCTTCTCACCTTAATGTACATGTGATGTTAGCTTTGGAATTCATTCTTTCATCCTTGTTTAAATGTTTATTGTGAACACTATATGTTGCAATTTCCAGTCTTTGATTCTACTTATCTATCATGTCAATGGTGGTTCTAACGGATGTCATCTTCCTCGGGATGGCTCCGCCAACTCGCAACAACCCGGATTAGGGTGAAGAAGATTGATCGAACCCACCACCTCCGCCACCTCCTCCGCCTCCGGAGGCATGGCAAGCTATCGTGGCAGCCACCAACGCCAGCACCCAGATGCTTTTGCAAATCTTGCAATAACGCAACCAAGGCCAAGGCAACCAAGGGAATCAAGGTCAAGGGCAGTTCAACCGTCAACCTCAATTTCCTACCCTCAACCAGTTCCTTGCAAATCAGCCGAAGTCTTTCAGCTACTGTGTCGAGGCCACAGACACTGATGATTGGCTCGTGGACATCAACATGCATTTTGAATGCAGCAATGTCAGGCCTGAGGACTACATCAAGTTTGCTTCTTTTCAGCTCTAGGACCAAGCAGCTGATTGGTATCAGCAATACAAAGATTCCAGAGGAGGTCGAATGATTACTTGGACTGACTTCTGTCGGGACTTTAAAGCTCACCACATTCCTACAAGTGTTGTTGAGAGCAAGCGTGAGGAGTTCCGCGATCTCAAGCAAGGCAGCATGTCCGTGTACCAATACAACATCCAGTTTCAGAAGCTTGCTCGTTTTGCAAGATAGGACGTTCCAGATGAAAAGAGTATGATTTATCACTTCAGGGGTGGCCTCAGAGAGGATCTGCAGTTAGCTCTCGTTCTTGTTGAGCCTACTCAGTTCGATCAATTCTATAACATGGCCCTCAAGCAAGAAGGTGCTCAGCTCAAGTGTGAGGCTTCTAAGAAGAGAATCAGGCATGCAGTTCAGTCTTCTTCTTCCTCACAAGTGGCAGCTCAGCAGCAAAAGTTCTACCTTCCTCCTCCGTTTCGTCAGCCCTACCAGTAGAAGAACTCAGGTGGTCGTGGATCTTCCCACCCACCCAACTGAGGCTATCAGAACAAGTAAAATTCTCAAGCTCCAAGGTCAAGTGCTCCTTATCATTGCCTGCTCTCAGAGGTGACTTGCAACAAATGTCAGTAGAAAGGTCACTATGCGAACAAGTGCTTCAACCAAAGGTGCCTTCTTCCTCCTCCTCCTGTGAGATCTTCAAGCAGTGAAGTGGTCAAGCATAATCCCAAGCATGCTAAGGTGAACATGATTAATGCAGCTCAAGCAGAGGACTCTTCAGAAGTGATCATGGGTAATCTTCCAGTTAACGATATTCCTGCAAAAGTCTTATTTGATACTGGTGCATTGCATTGTTTCATGTCAAGACCTTTTTTGCCAAGCATGATTTCACTTCTTCACATTTGGGTAAACCCATGGCTGTCATTTCCCTGGGTAAACGGTTGAGCTCCTGTTTGGTGGTTCCAGATGTTTCCATCAAGATGGGAAACTATAAATTCCTGTCTTCTCCAATTGTTCTTAGCGACTCTGATATTGATCTAATTCTCGGGATGGACTGGCTTGCTAAGCACAAGGCTCAATTTGATTGTGCTGCCAGGGAGATTCAATTGACACACTCTTATGAGGACGTGATCATCTATGCCGCTCGTGACGAGACCATTCGGTTATTCTCTCTCAATGAGAAGGGTGAGTTAGATGCAATCTCTTAGATCCAGTCATTTGTGAGTACCAAGATGTCTTTCTAAAAGAGCTTCCGGGTATGCCTCTGCACCGGCCAGTCGAGTTTGTTATCGATCTTGAGCCTGGCACTGAACCCGTTTGCAAGAGTCCATACAAGCTTGGACCTAAAGAGCTAAAGGAATTGAAGAAACAGCTCGATGAACAAGAGCATCTGGGTTTGATCAGGCCGAGTTCATCTCCATGGGGTTGTGGAGTTCTTTTTGTCCAGAAGAAGGATGGCACAGACTGGCTGTGCGTCGATTACCGTCCATTGAACAAGAAGACAGTCAAGAACAAGTATCCACTTCCCAACATCAATGAGCTATTCGAGCAACTCAAAGGTGCTAAAGTATTCTCCAAGCTTGACCTTCATATGGGTTATCATCAGATTCGCATTCGCGAACAAGATATTCCCAAGACAGCATTCAGAACAAGTTTTGGTTCTTATGAATATACTGTCATGTCTTTCGGCCTTGTCAATGCTCCTCCAACATTCTCCCGAATGATGAACTTCATTTTCAACCCCTACACCAATGAATTCATCTTGGTGTATCTCGATGATATCTTGGTCTTCTCCAAGAATAAGAAGGATCATGCCAAACATTTGTGATTGGTGCTCGACAAGCTCAGAGAGTATCAATTCTATGCGAAGTTTTCCAAATGTGAGTTCTGGCTTGATGAAGTTCTTTACCTTGGTCATATCATCTCTGCCAAAGTCATTGCTATTAATCCCGAGAAGGTGTCTGCAATTGTGAACTGGGAACCTCCTCGGAATGTCAAGCAGCTCCGCAGTTTTCTTGGTCTTGCAAGCTATTGCCGAAGATTCGTTGAGAATTTCTCAAAGATTGCAAAGCCTCTTTCCAACCTCCTCCAGAAGCATGTCAAGTATGTCTAGACGCCTAAGTGTGACGTTGCTTTCAACACCCTCGAAGAGAAGCTTGTCTCAGCTCCTGTCTTAACTCCTCTTGATGAATCCAAGCCATTCGAAGTTTTCTGTGATGCTTCTCTTCAAGGTCTCGGTGCTGTGTTAATGCAAGAGAAGAAAGTTGTGGCCTATACCTCTCGTCAGTTGATGCCCAACAAAAGGAACTACCCTACTCACGATCTTGAGTTGGCGGCAGTTGTCCATGCATTAATAACATGGAGACATCTCTTGCTGGGAAGGCAAGTGGACATATTCACCGATCACAAGAGCCTCAAGTATATCTTCACTCAACCCAACCTCAATCTCAGGCAAACTCTTTGGGTCGAAATGATTCAAGAGTACAATCTGAGTATTGAATATACTCCAGGCAAGGCCAATGTGATTGCAGATGCTATGAGCAGAAAGGCTTATTGCAACAACTTAATTCTCAAGCCATTTCAACCGGACCTTTGTGAAGCTTTCCGCAAACTGAATCTCCAAGTTGTTCCTCAAGGCTTTCTTGCCAACCTCCTAGTCTCTCCTACTTTGGAAGATCAAATTCGTGAGGCACAACTCCTGGATACCATGGTGAAGAAGTTGAAACATGGTATTGCCAAGGGCCTCTCCAAATACAAGTGTTATCACTTGGATGACAAAGATACTCTATTCTTCGAGGATCGAATTGTGGTTCCTAAATGCGATCTAAGGAAAGTCATTATGAACAAGGCACACAATTCCCTTCTATCCATTCATCCTGGAAGTACGAAGATGTACCATGACCTCAAGAAGTCGAATTGGTGGTGTAACATCCCAAATTTTCAATTTGGAATGTTATACATAGATCATCATTGCATATCATATTTTATTTGCATTTTGCCTCGATCCTAGAAATTCTACGCAACTCAAGGACCCATGGAGAGAGTTGGGGATTTCGATATTTTCATATTTGAGTTTTTCTCAAAATCTTGAAAATAGGATCATTTGATTTTATTTATTTTATCTTCAGTTATTTCGATCATTAAAATATGAGAGAGGGAATAAAATGACTTTCCCAAAATAAAGAAATAATGAGGATTTAATAAAAAATCAAATAAAGTTTATTTTGATGTTTTGGCTATTTTTATTTGAATTTAGGAAAAATTGCATGATTTTCAAAATTTCATTTTAGGACCAAAAAAATGTTCATCTCGTTCTAAATATTTTATTTGGACGATGAAAACTTATTTTGGTATTTTCAGATTTTTATTTATTTTTGTAGATTTTTTTTCAATTCGACGTAATTATTTAAAAAAAACTCCCCACGCCCGACTGGGCCGAAGCCCAGCCGAGTCAGGACGGCCCGCCCGCGCCACCGCCTTCCCGTCGTGCCGCCGCGGGTTCGGGAGTCCGAGCCGCCGCCGCCCAACCCCTTCCCAAGTTGGAGCAGCCCCCTGGAGCCGAGCCCGCAGCCCGTGGCCGAGGCCGAGCCACCCGCCGCCTCGTGTCGCCGCTGCTGCCGCACCCCGCCACCCCACCGCTGGAGCCCCGCCGCCCCTAGCCAACCCCGCTAGAGGACCTCGCCGGAGGTACCGCCCGAGCTGCCGCCGATGCCGTTTTTTTTTTGAAAAAATCACTTCGGTTTTTTTAAGAAAACCCTAGATTTTTTTTATTTATTTTATTAGATCGCTTTTTCAGTTTATTTATTTAGCGAGCGTTCGCTCGTTCATTCGTTTTAACGGACGTATCCTTCATTTAGATCTAGTTAACGAACGTTCGTTCGTTAATCTGTTCGTCGTTTTTCTTTTTCTCGGGTTTATTCCGCGATTTTTCTGATCGTGATTTCTGATCCGATTTTCGTTTTAGTTTATCTTTTCGCTCGTTTACCGGAATCAGGCGATTCAAGCGCCTAGAGTTTCATCTTGAAACCCTCTTTCCGAATAATCTACTCAAACCAGTTTTTGCTTCTGTAAAATGTGACTAAGGTTCAGATTAGTAAACGAAGCTTGTTTCTTTCGCCGTTTGAGTTTTGTTTCTTCGTTCGATTTGATTCTTTTTGCAAACCGGAGTACTTGAGTTGAACTTTCTGGTTAGATCTTCTTATTTGAGTTTTACCCGTGCATTAGATGAGTACTTATTGTATGCTTGTTTGTTGGTTTGCTTGCGATAGAGTACCCGGATTACGCGCTTGCTACTTGAATCCCTAGGTTACGGATCATCGACAAGGCAAGTAACACTTTGATCATACCTCTTTACTACCCAGTTTTTATGCATTAGATCAATCCTCAAACATTGCATGATTAGGATCTAATTAAATTGTGGGTTTTGGGAAGTAGATCAGGTAGTGCCTATTACCTGTTTTATTATCAAACCCTTGGGAGTTACTTCTACGTTTGCTTATCATGCCATGCTATGCTAGTAGACGTGGATTGGGAGAGTGAATTTCCATGATAGATGTGAGATTGTTAATTAATAGTTTATTTAAGGTGGCAACTTTAATACACATCTGGGTGGATTGAGGCACTTGGGTATTCCAGGATTGCCTGTTTGTTTTTGGACCGCCACCCAGGCTCAAAGGGATCATAAGATT
Source organism: Aegilops speltoides (assembly GCA_021437245.1). Taxonomy (NCBI): domain Eukaryota; kingdom Viridiplantae; phylum Streptophyta; class Magnoliopsida; order Poales; family Poaceae; genus Aegilops; species Aegilops speltoides. The sequence goes on from CM038143.1 coordinate 438,996,869, forward strand.
ATTCATGCTAGAAAACTTTCGTGTGCAGCCACATGCTATTATGGGCTCTAGCATAGTTGACTAAGTCGTGCGAACTCTTACAGTGGTAGACTAGCAGATGTAGGGGAAAGTAGATGTACCGGTCTACCCATCGTAAGGTGCTAGCGCTTCTGAAAGACTATGTCTCAGTCATTCGTTTCTCAAACACCATGTAGTGCGAGAAAACCAACGGAGGAGATCGAGTCACGTGGGGAAAAGTGTGCAAACCTCTACAGAGTGTACAAACTAATTATGATTAGCCATGTCCCCGGTTATGGACATCTTGAGTATCTAGTACTTGGATTATCATGTGAATCTCATCACGTTACTTTAATTAATATTGTTGGGTTTGTTTAATGATGATGCTTAATTGGGATTGAGGATGCTGTCAACCATTCTCAATGTTTAACAACCACCATGATAGTTAAATAATTTATTCCTTTGTAGTAGGGAAAAACTGGCTTTACGCAAAAACTGTAACCATAGAGCTATCCACCAAGCCATATATTCATGTACTATAGCTTTACTCTTTCATTATTCTCTATGTGTTACTTTGCCAACATATTCCATGTGCTGACCTGTCGGTGTACTAAGGTAGGGGGTACCTCAGTACCCCAACTTGTGCACGGGCAGCCGCAGCTCCCCGCAGCTGAATCCACCGTATGCTTGCCGGAGACCAATCCGGCTCCCTACCAACCATTTAAGAACAAAGTGTACAAGGCGAGAGCTTAAGAGCCCGGCAAGAGGAGCTTGCCGGGAAGGCCGTTCGAGGCTCAAGACTCGTCACTCACGCAAGTCCTGGCGAGAGGAGCTCGCCGGGGAGACGAAGACTACATCACGGAGACACGCCTCGGCGCTATCTGGCGTCGGCAAGGGCCGAGGCGGCAAGTCCTGAGCCGACAAGCTCCGGGCCCGCAAGATCGGGACCCGGCAAGCTACTTGCGGGAGAGCTGCGATCGTGCCGCCTCCAGCTCACACCCCACAGCGTCGCCTTTAGCCTTCTCGAGACGCGTGGCGGGTGGCCGTCTTTGCATGAGGGGTGCGGTGGCGCGCCACGGTGGTGGCTCCATCGCCCGTGGCAAGCGGAGGCGCAAGGGCGGGAGCTTTTGGGGCGCGGCGGCAGGCATTTAATGCTCTTGTCCCCCTCTGTCAAAAGTAGGTAGAATCCTTTGTTCATGCACTATAGCGACCTTGTTCCCTTGTTCCAACTACCACCTCTTTTCGTTTTACCCCTCTACCCTCGTTGACACACTCGGTGACCCTTGCCCTATAAAAGGAGGCCCATGCACTGCGTGGGGGGTTCGATCATTCACTACTCTCGCGAGGTTCCGACTCTCGCTCGGGCAACCGCTCTTGTAGTTCTTCAAGCTCGAAGAACAATACAACACAAAGCAGCAGTAGGGTTTTACGCGACCATCGCGGCCCGAAGCTGGGTAAAAACCGCGCCGCGCGCATCGCCTCGATCTGCTCTCCGCGCATCCTCCGCCCCCATACCGAACCCACGAAAGGGGCCGTCCCCGGCCCCATAGGTGCCGCGCCCCGCCATCGCGCGCGACATCTCTGGCGCGCCAGGTAGGGGGCGTCGGGGTTGTGCTGACCTGATCCGGCGTTCGCGCAGCCGCGTTTCTTCATCAACATCTCCGTTTCCATCAGCTGCTTCATCGACAACTGCGTCATGGCTCCGAAGCGAGGCCTCGAGGGTTGCAGACCGTCCGCGTCTCACCGCCGCTTCCGGAGCCAGCGGTAGGTGGAGAAGACGCCCGGCGGAAGGTGAGCACCGGCGAGGCACTTTCGCGGTGCCACGAGATCGAGGGCAGGGCGGATGACCGCGCCTCGGCCTCCGTAGATCCCGTCCATCTCAACGCCACGGCGACCCAGCAGCGCCATACCACGGGAGGTGGTATCCGTCTCTTTGGAACCGGACGCGCCGGAGGCTCGCGGGATGTTCGAACCCGTCGAGACACCGCAAGCGAAGGTGCGGGGAGGACCTGCTGCTTCTAACATGTTAGAAGCCGAGTCGCGTCCACTCGCGCTTTCGCTCCGCTTCCCTCCACTCCTGCGAAGCGCTCACAAGGCGCAAATGCTCCTCGACTTCCCTCGGCGGCGGACAAGGCCGAGGCGGAGGGCTACCATCGAGCCTGCTCGCCGCCAACAACGACCGTCCCACAGCAGCCAATGGCTTCACAGCCACGGCAAGCCGAAAGCGAAGGCGGCGGCGACAAGACCGCCGAAGTGCGACCACCGTGCACTCCCCGCCCGCGAGCGAAAAACGCCGCCCGCGGAACAACGCCGGCAGCGGCTCCACGGCATCGTCGGATCCAGCGGGCTCGTCGGGATAACGCCGAGTCCTAGGCGATCGGCGGCGAAGACGCTTCGGACCCGCGATCGGCGTCGCCGAGACTTCGGCGACAATCAGACCAAAAGCTGGAAGCACTTGCCGCAGCAGCGCCCGGCGAGCGAGGCGACTTACCCGTCTGTGGCGGGCTGCCCTGCGTTCACGAGAGCTGCGGCGCGTCGGTGGCCCAGCATGAAGAATTTCAAGCCCGGCGTGCGGAGAAATGCGGCGGCAAGGCGCACCCTCGAATTCCTCGGTATCTACACCATCGCGGTGCGAGGCTGCGGGCGCGGCGAGAAGATTCGGCGAACTACTTCCGCTCGTGCTTAGGCGAGCGTCGTTCTTGGCTTATGCACTTGCGGAAACTCCATTTCTTCTTAGGCAGACCTCTGTCATCGGTTTGTTGGCGCCTTCACTGGCGGCCACAAACCCCACGGTCGAGAAGCGATCTCCACATTTTAACCCGAAGGAAGGGAATCCTGCGCAAGTACATCAACGCTTCAGCGCGTGCAACACAACATCCTGATGTCCACCTGCCATGCGGTTATCGGCGCGTTCCACGAGCGTCGCGTAACCGCCGCATCTTGCGCGAAGAGATGGCGATGACCAAGATTCGAGGCGTCGGCGAGCTTTATGCTCTGGCTGATAAATCGCCTGCCGCGAAGAGGAAAGGCTCCCGGGAGGATCTTGGTGCAGGAGGAAGCGACTCGGCAGCGCCGCCCGGCAAAAGAAGCGCGGCGGCAGATCTTTCGAAGAAGAAAAGAACAGTGCTTGCCATCGAAAAGTCCGGCAAGGAGGCTCCGCCAAGCAAACACAGGCTGGCAACTCCGGCAAGGAGCTTGCCTACAATGGCGGCAGCCGACAAGCGAAGCGGCCCGACAAGCAATCTTGCAAAATCCACCGCACCAAGGGCCACGACCTCTACAAGCGCAAGCGCATCGACTACCTCGTCCGAACAGCAAAAGGCTGAAATCTGAGAGGCGCGACAAGGAGAAGGCCCAAGGTGGCGGAGGAGAACCGAGCAAGCGGCCGTTCAATGGTGGGGAGGACCCCGGCAAGGCCAGCGGCGACAAGGTGATCGTCCTTCCGGGGCAGCGACAAGGATGAAGAAGGCGGCGGCGAGGACATGGGAGATGAGGATGACGGTGAGCAGGGAGTTCGAAGGCCACGGAGGTCTGTGCGTCGGCGGTGGTGCCTTGTTACACACCTCCACCGCCAATTAAAGCGATGGCGCGTGAGGTGAATGCAGCGAGCCAACCATGGAGTCGCGCGAGACTCCTCAAGTGGTCCGCACGCCCATCATTTTCGATCTCGAGGATCACCCGACCGCACCACAGCGGTCGGGTGCTTGCCGATGCTGGTCTCACCCACCGTCCGCAACCTCAAGGTCACCAAGATGTTGGTCGGCGGCGGGGCGGGCTGAACTTGATATCCTCTGCTGTGTCGAAACTCCAAATTCGGATGGCGAGCTCGAAGAGACCGGTTCTTTCAAGGAATCAACCGGGACGGAGCAAGCCCAAGGGAAAGATCACTCTGCCTGTGACCTTTGGCGGGGAGCTCAACTTCAGGACGGCGCGTCACTTTCGGCGTCGCCGATATTCCGTTGCCATACTGGCGGGATACTCGGCCGTCTGCTCTCGCCAAGTTTATGGCAGCTTCCCATTATGCTTCTGGCGTGCTCAAGATGCGGGGCGATGGCGTCATCACTGTCCATGGCGACAAGAAAGATGCGCTTATCTGCACCGACAAGATCTACCGGGCAGCGGCAGCAGCGCCGACAAGGATACACTTGCGCTGAAGCTCCGGGGAAGAAGACAAAGACCGAATCCGGCAGCGCTCGGGCCCACTCCGTGGCGCACCTCTTCGGAATGTTATTGCTGCCGGCGAGGGCGCCCGTCGAGTTCCGCGGCAAGGGTAAAAAGGAATGGCTGCTCCGCCCGGCGACCAAGAAGATGTCGCCCGGTGAGGGCGGCAGGGTGGTACCTTCACCATCGGCGCCACGCTGACGGCAAATAGGAAGCGCGCTCGTTGCCTTCTGCGGCGAATGTCGATGTGTTTGCGTGGCGGTCATCCGACATCCCGGTGTTCCCGGAAGGTAATTGAGCACAAGCTTGCCGTTTGCCCTCATCGCGGACCCGTCAAGCAAAAAGTAAGAAAGCAAGCCGTGGGCGCCAAGAGTTCATCAGCGAAGAAATCAAGAAACTAAAAGCAGCAGGCCTAGTTAGAGGTGTGATCCATCCGGCGTGGTTAGCAAACCCGATTAAATGCGTGCGCAAAACCAGCGGAAATGGAGGCTGTGTATAGACTTCACCGATGTGAATAAAGCATGCCCCAAGGATCCATTCCCTTACGGCGCATTGACCAGATTGTTGACTCCACGCCGGATGTGAGCTACTCTGCTTTCTTGATGCATACTCAGGCTATCACCAGATCTTCATGGCCAAGGAAGATGAGGAGAAGACTGCGTTTATCACTCCATGTGGCGCCTATTGCTTCATACGCATGCCATTTGGACTGAAAAATGCAGGATCAGCGTTCACAAGGGTAGTATATACTGCTTTTGAGCCACAGATCCTGAAATGTAGAAGCTTACATGGATGACATCGTGGTGAAGAGCAAAACAAGGATCGCTGATTCAAGATTTGGAAGAAACATTCCGAACCTGCGCAAGATCTGACTAAAGTTGAACCCGAGAAGTCGTCTTTGGGGTCCCCTCCGGCAAGCTTCTCGGGTTCTTAGTGTCCTGAGAGAGGATCGAAGCCAACCCGACAAGATTAAGGCCATTGAGCAGGTCCAAGCCCCAAAGCGGGTCAAGGATGTCGAGAAGGCTCGCGGGTTGTGTAGCTGCCCTCGGCGGTTCATTTCAAAAGTCTGCGAGCGCGCCTTCCCTTCTTCAAAATCCTTAAGAAGGCGGGGCCCATAAGGTGGACTCGAGCGGAGGCAGCGCTGCAAGACTTGAAGCGTTACTGTCCTCCACCCCAATACTTGTCGCACCTAAACCACAAGAGAGGTTGCTGCTGTACCTAGCAGCAACCAACCAAAATGGTTAGTGCTGCGCTGATAGCGGAGAGGAGTCCGACGAGGAGGCTGCATCTCCGACAGCGAGTCGGCGACAAGCGAGGTGCTGTCGGCAAGCTCGACCCGACAAGGACAAGTGCGCACAGAGCGGGGTGAGGTGCGGAAAAAGATGGTGCAGCGCCCGTGTATTTTGTAAGCTCCCTTCTCCGGGGGCTAGGTCAAGATACTCGGTGTGCAAAAATTGCTTCGGCCTCCTCATGGCCTCGAGAAAGCTGCGCCATTACTTCCAAGCACCGAGATAACAGTGGTCACTCGCTTCCCGCTGAAAAGGATATTGCACAACCCGGAGGCAGAGCGGGATCATTGAGTGGGCGCTAGAATTGTCAAGCTTTGGACTCAAGTTTGAAAGTACTTCAACCATCTGAGCCGGGCTCTGGCAGAATTTATAGCGAGAATGGACCCCAACACGATGGCGAAGTTCAAGAGGCGAGTACACCCGTACAAGAAGCAACAAGTGAATGGGTAATGTACTTTGATGGTGCCTTCTCGCTGCAAAGCGCCGGTGCGGCGTCGTACTCATCAGCGCCAACGGAGAGCACCTCAAGTCGTCATCGGATGCACTTCCCAAGAGAACAAGCGACAAACAACACTGCGAATATGAAGGTTTGCTTGCGGCCTCGGGATTGCGGCGAACTTGGGATCAAGAAGTTGATTGTCTTGAGATTCTCGGTTGGTAGTCCGGCAAGTAAACAAGAGCTATCGAGCCCTTTGATGGAAGCTTATGTAGATGAAGTGAGGAAGCTTGAGGCGCTTTGAGGGTTTGCGGATGGAGCATGTCCCAAGAGCTCAAAATGAAATCGCGACGGCCTTTCAAAGTGCGCTTCAATGAAGTTACACAATGGGACCGGGGACCTTCTTACTCAAGTTGACTCAACCCTCCGTCACACCATCAATTGGGCAAACCAAGAAGAAAGTTGAGCATGGCGACTACTTGCGGCGGATCTCCCGAGACCGCCGCCAAAGTCCCCAAGGCCAGCGTTGAGCGCCGAGAGAACAGTTTGCTCCTGCCGATCCTCGGATCTGTGCGATCGAAGCAAGTATTCCCGACAAGCTTTGCCCGGCAAGCTTGCGGGACCTCGACTCCGACAGAATCGAGAGATCTTTGCCGTAGAAGCCGAGGTTCCATGGCGGCCCTCATGCCTCTAGTCCTTGCCGTCGAGCCCGAGCTCCGGCATGGGCGCAGCAGATCGTCCGTTTCCTGCAAACCGGAGAACTTCCGGCGACCACGAAGAAATAGAAAGGGTAACCAGACAGTCAAGTATGTACCGGTTAAGTGGACAACGAACTATCTGAAGAAAGGCTCAATGGTGTCGATTGAAGTGCATCTCGGGGAAGGCGGACGAGGAGCTCTTGGCGAAATACATGGAGGCATATCGGCCACCACATTGGCGCAAGGGCACTTGCGGAAGGCTTTCGGCAAGGGTTCTTTGGCGAAAGCCCTCCAAGATGCAACGGCACTAGTAACCAAGTGTGAAGCGTGCGATTCCATGCAAAGCAGATCCATCGGCCAGCTCAAGCTCTCCAAACCATCCCTTTATCCTGGCCCTTCTCGATGCAGGGGCTCGACATACTCGGCCCCTTCCCCGTCTTGTCGGGGCTTTGAGTACTTATGCGTAGCAATCGACAAGTTCACAAAGTGGCGAAGTGGAGCGATGAGAAAGGTGATTGCCGATCGTGGTCAAGTTCTTCAAGTCGATTGTATGCGTTTGGGATCCCTAACGGATTATCACCGACAACGGTACACAATTCATTAGCCGCACCTTCATGCAACCGTCCAAGACCTTGGCGCCAAGGTCTGTTTAAACCATTGCTCACCCGAGGAACAGCGGTCAAGCGAAAGGGCCAATCTGAAGTGCTGCGCGGACTCAAGACAAGAACTTTCGACGAGCTGCGCAAGTCGCGGAAGAAATTGGATAGAGGAGCTGCGGCGGCTCTTTGGTCGTCGAGCGACACCGTCGAGCCACGGACGGACACCCTTTGCTCTAGTCTATGGGCGAAGCAGTTCTCCCCACGGAACTTCGTGTGCGGATCTCCTCGAGTGCTCGCTTCGATGAGCTTGAGCAAAACAAGCTGCGACAAGATGGCGCATTGCTCCTCGAGGAGGGGCGTCTCGAGCTCTTTGTCGAGCTGCTCGATACCGGCAAGCCTTGCGCCGCTACCATAACCGCAAGGTCAAAGCCAGAGTCTCGAGGAAGGCGACCTTGTTCTTGGCGTGTTCAGTCCGCCAAGAATTCCAACAAGTTGGCCTTGAAGTGGGAAGGCCCTTATCGGGTAAGACAAGTCCACGAGGCCGGCTGTCGCCTCGAGACCGAAGAAGGCTTGCGATGAGTAACTCACGGAACATAGAGCATCTTCGCAAGTTCTACCCATAAAGCGCGGTTGCGTGACCGCTCGGCAACCACCTTTTATACAAAAAGCCTTGCCGCCGTTGCATGTAACCCTTTGTACAAAGCGGCGCAGACCCGTGCAGCAATAAAGTTTCCGTGTTTTGCGCTATTTGCCTTTTCCCATGCTCTTCTTTGCTATTTGCATGAGTTATTTGGCATCTTTAAGTATGCACGCACATCCGCAAGCAATATGCGCCCGAAAGGCCATATCTTTTTTCCTCCTTCTCTTTCCTTGTCTCTTAGGCAAAAGAAACATTCCTCGTGCACAAGTTTGCGGGGAAGGAAGTGGAGGATCAACCAAGTGCCGTTCAAAGCTGAGAAGCTTGCGGAGAGCAGCTCAAAGTTTTAAATTTTAAGTTGCCTTCCTTGAACAATCACACTTCAGATGGAAAACTTGTGCTCGGAGGAACCTACCGTGGATAGCCACGCCCTTATCTTGTTTCGGCGTGCTCAGCGATTTAAGTGAGATGCGACAAAATGTTGCACCCTTGTTTCGTTTTTCGAGTCCGCCCGGCAAGCTAGGTGCGTTGCGGCAAGCCACGGCAGGATTAATTCCTAGAAGCATAAAGTTGAAACATGCGGAGTTGAGAATCAAAACAAGGGAGATAACGCTGCATCTGCCGATCAGAATAAAGGTAATATCTTACAAAGAATAACTTGTCGCGATGACTAATGAGTTCATAGCGACCTGTGCAGCAACAAAAGGAAATAAAGATAAAGAGGCCTAGTCTCTGCGGTCGCCTCCATCCATCGGGATCTTGTTCACCTTGGCGATGATGTGGGCGACCTGCTCATCAAAGCCTCCATGTCGCGTCGGCCGGCAAGCTGCGAACGGCGTTGGAGAGGTTTATACGGGGTTGCGGTATCGATCTTCGTCGACCGCTGCGCTCCATGGTCCCCACGCACTGCGGTGGCGTGCCTCCTCGGCGAGCTGCGGGGATCTTCTCCCTTGAACTTGCAAGAGCTGGCGCGACCCCACGAAGAAGAGGCGAGCTTGGCGCCGTGAGCAAGGTTGGTCCGGGAGTAGATGAGATGCTCGGTTTCAGCTCGGCGGCGCTGGTCAATGGCGAGCAGAAGACACCAAGTCCTCGGTCCATATCTCGACAATGCGGCGGAAATCCTTGGCTGCTTCGTTGGCACCGGCCACTAAGGATCGCTCCTTGCGGAGCTCCTCCTTCAGCTTGGTTTCCAGGTCCCGGGCAGCATCGAGCGAGTCCTTCAGCGCAGAAATTTTCTGCTCAAGATCCCTGACGGAGTCCTTGGCAGCCTTCAGCTCGTCGCCTTTCTCAGAGAGACGCGCCCGGAGCTCAGAGTTGGTGTGAGTGTGCTTCTCGCGCTCCGTGGTGAGCGCGGCGATCTTCTCCGAGTCCACCCTCAACAGCTCCTCCAGTGCGCGACCTTGGCGGCGAGATCTTCCTTGGCGGCCTCAGCGCAGCTCTTGGCGTCTTCGCTTCCTTCAATTCCCGAGGGCTTGCTCCCGGCGGCAAGGTCTTCCTCGTGGCGTCGAGGCAACCTTTAGCTGGTTGAGCTCTCCTTCTCGCCGGGACAGCTCCACTCCGGCAAGCATGCTGCTCTTGACCTCGGCTTTACTGCAGCAGCCACTCTTCATACTGCCCGGCGAGCTGCTCGCGTTTCTCTGCCACCTCGCGGAGAGCAGCCTGATTGGCGGCGCGGAGCTCCGCCGCGCGCTTCTCCATCTCCTCGGCGGCCTTGGCGGCGAGGGCCTCCCGAGAAGCGAGCTTCGCCTGTTTGGCCCGGTAAAGGGCCAGGAGCTGGTGGAGCAGCTTCTCCTCATCGGACCCGCCGCTCCCGCCGGGCCCCTCGACGACCTTCAAACCCGCGGAGGCAAGGATCTCCCCGTCGAAGGCCTCGCCCTCCGCGGGAGCTCGCGACGAGGAACCCCACGGCATCTGGATGAAGACGCCGTTGGGGGCTTCAAGTAATGGCCGGGCCGCTCTTCTCCGGCGGAGGGTCGGCAACCGGCGCGGCACTTAGCGCCCAGCGGCCTCCGGGCGATGGTGCGGTCGCCGTCCCCTCTCCGGCATGGCGTCTGCAGCCGAGGCGATCTCGGGCACATGTGGCTCAGCGGCTCCGCTTGGCGTCTTCGGCAACAGGCGTTGCGTCGCCACCACCGTCTTCCTCCTCCTCAATAGCGGCCTCCGTCTCCGTGCCTTTCGGGGAGGAGGAGGATCTAGAAAAACATAAGCGAAAAAAAAGGTTCAAGCAAATACCCAAAAAGCGGCGCCAAGAAGACAAAGTTCTGAGAACTTACCTTGGCGGACATCCTCGGCGGCAGATTCTCTTGCCGGGAGCCATCCTTGCGGAGTAGCCGCCCTCGCCGGGCCACTCGCCCTTGGCGGAGTACCATACTGGGCGGAACACTCTCCTTGCGGAGAGTCCAACCTTGGCGGGGAAGGAGGGACCGCCCGGCTCCTCGAGGCGACCTCCGGATGCTCCTCCTGCTGTGGCTCCGTCTCTGCGCAAGTCAAGACAACCACATCAAGACATTGGAGCGAGACGAAGCTTTCAGACGCGCCCGGCAAGCGAAGGTGCGGGGCCCAGACGTACGCTGGGGGCTACGCTGGGGGCTGCTCCTCGGGGCGGTGCTCGGGTCCGGCAAGCTTGCCTCCGACACGTCCCCGGTCGCCTCGGCGGGCGGGTCATCTGACCGACCACGGGCCCTTGGCTCTCTTTGCCGCCCGTTCGGTCAAGGTCCTGAAATCAGCACAAGAACGAGATTAGCCACAACAATAACCAAGGCGAAATTTAAGAAGATGGGGATTTCGGGTACTCACTCCTCTTCTTCCTCGTCGTCCTCGCTCAAGCGGAGAAGTCATCTGCACAGGTTGCGCCGTTGGCGAGGGGCGGGGCGGCGGGCCCTCTCGGGCGCTTGGCGGCCCTCGGGGCTGGGGCTGCGAGCCCGGCCCCTGCTGCAGCCGGGGCCGAGGCGGCGGGCCGCCGCCTCCGCTCGAAGAAGACCCCTGTCCACCCGGCGCCGGCCTGCGAGACGCCCTTGCCGTGGCCTGCGCGCGGGCCGCTTCCGCCATGTCTGGTGCGCCGGTCGCCCTCGGCGCGACTTGACTCCCCCGGGAAGCTTGCGCTGCCCGGCGAGCCGGTAGTTGCCGGGGGGCTTGCGTACTCGCTTCGCCCGCCCTGCGCGGGGCGCTTCAGCGAGGAACGCTTGGGCTCGCCGGCGGGGAGGTTTCCGACGACGAGGAGAGGTCGTCGTCGTAAAGGTCCGTGGATCCGCCGGCATCCTCGGCGACCGCGGCAGCCTCCCCCTCCTCCTCGCCCGGCGGCTCACGGACCAGCGCCCTGCGCTGCGACCCCCTCTCTGGCGTCCCGCTCCCTCCGGCGTCTTCGCTCCTGCGGCGCCTCGGCTCCCTCCGGCGCGACACCTCTTGCAGCGGCCGACCGCGATCCCATGAATCCCGGAGTGCCTCGAGAGGGACCCGGCAAGCGTGCAGGGAGAGTCGCGGCGATCTGCAGATCTCCGCCGCCTCCGCTTGATAGGACTCCTCCGCAGCCTCCGCCTCCTCGGTGCACTGGCCGAACTTTCCTGCCGCTGCAGGCTGCAGCGCCCTCTTCGCCCGAGAGGCTATGTAAGGCGAGCTCCTCGTCCGTGGTGTCCCGTCGGCCCCGGATCTCGTCCTTGTTCTTCGCTACCTCTTGAGGTTGTCGAAGAAATTGATGACGTCTGCTGACTCGGGCGGAATCCATGAACGCTCCACGCCGTGTGAGTCGCACGCGGGCATCATGGCGACGAGGCGGTCTCGAGCTACGCTGTTGCAAAGGGGCACCACTCCCCGGGGAAGCCTGAACCAATCTGGATGGGCCGGGTCGTACTTGAAGAGTTCCCGGACCATCCCCTCGGCTCGGCGTCGTGAAGTTGGAGTTCAGCCGGTCTTGCAGCCTCATTATATCCCTGCGCCCGAACTCCCGGGCCGGCCTTTTCCTATCTTGGAGAGGGCGTCTGCGGCGGAGGAAGTCGGCACCTCTGCGCGATGGACAGCCCGCTTTGCCGGAGGCGAAGGATCCGGATAAGGGCGACATCGAGCTGCGTCGTCGAATCCAGCTCGCTCCAATCTCTGCCGCAGCGCAATGGGCGTTGTCGCGGCGTGGTAAGGCTGCGGCTCGTCTTGACGATCCAAAGACCACTCTGCGCGCCACTCTTCCCACTTGATGCGGAGCTCCCGGCAATCGACCTCTTCAAGTTCAGACGGAAAACCCAAGAAATCCCTCCGGAGGGAGAGCCGGCTCTGCTCTCGGAGTAAAGAAATGCTGAACAGGCTACATTTGGATATATCCTATGAAGTTTTCGCACATATGTGCGAAACTGCCATTGTGAGGACGGCGTTGGGGGTGAAATCAAGAAGATGGAAGCCGTATGTGTTCATGATGTCCGGAAGAATTCAGAAAAAGGAGGACAAAGACCGCGATGGAAGAAAGGTGCGAAGAAATAGTACCCGCCAGGAGTAGTTGTCCATGAGGGCGGCGGATGAGCCCTGGTCGAGGATCGCCGAGGTCCTCTTGGCCCGAACAAGAAATACTTGGCCCGAGTTCTTGCGCGCCCGCAGCAGCGGAAAGACGACGTTCTCCCTCCGCATCTGGGCAAGCTCTTCCGCTTGCTCGGTTTCTCCTTCTTAGCCTTCTCCGCCTTCTCCTTCCCTTCTGGTCTTGGGGCCATGGCGGGCGGCGAGGAAGGAGGGCGAAAAATCCGGCGGCGCCCATGAACGAAAGAAACAACGGAGGGATCGAGGCGGGGCGAAGAGGGTTTTGGCGAAGAGGAAGAAGCAATGGAAGCAATAGGGGGAACGCGCTGCTTCCTCTGTTTTATGGGGAAGTGGGGGCGTTCGCTCTTCCCATTAAAGGGCGTGGGCGCGTCCCATCCCACGACGCCCTGTCGGCGCGTCTTTGCTGCGGAGGCGGCAGATCTGGAAGTGGGTTCGACGCGTGGGCTTCTGTGCCGTGCCTTGTCTTGGGCTGCCCAACAGCGCTTCGGCACAGCGTGTGGCCCAGGCCGGGGCTCTGTCGGTGTACTAAGGTAGGGGTACCTCGGTACCCCAACTTGTGCATCGGCAGCCGCAGCTCCCACTGAATCCACCGTATGCTTGCGGAGACCAATCCGGCTCCCTACCAAGCCATTTAAGAACAAAGTGTACAAGGCGAAGCTTAAGAGCCCGGCAGAGGAGCTTGCCGGGAAGGCCGTTCGAGCTCAAGACTACATCACTCACGGAAGTCCTGGCGAGAGCTGCGCCGGGGAGACGAAGACTACATCACAGGGAGACACGCCTCGGCGCTATCTCAGCGTCGGCAAGGGCCGGGGAGCGGCAAGTCCTGAGCCCGACAAGCTCCGGGCCCGGCAAGATCAGGACCCGGCAAGCTACTTGCGGGAGAGCTGCGATGCGTGCCGCCTCCAGCTCACCTGCCCACGTCGCCTTTAGCCTTCTCGAGACGCGTGGCGGGTGGCGTGCTTGCATGAGGGGTGCGGTGGCGCGCCACGGTGGTGGCTCCATCGCCCGTGGCAAGCGGAGCGCAAGGCGGGAGCTTTTGGGGCGGCGGCGACGGCATTAATGCTCTTGTCCCCCTCTGTCAAAAGTAGGTAGAATCCTTTGTTCATGCCTTTGTGCAGACTTTGTTCCGCCTTTGTTCCAACTACCACCTCTTTTACGTTTTTACCCCTCTACCCTCGTTGACACATGTCGGTGACCCTTGCCCTATAAAAGGAGGCCCATGCACAACGTGGGGGTTCGATCATTCACTACTCTCGCGAGGTTCCGACTCTCGCTCGGGCAGCCGCCATCTTGTAGTTCTTCAAGCTCCCGAAGCACAATACAACACAAAGCAGCGGTAGGGTTTCTGCGACCATCGCGCCCGCTGGGTAAAAACAGCGCCCTTGCAGCATCGCCTCGATCTGCTCTCCGCGCATCCTCCGCCCCCGTACCGAACCCACGAAAGGGGCCGTCCCCGGCCCCATAGGTGCCGCGCCCCGCCATCGCGCGCGACATGACCCGTTTTCGGGCTGCAACGTTCATGTTGTAGGCTTTTCAGACGACGAGTAAGATGCCTTAGGATCATGGTTCTATACTCAATGATGCCGTTGGAGTTGATGGACTCACTTATCTTCCAAGCCTTCCGCTGTTATCATTATTAGATGGCCTTAAGCCATATTTATTGTAATAAGTTCTCTTTGGAGACATTCGATGTAATAAGTGTGTGATTGCTACTCTGTTATAAATCCTTCAAGTACTATGTGTGTCAGCATTACTGATCTAGGGATGACACTGATGCACAGAGATCGGACTGATTGAGGTCTGGTCGCTACAAGATGGTATCAGAGCACACGCTGACTGTAGGACACGTCCACTAAGCAAAAGCCATAGATCACTACTCTCTCTTCTCATTCTAACTCCTCATCTTTTCTATTCTTCTAGGATGGCGGATGCAAGGAACAAGTTCATGCAACCGGATGAAGATACACCCTTTGGACGACACCTGAAGGAAGTAAACAAGTACCTGAAGATCGGAGTACCAAGAATCACCGGAACCTACAACGCCACTTTACCTGAAGAGGAGCGCTGGATGATTCAAGTTCAAGTTCCAGGAAGGACGTTCATGCCAGTCACTGAGCCTATAAAATTTTCCTTTGATGCACCAACCTGGAGTTTAGGGAAGAGCATGGCAGCTCACATCACCATGGGACGTATTGGAGAAGTTTATCAAAAGGATCTTCAGGATAGTACCTACCAGATTTGTGGGTGCCGAGATGAGCAATGGGAGATGATCAACACCAGGAAAGACAGATCAGTTGCAGCTTTCATCCAGGAGTTGAACCAGCACATTCGACGCTAGGAGAACCAGATGTGTGCATGCATGATGGATTTGAAGAAAGCCATGACCAAGATCGCGGAACTGGATGAATAACTCAAGTCTACACGTGATGGATATGAGGAGGAAATATCAACACTAGTCGAGAAGAATGATGATCCGAAGAAGAAGCTAAGAGTATTCATGGGATTTCCAGCAACTGGAGAAGACGAAGATTGCACTTGTCCCGAGAACTACATCATCATCGACGATACCGACTCGGACCCAGATGATAGTGATGATGACTATGTTGATGAAGCCGGAGCAGATATCATGGAGTCTTCATCGGAGCAGTTTTTCTAGTAGACCACCATAAAGTAGTAGAATTTCCCTCCATGTATCTATTATAGTCTGAGCACTTTGTAACGATAGATAGACCGTTGTATGCCCTTGCTTGTTGGAATGAAGTGTTTTGATTGCTATTTGTCTCATGTGCATACGGGTAGTGTTTTCCCTTTAGACCTCATTCTATTCTATATTCTCTTCTTTTCTAAACCCCATATGCCTCCGAGACGCGACAACGGTTGCTTTTCCACGGAGCTCACTTAGTTGATCCAGCGAGAATGCATTGATGCGAGATACTAGTCGAAATCGAGAATCGAGGAACAACAACAACAACAACAATACACCACCACCACCACTGTTGATCACTTGACCCGTTTTCTTAGGCTGAATCCGCGGTGTTCTCGATGGCGCCGAGCGATTGTTGCAGATGATTAACCGCCAAGATAGCGGGGAGTTGACCACTGCGGGATGCCAGATGCAAAAGGTGCGATTTTCCGCACATCGACTTGAGGACCCGCGACATCATGGTGGGAGAATTTCCAGACCACTTATCCGAAGACATTGTCACATGGGATCAGTTTCAGCAGGCTTTTCGTACTGCCCATGTTTCAGCAGGAGCTATGGCCATGAAGAAGCATGAGTTTTGCAACTTGCGCCAGGGAGGAAGAACAGTTGGCCAGTATATGGATGATTTTAGTAAGCTAGCACGTTATGCCCCAGATGACGTCGCTACGGATGCAGCTAAGCAAGAGAAGTTTCTGGAAGGGCTGAATGATGAGCTGAGCATGCAGTTGACGGTAGCAAGTTTCAACAACTACCAGGAGTTGGTAGACCGTGCTCTCATGATTTAAGGGAAGCGGCATCAGATTGAAAACCGCAAGTGGAAGTATGGACAAGGGAAGTACAGTGCGGGCTCGTGAAGCCCTTTTACTCCAAGTCAGGAGGACAGTTTCAGCATACCCATGGAGCAGGTAGCTCGCACAATCACAATGTTCCCAAGAATGGTACCGAGAATGGAGGAAGTAGTAGCCAGAACCGTACCAACCCCTCAACACCAGCCAAGAAAGATCTGAGTCAAGTCACTTGTTTTAAGTGCCAGAAGACCGGACATTACGCCAATGAATGTCCTGAAGGCCAGACTGGGAATGGCAATGGAAGCTCTGGGAAGAAGCCGAACCCTTCCAACAGAGGACAAGTGAACCATGTTAGTGTGGAGGAGGTTGAAGCTCAGCCAGATGCAGTAATAGGTAAGTTTTTGGTTAAGTCATTTACTGCACTCGTTCTTTTTGATACTGGTGCATCGCATTCATACATATCAAGGGGATTTGTGGATAAGTATAGACTACCCACTAGGGTTCTAAAAAACACCCATGCTAGTAACCTCACCAGGAGCAGAGTATATGGCCAGTCGAGGATGCTTTCATGTTCCGTGTAACACCCCGGATGTAACTTTCCATATTTGTAACTCCAACTCTTGCAATTTTCGGATATGTGCTATGATTTTCCCTCCGTGTTTGGGTTTTGTTTTCGTTTTGCATTTTGTCCATGTCATGCATCTCATATCATGTCATCATGTGCATCTCATTTGCATACGTGTTCGTCTCATGCATCCGAGCATTTTCCCCGTTGTCCGTTTTGCAATCCGGCACTCCTATGTTCCCCGGCGTCCCCTCTTGTTCTTTTCCCGTGTGCGGGTGTTGAACATTCTCGGAATGGACCGAGCCTTGTCAAGTGGCCTGGTATAGCACGGTAGACCACTGTCAAGTTTGGGTCATTTGGAGTTCGTTTAGTACTCAACGGTTAACCGCGCTCTCGCAAAGGCCTCTTTTAAGTTGCATCCCAACAACCCTCCAAAACAGCCCAATAACCCATCTAACTCCCTCCATGCCCTCGGTCGTTCGATCACGATCGTGT